>JANRMT010062791.1:51196969-51303656 GCA_026402145.1 Polypterus bichir lapradei | reverse complement strand
ATATCTACATATATACACATACATACATACACACACATATATACACACAACTACATATATATATACATACACACACACATATATAAACATATATACTCAGCAAAAAAAGAAACGTCCCTTTTTCAGGACTGTGTATTTCAACAATAATGTTTTAAAAATCCAAATAACTTTACAGATCTTCATTGTAAATTGTTTAAACAATGTTTTCCATGCATGTTCAATTAACCATAATCAATTAATTAACATGCACCTGTTGAATGGTCGTTAAGACCTTAACAGCTTACAGAAAGTAGGCATTTAAGGTCACAGTTCTAAAAACGCAGGACACTAAAGAGACTTGTCTACCGACTGTGAAAAACACCCAAAGAAAGACGCCCAGGGTCCCTGCTCATCTGCGTGAACGTGCATTAGGCATGCTGCAGGGAGGCATGAGGACTGCTGATGTGGCTAGGGCAATAAATTGCCATGTCCACACTGTGAGACGCCTAAGACAGCGCTACAGGGAGACAGGAAGGACAGCTGATCATCCTCGCAGTGGAAGACCACGTTTAACAACACCTGCACAGGATCGGTACATCCGAATATCACACCTGCATGACAGGTACAGGATGGCCACAACAACTGCCCGAGTCACACCAGGAACACACAATCCCTCCATCAGTGCTCAGACTGTCCGCAATAGGCTGAGAGAGGCTGGACTGAGGGCTTGCAGGCCTGTTGTAAGGCAGGTCCTTACCAGACATCACCAGCAACAACGCCGCCTATGGGCACAAACCCACCTTCGCTGGACCAGACAGGAGTGGCAAAAAGTGCGTGAGTTTCTGCATGACAGCAATGTCAGTGTTCTGCCATGGCCAGCGAAGAGCCCAGATCTCAATCCCATTGAGCACGTCTGGGACCTGTTGGATCGCAGGGTGAGGGCTAGGGCCATTCCCCCCAGAAATGTCCAGGAACTTGCAGGTGCCTTGGTGGAAGAGTGGGGTAACATCTCACAGCAAGAACTGACAAATCTGGTCCAGTCCATGAGGAGGAGATGCACTGCAGTACTTCAAGCAGCTGGTGGCCACACCAGATACTGACTGGTACTTTTGATTTTGAGCCTCCCTTCATTCAGGGACACATTGTGAAACATTTTTAGTTTATGTCTTATGGTGTTGACTCTTTTAGTGTTCATACAAATATTTACACATTAAGTCTACTGAAAGTAAAAACAGTTGAAAGTCAGGGGACGTTTCTTTTTTTGCTGAGTATATATATATATATATAATATATACTGTACTGTACTGGGTATCTCTCTCCTAAGAGGTTTCGTTTTGCCAACGTATTCACATCGCTTGTACATTAGTGGCGGGAGGAAAAGTAAAAGGGATACTGTTTTGCCAATGTTAGCGGCTAAGCGACTTTGTCTTTCTTCTGAGGTTTCATTTTGCTGACATGGTTGCCTTGCTTCTGTTATTAGCGGCTGAGTGAGTTTTCTGTTTTCTCGGAGGCTGACCCTTACCCTGACTCCACCTCTCACTTTTGAAGAGACACACACACTTCCACACGTAGATGTTTAGATGTTTATATATATAAATATATAAAACTATATGCCTTGAATTGCAAGCGTGGTCCAGTACAGCATGTTATTACATCTTTTTCTGTTATTTACAGTAAGTTACTGGTAGTTGCTGTCATGTAAGCTGATAAGCTAATGCAGGTTAGTTGGCGGTAAGAAAGAAGGTAATTAAATGTATAGTAGATTAATAATGTTTTGTAATTTAAAATATTTTTTCTTAATGTAAACCCTCATCTCAGTGGATCTGTTTTTTACTATCGGATTACAACTATTATAGTTCTTTCTTCTTTTTATTCTTTTCTTTTTCTTTCAAGGTTCTCCTTTATTTTCATTAACTCCATTTAAGTAAGTTTCAAGAGGCTGTGCAAGTAGAGAAAAAAGCATTTAAGACTAACTCACAATGTTTCAATTTGATTACAAGGTATTAAACTCTACTGCAAATGGTGTAAGAAAAGTAGATTTGTATTTTGAAATACAGTAGACATAACATTGAAACAGTCGTAAAAAATGATATAGGTCAAAAAGCTGCTGTAAACTAAGGTGAGATATCCGTATGTTTTTCGTGTAGTTTCTCTCAATATACACTTCAGAAATGTTGCTGCAGGGCACAAACAAATAGATCACTGACATTGTGACCACTAGAAGTGAAATAGATTTATCAGTGTCACTGTTTGCAAGTTATCTGTAATGTCTTTTAAATCAGTTAGATAGACATATGTCAGTCTTATAGAGGTATATAGAATGAGATTTTGTGTGAAGCATAACAAGCATTCCATTGCTGGAGTCACAGGAGTCATCCATGGTGATACACAAGATGCCACAATCACATTTAAAGATCAGTTTATTGCAGTGCTTATCAGCAGGTTTATATATTGCACATTTAGGGGTACTACGTTTTGCATGTCAGGATACCGTTAATATGCTGCAATAGATGGTTTTGAAAAGAGGAATTCAGAATTATAAACAAACTTTTACAAGTGAGAGTAGCCTTCTCGGCCCTTATAGACTCACCCATTGATTGGCAAGTTTAGTCCTGTTTTGTTATATTGTAGCTCTCCCTCGAGCACATAAAAGAATAATAAAATCCAGTAGTTTTAGGGGAAGATCAATCCTGATAGTCCAAATGAGTTTCTGACTAGTAGATCATCTCCCTGCCACTTTCAATTAAAAAAAAGAACTAATGACAGAAATAGGAGCAGGTTTTTAAAAATACAAGGAAGTTAACACAAATAACCTGATGATTAACAAGAAAAAAAATAAAAACAAATAACAATATTTATTATTAAAGCCAAGCTCCTTATTCACTGGTAATAAATCTGTATCAAAATCCCCCCATGTAAAAACAAGATACATTTAAGTGTACATTTCTGAAATTTTAATTTGTCTGCCACAAACTGTTTCTGCGAGATATCAGATTCAGTAAAAAGCACTGATTTAAAAAAAATATTGCTGCGTTTTTATAAATAAGTTATGTTTGTTTTATTCTGGAAAATTATTTGAAGTATATTTTGACATAAAAAATTAAAGTCTTCCTTATTCTTAATCTTAGTTGGACGCAGTTGTCCTTGCCCCTTTTTCTGACAGCCAATAGCGTGCTGGCTGACAGATGCAGTGCTGTATAAAGGGTTGACAGCCGTGGCCAGTTCAGCAGCATACTCTGCCCTGTGTTTCTTTTTTTACATTATGTTATGGTAAGTAAAATACAAGCCATAAGACAGTCAAACGCCTCTGTTTGTGAGGTCCACAGCATGTGTACTGCCTGATGGTGCTGGTGCTTCGCAAACAATTAATAGCTGCTGTGCTCTCAGACTGTCTTGATCATTTTTTCTCTTTCTTTCCATTCTCTTTTAGTACATAAAACATAAGATATGAGAGATCTGACAGACAAACTTCACTTCTGTTTGTGAGGTTCAAATCACACATGCTCCTTATTCCCAATTTCTACAATCTATGCATTTTACTTGCACATGAGCCTTCATTGGTTTTCAGTTCTGCTGTGCAAACAGCAAACAGTTAAATCTGCTTGATTTTATCACAGCCAGTCACAATCAATACTTAGTTATGTCTCATTATGTGATCATCTTCATGGGAGCACATTGCCAACTGCCTAACAGGCCAAGATTATGTTAACAAAGCTTGTGACCAAAAATCAGTGGGAATCAGTGGAAAAATCATCTAATAATACATGGGTTTTACAGTCAAACAGATGGAGTTATATTCACTAACTAAAGGAATGCAATCCTACTGTATTGCTTTAACTGGATTTCTCAGCTCTGTTCTACAGGTTGAAGAAGGACTCCCAGAGCTTTTTACTGGAAGATGCCATTCCTTCCAGCCTGGGACTTTTGTCCACATCAAGGTGCATTAATGGAAATTCATCCTCGCTTCTCATTGGATGGGAGATTTCCAAATAATCCTCACTAATCATACTGCTGTAAAATGCCATGGGTTCATTGTGGTCTAGCACCTCGTTCGAATATCACCATATGACAATAATTTTCATTACTCTCCACAACCTCAGGACTTTCAAGGGATCACCACAGGCCAGCAGTGGCCCAGAATCAGATGACATTGCCAAGGACAACATTCTCAAAGACTGGATCTCATAGCCAGTTATAAAGTTATAATATCCTTTTACCTGAGCACCATGAACACCAACGCAAAATATATATTACCCTGGGCTATACCAATATGCTATGTATCTGCTTCATTTATACTTATCACCCGGCATAAAGTTCACCTCATCCTGGAAGAGTGCAGAAAGTGCCTATCCTTGGCTGGCAAGAAGCTGTTGTGGATTTTGTTCTATTCTACTAGTTTTATAACATGTGATGCTGACAATCCACAGCTACCCCTTTACAAACGAAAAAGGACACAAACTTGATGGCAGAACCTTTGGATTGAGTTTTTCTATACAGCATTTAAGCAGGCCTCACCTTTAAAAACCACTTCCATTTCCAACACCTCTGCTTTGGAAAAAGTATCTGTTGAACTGGTGACTGTATGGACCATCACTAATCAAAACCACATGGTACAGGTACCCGGTGGGCACCGGTGCAGTTACAGGCTCACAATGCTGCATCTGCATTCCAGGTTCCTTGCACAACATCTCCAGTCTAACAGATCACATTGGGCAAGTACTAGACAACTTAAAAACTCAAAGTTATTCTCCTGGATTCTTTACTCTGCTCATCTATTGTATCAAAATCTTCTGCCTACAAATTCTGTTATTATACCATTTATGTATATCCTACATTTCCATTTATATTTACAGAACTGTCGCAGACTGAACCGGACTATGATACATTGGCCAACTAGGACCAAAAGGGAGGAATGTGTAAGAGAATCCAATCTGATGCAGGTAACCTGTTCATAGTCTTCTTGCACAAGCCTTGATGTTATCAGGTTTTATTGGTCAGGTTATTTAACTGTCTTTCTCAAAGGCACACCCCGTAAACTTGTATATAAGCCCACCTTTTACTGATATGGAACGTGTTTTGAAATTTAATTGATCAAAGTGTAATATTGCTGTTTTGCCTTTGGGGTCTACATGCAGGACATGCTGTATACCAACTAGGGCTATGTTTTCAAAAGCATTCTGTGACATTTACAAAATGGTATTCATGCGTTCATAACGTGTGATTCCGCAGTGGTTTTTTTAATTATTTTATGGAATGAGCGATCGTGCGGGAAGTATGAGTGACGCTCTGAATTCGTGTGAGCGATCGCTCAAGCGCTCAGCTTAGAGGGAACATTGGTAATGACTCATTGAATTTAAGATTATCTGCCAATCCACGTACCTTGGTGCCATCTGCACTTCAGGCAAAAGGGATTGCTTACAAATTGTAATCTCTCTCTCTCTCTCTGCATTTGATATCTCCGTAAATTTGCAGTACATAATCATATACTGTAGTCCCTGTTTGCAAATATCGAAAAATGTCTTGTATTTAGAGGGAGGCTTATTGGCATAGTGGCTTGGGTTTCGGACTCAACACTGAGGCCAGTTGATTCTGTCCTAGCTGGAATATTTTCTGCATACAGTTTCCATGCTCAGGTGTCAGTGTGAGCTCTGTATATTCATAATTTTTGTCTCTGTTAGCTCAAATTTCATTCAAGTGGAAAAAGACATGTTCCTTGAAATATTAATGATTCAAGGAGCAAATGTTATAACCATGTGTTATAACCAAGTGTTCATGATTGAGAACAACCAAAGACTGGTACCAATCATAAGAAAAATTCATATTCTGTATCTGTTATTAGCAGGATACACTATTTCACTCAATGAATCCATCTAGAAAAGAAAAAAAACAGGCCCAGAAAATAGACAGATGGGTATCTAAGACAGTTTTATAAAGAAGCTACTTCACTGTATTTAGAGTTTATGTATACAAAAACTGAACAAGAAGTAAGACTCAGGAAAATATGACAACCAACACAGGTCAGTTCAAATTTATAATACTTGGAGAGCCATTTATCCAAGTAAGGGATCTCATGACATGAAAGGAGGACATTGTATCTTTCAAAAGCATTGTGTTTGAATCCAAGTGCCAGAACAGATAATATCTCGAGGGAAGACACGAGAGAAAAGACTGGGAAAAAGACCTGGAAAAAATAAATTAAACTTGTTCAGCAGAGCATTTACTAGGCCAGGAAAGTGACTTGAACAGTAGATGTTCTCCTAATAGATTCAACTATTGTGTTAAGTAAAACCCCTGCACAGGCTTCAGATTTATTTTTTTCTTCACTATCTGTTTTAAAAGCATGAACACTTTACGCAGAATCATTTGTGAATACACAACACTTGCATGTAACCTTTACATTTGGCTAAGCATCCAATCTGTCATAAGTATTTCTGTAATTTTTTTTTTAAGTCCAGCATATAGAAAATTGCATTTTTAAAGCTGAGCACGTAGTAAAGGTAAGCAAAGATAGCATTTTATAATAACCAGGGAATATACTTTTAGAAGAAAATTCAATTAAATTAACATCTTACTAAGCAGTTTAGCAGAATTGATTTGTATTATCTTAACCTTTAATCCAACAAGATTAATCACACTTGTCATTTTATTATCGAAAGGCAGAAAACGACTATGTCATCAAGTCTTATATTCCTTTTAATTTGTAAATAATCATAATATATTTTTCATAAGGACGGCAAGATGTTTATTAAACAGGGATAATCCTTTGTGATGATCAGGAACTTTTACAGAACGATAGCTTTCCCTTTAATCCAGAGATTACTGGCAATTTTGAACAAGGTGCATTTGAAATGAAAACAAAATCTGTAGGCAGTCACCTTCATGTTCAGATGAGTCTAGCGACTTTCTAGTAATTAACTACTTAGCAGGATAAGGCTTAGGAACATTACACCTAATATGTGACATGATTTAAATGTTACTTAACAAAAGAAAAATGTGATTCCCAAATACTGATTTCACAGCACTTTCCAAACAGTAGTAAGTGAAAGGATGGTCAGAAACTGAACGAATTAAACATGTGTAACATCATGAATTTAAATAAACTAAACTGTTGTTCAGAGCTCAAAAGAAGGACATGAAGTAAGGTCACATTTTGTGAAATAAACATTAGAAGATTCCTATACATTACTTATTTACACAGTTAGTAGAGGTTGTTGAGAACAATAAGAATGATTTAGCACAAGTGTTTTGGAGCTCTAAAGTATGATTTAGATTAAATTGTAGCACAGTCATGAAATTTGGATGCCCTTTATTTATTTTATTTATTTATAAAAGCACATTTAACACAACAGAGGTTTACAAAGAAGCATTAAAATAAGCACAATGCAAACAATCATGCAGAAGCAGATTAATAAAACAACCAATTATAACATCTGCCACAATCCCATTATACATAGTGAAAGGCAGAAGAAAATAAGTAGGTCTTAAGCTCACTTTTAAAAACCTCAATAGTGACTGAAGACCTGATGTGAAAAGGCGAGTCATTCCAAAGATTCTTTAAAAAAAAAATTAAAAATGTAAAAACTCTTTAAAATCTAAGAATAATACTGAATTTGTTTAACACAGCAAAACATTTTTGAACCCATTTAATCTAATTCATGCTTGTCAGGTTAGAACCTAACCCAGCAGCTTTTTGGTGTAATGCGCCCATTGTAGGGCCCACTTACATAGACCAAGTACAGTGTGGGTCATCGAGATCAGTTGGAGGATGTATCACACTGGGCTAATTTACAAATTACAATTTACAAACCTATTGTGTTTGATATACGATGACAAGAAACCCACACAGGGAGAATATTCAAGCTACAAACAAGCAGTGACTGATAGAGAATTCAAAGCTAAGCTGCTAGTTTAGTGAGGCAGCAGTGCTAACTACTGTGTCACCATGCCACCGCATTAATTGTGTAATGATCATTTATTTACTTTTGAAATGAAGTGTGAAGATTATGTGAAACATAAAGTTGTGTCACCATTAAAATCAACACCAAATCAATCAGTCTTGATCTCAAATGGCACAGGGAGCATTATACAAGGATGCACCTCTCAGCAGATGCACTGCCTGTGCAAAGCAATACAAGACAGGTATACAAAAAATTATTAATTCATTATTTCTTCAAAATCATGGAATACATTCATTTGCCAAATGAAATTTTGTTCTAAAGTGAAGCATTTTTTGTAAGTTTCATTTTAAAATGAAGATGATGGAACAATGGTCCAAACGTGAAAAGAAAGGTCATAAATCTGTCCTCTTTGAAGCAGCAAAATGTTCAGTTTAAGTGTGACAGGTGTCTCGTCACACTTACAGGTAATCTAACCGAGACACCATTAAATATCCGACTACACCACCCAGTTTTATTAAGAGACTGGGAACTCTTGAAATGTACAGATAATAGCACACAGGATTCTTTAAATTGGGCAGTGAGTAATCACACAATGAAAGACACAACACTAATTTCAGGAAAAGCAACAGTTACTTCTATTACACAAGACATTAAAGTGCATTAAAAAGATAAATGAACATAAACAAAATTTAACAATATCAGAACCAAAATTCCTTTTTTAGAAAGGAAAGCACACAGTCCACACTCTAGAAGTCCATTAAAAACAAGGATTGGAGGATACAACCTTTAGTGGTGCAGAGTCCAGATTGTGCACTGTTACCCCAACAACTAATCTTCCAACTGTCCACAGATGCACTCTGTTCACCGGACACTCATTTCTCAACAGAATTTTTATCAAAATCGTGGAATCTCTGTCAGCGTCTCTTTGTCATTCTTTTTTTTCCACTCTGGGCTCCTTGTGTTGCTGTGACTTAGGCATGCCTCATTTCTCGTCTGCCAGCTTTGTTCGGTGCTTTCATGAGGCTTCCCTCTCTCGCTGGACCCACAACTGGCGTCTCCTTGTGGAGCTGTCTCTTCCTCCCTGGAAATAAGTTTTGCCATCCTTGTGCCTCACGTCGTGCCAGCCACGTACCCTTGTCTGCCGGCGAGCCCCTGTGCTCTGTCTGAGTGTCTTGTCAGCATCCTCAGTGGACTGTCCCTCTCTTGCCTTCTCCTGCCCAGAAGTTTAAATCTCCTTCAGTCCCTGCCATTACCAGTTCTGGACAATCAGATTAAACAATGACACATCTAAATTTCCTGGGTTTAACAATTAATGAAAACACAAGTTAACAAAATGTATTGTTACCAACCATTAATGAGTACAGATCTGCTGATTAGAAGCCAATATTGTCAAACATGTTAATTTCCAAGTCAGGTAAATACAGACATCCTCCAAGGAAGGAGTAGTTCTGTTATCACAACTTGGTATTGTTTTTGAATCTCAACCAGGCAAAAACTTCAAAGTGGTGACTCTTTTGCAATACAGGAAATACCTACATCCTGCAGACAGCCTTTTAACTTCTCACCCCTAGTCCCAACAATGGGTGCCTAATGGAACCACCCAGTGTACAAAAAAATGTCCCCCTCTGACATAAGTAATGAATTATTATTATTTATTATTATTATAAGGAAATGTCCCTTTTGCTTTATTGAAGTACCCTTGTGACAACAAAAGTAAACTTGAAGTAATAAACTTCATCACAGATTCTTAGTACTATCTTGAGGTAAGAATACGTTGGCTTGTCTGCTCACAGAACCCGTCATGGTTGGATTTTCACATTTTCTACAGGTGTACCCCAATTTGTCCATTGTTAGCTACTTCACCAAGAACAGAAGCAGCACCAAACCAGACAGTTATAGATGTGGTGAAAATGGACATGATGATGGCTGTGTAGAACTGGACCAATATTGCTTGGGGGAGACTGAATTTCTTCAGCTGAAGAACAATCACTGATGGGCTTTCCTAATAAAGTATGTGATGGTATTGTCCCACTGATTGTGATAGCGCAGTACCTAGAAACTTAAATGACAGCACAGCCATTTATAGCAAGTGATAGGTGAGCAGGTGGCTTAAATCTGTATTTATTTTCTGAATTTTTTCGATTTGAGTTATTATGATTGTACCATACTGTCAAATTTGTGACCTCTCATTTGCATATGGACTCATCATTATTTGACATGAGGTCTATTGGAGCTCTGTTATCTGCAAATTTAAGAAGTTTTACAGACGAATCATCAGTGGTACAGTAACTTGTATAAAGTGAGAAGAGTAGTGGGGAAAAGGCACAACAGCCCTGGGGTGAACCATTGCTATTGGTTAATGGGTCAGACATGTGTGTGCCCAACCGCACATACTGTTTCCAATTTGTAAGAAAGTCTGTGATCCAATGGCAGGTTGAACTGGGTGAGCTTGTTATTCAGCAGCTCTGGAATGAATGTACTGAAAGCAGAGCTAAAGTCCACAAACAAGATCCTCACTTATGTGCCTGGCTTATCAAGGTATTAGTAAATGAAACTCAGATCTAAATTCACTGCATCCACATGTATGCAAACTGAAATGGGTCCAGGAAGTCTTTTGTAGCATTTTTTAGGTAATTCAGAATAAGGGAATTCAAAGGTTTTCAATAACACAGGGGTTAAAGCTACTCGTCTACTTATTCAGGCCTGTGACCTTTGATTTTTTGCTACTGGAATGATGGTGGAGGTCTTGAAGCAGGCAGAAACAGTGCACAGATCCAGAGATTGGTTGAAAATGTCTGCAAATACTGTTGACATCTGTTCCGCACAATGTCCGAGTGTGGAAGGTGAAATAAGGTCAGGGCCTGCAGCTTTATAAATATTATGCTGTTTGAATGTAGACAAGTGTACTTCAGAGTCGTAACTGTAATAATATCAATTAGGTATATGTCCCATATAGCAAAAGTTAGACCTCTTATATCATTGAAAGATGCTGAGAAATAAGTTCACACTTTTGTTTTCAGTTGACTAGATTACTGTAATGCACTCCTCTCAGGACTAGCCAAAAAAGACATAAATCGACTGCAACTAGTGCAAAATGCAGCTGCTAGAGTCCTAACTAGGAAAAGAAAATCCGAACACATTTCTCCAGTTTTGATGTCACTACATTGGTTACCTGTGTCATTCAGAATTGACTTTAAAATACTGCTTATAGTTTACAAAGCCTCAAATAATCTCGCTCCATCTTATATATCGGAGTGTCTGACATCTTATATTCCAAATCGTAACCTTAGATCTTCAAATGAGTGTCCGTTTAGAATTTCACGAGCTAAACTTAAAAGAAGTGGTGAGGCGGCCTTCTGCAGTTATGCACCTAAAATCTGGAATAGCCTGTGAATAGGAATTCGCCAGGCTGATATGGTGGAGCACTTTAAAAAACTGTTAAAAAACACATTACTTTAACATGGCTTTCCCATAACTTCATTTTAATTTAATCCTGATGCTCTGCATATTCAATTAATTATCATTACTATTCATGGTGGCTCCAAAATCCATACTAAACCCTACTCTCTCTTCTGTTCTTTTTCCGTTTTTTTGTGGTGGGACCTGCGCCACCACCACCTAATCAAAGCACCATGATGTCCCTACATTGGTGGATTAAAGGCTAGAAGTCTACATGACCATCATCATCAAGTCCTTCCATGAGAACCCTGACTACAATGAAGACTGATCATTTATGTTAGGTAGAATGCCTAGAGGGGGCTGGGCGGTCTCATGGTCTGGGACCCCTGCAGATTTTATTTTTAATCCAGCCGTCTGGAGTTTTTCTTGTTTTTTCTGTCCTCCCTGGCCATCGGACCTTACTTTTATTCTATGTTAATGAGTTTTGTCTTATTTTTCTTATTTATTTATTTTGTCTTTTTTCTTCATCATGTAAAGCACTTTGAGCTACATTGTTTGTATGAAAATGTGCTATATAAATAAATGTTGTTGTTGTTGTTGTCTTTCAAAATGACCATATTTCTACAAAAATCATAAGATTATTTTTTCTCCTAAAAGACACCTCATGTACATTCATTTTCTATTTTTGCATTGGTTCTTCAGGCTTCCTCCTTGGTGCAATCACTGAAGCGTGTTGGCTTCAAAAAAGAAAATAGCCCGCTCCACTTTCAAACATTGTCAAATCTGCCATGAACATTTTGCCTTCCAGCACTGTTCTTTCCGCCTTGGCTTGCACCTTCCATTCTGTGCCATCTTCTCTTTTCTCCACTTGAACTATCTGAAAACTGGTGCAGGGTGAGTACCAATACTCCAAGCTGTGTGAAAAACAGCATAATGCCTTTCCCGATGATTTTATATATGTTTAACTTAAGTGAAACCAGGAATCTTGAACCCACAAGGTGGAGTGCTTGTATTGTAGGGGCTCCTTTTATTCTATTACATTCTGTGTTGTTGTATTTTACATACCCAAAGGAGTGATATTCAAGCTGAGTGTCATCATGGTG
The DNA here is from genome assembly GCA_026402145.1 of Polypterus bichir lapradei. Classification (NCBI taxonomy): domain Eukaryota; kingdom Metazoa; phylum Chordata; class Cladistia; order Polypteriformes; family Polypteridae; genus Polypterus; species Polypterus bichir. The sequence goes on along the minus strand of JANRMT010062791.1, from coordinate 51,291,277 downwards.
CATGTTGATGAAGCGTGCATATAACAAACTAAATTACAGTACATTACATTTTTATCAGAGCCTTGGATTTTTGAAAGAGTCAAGGCCTCCTGTGTATTGTTACTAAGTTCTCGGTTCCATTCAACACTTTGCATTACACACTTCTGTACTGTCTGTTGTATGCATGCATGATAAAAAAATACTAGGGAAATGAAATCCGTAGAGCTGAAACACAATGAAACAGGTTGAAGCCCAACAAAAAAGTTGTCAATTTTTAAAGCTAATGCTAAGTTGCTCTAGCAGCGGATATAGTAATAACAAAAAACTGAGGATAAACTATTCCTGTAAGTAAAAGAAATTAGCAAGTTTCACTGTTTCTCGTTTGTAGATTTTTACTGAAGAATCTAATATGAATTAGTTCTACATTTTTGAGGTTAAACGGATATGCCCCTGGGGTTAAAATGTTGCTGTGTAGCAGTGAGGTAAATCACACAAATGTTCTCCTTTTAAAATGGGGGCATCTCACAAAAATGTTTTGCTTTTTATTCCTAAACTAAAGCGACACGGATGCAATGTTTTAGAATGTGTGTGTGATCTTAAGACTGGATCAAAGTTTTAAGGTTATTGTGTTCACGTTTGAAATCATGCCCCTTCAGCTCCATTTTATAATGAAGAACAGACCAGGCAGCTTTTTTAATATTTAGAACATAATTTCATGTGGCAAATTAATATACACTGAGATTGTGAAGATATAACTTTGGACTGGAAAGTACTAAACTAAACTCCTGCAGTCAGACAGCACAACTCTAGTCTGTACTGAATTACTAAGCAATAAGAATTTCTTACAGAAGAATAATACATTGGCTTTGTTTGCAGTCTCTCAGCACTCCAGCCCCACATTGCCATAAAGCTTTCTCTGTGTAGTTACTCTGCCCACTAGTGGACATTAACTTCAGCCTTCTGTTTTCCTGTCATATTCTAAGCATATGCTGCTGGACAGACCAGTGCTCTTAAATTGTGAAGCTCTAAGTGTGTTCTTTAATACCCTGTAATGGCCTGGCATTGTATTATGGGCATTTTTCTATGCCACCAGCCACCTCTGCTGCTACAAGATTTGAATCACTCAATCTACCACATAAAAATCAGCATCTGATTGTGAGGAGATCGCTTATTGACCAGCTTCACTGATTTTAACTTATTTTCTACTGGCATATTAATTGATTACGTATTATATTTTGGCAGTGTGCTTTAGTTCATTTATGCTTCTGCGATTTGAAGAAAACTTCATTCTAAACCTTTCATTTTTTTAAATGATACTTATGCCCAAAGGGACAGACATTATTAATACATGAGAATTTTTAAAGTATAATTACAATGCTATTAAATCAGTGACTCTTTAACTTAACCAATATGACAGAACGGTATAGTGCTCTTTTAGACAAAGTATTGAATAGCAGATCCTTTCTCTAATCTCTGTAGACATAAAATATCCTAAAGCAATGTTAGACGAATTGCAGCATTTGACACCATGCCACAGATTACTTTGATCTCTTCAATATTTTGTCTGATTTCTGTCAGCAGAAGCTTGATTATAATAAAGCTCCAGGAGTGCTTTGTGAATATTATTAAACTGGCAGAAATGTCATTTTTACCTTCCAGTGTACAGTGATGTGTATACAAATAAGAAAATTAATTTAGGAGTCTAATCTTGACGAACAAAAAATGATTTATCTGAGGTCGGCTTGATAGGCTGAACCCAGTGGGCCCGCCATGCCATTGCTGTACGACAGCATTAGAAACATCAGGCGAGTTTTTTCTTTCTTTTTTTTTTTTTTTTTCCTTTTTCTGCTGAGCTGTTTCTCATAACTACTTCAGCTTACGCATTCCTTCTGCAGAGCCCATATTCTCTAGAGTTTTTGTGTTTATCCCTATGTCTGCTTAACTGAATATGTGTTAATGAAATAAAGACTGAACTCAATGGAGTACAAAGCCAGGTGCTTCATCCCTAGGTCAGGGAATGGTGAGTGATTCGTGATGAAGGAGGTGCATGGATTGATTGTGTCTCTAGAAACTGAGAGTCAAGTGGCAAAAAAAGCACTTAGAGTATTGGCAATTTTTTATGTTCTCTTGGCATGTCTGTTTTCTCTGCTTGAAATAACCTTTCAAAAGATGTCCTTAAAAAAGCTTTGTTTCATAAATATGCTCCGAAATATACTGACACTCCGCCCAGGTTTTGTTCTTGAATTACATCTGATGCCACCAGGATGGAATCCTTCGTCCTGCAACTGGTTTGGATGATTTTTCTTTTCTTAAATTGCCTGGAGGTGCGTTTGTATTTTGCATTGCATTTGCGTGTTCATTAATATAAGGCACTCTAAAATCTAAAGATTAGTGGATTGACTATTAGCTGGCATGCTATCTTTACAACATACCGTACATTCCAAATGTAACCTAGAATTTTTTCCCATTTATTTTTTTAGTCCTGCCCTGCTATTTATTTAATGGCAAGTTTTAACAGTTCATACCCCGGGAGACAATTAATTACACTATATTAGTTTGTTAACGTCTTCAAATACTTCAGATGCAATTGCAAAGTTGCCAAAAATAAGAGATTTGCAATTAGCATTGTGTGCTGTAAAAAATGTATTCCAGATTTTATAACCCTAAAGAAATAAACTTGATGTTAGGTTATATTTCTTCTGTGGACATTGATAAAGAACAATATGCAAATGGTTGCAAGATTAATAAGCAAATGAATTACAATGCCTTTCATAGTCATAATTGCTCCTCTCTGTTAATGTTGAATGCTGCAAACTGGAACACAGAACAAATATATTAAGTGTTGCTACATCCTTACAGCATGTGCTATAAAAAGATGGTTATCAAAGAAGGGAGAAAAATACAGCAAAGGACAACCTTAGCTACACCTCCTTGATTAAATTTTTCGCTTTCATGCAGACAGAGACATTTGATTGTGTATCTCTTTCTCCGCGGGGAAGTGTAGCAGGGCAAGGAAGTCACGATGGAATTAAAGAGTGGTGCCTGATTTTGATAGGTGGTATTTAAAACCTATTATGTATGTCCTTCAATAGTTAAACTGTTTGTGCTCTGTGTGCTTCTTGCTAAGTAATAATTCTGCAGATCTGCATTAAAAAACACATTATCAGACATTATATTTGTTCAATATGCTATTACACATTCCAGTCACTTGTGTGCTCCACACTCTTTATGCAATCATATAAGAACTTTAGAAAAGACACTCTGTGTCTGAATGTGTGCTGTATATTGTGCTTGATGATTTTGTTACTTTATTTTCCTTGGTTTACAATAATATAAAATGTATAAGATTTTTGTGTGTATTCCATCCATGTATTCATTTTTTTTTCCATTTTATAATCGATTTAATGCAATCTCAAGTCACAGGGAGGCAGCAACACTAAATACGGTAGGATCCAACTCTGCAAAAGGCCCCCTGTTTGCACTGCCATGTTTAATTGCTGCTTATAACCCCAGTTGGCTTTTGAAGGAGTTTAGTTTTTCTTATATGATTGTAAGTGGGTGTGTAAGAATGTGAGTGGTATAACTGCCAGGGCATTAAATAATAAGAAATTTAATAATTATTTGTATGCACACAGAGTGAAAAATTGGGATCTGATATGGCTTAAAGCAGTGGTCTCAATCTCCAGTCCTGGAGGGCCGCAGTGGCTGCAGGTTTCCATTCTAACCCTTTTCTTAATTAGTGACCTGCTTTTGCTGCTAAGTTACTCATTTTCCTTTCATTTCATTTGAGTTGTTTTTTAGATTTGTTCCCTGGAATTTCTTCCTCGTTCCTCTGAGTTGCTTCATTTCTTTCCTTAAGCAGAAATGAAATGTGAAGTGAGCAGAGGTGGGTAGTAACGAGTTACATTTACTCCGTTACATTTACTTGAGTAACTTTTTAAAAAAAATTTACTTCTACGAGTAGTTTTACTGCACCATACTTTTTACTTTTACTTGAGTACATTTGTGAAGAAGAAACGCTACTTTTACTCTGCTACATTGGGCAACACTTGACTCGTTACTTTTTTCCATTTACACATTTTGTACTCTATATTTTACTCGGAGAGAAGTCGCCAATGGATCAACTGCATGACTGTTTCACCAATCAGACGTGGGCAACAATAATCACATGACTCCGTTTCGCCAAATAGACGTAGCAACAATAATCACATGACTTGGTTTCACCAATCAGAAGTAGCAACAATAATCACATGACTCCATTTCACTAATCAGACGTAGCCATGCAGTCACATGACCACACACAAACTTCCTGTGTCTGCAGCCTGTGAGAGACTTTTTAGTCATACAGGGCTCCTGTTCATTGCTAAACGTTCACAGCTTCACTGCAGGAACCTTGAAAGCCAACTCCTGCTGAAGCTTAAACATCACTTCACTGAATGAAGAACAAGCACATTTTAACCAAACATGCACAGGCACAGACAATCATGGTAAAGTGGAGACTTCTTGTACGTGCAGAAGCTGCCTTGTTCTAATGTTATTTTCTATCAGCTGTGCTATTTGGAGGGCAAGTGCATATGTAGTATTATAGATAGATAGATAGATAGAAAGATACTTTATTAATCCCCAAGGGGAAATTCACATAATCCAGCAGCAGCATACTGATACAAAAACAATATTAAATTAAAGAGTGATAAAAATGTAGGTAAAAACAGACAATACCTTTGAATAATGTTAACGTTGACCCCCCCCCCACCCCGAATGGAACTGAAAAGTCGCATAGTGTGGGGGAGGAACGATCTCCTCAGTCTGTCATTGGAGCAGAACAGTGACAGTGACAGTCTGTCGCTGAAGCTGCTCCTCTGCCTGGAGATGACACTGTTCAGTGGATGCAGTGGATTCTCCATGATTGACAGGAGCCTGTTCAGCGCCCGTCGCTCTGCCACGGATGTTAAACTGTCCAGCTTCAATTCCTACAATAGAGCTTGCCTTCCTCACAAGTTTGTACAGGTGTGAGGCGTCCTTCTTCTTTATGCTGCCTCCCCAGCACACCATCGCGTAGAAGAGGGCACTCGCCACAACCGTCTGGTAGAACATCTGCAGCATTTTATTGCAGATGTTGAAGGACGCCAGCCTTCTAAGGAAGTATAATCGGCTCTGACCTTTCTTACACAGAGCATCAGTATTGGCAGTCCAGTCCAATTTATCATCCAGCTGCACTCCCAGGTATTTATAGGTCTGTACCCTCTGCACACAGTCTCTTCTGATGATCACGGTGTCCATGAGGGGCCTGGGCCTCCTAAAATCCACCACCAGTTCCTTGGTCTTGCTGGTGTTCAGGTGTAAGTGGTTTGAGTCGCACCATTTAACAAAGTCCTTGATTAGCTTCCTATACTCCTCCTCCTGCCCACTCCTGATGCAGCCCACGATAGCAGTGTCGTCAACCTTTGCATGTGGCAGGATTCCGAATTGTATTGGAAGTCCGATGTATATAGGCTAAACAGGACCGGAGAAAGTAAAGTCCCCTGCGGCGCTCCTGTGTTGCTGACCACAATGTCAGACCTGCAGTTCCCAAGACGCACATACTGAGGTCTGTCTGTAAGATAATCCACGATCCATGCCACCAGGTATGAATCTACTCCCAGCTCTGTCAGCTTGTCCCTAAGGAGCAGAGGTTGGATGGTGTTGAAGACACTAGAGAAGTCCAAAAACATAATTCTTACTGCACCACTGCCTCTGTCCAAGTGGGAGAGGGATCGGTGTAGCATATAGATGATGGCATCCTCCGCTCCCACCTTCTCCTGGTATGCGAACTGCAGAGGGTCAAGAGCGTGGCGGACCTGTGGCCTCAGGTGGTGAAGCAGCAGCTGCCCCATGGTCTTCATCATATGTGACATCAGAGCGACAGGCCGAAAGTCATTCAGCTCACTAGGACATGAGTATACTGTCAGTGTAAAGTATATCTTGTCACTGTAAGTAGTTTGCACTGTTCAAACATACATGTTACCTACTGTAGGTATTGGCTTCAAAAGCTTTGTTGTGAAAAACTGAGATTTGGAACTTTGTGTTATTTGTGCATCTTTATTTTGTAAAGATGTTATTTATTTTTACTCATTTTTTATTTTATTATTTGAAAATAGCAGAATTTGCACATTATTTTATATTTTTGTCCGTGTTATTATAACATTTCTAAAAAATAAATCATTTATTATGATCAAACAGTTACTCAGTACTTGAGTAGTCTTTTCACCAAATACTTTTTTACTCTTACTTGAGTAATTTTTTGGATGACTACTTTTTACTTCTACTTGAGTAATATTATTTTGAAGTAAAGCTACTCTTACTTGAGTACAATTTTTGGCTACTCTACCCACCTCTGAAAGTGAGTGAGCCAACAGAAGATGAACTAAGTCAAGGCCTCAAACTCCAACCAACTTCACTCCAACCAGTTGCTTAATTAGGGGCTGATTCTTGTTGTTAATTAAACCCGTTCTTTAATTCTATGGCTTGTTGCTGCTCTAATTGTGTAACAGCAGACATTTCCAAAATTGTTGATTTTCTTTTTTCTAAGTGCGCTGTTAAAATGGTTTGGGTACCTGAGCAGATCTTCATCTGTCTTTATTTTCAGATATTGTATTATGGATGCTGTTTGCTGGTCATGTTTTGGCTCATTTTGTATCTTATTATTGTTTGGCTGCTAATTAAGGAAAAATAAACAATTAAGGGGTCTGAGTCTTCAAGAGCAAGTTTATTAAAATGAATTCAAAACAAGTTAATCAGCAGCAAAAACAGGTCACTAATTAAGAAAATGAAAACCTGCAGCCACTGTGGCCCTCCAGGACTGGAGTTTGAGACCACTGGTCTAAAGTAAAGGGAGAACAATTCTTTATTTGAGGTAAGTAATAGCAATTCTATTGAGTTCATGTTATGCCAATACATTATTTTTGAGTATTTAAATAATAAAAGTGAAGATTTTAGAGATGGCAAACTTACTACATAAGTCTAATTATTATTAAATCACAGAGGAACAAGTTTAGCCCAAACAAATGTTTCACAAACTCTACAATCAGAATGAAGAGTCTGTTAACTCAGAACATGCTTATGAGAGCTCCTTGGCAGATTCACCTAGATGTAGACACCCTCATTTCACAATAATGTCTTTTTTCGCTTTGACTTTCAAAATACCTGTCAACACTCAGCTGGAATTCAAAAGGCAACATGTGACGCAGGTGAATATGACAAAACCATTTTGATACTGAGATCAATTACGGTTTGTGAAATTTAATGAAGTACAGTGCAGAGCAAAATGAAAATTCAGCGGAAATCAGAGCTCTGGTAACCTACACTATAGTCTCCTAAGTCTTTTAATTTGTTCATTCTTAAAATGGACAGCCATACAGCAGAAATTGATGTTTTCTGCAAGGTAAGCAATACTAATGACATATCAGATAAAATGCAGTTTGCTTTAATTGCAGTTTTTAACGTCTGTATTGGTTCATTACCTGTTTTCCTTTTGCATCCATAATATATTGTCATGCACATAACAATGATACACTAAGCAAGCCAATTTACCAATGCAGTCATGTCATACAGCATGTTGATCATTTTTAGCTGCATTTCCTTTATTATTTATTTTTAGGATTTTCCAATATGCCTTACAATTGCAAGTATTGACATACATTTTTCCATAATTGCTTTTTTTGCAACGTTTCAATCTATACAAGAAAGGATTGGCACTGAATGAAATGGCATTAATTTAGGGAATCCAGTGTATTACCTTAGTTTATATATTTCCAGTCATTTATATCAAGCAAGTCTTTATGTGCCTTTCCAAAACTGCAATGAATGCTAAGAATCTTCAAAACATCTAAAATATACTTCAATTATTATTATTATTTTTTATTTTTATAAAACAAATGAAGAAATGAACTGAAGGATCAATCAAAAAATAAAATGGAAAGTTCTGCTGCCCCTACCCCATTTCTACTCATCTGTCTCCAATGGGCTTTTGGCCTCTTTAAAACAATGGGGTTTGCTTCCTGCCTCAGTTGGGTCGAATGGCATCCACTTCAATTTAGGATTGCGTACTTCTGTCATCCAAGAAATGACACAGTCTATAGCGTATGTAAGTTGTCCCTCAGTCAGGTCCGCAGGGGACACACTTGAGTTTCATAGTAAAAGAGCTCTGAGTGTAAGCCTCCTATTCCAACATTGACTTGGACTGACATACAATCTATCAAATGTTTTTCTAGTGAGTGGAGCAGCTCTTTTAAGAAAGTACGTAACAAGTCAAAAAAGGGCAAAGAAAGGTAGCAAGACATAAAAACAAAGAAAGTGAGTTGGTCAACACTGGTGCTCCTTCTTCAACAATCAGCAGTCATCTTGAGGAGCCAGAATGTGTATTGGACTGGAAGATAAAAGGTCAGAGACACATTTATTGGTTTTCCTCTGGGTCCTGGTTTTCCTTGCTTAGGATGGAAAGGAAAATGGTTATATGATACAACCACATACAGATCTTTACCTGGATCTCCTGAAAATCAGTTGTAAATCATACTCATGCACATGACACTTGGCCACTGCATTGCTTAAAGCAACATTACTTTAACTTGGCTTGTCTTAGTTGTGTAGTTTGCTTTACTTCTGGACCTTGAGGAGGAGTCTTAATACAAACTCACAAATGTACTGCACGGACTAGGTCATTGGCGTAGACTATCCTTTTGAAAATGATGATAGTTCTCTTTTGGAAAATCCTCTACAGTTATGACCTTCCAGGCTTCTTCACAGTAGGCTGTCATTCCAACAGAAGGTTCATACCACCCAGCTTCCCATGGTGTTTACAATATTAATTCAAGAAAAGGAATTATTGTGTACCAATGTACTTTGACTATTGTATGCTGCAAGAAAGTTTTCTACCTGAACCCTTTGCTCATGTGTGACAAGGGACAAACAATAATCCCTCCAAACTATTTAAAATTTCCTCCTGCAAAAATATGTTCACGCCCATAGATTATTTACAAATAAGAGGTATTCTAGCATAATATAAATAGTTGAACTTAACCCAGTTTGATCTGCATACTTTTGTCCATCCTACGTTCAAATAATTTTGCTACTAATTGCTGTCTAATACTACAATGGCATTTATAACAGCCCATGTAATAGAAGGCACTGTCAGGCAGGCTCTGATGATACTTTTTTCCTTTCTGTCTGTCATAATTAACTTTAACCCTTAGAATAATGAATTATCAAAATTGAGTATGGCAAGCACCATAGACTCAAGGATAATCAGACCATAACGCCTTGGATGGACACTATAGCACAAAAGCATAAGGTACAGGGTCATCTCTATCACATCTATTTTGTGTAAGGCAAAGGATGTGGGCCAAATACCGTGAACAGGGCACACAGTGCTTTTATTTTTTCTTTTAGTCAAGTATAGAAATATGCATGTCATATTTCTGTGAAACTACAGTAAATAAAGTAGTTGACACATCATAATGGAACAAAATATGCAATGATAGAAATTGTAATTCATTTGTGAGTGGGAATGTAATTGGTATGAAGTTTCAACAAAAGAAAGTTGCTTTGTTAATTGTATTTTGCACTGTGTAAATAAAATTTGATTTTACATAATAGACCTTTTTTGCTAGTCATGCACATCTGTCTTTCATATGCTAAGGTGTTCTTAAATAATTAGTGTCCCCTGAAAAATCTTGATAAGCTTAATACTTGATTAAATGTTTTTTGATTTGTTTTTCAGTAACAAATTTTTGGCTTTGTGAGCAAAAACTATATTTTATTTTATGGTTGCTCAAAATTTGGTTCACTTGCAGTTTTGAAATAATTCTTTCATTCGCCTAGACTAATGAGAGGGCTCAAGACTGAAATAACAAGTTGTTTTTTAATAGATCTTAAGTTTAATTCAATACATATTTCATTAATACATGTTTGATTACGTTTAATGCATACATTTTATTGTGTGCGGAAGGTAACATGGTATGCAGTATATGAGTGCAACAAACTGGTATCATGACCCGAAAGCTCAAGGACTGATCCATTTCTGTCTTTGGTGTTTTAAGCAGCATCAAGTAGTCAACTGTCACTCATAATACTATACACTTTATACTTTCAATATGTATTTTGGAATGTTTATTCTCAGACCATTTAAAGCAACATATCGGCAGCACGACATATTGCAGAACAAATAATGTTTTTTTCTTTTTTCTTAAGCGGGTAATTTTAGCTATAACAAAATGTTAATACAAAGGGAAAGCTGTTATCTCACCTTACCATTTTCATTTGCCAGCCAATTCTTGCTTATGATAGCCTCTGAATTTATAACTAAAGTCCCGTTGTGAAAAAGTAGTGAATGAATCCACTGCACCCAGTGTCTTGCATTTGCAAGTGTATGTTGAGCTAATAAAGAAGAGGCTAAGGCAATCACTTGCTACAGTCATGATGAATAAAATGTGAAGCTCTCTCATGTTACAATTGATTTCAATTTACTGGACTGTGCATCAAGCATGCTGATGAGGCCAGAGAACATTGCTCTTTGCTAGCTTATACTATGATTGTTACCTTCAGAATCATGGATTTCCATTTATCAAAGTATTTTTATCAAACTTTTTATAGCCTTTGTACATGGCAAGATTAAAGGAGAAGATTGTTATGGTTTTGCTGGTCATTATTGCCATTTTATGCTTTTTTTTCCTAACAAATTTAGGAGTTTTTTACTACACTTACATATAAAACATTTTCTTTTGCATAGGTTTACAGGTGCGTAATATTAAACTCTTGAGTACTGTATGTACAAATTATGATTAATATCAATTGCATATTGCAAGCTGCTATAGTGCTCCAAGATAAGTCGGTCAAGGTTGGACATTCACTATTTACCCTCAGTTTATCATTCATCCTTAAGTAAATATGGAAGACTCCAGTATGGACTCCTGGACAGCAGCTGCAACTGGAAAGATTCAAGATAAATTTGATATTATGGGACAGACAGATGGAGAACGCTCAGTTAGGCTTGAGTCAAAGTACTGAATGACAAAAAGGTTTATGCCAATGGCCTTAAAAGACTGTGGTATCACTGGTGCTGCCTGGCAGTAACAACTAACAGATTAAGGGTAAAGCTGATCTCTTCTGGACGTCAAGCACTGAAGCATGAGGCAAATTCACCTCCAAAAACATAATTTTATTTGATTTTTCATTTATTTCTACTCAATACTCTAAATTTAAACACTTCTGCAAAAGCCTTCTATGGAACAGAATATATCATGTGTGTTCAATACTAATGGAAGTTAGATTAGTGACTGCTCTCAAGTAGGAAGAAAAAAATAATTATAGTCGATGGATATATTCTGACTCTATATTTAGTTGTAATGAAGATTAAAATCATGCTGAGAAATGAAGAGAAATGAACTGTGTTAAAGGAATAATGTTCTTTTGCCTGTTGTTACACTCTATTGCTAGGTATCTGCAATATCTAGCATTTTGTTATAATGTGTCTGTTAAATTTATTTAGTAGATTAGTCTAAACTGGATGTTTAAAGTCAAGGAACAGCATTTTGACAGTGCCCATACATATTGTGTGAAAAGTGTAAAAAGAGGTATTGCAAATTCAACGTTTTTAGGAAGACTTGTTTTACTGGTAAGAGCAGCTGTTTTTATGATAAGACCTTTTGGTAAACATTCCACCAGGGTTTTTCAAAATGCTACCACTAGTAAAAAAGTGCTCTAAAGTGTGCAATTTGTGGCAGAGAGCTGAAGTTGCTATGTTGATCTACTTGTAACAGATTGCACAATAGTGTTGTGTTATAACCCGCATTCCCAATGAGTGAAAAGCTACCATTTCTGACATGGATTAGAAGCGCTCTTCTTGAAAATTAGGGTTAGGGTTAGAAACACGCCTGAATACTCTGCGATATCAGAAGCATGGATTTAGTTATGTGTGTGTGTTCCAAATATCAGAGACAAGGACAAGCAAAATTTATGAGCCTCCAGAATTGGAAAAGCCTGAGCACCCTTTCCTCCTCCACTAAGAAAGCTTGTAAGATGAGTGAGAGGTCTTGGATTTATTTGCCCAGACAAATAACTGAGACAGGATCAATAAGGAAGTAATGCTATTTTCACATACTATCAGAGCATTCAGAGCTCTGACTTGTGACGTTTCATGTTCCTTGTTCAGTTCTTTCATGTGAATCTCTGATCGCACTGTTCAGAGAAACACAAGGTCACTGTTAATTTCATACTTTGTCTGGAAAAACAGCAATCAAAAATAAACTGCATAAACCTAGATGGAAAGATGGATATACTGTATATTTCTCATGAAAATATAGAGTAAACTATATCACTTTGCTCCCAAGGGCAGTTCGACAACAAAAATATCATTTCTGTCTGACTAAGGTACATGTTTTATTTTAAACTAAGGTGAAGGGTCAGTGTTATGGCATAACTCAGGGAATTTAGGAAGCTTTGTTTTCTCTGAATTGTCCGACTTGTAGCTTCAAATGATGCTAAATGCAATATAAGCTATACAAAGTCAGACGAAGCTGGCTAGGATGAGGGCAGGCAAGATAATGACCTGATGACAGCTGACAGCAGACCTGATAGACAGCAGATGAGATGGACCTGGCAAGAGATGAGCTGGCCAGAGAGAAGTGAGGCTTTCATAGAGTTACAAGATTATAAGCCACCTGAGAGGCTACACACCGGGCCCTATCAGGTTGTATGATTTGGATAACCACTTTTGTGTATCTGCTTTGGTTTATGGTACTAAGTTATACTATTTAATGATTAAATCATATTTAATCTGCTTCTCTGCTTGTATGCTTTGATCTATTTTTCCACCAAGAACAGGGAAACAAATCCTTTGCTCACTTACGTCAATCAAGGGTACAAGAAATGATCTACAGATAGATAGATAGATAGATAGATAGATAGATAGATACTTTATTAATCCCCAAGGGGAAATTCACATACTCCAGCAGCAGCATACTGATAAAAAACAGTATTAAATTAAAGAGTGATAAAAATGCAGGTATAACAGACAGTAACTTTGTATAATATTAATGTTTATCCCCCCGGGTGGAAATGAAGAGTCGCATAGTATGGGGGAGAAACAATCTCCTCAGTCTGTGAGTGGAGCAGGACAGTGACAGCAGTCTGTCGCTGAAGCTGCTCCTCTGTCTGGAGATGATACTGTTTAGTGGATGCAGTGGATTCTCCATGATTGACAGGAGCCTGCTCAGCGCCCGTCGCTCTGCCACAGATGTCAAACTGTCCAGCTCCATACCTACAATAGAGCCTGCCTTCCTCACCAGTTTGTCCAGGCGTGAGGCGTCCCTCTTCTTTATGCTGCCTCCCCAGCACACCACCGCGTAGAAAAGGGCGCTCACCACAACCATCTGATAGAACATCTGCAGCATCTATTGCAGATGTTGAAGGACACCAGCCTTCTCAGAAAGTATAGTCGGCTCTGTCCTTTCTTACACAGAACATCAGTATTGGCAGTCCAGTCCAATTTATCATCCAGCTACACTCCCAGGTATTTATAGGTCTGCACCCTCTGCACACAGTCACCTCCGATGATCACGGGGTCCATGAGGGGCCTGGGCCTCCTAAAATCCAACACCACCTCCTTGGTTTTGCTGGTGTTTAGGTGGTTTGACAGTGACAGTCATTTCTGGGTAAAGCCTGAAGGTAGTAGACGATAGCTCTACAGGGAAAGAATCTGCACATTTGATAAGTGATATTTGTGGTTTAAGGAAAGGTGTCCTCAAAATAATTTTTAATTATAAAGCAATAGAAAACATGGCCTTGACTGAAGAAAAGATGCTGGTGAAAAGGGAAAGCCTTAAGAACTGACTAGAGCCCTTAATTGGTGATTGACAACCATGATTAATTCCTGCCATTATCCTTATAGCTGTTAAAGGTTGATAGGGACCTTCATATACCATATGCAGTACACTGGATGCATTTTCATCCACGGTTCTGTTATGTATTAAGCAAGGGATTTTCCCCTCTATTTTTTGTTTTCTTTACATGTTCAATAAATAATCTCACCGAGCATCACAGTTATGGTGCCTTTACTAGATAACACACTGTCAAATGCTTAGTGATGTCATTTACAAACAAATCTCTGTTTTAAAATAAAATAGCTCCTTTTAATTAAAGTATGGAATCACTTGCAAAAAGAATACATTTACATATGATTAGCTTTGGTTCGCAGATAGAAGAGATGTGTTTTACTTAGTAAAACTGTGCACTCTGTGGCGTGGATGTTCCTCATTCCCCGCACTTTTAGGCAATAATATTTTGGAGCAAAATAATTAGAAAGGAGTATATAAAAAACAGTGCCAGGGCCGGTTTACAAAAAAGTAGGCTAAGCTATGGTGTAAGCTGTGGACAATAGCAGGCACGCAGAATTTTCTTTGAACCAGAAATGAAGACCAAAACGGGCCACAGTATATAAAAACAAAGAACACAAGGGAGGATAACAACAAAAGAATTCACCAAGTAGAAAATAAAGAGAAGAAAAACAACAAACCTGGTGACTCTCTTTGTGTGCTTAAGCAAAGGGATGGTAACCCAAGTAGTCTTTGGGGTGGCTGGTCCACTACCTAGCCAAAATACCACAACTAAATATTTCTTTATCAACATTACATCATTCTCTTTTTCTTTTCTTGTTCTCTGATCTCTCTTCCTTCCATCAGTTGAACTGTAATATTAACCTCTGAACTTCAAGTTCAAAGTCTGTTTGGGAGACAGGAGCTTTTATGCCCAGACTAGGAATTACGTCTGGGGGCACTCTGATACCTGTAGGGTTAGCAATGATCTTGGGAACTCATAAGTTCTCTTAGTACTCCAGTAGCAGCCCTATGTGGTCTTGCAATCCTCAACCCCAGCTCCTTACTAAATGGCCAGGGAACTCTCAAGTTCCCCAGTCTACTTTAATGAGTGACTGCATGTAACAGACAAGGACTGGGAACATTCTTAAACTATAAGGATCCTCCGTTATCCTTACTATGTGTCTATACCCCAGGAATATTTAACTCTGTGACTCTAACTACTGCACCCTTGCAGAAGCCTTCTATTTAACATGTCAGCCATCACCTTTTTTACAAAGGGTGAGCTGATCTCTGGTGTCCGCTTATGGGTTATTTTATCATTAGCTCTTCATGGGCCATGCTGCATATTTATGGGGCATCATGTCCTCTGTTGATTACAGTGCATAAGCTCTCTTAACCCTCTTCTGCTCTCAATACCAACTTCCAATAAATATCCCTTTATTGTGTACAGTATACTAATACAAAGCATTTTTTTTAATTTCCTGCGTACTTTTGCTAGATTTGTAATGCAAATAATCACTAAAATAGTGAAGGACCAGGTTCTTCTAAATATAAGTCTTAAGTGGCAACTCTAAATTGGTCTGTTGGAAGTCAGTGTGTGCATGAGTGTGTCTTATAATGGACTATCGCCTTGTTCACGCTTGGTTCTTACACACCTTATTAGAACATTAGAACAATCTAGATGAGAACAGGCCATTCAGCCCAACAAAGCTCTCTAGTCCTATCTGCTTATTTCGTCCAAAAAAAATTCAAGTCGAGTTTTGAAAGTCTCTAAAGTGTTACTGGCTACCACACTACTTGGTAGCTTATTCCAAGTGTCTATCATTCTTTGTGTAAAGAAAAACTTCCTAATTTTTGTGCGAAATTTACCCTTAACAAGTTTCCAACTGTGTCCACCTGTTCTTGATGAACTCATTTTAAAATAAAAGTCTCAATCCACTGTACTAATTCCCTTCATAATTTTAAACACTTCAATCATGTCACCTCTTAATCTTCTTTTGCTTAAACTGTATGGGCTCAGTTCTTTTAATTTTTCCTCATAATTCAACCCCTGTAGCCCTGGAATCAGCCCAGTTGCTCTTCTCTGGACCTTTTCTAGCGCTGCTATGTCCTTTTTGTAGCTTGGGGACCATAACTGCACACAGTACTCCAGATGAGGCAACACCATTGTGTTATAAAGGTTGAGTGTAACTTCCTTGGACTTGTATTCCACGCATCATGCTGTATAACTTAATATTCTGTTAGCCTTCTTAATGGCTTCTGAACACTGTCGGTAAGTCGATAGCTTAGAGTTCACTATGACTCCTAAATCCTTCTCATAAGGTGTACTCTCGATTTTCTGACCGCCCATTGTGTATTCAAACCTAACATTTTTACTTCTTACGTGTAATACTTTACATTTATTAAATTTCATCTGCCACAAATCTGCCCAAGCCTGTATGCTATCCAAGTCCTTCTGTAATGATATAACAAGATTCCAAATTATCTGCTAATCCACCTATCTTCGTATCATCTGCAAACTTAACCAGCTTGTTACTTATATTCCTATCTAAATCATTTATATATATTAAAAATAATAGCAGCCCTAGCACTGACCCCTGTAGAACAACACTCTTAACATTGGCCAATTCTGATGAGGTTCCTTGCACCATCACCATCTAAAAACATCACCCTGAACTTCCATTTCTTTTAGTTTGATGCCCAACCTCTCATGTGGCATTTTATCAAATGCTTTTTGAAAGTCAAGATAAATAATATCATATGCTCCACTTTCATTGTATCCTTTTGTTGCCTCCTCATAGAATTCCAGCATGTTAGTAAAACACAACCTCCCTCTTCTGAACCCATGCTGACTGTACAGTAAAACTCCTGTCCTTGCCAGGTGTTGCTCAAGCTTATCCTTAATAATGCCTTCCATTAATTTTCCTGTGATGCATGTAAAGCTTACTGGCCTGTGTTATCATAAAATTAAGTGATTGGTTGAATAAATGAATGGATTTGCATTGGCAGTTTATTACCTAAACCCAGCTTCTCTGCAGTCCTTAACACCAGCTGACTGTGATTGATTTTGTTTAAAAAGTCTGAAAATGACAAGGAATAAGTGAGAAGTAATCAGTGACCAGTTGAGTGACAAGTGATAACTAACAAGTGAGAATAGATGAGTGACAAGTAAGAAGATGTTAAATGAGAAGTGTCAAATGACATATGACTTGAAGCAACAATGATGCTTAATTACTACAGAAGTGAACAATAAATGTCTTAGAATTCAGCATCCTTAAAAAATATTTTTCTGTAAGATTTTTTTTTACAGTGAAACACACTTGTAATAGGTTGTTTTGGCACCTGCTAACATTAAGACACATTCTTTCACTTGCGTGTAATTTATTACGCACTACACATCTAATGATCCCATGTGTTATGTTACATTTACAGAACATAATGCCTTCTAGCTATGAAATGAGTGCAATGTGTTGAATCTAATATTAACGTCTGTAATCACTACTTCAACTGCAGATAGAACAAATACACAAATGAAGATGGAGAGCAAAAGAGCGCAACTTGCTGTATAATAATTTCTCAGGTGACTTTGACTGTATGAATTCAATATGTTCACTGAGACAGTGGGAAAAATATGGGAAAAAAAGTAAATGTAACAACAGTGACTGGAATAACATAATTAATGATATTTATCCAACAGCCCAGGAAGACTATAGCTGCAATGATACTGCAAAGCGAAAAGAGTACTGACAGCACAGGGTGGCACCAGTATTGATTAGGAATTGGAAATAGAAGATAGTAAGAGGTCAAAAAGCGAGTTATGGTCAAAACGGGTAGTCAGAAATGCAGGTAAAAAAAATTCCAGGAGTTGTAACAGAAATAGTAATAAAAGAAAAAAGTAAAAAGGGTCAAAAGGTAGATTAATACACATAACTAGAGGCAAAACAAAAGATATAAATCATAATCAGAAACAGAAGTTCATAACCAAAAACCTTTTAAATTAATCACTCAAACAGAACACTAAAATATATTTAAATGTATACAAATTTGAACAAACCAGGAAGAATCTAACCTTTAAAACTTGACTCCATTACATCATTTACCATATACGTACGTGTCGACTTTACCTAGTAACTGCTTGGCAACAAAGAGATCACAAAATGGTGGCTAACATAGCAAAAAAATAATACTCCAAATAATACTCCAAAAACAAATGTAATGACTAGAACAAAAACAGCATCTCAAATATTTTAGAGTTCAAGGAAAGGCTATAAAAATTTTAAAGAAAAACCAAAAGAATGAGGAGGCCTTACCCCATGTAGCCCGACCCCGAAATTAACTGGCAGGTTTTCTGGTCCTCACAGGTGCAAAATGATGCCCAGGCTTTAAAATCTTAAAAACACACTAAAATACACGAAATAGTTCTTCTCGGGAGGTGACCATAAACATATGCTTTCTGGGACACAAAAGTAAACCATTTTCTTTAAATTCAATAATTTAATAAATAACAATAAGAGAGACCAAACACTACCAAGGCAAGGGAAAAAGGTACAAAAAATCAAGTTAGAAACTGTAATTATGGAGTAACATTCAGGATTTTTTGGCAACAAAGTTAACTGATAGGAAAGTTGGATCATATCATATTTTTAATTTACATCATCCAAGAGTCAGTTATTACATTTTTTTATTAAACAGTTCTGCAACAACAAGTCATATTAAAAAATATTAGAGATAACAGAATGCAATTACATGTATTAGTAGACTAAATTAAGTATGTGCTTTTTAACAGCACTTTACAATGGAGTTAAAATGTAGCTTAATTTGGTTTTTGGTCGCTCAATAGCTTACAGTAATCCCTCCTCGATCGCGGGGGTTGCGTTCCAGACCCCACCGCGATAGGTGAAAATCCGCGAAGTAGAAACCATATGTTTGTATGGTTATTTTTATATATTTTAAGCCCTTATAAACTCTCCCACACTGTTAACATTATTAGAGCCCTCTAGACATGAAATAACACCCTTTAGTCAAAAGTTTAAACTGTGCTCCATGACAAGACTGAGATGGCAGTTCTTTCTCACAATTAAAAGAATGCAAACATATCTTCTCTTCAAATGAGCACCATCAGGAGCAGAGAATGTCAGAGAGAGCGCTCGCTAAGAAAAGCAAACAATCAAAAAATCAATACGTGCTTTTAAGTATGCAGAAGTACCGCGATAAAGCGGCATTTTGTAGAGGAGCGTCCGTATCTTCTAGGCAAACAGCCTCTGTGCAAACAGCCCCTCTGCTCACACCCCCTCTGTCAGGCAGAGAGAGTGAGAGAGATAGAGAGAAGCAAACAATCAAGCACCGCGCAGGAAGCACATCTTATATCATTGAGGAGTTTTAGTTAATATGTAATACATGCTCTGATTGGGTAGCTTCTAAGCCATCCGCCAATAGCGTCCCTTGTATGAAATCAACTGGGCAAACAAACTGAGGAAGCATGTACCATAAATTAAAAGACCCATTGTCCGCAGAAAGCCATGAACCAGCAAAAAATCCGTGATATATATTTAGATGTGCTTACATTTAAAATCCGCGATAGAGTGAAGCCACGAAAGTCGAAGCGCGATATAGAGAGGGATTACTGTATATGCAAAGCCAATTGCAATTCACATGATGTGTGTCATCAATTGATGTGTGTTAGTGGTGGGGGGTCTGTGACTAATTGTTGTAAATATTCTTAAATGTAACATTTTTGAAAATATACCCAGTAGAGTAGTATCCAATAATTAGCGATTAAAAAATATATCTATCAAACAAAATGACCAATAGTAGCCAAAAACTACTGTCAATATTACCATTTCAAAGGTCCAAGGTATTGTACTGTGCTAGCCATTATGAATGTAGTGAGAAGTCAAGCAAAATTACACCTTCATCCATCCATCCATTATCCAACCCGCTATATCCTAACTACAAGGTCACGGGGGTCTGCGGGAGCCAATCCCAACCAACATAAGGCGCAAGGCAGGAAACAAAACCCAGTGCAGGGTGCCAGCCCACCACAGGGTGCGCACACACACACACCAAACATACACCAGGGACAATTTAGAATCGCCAATCCACCTAACCTGCATGTCTTTGGACTGTGGGAGGAAACCCACACAGACACGGGGAGAACATGCAAACTCCATGCAGGGAGGACCTGGGAAGTGAACCTAGGTCTCCTAACTGCAAGGCAGCAGCGTTACCCACTGCACCACCTTGCCGCCCAAAATTACACCTTTTATTGGCTAACAAGATTACAATATGCAAGCTTTTGAGGCAACTCAGGCCCATTACATCTTGCCTGAAGAAGAGGCCTGAGTTGCCTCGAAAGCTTGCATATTGTAATCTTTTTAATTAGCCAATAAAAGGTGTCATTTTGCTTGACTTCTCACTACATTTCAAAGGAGAAAAGCAAGCTAAATAAGTTTCATATCTAGCTATTAGTATTAGTTAAAACACAGTAATTTGTTAAAGTTATAAAAATAAGTACAAACTTGGAAAGGAAATGATTTACTGTATAACAGGGATACAAAATGTGGCTGTAATTTTAACGAGGCTGAAGAATAAGCGGTGAATAAGTAGCCAACTTCAGCTTTATCTGATCTTAGAGATATGAATTCCACTCTGAAGATACACAGATGTAAAAGGGGCTCTTCAGGTATGGATTAACCACAATGTGAGCTCAGACTTTTGTGTGTTATACCACTAATTAATCAGCACTGATCAAACTGTAATACAGCTCCGTTTTCGCAATTAGTGACCAGCATGGTCCAATGTTTTGCCAAAAGACCTGCTGCAATTTCCCCCTCACTGTAGAATTTGTAGGGATCAGGGTCTTACCCCCATTTGTGACTGTTGTGCGGTGTTACACACAGATAAACATCTGAAGAGCCAGTTTTCACCTGACTCATACATGTATGTAAAATCTTTCCCACTTAGGGCTTTTCAGGAGTCGTACATGTGTCTTAAATAAAACATTTACCATTAATCAGGGGCTGTTTTATATATGATGAGAAGAAGGTCACAGGCTTGCCAGGATTGTTCTTGTATATCTTGGGCTGGGCGCCAGACACCACTGCCATTGCTAAGCCCGTCCTATGTTTATATCAATTAGGGCAGTTGCAGCTTTACTGTGTAATTAATTAGTTCAAACACCGTTTAGCTGCAGGTTGATAAAGTTGGTTCTTTGCAATAATAATCTGCAGATAATATTGTTCAATCAATGCAGTCTTATTATTGCTTACATAATGGCTTTCACCTTCCATCTGTTTCCAGAGAACTGATTTTTATTTTGTATTCTATTAGTTGACTTACCTAAAGTGGCAGTAAGAGGTACTGCTGTGTGAGTTGTTTGTGCATTTTGCCCAGTGTCAGACTCACTTGTATTGGCCATCCGGGCAACTGTTGGCTAAGTAAAGGAGAAATATACAATTACATTATACAATAATTTGTAGTTGAAGTCACACAAAATGTTCTTCTGTTTTATGACTGATACGTTCGCAAATTCATCAAAACTTTTCAATACGAGATTACATCACGATCTGTTCAAGACATCTCAACAAATTTCTTTGAAGAGTAAATGTGCCACATTTCAACATAACTGGTCCACAGGGGGTTGTGTATTTTCAAATGGAGAGACAGATGGACAGAGCGACAGGCATAGGCTATCACAAAGGCAAACCCAAAGCTAATAATTGCAGTCCATAATCCAAAGAAATCTAAAGATCAAGCAAAAATCCAGAAACCCCCCCCCCCCCCCAAACTATACTTACTTTGACACCATATTCCACAGTAATCAATGACTCTTTTAGTATGCAAAGGGTCCTTCAGAGGTGATGTCATGATGCACCCGCCTTTTGGAGTTCCACCAAAGGAATACAAGGAATATAAAGAAACGTACCTATACAATAATGATGAAAACAAAACAATATTAACAAAAATGATATAATTGCATAATGTCAAATTAAACAAACACAAATTCAAAAAAATTAACATGAGAAACAATGTATACAAACAACAAAACTTCAAAATATAAGAAAACACACTTAAACCCCTGGGTTGACACCCCCCCACACATGAACCTCTGAGTCCAGAAGAATGTAAAAATATAGACCAAATAAATATTAAAATTCTTTAAAGCACAATTGAAAATTTATAAAGATTAAAAGAAGACAATAAAAGACATAAACTTTTAGCATCTTTAACAAAATCTAAGTATAAGCAATGAAGAAAAATAATAGTATTACATTAATTGAGCATTCAGGACTTTGAGTTGATTTTGCTACAATCCAACCATTTTTCGTAACTATTTTATCCTATAAATATATATTTCCTTACTGTATATGATTAAAATTTTTTTAATTATATTTCCATATATTTCAGAGAAAGGGATATTTAAGCATAAAATATCATAACTCAAAAATTCACTTTAAGCTGCAGCTCAGAAAATGGAAACTTATCCATGTAAATTTTAATTGAACTAAAAGTCTCAGTGGTCAGCTCTTCAGTTTTATTGCTTTATTAATTTACTCAAACTAACAGTTAGAGACGTTTGTTTACTGCCTGAGAACCTCCAGTCCATTTCTGACCTGAATCAGTTCTTAGGCCAAGTTTTTGCTGGTGGGCCTGAATGGCTAGTCTTCATGATAATGGTGACCTCTAGGCCCGTCTAAAACTCCACAATGGTTTATCTCCTGCAAGATATACTGTAGTTATATTAACTCACCATGGACGATACCTTATAAAGTCTAAGGTAAACTATCCCATGTTGCTTTGTATTGGCCTGTGATGCAACTTGACTGATCTATGATCTGTGCTGCAAAAAACCTAATTCTGATGCCTCCACTCCACCTTAGCACAAAAAGTAAAGTACATTATTGTCATACAGGAAATCCCACTTACTGTTTTGTGGGTTTGTATAATGAAGTGTCTTCCTGTGAGTTCCCCACAACAACTTTCTTATTATGGTGTCACCTTATAAATTTCTACCATGGTGCCAAGTAAGGCTTATGTCGCTGTTTGCCCTCCAAGTGACCAGTCTGGGCTCCTTTCTCTTTGTATTAACCTTCTTGGGCTTTTACTCTTTCACAACTCATTTTAGCGCCCCTTCTGATGTACTTCATGCAGCTCTATACCCGCCATACATATATACCATACTATATACTATGTTTATGTAATGCAATTTTATAGGATAATACAATATCTTACCTTATTAACTTAAGAGGATGTGAAGCACTTCCTATTCACAATTAATTCTAAACTCAAATTAAATTTAACCCCTCCCTACAACTCTGAACTGAATAAGACGGATTCATGAAATGGATGCATAAAATGTATTTAAAAAAAAAAAAATCAGACTTTGAGACATGCCAAAGAGGTTTTAAAAAAAGGTCACACAACTTGTCCACTCAACTGCACATCTGTAAGATCCAGCAGTATTGGAGTCTGGTGCTAATCCATGTCAGACGCTGAAGCAGCAACATTTGAATTGGTTTTCAAGCAGTTATTAAAAAAAATAGTTCCACTTCATGTGAAAGGATTTGTGATACTTCAGGATCAAACACTGATTACCACACAGAAACCTAAATCAATGGTAAATTCAGTAACTCTTCTAAAAAAAAAAGGCTTGCCCAGTATATACGTTTACTTAAATTACTACAAATTTGTAATAACTAATATCAAAACACAGTAGACCCACACTTAAGTAAGACTTAATGTAGATCACTATTGATATACAGCAAAAGATTTGTGACATTATGATGCATTCAATGATCCTAAGGAATGTGACTTTACTACAGTCATTTTTTATTTGAAATTATAATAATGTAAAGTCTTCAGTCAAACTTGTTGACGTTTATTTAATCAGTATTAAAAATATGATTTTATATTAAAACTATATCTTTGAACTGAATCTCCAAATTACTTTGTTCAAGAACAAGTAAAGCCAATCAAAGCACTGCAGACTTTTACCACTAAGAACTTCCTACATTTATTACAAATCTAGATAGTGTCCTTGTGCTTTTCATTTTCTGAGGATCAATTGTAGGATTATTGCTAATAGAGGTAATACAAGCTTCAGTATCCCCTGGATTGTTCTTTAGTTTTTGCTCAGCTCGCACCTTTTCAAACAACTGCAGCTTTTTTTTTCCTGCCATTTTTCTTCAAGCTTGGAATATTTAATATGCTATGAGCTGCAATTTTCTATGTGACAATATTGTTTATCCACTCATTTTCAAATCCGTGTAGTGCAGATCAGAGTTATTGGTGGCACACCCATCCCAGCAGTATCGGACACATGAGAGGAATGAGCTCTGCATGTGGCACCAGCCTATCACAGATATTGTTTATAATGAACCCTAATTCTGTTTTGTTTTTCTTGGGTCATTGAATTATTTATGCACTTTTAGCCTTAAGTATGTAATTTAACACACATGCGTAAACTATACATGAGTTTGTAAAAAGTTAAAATTTTCATTGAAGGTATTCTTTGTAGTATATAATCAAGCATTTAAATTAAACTGCTTGTGTTCAACAGAATGTTCATCTTGTTATTTGTCTTTTTAAGCTGCTTAAAACACATAGTTTTCTATGTCTGGGCTGATAAGTAAAACTTATAAATTTAACTGTCTTCCAGTTTGAAAGTGGATAGGACTGGTGAGCTTTGTTGGGCTGAATGGCCTGTTCTCATCTAGACTGTTCTAATGTTTTAAAATACTTTACGTAATGGATCAAAGTCCTGTTATCTATTAATATGACTGTTTCATCACATACTCGACATTGTTCATTGTCAAAGATTTTGCAATCATTTGACAATTTAAGAATGTTATCTTGATGCAGTCTTACTGGGCTAATACGAATGATATTACTAGTTATCAGTGAATCATTTGAATTGAAAACAGTCTGACTTTAGAACTGCAACCTGAAATTAAAAGGATCGTTTGTTCATGTGCTGATACCTGCATCCAGAAAATAGCCACTATTATTGCTTGTTCACTTAAACCACACTCACATGAATAGTTCTGAAAATGGCATTTTGTTGCCTACTTGTTTTCAGACTGTTTTCTAAACCATTCACACCAAATCAGCAAAAACACATAAATGTTATTTAATAGACAAGTGCGGGGCAAGCTCGAAGGGAAGCAAAATGCTGAAAGAATTAGGAATAAAAAATCAGGACTTCTTTGTGAGGATAGAAGATAAAGTACATCTGGTTTGCCAAGGCCTTGGAGAATATACATTGGGAGTCCTGCAAAAATAAATACAGCAAAATATTGAAGTGTTTCAAGGTGGAGTATCCATCAGCTGATGCAGATACGCTAGGAAATGAAAAATGCAATCACAGGGGTCAACACTATAGTCAGTGCCTGATTACATGACTATCACACATCAGCATATTTGAAAAGCTCTGATTTACCCATCCACCCACCATTTTCAAATGTATCCACTTTCCAGAGTTTTTTTGAAAGAAAATACCATTTCAATGTAATGGAAGGCCACAACAAATACAAAAATGCATTTTTAAATGCATCTGAGTTAGTGGGAACGCCATCTCTGAATCAATGTCTGGAGATATATATCAACGTATAACAGAAAAGATTAATTATTAATGAACACAATGAACAAATGAACTCAAGTGAAGAGAAATCTATTTAAACAACTAAGAAGTTGGCCAAAGTGTTTTGCAACAATAAAATCAAACAGCAGATACAAAAAGCAAGAGTGAAATATGATAGGTTTGGTCTCATCCGATGCGAGAGATGGACAACTGAATTGGAGCTCCGCTAGCAGCGGTGTTATTTTTCATATTATCTGCTTATTATCCTGAGATATCTTGTATTTAATAAACCCGAGGGGCACTGCTACAGTATATGTAAGCATATTTAATCATGGCCAACAAGAAAGGGGGTCCGAAAGAATCGAAAACTAAAGCTGCACCCAAGCTAAGATCAGCAAGCCCTAGTTCAAGATACTGCCTTTCAGAGACAGATCTGGATCAGATGGGCGAAAGTAAAGACTCCTCGGGACCACGGTCAGCTACATCGTCGCCGGCTGAGAGCGAAAAGGGGAGCGAATGTACGATCGTGAGTGCAGGTCTCGATAGCTCGCCGATCGAAGAAGATCACCTGAAACTGGAAAAGGCCTTGCAGTCCGCAGTTTCAATTACTCCACTCTACAGCAGAGCCTGCCGCTTCACTTGCGGTATAAGAAAGCACAATTGAACTGTCTGAACTGAAGTTGATGTTCGCGGAGCTCATGCAAGATATAAAGAAAAGCGAGAAGGCAAATGAGAAGGCAAGGGTAAAGGCAAATGAGAAACAGAGACAGGAGTTGCAACAGGCAAATAAAAGGCTGCGACAGGAGCTGCAACAGGCAAATGAAAGGCTGCGACAGGAACTGCAACTAGAGCTGCGACAGGTGCTGGGTAAAACTGAAGAGCACATTCAGGAGAACTCGGTTAAACTGAGCATGCTTACTGATCAACTGGAGGATCTCAAGGAGACATTCACGACTCGGATTGAAATAGCCGAAAATTTAGCTGCCAGTGCCGAAGAAAAAGCAGTAAATGTCAGCTCTGAATGCAAAAAACTCGGAAACAGACTGGCTGCTTTGGAAGATGGAAGCAGAAGGAATAATGTCAGAATTGTCAGAATTGAAGGGCTGCCTGAGAATCGAGAAAGTCCAAATCCTGTGAAATTCGCAGCTGAACTTTTTTCTAAAATAATCGGGGAGGACTTTAAAGCAGATTCTGAGATAGCAGAATCGCTTTGAAAGATTGTCATTTAAGCAAGAGGTGATGGCACTCCTCAGAAACAAGCAAGATATGAAAACAACCACATTCGTATCTTCCCTGACTTCTTTCCAGCAACAGCTACTAAACGCACAGCCTTCTACAGCATTAAACAGCAGTTACGGCAAGCCAACGTCAAATACAGCCTCTTGTATCCGGCCAAACTGAAAGTGGAATTGCAGGGTCAATTCTATGTCTTCGCTACCAAGGAAGAAGCAGAAAAGGAATTAAGAAAGCTGATCCCGGGACTATTCTGATACATAATAGTGAGTCATGGCCGTTAATGATATGCCAAGGATTAATAATCTACTGTCTGATCTGTTTGTTTAAAATACGGATTTTTACCATCATATATCCTCATTATTACTCATTATTACTAGGGCGCTATCTGTTTATGTTTTATTGTGATTATTGTGCTTAATTACTTTTTCTTTTTTCTCTTTTTTTTTCTTCTTTTCTTTTTTTTTTTTTTTATTATCTAATTATTTTCTCTCTACCCTAAACGAGATTGTTCAACATCATACCCTTGGTTTATTGTTATTGCTAGTATTGCAATTTCCCCGGGTTTATTATCTGGGTGTATTATCTTAATACACTAAGATTGCTGAAGATTATATATATTTTAAGTGCACAATTTTTTAGACTATATTGGTAATAGATAGCTCTATTTTTTAACCCTAAAACGCCGCTGTGTGGGGGCTTGTTTTGCTTTGGACGTGCTTTGTCTCTGGGTATGTCAGAGGAACGGGACTGTGTGAACTGGGTTCTAGCCTCACGTGGGGAGGCAAAAGGGAGGGTGGGGGGTTAAAGGGGAGAGAGAAAGAGAGCAGGCTTGATCTATACTTAATCTATCCTTTTAATCTTTATAATTATAACTACCAACATAATAACAGGCTGTATGGCAATAACTCTAGGGCAAATAGGAAATTAAGGCTGAAGCTGTCTCACTTCCAGTTAAGACTATAAAATGACATCAAAAACTCAGAATCAATGTCTCCATGATGGAACAGTTAACTTTGTGAGCTGGAATGTTAAAGGCCTGAATCATGAATTAAAGACAAAGAAAGTACTCTCTCACCTAACAGTTGTAAACGCTAAAATAGTATTTTTACAGGAGACCCATTTACTAAGCAAGGATCAGTTCCGGCTGCAAAAAGACTGGACTGGCCAAATGTTCCATTCTAGTTTTACAAAGAAAACTAGAGGTGGGGGAATTCTCATACATATAACAGTCCCATTTGTAGCATCAGATGTAGTATTGGATCCTGAAGGGAGATATGTAATGGTCATGGGAGACTTATCTAACTGTAAAATGATCTTGATAAATGTTTATGCACCTAATGTTGATGATAAGGAATTTATACAAAATTTATTTGCATCCATTCCCAATCTGAACACTCATAAAATTATAATGGCTGGGGACTTTAATTGTGTTCTAAATCTACTCTTAGATAGGACTTCTTCCACAGGGGGAACGGCATCTAACACCGCAAAGATAATTACAAAGTTTATAACTGATCACAACTTATCAGACCCCTGGAGGTTTTTAAACCCAAACTCAAGAACATATTCTTTCTACTCACCAGTACATCATTGCTACTCAAGGATTGATTATTTCTTTATAGACAATAACTTCTTGCCTATGATTAAATCTTGCAAATACAATGCTATTGTTATGTCTGACCATGCACCTATGATCTTGGAGCTAAAGTTACTAAGCCCCATACACTCACCCCGCAGATGGCATCTCAACCCGCTTCTATTACCAGACGAGAATTGTACAGAATTTATATCCAAACAAATCAAATTCTTTCTTGAGACAAATACATCCTCAGAGATCTCTGCAGGAATACTCTAGGAAACTTTTAAGGCCGTCTTAAGAGGACAGATTATCTCATATCTTTCCCACAGAAATAAATTAGAAACCAAGAAAGTAGCAGAGATAAAAAGCGAAATTACTAGAGTAGATGAAGAACATGCCAGACTACCAAGCAAGACTCTACATAGGAAAAGGCAGGCTCTGCATTCAGAACTAAACCTCCTGACAACTAAAGAAACTGAACAACTAATTTATAAATCCAGACATCATTACTATGAACATGGAGAGAAAGCTAATAAGCTTTTAGCTCAACAAATTCACAAGCAAGAAGTGTGCAACGCAATCTCAGTAATCACAAACACGAATGGAGATAAAATCATCAACCACAAAAATATAATGCACACTTTCAGAGACTACTATAAATCCCTATATACTACTGAGTTTAAAGAAGACAATACACAATCTAATGCATTTCTGGATACATTACAAATACCACAAATAGACACTTTTAGTGCGGAGGAACTTGATAAACCTCTGGCATTATCAGAATTACTAGATGCTATAAAGTCACTCCAAGGTGGGAAAGCAGCAGGCCCTGATGACTACCCTGCAGAATTTTACAAGAAATTCTCCGCTCAGCTAGCTCCCATCCTATTAGCAACATTTACAGAAGCCAGAGATAACCAAACTCTTCCTCAAACTTTTCGCCAAGCACTAATCACCGTTTTTCCAAAACAAAATAAGGACTTATTATAATGTGCATCATACAGACCAATTTCACTTCTGAATAATGACGTTAAAATACTCTCTAAAATCATAGCTAGAAGGATGGAGAAAGTGCTCCCCTCGGTAATATCACAAGATCAAACTGGATTTATTAGGGGCCAACACTTATCTTCAAATTTTCAACGCCTGTTTAATGTAATGTACTCACCAACTAAATCAAACACCCCAGAAATATTATTATCATTGGATGCAGAAAAAGCATTTGACATGATTGAATGGAAATAACTTTTTACTACATTGGAGAGATTTGGGTTTGGCCTGAACATTTGTGCATGGATCAAATTACAGTATACTAACCCAGAAGCTTCAGTTTGTATCAACAACACTTGCTCAGACTACTTTAAACTAGAACGTGGTACTAAACAAAGATGCCCCTTGTCACCGCTACTGTTTGCAATTGCCATTGAACCACTGGCAATACATTGTCGAAATACTGATCAAATAAAGGGGATTATCAGAGAAGGACTGGAACAGAAAATTTCATTATATGCAGATGATATGGTACTGTATATATCAGACCTATAAAATTCTGTGCCTGCAGTCTTAACAGCACTCACAGAATTTCAAAAGATCTCTGGTCTCAGAATTAATCTGAATAAACGTGTACTCTTTCCAGTGAATTCTCAAGCATATAATATTAGATTAGATACCCTACCTTTTATCATTGCAGAACAGTTTAAATACCTAGGGGTAAACATCACAAGTAAACATAAAGCTATTTATCAACAAAATTTCGCCGTCTGTATGGAAAAAATTAAGCAAGACTTGCATAGATGGTCAACCCTTCATCTCACACTAGCTGGAAAAATTAACACTGTTAAAATGAATATTCTTCCTAAGCTCCTTTTTTATTCCAAAACATTCCAATATACATTAATAAATAATTCTTTAAGCAATTAGATTCAACAATAACCTCATTTATATGGAATTCAAAACATCCACGCATCCAAAGAGTGACCCTACAAAGACAAAAGGCAGAAGGCAGCATGGCTCTACCTAACTTCCAGTTTTATTACTGGGCAGCAAATATACAGGTGATAAGAACCTGGACACAAATAGAAGAACATACACAGGCTTGGTCCGCAATAGAAGTAAAATCCTGCAGTACTTCTTTGTATTCCCTGCTCTGTGCTCCAATAAACACACGTTATCGGCAATATACTAATAACCCAATTGTGCTTCACTCACTAAGAATATGGAACCAATGTAGAAAGCATTTTAAGACGGAGAAGCTTCTATCTGTGGCATCTCTGCAAAAGAACCACCTCTTTAAACCTTTGCAAACATATACAGTTTTTAATATCTGGAAAAAATTTGGAATTAACTTGCTTAGAGATCTTTATATAGACGTCTTTGCATCCTATGAACAATTACATTCCAAATTTAACATTCCAGCTACACATTTCTTTACTATCTTCAAATCAGGAACTTTGTTAAACAGAACCTTCCCGATTTTCCTCCTCTTGCACCCTCATCCATGCTGGAAAAAATATTGCTCAATCTCAAGGATGTAGACACCATCTCTACAATATATAAAATCATTTTATCAATCAATCAATCAATCAACATTTATTTATATAGCACATTTTCATACAAAAAAATGTAGCTCAAAGTGCTTTACAAAATGAAGAATAGAAAAATAGAAGACACAATAAAAAATAAATATAAGTCAACATTAATTAACATAGAATAAGTAAGGTCCGATGGCCAGGGTGGACAGAAAAAACAAAAAAAAAAACTCCAAGAGCTGGAGAAAAAAATAAATAAAATCTGTAGGGATTCCAGACCAAGAGACCGCCCAGACCCCTCTGGGCAATCTACCTAACATAAATCAAACAGTCCTCTTTGTATTTAGGGTTTTCATGGAAGGACTTGATGATGATGGTCACGTAGACTTCTGGCTTTCAGTCCATCAATGTTGGTGCATCATGATGCTTTGAGTAGGTGGTGGTGGCGCAGGCCGCCGCCACCACAAAGAAACCGGAAAAAGAAACAGAAGAGAGAGTAGGGGTCAGTACGGATTTTGGAGCCACTGTGAATAGTTATTATGATGAATTGAACATACAGAGTATCAGTATTAAGTTAAAGTGAAGTTATAAAAAGGCCATGTTAAAGTAATGTGTTTTCAGCAATGTTTTAAAGTGCTCTACTGTATTTGCCTGGCGAATTCCTATTGGCAGGCTATTCCAGATTTTAGGTGCATAACAGCAGAAGGCCGTCTCACCACTTCTTTTAAGTTTAGCTTTTGGAATTATAAGGAGACACTCATTTGAGGATCTAAGGTTACGATTTGGAATATAACGTGTCAGGCATTCCGATATATAAGATGGAGCGAGATTATTTAAGGCTTTATAAACCATAAGCAGTATTTTAAAGTCAATCCTGAAAGACACAGGTAACCAGTGTAGTGACATCAAAACTGGAGAAATGTGTTCGGATTTTCTTTTCCTAGTTAGGATTCTAGCAGCTGCATTCTGCACTCGTTGCAATTGATTTATGTCTTTTTTGGGTAGTCCTGAGAGGAGTGCGTTACAGTAATCTAGTCTACTGAAAACAAAAGCGTGAATTAATTTCTCAGCATCTTTCAATGATATAAGAGGTCTAACTTTTGCTATGTTTCTTAAGTGAAAAAATGCTGTCCTAGTGGTCTGATGAATATGCGATTTAAAATTCAAATTACAGTCAACAGTTACCCCTAAGTTTTTTACTTCCGTCTTAACCTTTAATCCTAATGCATCAAGTTTATTTCTGATAACCTCATTGAATCCATTATTGCCAATTACTAAAATTTCAGTTTTCTCTTTATTTAGTTTGAGAAAATTACTATTCATCCATTCAGAAATACCAGTAAGACATTGTGTTAGTGTATCGAAAGAGTCAGAGTCATCAGGTGCTATTGATAAGTACAGCTGTGTGTCATCAGAATAGCTGTGGTAGCTCACGTTGTAACCTGAGATAATCTGACCTAACGGAAGCATATAGATTGAGAAAAGCAGCGGACCCAGGATAGAGCCTTGTGGAACACCATATCGGATATCATCTGTCTTTGAGATGTGATTACCACAACTCACAAAGAATTTTCTACCTGCCAGGTAGGATTCAAACCAATTTAAGATACTGCCAGAGAGGCCCACCCATTGACTAAGGCGATTTCTAAGAATGTTGTGAGCAATGGTGTCAAATGCAGCACTCAGATCTAAGAGGATGAGAACAGATAAATGGCCTCTGTCTGCATTTACCCGCAAGTCATTTACTACTTTAACAAGTGCAGTTTCTGTGCTGTGATTTGTTCTGAAACCTGACTGAAATTGTTTATGTTTATTGAGGTGGTCATTTAATTGCAAAATGACTGCCTTCTCTAGAATTTTACTTAAGAAGGGCAGGTTAGAGATGGGTCTAAAATTTTCAAAGGCAGAGGGGTCAAGATTATTTTTCTTGAGCAGGGGTTTACCTACAGCAGTCCTAAGACAGTCTGGAAAGACCCCCGTATTTAATGTCGAATTTACTATGTCCAGAATATTGTCAATTAGCATGCCTGATATTTCTTTGAAAAACCTCGTTGGTAATGGGTCAAGGACGCAGGTGGAGGGTTTTAGTTGAGAGATTATACTATGTAATTCAGGTAAATCTATCCTGGTGAAGGCATTTAATTTGTTTATAATGGAGTACCAGGGCTTTGGAGGTTCTGCAGTGTTGGGGAGATATACTATGTTATCTCTAATATCATTAATTTTTTGATTGAAAAATACAGCAATGTTCTCACAGGTTTCACTGGAAGTATTCTGGGAGCAATCCTTTGTGTTACCTGGGTTTAACAGACGATCAATTGTAGAAAATAAGACTCTTGGGTTACTAGCATTGTTATTTATAATATTAGAGAAATAGCAGCGCCTCTCAAGGCGGACTGTGTTATTGTATTCTGTTATTTTAGCCTTCAATATCTCATAATGGATAGTTAGTTTAGTTTTCCTCCATTTACGCTCAGCTCTACGACATGTTCTTCTTAAATCAGACACTCTTTGGGTCTTCCATGGAATAACAATACTAGAAGATTTTTTAACTGTCTTTTCAGGTGCAACTATGTCAACAGCAGCTCTTACTTTAGAATTAAAGTTTTCCACTTTACTATTTACACTATCCTCGCTATTATAGTTGGCATTATAAACGGACTGATTGCTTAGAATGTTTGTAAGTTTTAAAGCTGCTGCTGAGTCAAAGAAGCGTTTTTTAACAAAATGCTTCTCATGAGTGTTTTCTATCTTTATTTCTATATTAAATAGTAGAAGGAAATGGTCTGATAGACCAATATCAATGACCTGCTTTATATCAACTTTAAGTCCTTTAGCAATCACTAAGTCTAATGTATGACCTGCTTTATTTGTAGGCTGATTAACGAGCTGTTTCAAATCAAAAGAGTCCAGGAGGTTCATGAATTCTTTTACTTTTTGGTCACACTGATTGTCGATATGAAAGTTAAAGTCGCCGACTATTAAGAGTGTGTCATAGTTTGTAATTAAAATTGACATTAAGTCAGAGAATTCCTCAAGGAAAGACGCGTTATATTTAGGAGGTCTATACACGGATAATACTAGAACGTGAGAATCTCCATGAATAACAACGGCGAGATACTCAAAGGACTTAAATATACCAAAACTAACATCTTTACATTTTAATCGGCTCGAGTAAATGTTTGCCAAGCTGCCCCCCTTTTTTCCCTGGCGGTCTGCACGAGTAAAACTGTAATCCGGAGGCGCAGATTCGATAAAAACTGCCGCGCTGTCTGAGCTAAGCCATGTTTCACTTAGTGCAATAAAATCAATCTTTCTATCACTAACAAGATCGTTTATAAAAAATGTCTTGTTAGTTAAAGCTCTAACATTTAATAGTGCCATATTTAATGTTTCTGAAGGGCAGAGCTGAATTTTATGCGTGTTATTGGTATTCAGAACAAAAATTAAGTTATTTTTGTTAACACCGCTCTGTGTGTATTTTTTATGTAATCTACAATCCGTTTTTATAGTTTTGATGCATTGTTGATCTGAAGTAGTAATTTCAATTAAATTATTGGTGTTTATGCCGCACTGCCTAGATTTTTTACGTGCATTAAGATTTGTTATTAGATTATTAATGTTGTGCACTTTAACGGAAGACTGTGTTAAGCCATTATGTCCTATCAAAGCAGTAGCATTACGGAAGGGGTTAAAAGTAGAAGTAGACAGTCAAGATAGACGAATTACCTTAGCGATGTTTTCGGAGAGGACCCGGGCGCCAAATCTATTCTTAATAGTCTATTACAATCCCTCTCTTTCAAAAATCCAAGATGACACTGGGAAAAAGATCTCTCAATTAATATATCAGAAAAAGAGTGGAAAGTAGCAATGCAGAGAATTCATTCGAGCTCCATATGCGCAAAGCATACAATTATACAACTCAAAATTATATATCGAGCACATCTGTCTCGTCTAAAACTCTCCAAAATCTTTCCAGGGCATGATCCAACCTGCGAACGCTGCAACCAAGTCCCAGCCTCACTGGGTCACATGTTCTGGGCCTGCACCAAATTAACATTATTCTGGACCAAAATTTTTAATTACCTTTCAGACAGCCTTGGCCTCACAATCCCTCCTAACCCATTAACAGCTGTGTTTGGGGTTCTTCCAGATGGGTTTAAAGTGGAGATAGACAAACAAATTGTGATTGCATTCACTACACTTTTGGCACGCAGACTTATTCTGATAAACTGGAAGAACCCAAACTCTTCTCTTTAAGTCAGTGGGAAACCGATGTGTTATACTATTTGAAATTGGAAAAAATCAAATACTCAGTTAGAGGATCCGTACAGACGTTTTTCAAAACATGGCAGGATCTAATCAGTAATATTTTAAAATAAGCTCATAAAGCACAGAGCATTTATTAATTTAGGTATGTTTACAAGCCTTAAATTTCACACCGTTTGCCTTGCTCTCTCTCTCAGGGGTGGGGATCGATTTGTCCTTAACTCAATTTTTCTTTTTGTAAAAACTTGATTGATTTGTATGGATTGCAATAAAATTAATAAAAATATAATAAAAAAAGAATAAAAAGACAAAAAGAAAGTAAAATAGACACATAACCAAATAAAACACTTCAAGCATACAATCATAAAACTGAGCATACAATTACACAAATGAGCATACACAGCAGAGTTAAAAATAGGGTTCTTGGTCACCTCCCTGACTTAAGCCCTTTTTCCCTTGATCGCTCAGTTTAGATGGCCGGCCAGCTCTAGGAAGAGTCCTGGTGGTTTTGAACTTCTTCCACTTACGGATGATGAAGGCTACTGTGGTCATTGGGATTTTCAAAGCAGCAGAAATTTTTCTGTAACCTTCCCCATATTTGTGCCTCGGGACAATCCTGTTTCGGAGGTCTACAGACAATTCCTTTGACTTCATGCTTGGTTTGTGTTCGGACATGAACTGTCAAATCTGGGACCTTATATAGACAGGTGTGTGCCTTTCCAAATCATGTCCAATCAACTGAATTTACTACAGGTGGACTCCAATTAATCTGCAGAAACATCTCAAGAATGATCAGGGGAAACAGGATGCACCTAAGCTCAATTTTGAGCTTCATGGCAAAGGCTGTGAATACTTATGTACATGTGCTTTCTCAATTTGTTTATTTGTAATAAATTTGCAATCTCAAGTAAACTTTTTTCATGTTGTCATTATGGGGGTGGTGTGTTGAATTCTGAGGAAAAAAATGAATTTAATCCATTTTGGAATAAGGCTGTAACATAACAAAATTTGGAAAAAGTGATGCGCTGTGAATACTTTCCGGATGCACTGTATATGTGTCTGTTTTATGCCATTTGTTATGGGATTTGTAAGTTAATGTTTGTGTTGCACCATCTGTTGGAATGATAAATGCAATGCATATTATTACAATAAATGCTGTTATATGTCATTTGCTATGGGATTTGTATGTTAATGTTTGTGTTGCACATGACAGCAACATAAAAACTGGACAGATAGACCCACACACAGAAACATCCTTTTATTAAGGTGAGTGGGTAAATATACCACTACTTCTTAGTACTGGTCTATTTAGATGTTTTTCCTTTCTCTCATTCTACAGTGTAAAACTTCTATCAGTGTGTACTTGAATTTTTCTGAGAGAAGCAACATGACATGTATACAGCAATGCTTATTAGTACTGGTAAATTGAAAATTGTGCCTCATTTCTTTCAAACTAATATGTTTAAGCAGCTACTTTATAATGAATACTCTACTGCTGGCTATCTTGCTGTAGTTCAAATCTAATTTTATTTGTCGCTTACAAATTATACATATAGTACAATATGTAGTAAGAGGCTTATTTGCTCAACTCTAATGACTGTGCCTTTAGGAAGAATATAAAAGTACAATGACTATAATACATGACTCTATAAATATAAAAAACATGAATGTAATTCTAAATATTTTATAAATAATAAATATTAACTAAATAAATAATGTAAGAGAGTTAACGATAGGGTACCATTACATTCTGGACACTTTCTTTATTCAAGACGTGTATGGACTGTGGTAAAAAGCTCCTCCTCATTCTCCCTGAAATGGACATTAGGCAGCGGTAGCATTTACCTGACCGAAGCACAGAAAAGAGGCCATTGTTGGGATGTCTGCTGTCACAGATAATTTTCTTTGCCCTGGTCTGACATTGCTTGGTGTAGATGTCCTGGAAGTTAGGAAATGCATACTCAGTGATACGTTCAGCTGATTGCACCACTCTCTGCAAAGCCTTGTGGCCCTGCTGTTTGCTGTTCCCAAACCTGCTGTCAGGATAATTTCAATGGTGGACGTGTAGGAATTCTTTAGTAATTGGTGATGCAGCCTGACATTCCTGAAGATTTTGAGGTGGTAAAGTCATTGTTGTGCTTTTTTTTGACCATGATGTCATTATTCTTGGGCCAGGTCATGTGCTCTGTGATGTGGACACCCTCACGACCTGAGTGTTATTCATTCTACGGCACTGGGAGTGCTTCTGCTGTTTTCTCTGAAAGTCCACAATCAGCTCCTTTGTCTTACTGCCATTCAGGAATAGACTGTTGTCCTGACTCCAGTGTAACAGACTCTCTACTTCATCTAGGTAAGCCTGCCCATTGTTGTTAGATATCAGGCCTACCATAGGTGTGTCTTCAATAAACTTGACAATGATGTTAGGAGTACAGAAGGGTACTCAGGACAAAGTCCTGTGGAACGCCTGTGTTGAGGTGTGGCCATCCACTCGAATTACCTGGGGTCTTCCTGTCAGGAAGTGAGGAAGTTAAAGTGTTCAGGTGCAGGTCCCTGAACTTCGTGGTGGGCTTAGAGGGGTTTATTGTGTTGAATGCAGAGGTATAGTCTAAATAGTATTCACACATATTTCCCTCTCTTGTTGTCCAGTTGGTGAGTCAGTATTGTATGGAGAATCAAGGTTATGGAATCCTCTGTGGATCTACTCGAGCATTAGGCAAACCGTAATATATCCAGTTCTTTTGTTAGAGAAGAACTTATGATGGAGTTGGTAGGTTGATTTCACACATGTTGCCTCCAATATCCTCACTATTCCAAGCTGCACAGACATCATGATTGGGTGCCTTTCCAAGGTTTACCTGACTGTTGCCACCATCATACAAGATGGTTTTGTCTTTTCTGCTGAGTTAAATGCAGTGTTTGGAGAGAAAACACATTTGTATTTGTGGCTATTTGTGGCTGTGGCTATCACTGATGGAAACTCCATTGCTGAATCCAGAGGATAACAAAGGTTCTTCTATAATTAAGTTATGAAACAAATTCTGCAGAAACCAATTCTGAACATTAAAAATTACTTTTGATGTTTTTATTTTTAGAAATACATTATCATTGTATCTGCAGTTGAATAGCAACAAAATCTGTATTTCAGTATTTACCCATTAATATTCATCTCTAAAAAATGCCTACTCATTTTATGTTATGACAATAACATGCAGTGAATACACTTGACTTGAGCATTCATAGTTTTTATACTCTTTCTCTGTACGTTTAGCATTTGTTTGCTCAGAAGCTGATGCGCTTGCTGCTTCCTGAGCAGCTCATCTTTTCACCACCCTAGCAGCCCGCTTCTTCACTTCTTTCATTGGCATCTTGTTGTGTTAAAATGGATTAAGTCTGTTTGTGCTGCAATTACTTAGTAAGTTTTCTTTAATTTTTTTACTTAACCTGGCACTTAAGTCTTCAATCTGCCTCAAGAATGATTTAA
Source organism: Polypterus bichir lapradei (assembly GCA_026402145.1). Classification (NCBI taxonomy): domain Eukaryota; kingdom Metazoa; phylum Chordata; class Cladistia; order Polypteriformes; family Polypteridae; genus Polypterus; species Polypterus bichir. Next base: position 51,252,777 of record JANRMT010062791.1, on the reverse strand, counting down.
GATATGAAGAGTTAGGGGAAGTGACAGCAAAGTTGGTAGGGATGAGAACGGCACCCATATGCATGCGCCACACGACCGCCCTTCTGGCTGCTGCCGAGAGTTGTTTCTACAATAAAATAAAATAAAAATAAAAAGAGCTAAAACCTTGGAGGTCAATCATCACCCTGAAAGCGGATAGTAGACATCACGTAGTATATCCATCCATCCATCCATTATCCACCCCGCTATATCCTAACTACAGGGTCACAGGGGTCTGCTGGAGCCAATCCCAGCCAACACAGGGCGCAAGGCAGGAAACAAACCCCAGGCAGGGCACCAGCCCACCACAGGGCACGCACACACACACCCACACCCCAAGCACACACTAGGGACAATTTAGAATCGCCAATGCACCTAACCTGCATGTCTTTAGACTGTGGGAAGAAACCGGAGCACCCAGAGGAAACCCACACAGACACGGGGAGAACATGCAAACTCCACGCAGGGAGGGCCCAGGAACCAAACTCAGGTCTCCTAACTGCAAAGCAACAGCGATATCCACTGCACCACCGTGCCACCCTCACGTAGTATATGTGTACCAAATTTCAGGTCAATAGGTCAAACAGTTTGTGAGCTACAGGTGATTTAAAATTCTGGACAGACAAACGAACAGCAACGGTGGCGTATTATATAAGAAGATTAAGTAATTCTGGCAATTGCCTATTAATGATTTAAAAAACACAGGCGGTGTAAAGGAACTAGCAGCAAATCTGATTTTGTTAATAAATGTAAATTCAAAAAACAAGCAGTACAAGACAGTACATTTCATGCCCTGTGTAAGAGGGCCTCACATGTTCTCATGATACACTGGGAAAGTTGGATGAATAAAGACTGAGAACTGCTGATCTAAGCTGCCAGTTTGCCTCTTTCTTTAAAAAAAAGTCAGTCTACTCACTATTTTTCTTGTAACTAGATAAGGGTAGCAGGCCTGTCCTGTTTGTCTATTTCTTCAAATAGCAAGTACCAGCCATCTTGTCATATCAGTCACTATTACTGATGATGATCATTAAGGAATGCTTTCTGCTTCCTGGGGCTTACATTGGGATTTTTCTTGATGGATTTCTACTTCACTTCACAGGGATACCAGTCTCCGTCTATTTCAATATTATGCTTAAGCTGGATGATTAGTAGTAACTACAGCTTTTGAGCACACAAGTACATCTTTAAAGGTTGACCCTTGTCTCACTCTATAGCTATTGCTTTGCCCAGAAAACGCCAATCTCAAACTATATCCACTACATTACAATTATAGCCAAGTACATGAGAGTCTATTGAGCAACATACATAAGTTTATGAATTAGAAGTCATCAAAAACAAAATAGAAAGAAAAATACAATGCAACAGTACACAAAATAACAAGCATCTTTATTATGCCAATGATTGTGATGGAGAGTAGTAACATACTATATTGTTGGTCAGACCTGCAAATAAAATTTCACTGTACACTGTACAAGTAAACATAACATAGAACTTGAAATTCATAAATATAAATCTGCACCAGTTACAGGTAGACTATGCTCAGATATTTTTTTTTTTCATTCAGCATGCCAATGTAAATCATCTTGTCATGGAGAGTCCCTCCTTTTATGAGCTGCTTGCTGTTAGCATTATACACCATCTGCTCTGGCTAAACTGTCTAGTTAAGTTTACTGCGAGACAGCTGTGTGTTTCAGTTTTAGGGTAGAGTTTTATAGATTTAACACATTGACTGCTGGACCATTTATTACCTGGATGCTGCAGTATTGGTCTGTGCATTTATGACAAAAAATTAACTCTATCAAAATTGATAAAAAAATAAATTTATTAGAAAGCAGTTTTATTATCAACACTAACTCTATTAAAAATGCAAAGAAACTGTTAATTATGAGGTGCCGTTTAGGACATAAATCATTCTTAGCAGTGCATACACTCTATACTGAAATGCAGCGTTTCAGCACGAGTGTATGCACAGTTAACAATGATTTATGTCCTAAACAGCACCTCATAGTTAATTACTTTATTTTGACCAGCAACATGACTAAAGATCTGCAATTGAATGAGAGTCCTTAAAACATGGTAGAACACAGACAGCAGACTTAGAAGTACATGTGCTGTAAATAAGGGAGCTTTCCCCACTTATTGCACAACACCAATACATTTGGTAGTTGGTGACTCTTTGTAGTCAGTGTGCAGCAGAATGTCCATGTAGTCCTGTTCTGATAGTCGTGAAATGTCGGATGCCTTGTGATGAAGAAATGCCTTCAGGGCAGCTATCTGCATCAGTGCCAGAACCTGTAGGTTCCACATCATCCAATTGATTGTAACTATTTTGATCACTATCAACAAAATATTCCTCTTGCAACAAACCTAGTATTTTAGCAATGACATAACTACGGACTGTCTATTTATAGCACTATTTTCCACAAGCTGTTGTTTCTGAATAAAAAAACAAAAAAAAACACATACATACATACATAAATAATTATATGGCTATCCACTAGATGGCAGCACTATAGCTGATTGAAAATGCGGCAGCAAAGCTCACAAGCAAGCTGGCTACATTTATAGTGGCTGTATACTGAGATAAGAGTTATATCCTACTTCGCACCTAGACAGGCAAAATGAGATACTGTTTAACTCATATCTCACATTGAAAGTGTTAAGCAGCATTTTGTTTGGTTTGCTTTGTTTTTGCATTGTGCTGTTGTTCTCTGTTACCTTTCAAAGACAGACAAATGTTCATACTTTTAACTGTTTGCTTCAGTTTTTGGACTTTCTGGCTTCTTTTCTTGATTTTTGTTTTTTTTTCCTGGTGACTTTGTTCTTGATTTTGTCTCAAGTGTGTGTGTAATCTAACATCCTGTCTGAAAATATAATGATATGTTTGTACCATTTTAAAGACTTCCTAATTCCTGATCTTACCATCGTTTATTATGCCTTCTGTTTCTCCAGTTACACAAATCATATTATTGAACTGATGTTTAATCGCGAAAGTGTCTATAAAAGGCACTTTAGCATCCAAAGATTAATTTTTCCTAATGGACAAAAATAATCTCAGAAACGCCTAACTACTGTCCTCAAGATTATGAACCTCATTCTACTTGTACACTTTGCAATACCCACCCCTGGAATCCTTAAAAAAAAGCAGCCTGCATGCTGCTTAGACTAATCTTGCTCCCAGTTTTCCACCCCTGTTAGGGTTGAACGTGAACAGGAATCTCCCTGTTACATTACCAGAGCTAAAGGGCCTGGGTTAGGATTCTACAGATCCTGGAGAAGTACTTCAGTCCTTCATCCTAGAGAACCTCCAAACACCTAGTGATTGCTAGTGTTTCAGTAAGCCACAAGGTAGTTTCGGTGAGATAATATGTACAAAACCTTATTTCAATCTAAACTTATGTTTATTTGTAGAGAATCCAGGCATACTATATGCCAAATGTTACAACATAAACAAAATGGATGAAAACATACAACTGAATGATGCAAATCAAAACCAGCAGCAAGCTACTCTTTGTCTAAATAGGCCAGATGTGATGCTTGCAGGTGTTGGGGCATTATTGCAAGTGGCTAGCCTGACAATGATGTCAAAGAAGTGCTTCCAAATCCTTTCCTTTACATGGTGCCTTTGTGGCTGTTCACACAAGAATTATCAATAGTCGCATCATCTGAAATCGGACAACTGAATTTCCAATGGTCTTGTTGCTTGTCAGTTAAGCTATTTTTAGTTAAATACAATGACATATTGACACAAGGTCCAAAGTACTTACTTCATGCCTGCTTATAAGTATATACACACTGGTAAATTTATCTCAATGTAAAGCTAACACAATGTAATAGTTATAACACTATATTAGTATTTGCTTTTACATTTGCCATTTCCAAATATCCAACAGTCTATTTGCATACATTTCATTAATCTATTTCTCTTGGAAAACAATCATTCATTCCTATGCATGCATTCATGTCACATGCTTGCTGACCAGACCTTATGTCTAAAAAGGAAATTTTCTTGTTAAACTCCTGTTTAAATACACACATCAAAAATAATGCAAGCATTTCCTCATGAGCTCTACTTCTTCTTCTTCTTTCAGCTGCTCCTGTTAGGGGTTGCCACAGCAGATCATCTCCTTCCATATCTTTCTGTCCTCTGCATCTTGTTCTGTTACACCCATCACCTGCATGTCCTCTCTCACCACATCCATAAACTTTCACTTAGGCCTTCCTCTTTTCCTCTTCCTTGGCAGCTCTATTCTTACCATCCTTCTCCCAATATACCCAAAATCTCTCCTCTGCACATGTCCAAACCAATGCAATTTCGCCTCTCTGACTTTGTCTCCCAACCGTCCAACTTGAGCTGACCCTCTAATGTACTCATTTCTATTTCTATCCATCATCGCCACACCCAATGCAAATCTTAGCATCTTTAACTCTGCCACCTCCAGCTCTGTCTCCTGCTTTCTGGTCAGTGCCGCCGTCTTCAACCCATATAACACAGCTGGTCTCACTCCTGTAGACCTTCCCTTTCACTCTTGCTGATACTATAGAAAATAAAAATTTTATGTATTAACATAAATAGACATAAAAGTAATTAACAGCTTCTATAAGCATCAAAATTAGCATAAATTAGACATGTCAAGCAAATAAGATATGTCAAGCAAATAGTTAAATAAAGATATTAGTCATATTGCATTTTCTAGTTAATATTGAAGCAAAATCACCAATGTTGGGAAACTTGGAAAGATAGAGCAGGAAGAAAATGACATACAGAAACTACCCGAGGACAAAAGAAGGGGGAATAAGAACACCTGTTGTTTGAAGGCCAGGAAGCAAGGAATGATACCAATGACGAAATACAGAAAATGTTGATGATCATGGTAGACACATGACTAACCAGCTGCAGAAGGGAGTCAGGAGATGATAATGGTTCTTATGAAAACTTGGGAAGCCAGCTGGAGTAGTGAGCCAGAATAGACAGCAAAGGCATTGTTTCAAGCAAGGTCAGGATGATAAGAAATGATTATATAAACTGTGATTTTTGAACTGTTCGGGGCTCAGCTCAATTTGGCCAAATTGGGTTGAGTCTGCGTTATTGTTTTATTGCAATAAAGCTATAAACTCTGCCTATCCTCTGAATCCTAGAGCCTTCATTTTAGGTAAAGTCCTGACGATTTTTGCTTCAACAATAACCATGAACCCGTCTGTCACAAATTATTCCTGACACTCTTCTCCACCCATTCCACCCTTCCTGCACTCTCTTTTTCACCTCTCTTCCACAATCCCCATTACTCTGTACTGTTGATCCCAAGTATTTAAACTTATCCACCTTCGCCAACTCTACTTCCTGCATCCTCACCATTCCACTGACCTCCCTTTCATTTGCACACATGTATTCTGTCTTGTTCCTACTGACCTTCATTCCTGTCCTCTCTAGAGCATATCTCCACCTCTCCAGGGTCTCCTCAACCTCCTCCCTACTATCACTACAGATCACAATGTCATCAGCAAACATCATAGTCCACGGGGACTTCTGTCTAATCTCGTATGTCAACCTGTCCACCACCATTGCATATAAGAAAGGGCTCAGAGCCGGTCCCTGATGTAATCTCACCTCCAACTTGAATGCATATGTCACTCCTACCACAGACCTCACCACTGTCACACTTCCGTTGTACATATGCTGCACAACTCTTACATACTTCTCTGCCACTCCCGACTTCCTCATACAATACCACAGCTCCTCTCGAGGCACTCTGTCATATGCTTTCTCCAGGTCCACAAAGACGCAATGCAACTCCTTCTGGCCTCTAAACTTCTCAATCAACATCCTCCACCACCATTGCATATAAGAATGGGCTCAGAGCCGATCCCTGATGTAATCTCACCTGCAACTTGAATGCATCCGTCACTCCTACCGCAGACCTCACCACTGTCACACTTCTGTTGTACATATCCTGTACAACTCTTACATACTTCTCTGCCACTCCCGACTTCCTCATACAATACCACAGCTCTTCTCGAGGCACCCTGTCATATGTTTTCTCCAGGTCCATAAAGACGCAATGCAACTCCTTCTGGCCTTCTCTAAACTTCTCCATCAACATCCTCAGAGCAAACATTGCATCTGTGGTGCTCTTTCTTGGCATGAAACCATACTGCTGCTCACTAATCATCACCTCACTTCTTAATCTAGTTTCCACTACTCTTTCTCATAACGTCATGCTGTGGCTCATCGATTTTATTCCCCTGTAGTTACTGCAGTCCTGCACATCCCCCTTATTCTTAAATATCAGCACTAGTACACTTCTTCTCCACTCCTCAGGCATCCTCTCACTTTCCAAGATTCCATTAAACAATCTGGTTAAAAACTCCACTGCCATCTCTCCTAAACACCTCCATGCTTCCATAGGTATATCATCTGGACCAATGGCCTTTCCATTTTTCATCCTCTTCATAGCTGTCCTTACTTCGTCCTTGCTAATCTGTTGCACTTCCTGATTCACTATCTCCACATCATCCAACTTCTTCTCTCTCTTGTTCTCTTCATTCATCAGCCTCTCAAAGTACTGTTTCCATCTGCTCAACACACTCTCCTCGCTTGTGAGAGTACGTTTCCATCTTTATCCTTTATCACCCTAACCTGCTGCCATCTTTCCCAGCTCGGTCCCTCTGTCTAGCCAATCGATACAGGTCCTTTTCTCTCTGATTAGTGTCCATCCTCTCATACAACTCATCATACGCCTTTTCCTTAGCCTTCGCTACCTCTCTCTTCACCTTGCACCTTATCTCTTTGTACTCTTGTCTACTTTCTGCATCTCTCTGACTATCCCAATTCTTCTTTGCCATCCTCTTCCTCTGTATACTCTCCTGTATTTCCTAATTCCACCACCAGGTTTCCTTTTCCTCCTTCCTCGTTTCAGATGTCACGCCAAGCACCCTTCTTGCTGTCACCTGTACTACATCTGCTGTAGTTTCCCAGCTGTCTGGTAACTCTTCACTGCCACTCAGTACCTGTCTCCCTAAACTCAACCTTACTGTCTTCCTTTTTCAGCTTCCACCATTTGATCCTTGGCTCTGCCCTCACTCTCTTTCTCTTCTTGATCTCCAACGTCATGCTACAGACCACCATCCTATGCTTCGTAACTTTATTTTCCCCTGCCACCTTTTTGCAGTCTTCAATCTCTTTCAGATCAACTCTTCTGCATAGGATGTAATCTACCTGTGTGCATCTTCCTCCACTCTTGTATGTAACCCTATTTTTCTCCCTCTTCTTAAAATACATATTCACCACAGCCAAAACCCATTATCCTCTGACCTTCTTCATTCCTTTCCTTGTCACCATACCTACCCATCACCTCCTCGTCTCCACTGTTCCCTTCACCAACATGCCCATCGAAATCCGTTCCAATCACCACTTTCTGTCCCTTGGGTACACTGTTCATCACTTCATCCAACTCACTCCAAAAATCTTCTTTCTCACCTATTGCACACCCAACTTGCGGTGCATATGCTCTAACAACATTCATCATCACACCTCCAATTTCCAGCTTCATAATCATTACTCTGCCTGACACTCTTTTCACCTCCAAAACACTCTTGACATACTGTTCCTTCAGAATAACTCCTACCCCATTTCTCCTCCCATCCACACCATGATAGAACAATTTGAATCCACCTCCAATCCACCTGGCCTTACTCCCCTTCCATTTAGTCTCTTGCACGCACAATACAGGTATATCAACCTTCCTTCTCTCCGTCATATCTGCTAACTCTCTCCCCTAACCAGTCATACTGCCAACATTCAAAGTTCCTATCCTCAGTTCCACTCTCTTTACTTCCCACCTCTCCTCCTGCCTCCAGGCACGTCTCCCCCCTCTTCTTCTCCTTCGGCCAACAGTAGCCCAATTTCTGCCAGCACCCTGTTGGCTAACAGTACTGGTGGCGGTCGTTGTTAACCCGGGGCTCGACTGATCCAGTATGGAAATTTGTATTGTTGTCCGCATATTGATTTGGCAAAATTTTACACTGGATGCCCTTCCTGACGTAACCCTCCCCATTTATCCGGGCTTGGAACTGGCATGAAGAACCACACTGGTTTGTACATCCACCGTGTCTGGGTTCCTCATCAACTCTACAATTTCCTTAAAACAAAATATTCACTTAAAAGCTGCATCTTATCCAAATAATCCTATGTTCACAAAAATTAAATTTTAAGTCTTATTTATGAAGCTGTAAACTAACAAACCTTTTAAACTCAGTAACAGAAATTATTCACTTCATTGAGAAACTTCTAAAGATAAGCCATTCTGAAAGCTGGTGTCACTTACCAGGCAACTTTGGATGTAATGGGATGTTCCTTTGGTGAACACAGCAAGCTGGACCTGTTGTATTTAAATGTTAACATCTTTAAACATAAGCCTGAAGTACATCTAGACAGGTCTCATCTTTACTATCACCTACAAGCCTGTTATTGACAGCAGTAGTTCTTCATTATATTATATATTTACATATCCAGCATATATAAATATAAATAAATATAAATATTGTCAATTCCATGGAGAAATTCAGAATATATATATATATATATAAGTATCTCCAATGAAATCTAAAGTAAAACAACTGAATACTTCCACTGTGGGTCTGGTTTTCTGCTTGGAAGGATGCCATTTAAGGGTATAAAAATAAGAACATTTTGAAGGCTGAGTTATTTCATGATTTTGTGACAGAAGGCAGACGCATTTATCTTCTTTAATTACAGATTAGCATGATTTCAAAAAGGAACTTTCAACAGCTTCTCGGAAAAAGAGCAAATTTCTTTTAATTCAGCTGGTTAAACAAAAAGTTCCATCATCAAAGAACTCATTACCATGATCTCCATGGACACCAAATTCAGTGCTTTGTGAAACTTTTGCTGACTCAGATTCCAGGTGATTCTGGATTCAGAACATTCTGTTCCACCTGCTGCCACTACAGTTTATGGGTTAACAGTAGGAATTGGATAGTCCTGCTCCTAAGTCTGAGGACTTTTTGCTTTTTTGCTTGAGAAAAATGATACACTAGAATTAAGACATATCCTCTTTAATAAAACCCCTGTGTGCGTCCAGGTGTCCGTGTGTGTGTCTTCTGGTGAAGTGCGCATGCGTGGGGCCACACGGCACATGTTCAGTCTCTTCCTGTGCATTCCCTGTGTGTGCAGAGAGAGAGAGAGAGAGAGAGACACACACAGGTGCGTGCGTGCGAGAGACAGACAGACAGACACGCAGGCCCGCACGAGAGACAGACATACACGCACGCGCACACACACACGCCAGCCCACGCGAGAGACAGACACGCAGGCAGGCAGGCAGGCCCGCATGACAGACAGACAGACACGCACGCATGCACGGACGCACACACACGCACGCGCGAATGCTCGCTCTCACGCACGCACGCACGCACGCACGCACGCACGCACGCAGGCCCACGACAGAGACAGACAAGCATGCACACGCATGCACGCGCACACACACAGGCCCATGACAGAGACAGACACACACACAAGCCCGCGCGTGCATTGTTGTAATGTTACTTCTCTTGGTTGTTTATTAAATTACGGATTTTTCAAATGTTCATTTTTTTCCCTGTGCTTAAAACTCATTAAAAAAAGTGTTTTTAACGAGCGGGTTGTAAGGCTATAGCGTAAAATCTTGCAGTGTTAGTTTTCTCTGTTGTTCAAGGTTTTCTTAGTGTTATTCAAGGTGTTTACATTTAGTTTACTATTACGCTGTGCATTTAATGGTATGATTAACTATATTTGTGCTTAAAAACTTTAAAAAAATATATATTTACATACAGTTCATACGGTCTGGAACGGATTAATTGTATTTACATACAATCCTATGGGGGAAATTACTTCGATTCACAACATAATCGGGTTACAACCAGAGTTTTGGAATGAATTATGGTCGTGAACCGAGGTTCCACTGTATTACTGTCAGACAAAATTACAGGCATTTTACGGAAATACAAACCCGTATTACTGAGAGAGAAAATTAAAGGCACACAATACAGTGACACATATTACAGCCACATACAAGGTCCCTTGCCATTTAATATAGACTGTTCCTACTAATGTTTATGCACTACTGTTCTAGCGCCTGTTATTGTAACGGGCTTAATGTCTAGTACAGTATAATACTGTAATCTAACGTGGAAGCCACCATAGATCTGCTTCTTACATACTTGCTACCCATCAGCATATTTCCATGTCCTTTTTCAGCGATTCCAGTTATAATCTGCATTAGCCATGTTGTATATTATAAGAATGGAGTACATGTGGGTGTTTATTTATCAAAGAGATATTTGCAATTTTTTACCCAAAATGGTTTAATTGTAGGCAGTTCCAAAAACTTGACCTAACAATGCAGGCACTTGATGACAACTGTCACAGGTTAGATGTTGCTCTGGGTGCATTTTGAAAAGTTTAGACACACTGCATATAGAACAATATTTTGATATATGTGAATGATAAATATTTTTAGCTGACATATGTATTTTGCACACATTGAACTAGAATGAATTTTTATGAATGGATAAATTCCATTTCCATTTCTCTTTCCTGTCATTCACTAAGGTCATTAGCAGGTATGTTTCTTAAAATATTTTAATGTACTCTTGAGATGCTGTCTGAAACTTCCTCAACAGTAGCTTGTGTCACCTTAGGTGGCTGGAGGTGAAACATTAGGTAATTATTTTAGCTTTTCAGCTGTGACAATTAACAAGTTAGGCTAGGTGACAGGGTGCAGTGAAATCATTGGCATGAGCATGTTAGGTGGAGAACTTTGTTTTTTTTGGTGCAAAGAAAATTGGTTGCAACTCAACATAATCAAAACCAAGGAACTGGTTATTGACTTTCAACACACCAAAGGACCTCTACGCCCACTCACTATTCAGAGCGTGGATGTGGAGGTGCTACACTGCTACAGATACTTGGGAGTCCACATCAGTGATAAGCTAGGAACACAGGAGAACAGACACTTTTCATAGGAGACTGTGTTACTTTAGTGTGGGTAATGACATCCTTTACAAGTTAAATAACTTTGATAGTCAGTATGATTTTCTGTAATTTAGTAGTATTCTGTTAGTAACATCACTTCAAGAGAGGACTACCAGATGAACAAGCCGATTAAGAAGGAAGGCTCCATTATGGGAGACACTTTCAACCCACTGGAGTTTGTAGTGGATAAAACTGATGACCATTATGAACAGTAGTGCACATTCTACCTCTGAAACACTAACATTGAATACTTTTAGCTAACAATTTATTCTGCAGAAGTGTGTCAAGAAACGCTCCTTCATACCTACTACAGCAACATATCTTTAAAATGCTTCACTGTCACTGTAACTGCTAAGACAGAAGTTTTTCAATCTTTTTAATGTTCTCTCTTTTTAGTCATTCTAGTGTGTGTTCAGATTATAGTGTGTGTGCACTCTTATTATTAGCCATGTCAAAAGTGTAATTGTAATATATCTTCTATTAAAAAGCTAGACTTCCTCTTTCAAAAAATAAAGTTCTATCTATCTATCTATCTATCTATCTATCTATCTATCTATCTATCTATCTATCTATCTATCAATCATACATATCTGTACTCCAATTGTACCCAGGGTTATTACCATAAACAATCAGTTGTCAAATAGCCACATTAACACAGAGCATTCACATGTTAGTCTATCTAACAATTGCAGCTTTTTGTCTTTTTTACCAGACCTTGTCAATAAATTTAAAGATGACCTGAATGTAGCCAATATTTCTTGCCTATGCATCTGGAATACGTATGCGGTTAACATGCAGAAAAGGACTGCATCTTGAGGACAAGACTTACACTGTCTAGAATACAAGACCTGTCCACCTATGCATTTCTTATAGGATAACTGGTTCAGATTAATTACAGCAAAACACATTACGTAAATACTGCAGATGCTTGCTAGATTACAAACATTTAGCCTTTAAGTTGCTTTATAAAAATTATTTACTGTCTCAATAAACAAAAAAAAATGGCATTTATTTTAGAGGCAAAATAACTACTTTTACAGAGCCTATTAATTGCCAGTCTATACAATATATAATTAGAATTGCTGACATGTATGTCAGGTACACCAAACTGTATTATTGTAATCTGCTTTATTTAAATATCTAATCTTTGCCTTTTTTAATTCTCTGTAACCTGTCGTTTTGTTATTTCTAAATCTAAGTTGTTTTTATTTTTCAATAGCTTTTGCTTTGTAGCTTGAAACAAGAACTTGGTTACTGTAATACTGTATTTCAATTAAATTACTACAGTGTCCGAGACTTTCCATGTAGAAATGCCTGATAATATTTAATCTGAAGACAGTTCTGTAATTGCTGTCAGAAACATCTGAGTTCAGGGGACCACGGGTATTTCAGCTTAATGAATCCTAGTCTAAATTATGCTGAAGAAAAAAAATAATGCTGACTGGACTTTTAACGTTTTAGCCACAGGAAGCAGTAGCATCACCTTTAAACAGTATATTATCAATTGTCACACACGTGCAATTGGGAGGCAGCTAAAGAGCTAAATAATAGCAGTACCATGCCAGAGCAGGGTGTGGTGAGGTGCACTGACTGTAATATCTCAATCCTTTGCAGACCATCCATGGAAAATTCCTGTTCGCTTCCAGCACCTAAGATGATGTCAGTTCCGGTACTGGCACCGTTGATGATGACACTTCTGGTCCCAATGACATTTCCTCTGGTTCTGATGCCGTTGCTGATGTAACTTCCGGTTCCAACGATATCACTTCCGGGGTCGATGATGTCACTTCCTGTCAGCCTTTAAAGCCGCCATATTCTCATCCTACAATCAGTTCTGTTTTGGACTCTGTTCTATAAACAACACAACCATTTATCCTTTGCAGCCAGGACATAATATACGGGGTGGCTGCCCCAAACTTTTTTTGATGTCTCTGGCTCGTTTGTATGACACAATGTATGTAGATATTGTGTCATTCTAAACATTAGAGGTTTATTTATTTTTCTACATATTAGTAACTTTTTCAAACCTTTTTTGGAAACACCATGACTCAGGAGAGGCTGAATACATTGGCCATTCTGTCAATGGAAAAGAGATTGGTGAGTGAAATGACTCAGTTTAATCAGAAAGTAATTGAAAAATATTCAGGTGTGAAGAAAAGGAGGACACGTAATACTACTGGGCAGTGTGTAGGCGACATTACAGTTTGTGTGTGTGTTTTTTCTTTTCTTTTCTCCTGAGCTATGAAGTGCTTCTTCAGTTTGCCAACTGCCTCCCACCCCAAAAAACCCAATTTTTTTTCACCAGCGGCCACTGCTGTAACTATAACTCCAGTACTGATCTCATCTGGAAAGATAAAAAGTTTGCTTGAAATTGTGGAAGGAAGGAAGAAATATATAGCTGCTTTTACCTAAACTCAATATAAACATTAACAGATAAATGATAATTAACAATCATTTGAACTATACTGTACATATAAAGTGGAATCGAATGCTTATGTCATGATTTCTTTCCACTTTAAAAGATACTAATACAAGTAAATCATATAATTTTGGAGAGAAAAATCATTTACCTACCATCAAAAGGTCATAAAGAGTAAAAAGCACTCAAATAAAATGAAAGGATTTAAGAGGGGAGTCTCTTAAATCTCACTGGCGTACAGGATTAGATCCAGACTTGCACCTAATACCACATTGTATAGGCTCTGGCTCTCCATGAACACAGATTAAGTAGATTACAGATTGGATTAATAGATATTAATAAAGAAACATTTAATTAAAAATGCTGAGTGACATGTTCTGCCTAATCTTGATATTCATATGCTACTTAAGATACTGAGGTGCACTGCTCTTATATAAATGTAATTTCCCTTCCTCATTTTACTGTAAGTAGGAATTGATTTGAAGTGCCTTCTACAGTGTCGCTTTATGCTTCTCTTGCTTTAACTTACTTGAACGCCAATTACATTACAATGCAGTATCTGACACTAAATGCAATCCCAAGCAATGTATCAATTTCCAGTCAAAGAATAGTTGCAAGCCAATATTTCAGTGAATCAGAATAACGTTAAATATCTTGAGTTATATTTTCCCAATTCTAGTTTCATTCAACATTAATAAAATGATGTTTTTATATATACTGTATGTGTAATGCAGTTCCCGATCCCTCATCTTGAGAACAAAAGGTGAATTTAATTATTATGCATGTGAACTAAACTGACCTTATCCAAGTTAAGTAATTGATTGGTGCATACTGATTAATGGCATTTTTTAATATAACTGAAAACAAAAAAGGCTCCCTGAGATGTGGTGATGCCCAGCTATTTAGTTCATGTGAGGAGCATTCCCCTGAGATACTTGGGGATAAAAATCATTTGCTGTATCAAGGATTAACACCTTTAAAGTATTGATAGAATCGATTGTTAGAGACCTTACTCAATGACCTAATTGGATTTTGCATGGAATTGCACAATTGACAAATAATTAGGAGGTTCCAAAAACTTTTTTTATGTATACAGTATGAATAGTATTGAAATATAGTTCAGCATTAAATACAACTTTATACAATGCTCTGCATCAATATGTTGCATTACAGAATAACAAGAAGCATCAGGTACTAGGACCATGACATACTCAAACATGCAACTACTGCTCTGAATTGTTCAATAAATTTATAATCTCTCTCTCTCTTTATATATATACAGTGGTGTGAAAAACTATTTGCCCCCTTCCTGATTTCTTATTCTTTTGCATGTTTGTCACACAAAATGTTTCTGATCATCAAACACATGTAACCATTAGTCAAATATAACACAAGTAAACACAAAATGCAGTTTTTAAATGATGGTTTTTATTATTTAGGGAGAAAAAAAAATCCAAACCTACATACAGTAAGGGAAATTTTAAATGGATAAAGATGCAAAGCTCAAAGCTTAGCAATTCATCATAAAGCTCTAGTGGGGTTGCCAAAAATTCTGATTGTAAGCGTAGGTCAGGGCTATTTAATTACAAATTCAGTTGGGCCAGATTTTCAAACCAAGAAATTTAGGTGGGTTGGATATTTTCAGTGTCGGTAAGTAGCTTGTAATGAAAAATTTTAAACCAACGCAAACTAATGTATTGAAAAACAACTAATGTTTATTCATTGTTTAAAATTTGGTCACATCTAACACAGACACATCAAAAAGTGCATAATAAACAATACAAAAGCTATAACTGAGCAGAATCTGAGATAGTAGCAATGCTTATTTTCCACTTTTGAAATAAAAAAAAAAAATTTTGGTCATATCTGACCTAGGCAAATCTCCAGGTACTGTACATAAAAACAACATAGTGCACAGTATTAGAAATAACATTTGTTTCCCTTTTGAAATGAAATAAAAATTTTGATCATATAATAATATAAATTCTTTATATTTGCATGCCGTTTTTCTCACTACTTAAAACACCATGTGCCCCATGCAGGATGCAAACCCATGATCTTTTTCATGCGAGGCATCAGTGTTAACGATTGCACCACAAAGAAACAGGATAAAGACAAAATGTACACTGAAATATAAGAATTGGTTTAGGAAGAATACTGAGATGGTCAAGTAAATAAAGAATGTACCAGAAGAAAGGCTGATGTAATATATAAAATGTACTGAAGGATGACTAAGAAATGACTAAGAAATCAGAAGATGTCCTATAAACGAGAATGGACAGTTGTTATATGCACAGAAATGTTAAGAATGGTGTCACATCTAAAAAGGTATAAGAAGAACCAGAATATAATATAATGGACTTTTATTTTATATCACAAAGTATATAAGTATATCACAAAGTGCATTTAAAAGAATAAAAAAAAGTATCAGTGCTATCAAAGCTATCAGTGCACAAACCCATAACAAATGATAACAGTAACTAACACACATGAATACAACATCTACGGTACACTGAGGGGAACATAGGCTCATTTTAAATCACCACGTGTGTGTTGATATTATGATGTGCCTCGCTACTGTATGGGCTGTTGGTGGTGGACTCTTGGCGGAGGGCTTAGGCCTCCTCCTCCTTAGAGAGAGCTTAGTGACAGGATCAGGGTGAGAGGGGAGCAAATGGTTCAAGAGCAGGAAAAGATCCCCCCAGATAGGTTGTCACAGTATCATAGACTACTACCACCACTTGTAGGCCCAAAATACCGTGGTGCATTGTGGATTGAATGTTTCTAGGCTACGTGGAGTATTGCATTCACAGTCTGTACTACTGTAGGAATTTCTGAAGGCTTGTGAAATATGTTTATCTTGTTTTTTGTCTGCATTTCTGGTGGGACCACTGGCTGGGCCACTCTGAGGTTGCTTCTGGGTCACATTGGGCCCACAAGCTGCCAATTCAATAGGCTGGGTGTAGGTGTTGCTTCACTACAAACAAAAACGGAGGGAGGGAGAAGTAGAGGTGGAAGTTGTGTTCTCTCAGACAATCTGGGATGAATGGCATCAGTTTAAGCTTAAGCTCCCCACAAGCTACTCCATTGCAATATACATTAACATCTATGGACTTTAAAACGGGACCCCCAAACCGCCTTCTGAAATAGATTACATTTGCATGCATGTCTGCTTACTTTTGCTTACACCCCATGCTCTCTGAAATTCTTCACATATGCATTTGCACCTACCATCTTTAAAGGGGGAGGTGACAAACACCTTATGAAACAACTGAGTGAACAACATAAACAAATTTATATCATAAACATCTAGTAAAGGTAGTAATACATACTAAGATTTCACATTATTCCTACTCATTACCCATTAAAATTCAAAATGATATACTTTCCAGTAAAACTGTGTTTTGTAATGACCATCGACAAAAGACAAATCCCTAGGATCGGAAGAACTGATATAATTCAGGTATGTTTCACTCATGGCACATTGTATATAGCATGTTAAAGAGTAAGCAGCTCCAGTTACCTAATATCATTAGTTATGATTTGATTGATGTATTTTACAACATTTCACATACAATTGGTCACATTTCACATTTTGTTTTTACAGATGAAGTACAGGCTGGTGAAGTGACTTGCTCATGGATACACAGTGTCAGTATGGGATTTGGACCCACAACCTCAGGGTTTGAAGTCTTAGGTCCAAAGCCTTAACCACTACACCATACTGTCTGTCAATAATATATGCTCTTTGTTAAAAAAAAATACATATATTGCATACAGAAAAGCACTTAATTAATTGCATAGTACTTCTGATACATCTGTTTAACAGACACCCTATAACTGATGCACAGTGCCTTATAAAATAGTATGGTCAAAACCAGGTATCATATCTAGTTGTACATCCACCTTACTTAAAGAATAGGTTTGCTTGTGTCCGTTCATTTGCTATGTCTCAGTCTTTCCAAAAATCTGATGTATCACAAACATTTTAGTAATACAATACATTGTGATTGTCATTCAAATAGATGGCATATCACAAACATTAACACTGCTTTTACGAATACCATACCAAATGGCATATAACAGCAACATATGCTTTGCATACTGCAACTCTAAGGTTTAAATCGATTTTTTAGATTTCAACCCATTTTAGACAGGTAGCACTGCACAACACACATATATATTGTAAGACAAGAACAAGACAATGATAAAAGGGTTGGGCTACCACCCTGGTCATCATCCCATGTAATTAGTGAAATCAAAATGAGAAACAAGCATGCAATAATTACAGAGACATCTTTTCAAACCGGAGTTTAAAGTGAACTAAAAAAGATGGTGGAGCTTCTGGTTTTGAGTTCTTTCTAGCAGAAAGAGGCGGATCTAGATGAACGGTCACTGGAAGTGATGTCAGAGGTGCTAGAGCTGTCAATCATCCAGTCTGGCGAAGGAAGAAGAAAAATGACATTAGGACACAGTGCCAACCCCTGGAGTGGTGGTAGATTTACAGTCACTACAGCCCTTTAGCAGTCCCCTGTGTGCACATGGATGACTATATATATATATATATATATATATATATATTATATTAGTGTATATGTACCACTGTCAACACAGTGACTAAGTAAATGACAAGGCAAATGAGACTGCAATGCAATGCATACTGTAATAATTCAATATATTAAGCACTAATCAACATAACAGTTGTTTGAAATGGATGAATACTTAAAATTGAACTATGGAAATAGAGGAATCATTTGAACTTTGATATGCTGTAGCACTAGATAATGTGCCACAGTCCATTTAGAGACATAATGCCGAAGAAGATGATCTAGAAAGTAAGTGCAAACAGATGGATTTTCGTCTAGCTTCAAAAGTGACCATTGCTGGCTTCAGAATGTCCTTTAGTCTCCTACATCATGCCATTAAAAGCAAAAACACTGGTACTTGCTGCACTAAATTGTTCATAGAATATAATAAATGTATACACTACAATACAAAACAATACAATACAATTTACTTTTGCATAGCCCAAAATCACACAAGAAGTGCTGCAATGGGCTTTAAAAAGGCCCTGCCTGGTGACAGCCCCCCAGCCTTGACTCTCCAAGAAGACAAGGAAAAACTTCCAAAAAAAAAACCCTTGTAAGGAAAAAAATGGAAGAAACCTTGGGAAAGGCAGTTCAAAGAGAGACCCCTTTCCAGGTAGGTTGGGTGTGCAGTAGGTGTCAGAAAAAAGGGGGTAAATACAATAAAATATACCAAACAGAAGACAAATAATCCTCGATACAATATAATAATGCAATAGAAATATTACAAGTACAGAGCAGAATTCAACAGGAGATGATATTACATAATACGATTTGAAATGTATGAAAGCAATGATTCAGCACAATTCCTATTTCATTTGCAAACCTTGGAAACACAAATGTAAATATATTCTATTTTTTATGTTTTAAGCAATATTGCAATTATCATGATCTGCAGTAAAGGAAAGTTCAGTACAGCAGAAAGAAAACAACTGAGGTGGCATACCTGAGGATCTTGATGCCTTTGAAGTTCTTTCTCACCTTACATCCCCCACCAGTTTGCCTGCCAAGGTCACTTACAGGTGGAATCTGGTAAAAAGAGTTTGGTAGAGAGATTCATAAAGTAGGAGCCATATCTTTTCAAGAACATTCAGTAAGAGTCTGTAACAAAAATTGGGACTAGAAAGCTGCCATCAGATCTACAGTAAGTTGCACTGTGTATCTCTTTGGGATATGAGATAAAAGCCTGAAGAAGATCAACTAAAATGTGAAAAGAATATAAGAATCACACAGACAGTAATAATGGATTCAAACTCAGGTTGTTGAAACCGTTCTGTTTGTGTGGGGTTGTTCTGAGTGGTTTCTAGTTTACAAAATTATTCTAGAATTGCTTAAGTGTCTGGATATTTGTTTTTTTTTTTGCATTATTGTGCATAATGTCACTCAGAAAACAAGAATGGCACTTTTAGATTTTCCAACTGGCATAACTTCTTTTTTAAAAACAGGACTACTGACTACTGGGTATGTTCCATCAACAGAGGAATTACAAATTTCAGCCTCCTGGTTATGTACCATAAAGGAGACAGCATCCACTACTCAAGATTAAGACTGTAAGGAGTCAGTCGGAGTTTTACCATGATCATTAAACTTTGAACCAGCAACTTTTATTTATACATAATCTAGTAGGATCAGTTTAATTTTTGTTTTATAGATCTGGTGAAGACATATGCATTATCATGTTGATAATATTTTGTGGGATGTCATATGAGAATATGTGGTGCCATAATCACTGCTTCCATTCAGTTTAAGTATTTGCAGAAGGAGAGCTTTGTCTATATTGTTGGCAACGTGTTTGTTAGAGGCTGCCACAAAATGATGTCACCCCTTCTTGGATTAACTAAATGGGATTTCAGGCATATCCTTAAGCAATTCAAAACAAATGTTACATAGTATCAATAAACAAGAGCCAGCACCATCATTGTTTTCTCACAAAAAACAGTGGGTTATTCTCTCTGGGTGAGAGGAACAGCTGCTGGAGGATAAAAATTTAAAGAGCTTGACAGTTTGTTCAAAAGAGAAGTTGAGAAGATGATAAGTTTGATTAGCAGATTGGGGCAGCAGTTACTTGCATTAGAAAAGCAGATGGATTACCTCCTGAGTTTTCCCAAAATAATTTGTAGATTATCTATCAGTTAATATCCCTACCTCAATTATTCTGACAATCAGGGTATTGTGTGAAAGAATAATATTGTAGGTACTGTATATGTAGCAAAATTAGTTTTCTCCTTAGGGTCGATGAGTTTAATGTAAGATGCTCGGGAAAGAGAAATCCGGTATACATAATCAATACAAAACATGGCTTGAAGGACTGGTGTTTTGAGCTGTTTAATGGAGATTCTTTCGTATCCTTATTTATTTAAATTTTTTCTTATATTTTATGATCCTGCTTCTTTTCAAACTGCACATCCACAATGACCACATAAACAAATGGTGTATATTATACCAGTTTACTCTATTTATTCATTTATGCAACCCCAAAAAAGATTGAGAAGAGTGATGTAATAATTAATGTTTTGGAACTGAACATCATATCGTACTTTAATAAATATTACATAGCAAACACTTTTAAAGACAAAAATACCCAAATTAATATTAAGTCATATTTCCCAAAGAATTATTTACAAAGATAATGCAAAACTGTAGTTTTAAGTGTTGCAGTTGATCATCCCATAGTGTAACTCAAATAATAAAATGTGTGTGCTTGTCTTTGTCAACAATATCTTGCAATCTATCCCTGACCCACTCTTTAGAGGGCAACTCTGTGTTTTAATCTGCATTTCATTGTGTGTAACCTACTTTTCTACCTCCTCCCGTGCAAGGTTGTCTTTGCTCAGTGTCACCTGCATGTGATACCTGTTGTTAAACATGGCCAGCACTTCATGTATTTTTGCCAGTTGGCTTAAATTAATTATGTATGAACAGCCCTTCAAATGTCATTGGAAATACATTCCACATGTGCTAGAGTGCTGATATGTATGCTAACACACTCAACCTTTGCACAGTATTGCTTCACAATGCCAATTTTATTTAGAAAAAAATAAAATCTCAGAAGCATGAATTATAGCATTACGGCTTCCACCGTCCCAGGATATGCCTCAAAACCAACATCTGTGGAGCATTCATTCACTGAGCCCAGATGCCAAAGTCCTTGGCACAGTCAGGCCCAGCTCTAATAGAAATATGCAACAATATTCCAGAAATCTACTGAAATCCTATCAAAAACTGAAAGCAACACTTTGATTTCTAAGGCCAAAAATATTTACAAAATAAATAAACATGAGTTATTATATGTTGAAGGATAATTTAGCTGCAATACATATTATGCCAAACATTCTGTTTTGTTTGAGTTGTATTTTATATTCTGCATGTGTTTAGTAATAATCCATATGGTAGTCACAGTATGCGGGCTAGATCTTGATATAGAGTAAGGCCTATGACCTAAAATATTTTTAATTCAGAAAAAGTTTGGACTGGTTCAACATGAAGGTGCACCATATGGAATTGTTTTATGCCCGCTTAACATTTAAAAATCAATGGTTAGATTATCGTATGCTGTAAAAGACCCCTATTTTCTATATACCTATTTCTATGGAGACTCTGTAGCATAGCACAATGCAGACAATTTATAGAATTAATATTGCATGCTAAAATTTCTAATTTATTGCACATTGAGAACACTTTATTTTACAATTATAAATGTCCAGTTTTCAAAATACTGAATTCAGTTTTCAAACTCTTGAAGGCACAAATTACAAAATTTGAAACATAAAATTGTTAAAATAAATCACTCTGTACATTATTTACAAACCAGTTTTCTTACCCATAAAACAGCCTCCAGGGAAAATAACCTTGCCACCCTCATTTCTTGGCTTAACTGTTCAAATGGGACAAATCCAAAGAAAAGAATAAAAAAAAAATTGGGAGTTGTGTCCCCTAGACTTTCTCGTATACTCAGATATGGGGATGGATATTTGAGAAGTAAACCACAAGACAATGATTATATTTTTATATTATTTACCTTAAAGAACCATCAACAACAAATCAAATCAAATTAATAATACATTGAACATTTATTATAAAAGTAAAGTTGAATAAATTGGACTCTGCAGCTGCATGAATAAAAATTAAAGAACTACTTCCTTTTAACGGAAATAGGTCAAAAGTTGATAGAAATCTATGTTTTGTACCTAATACTTGTATGCAAAATTTGGTTGACCTAAGTGAAAGCGTACTCAAGTTATCATGTTTAAATACACACACAAACAGAGACAGATATACAGACAGGGAGGTCTAAAATGTCGAGATTCATCAAAATCTCGAAATGGGATTTTTGGAGGATTCCAATACCTTCCCTATACTTCATATACGAGAAAGTCAGGGAGGACTAAAACGTTGAGCTTCATCAAAATCTCGACATCGAATCTTTGGACGATTACAATACTTTCACTATACTTCATATACGTGAAAATTAAAAGATACAAACTTTAAAACACTTTTCAACAAACACCTTTGTCATCTAATGTATGATGTACATGCAGCCATCTTAACTGACATAAAGTAAACTAGCAGAAAGTCTCACAGAGTTTCCTTCCTCACTTAACAGTTTTCTCTCACACACTTCAGCAAGAGGAGTCATGCCATTCAGTGCTGTACACCAGACTCTCAGTTAGTTTCTACCTCTGATTAAACTGTTAACTCTCATACAGGGCTGTATCAGGTGAGATGCAGCACTACAAATACAATTAAGGTCATATTTTTATCTCTTCTTCCTGATAAATGCTCTCTTTTTCTATGTGATATGTATTTATTTTATTCTGATCAGACACTTATTTTTAATTGAGAATTATTCTATTTAATAATTTTTGTCTGCCGTGTCATTCTGTTGTACTGTTATTTCATGTTTCTGCACCTGTGGGACTAGCAACAAATGCTTTTCATTGTGCTATAACATATGATGTCAATAACTGAAATTAATTGAATCAATCCCAAGAAACATTGGGAGTACACTAGCCAAACACAGCAAAAGGAACAAATAAAAAGTAAAAAAAAAAAAATCTGATAATGCTGCTCTTTCCTGAGTCACAAGATTTGGATGCCTCAGGTGGAATACCTATGACATCTGTAGAGTATAAATATCTCTGACAGG
The DNA here is from genome assembly GCA_026402145.1 of Polypterus bichir lapradei. NCBI lineage: Eukaryota > Metazoa > Chordata > Cladistia > Polypteriformes > Polypteridae > Polypterus > Polypterus bichir. The sequence goes on along the minus strand of JANRMT010062791.1, from coordinate 51,229,576 downwards.
AACCTATGACACACCTTAGGCTATGAATCTGAGGTGCAGACTTTCAAGTTACCACGGGTTTAAGGTGTGAGACATCGAAAAAGGCCTGTATTTAAAAATTACTGACTAAAGTGAGACAATAAGTAACAGAACTCAAGTATCAAATGATCTTATAGGGAACAATATAATGTGAGGCAAACTTGTGTGACCATCCCCAGAAAAAAGAAAACTCTTTTAGTGGCTAACCTAAAATGGAGAGGCACTCTTTTTTTTACATTCCCCTACAGCGGTTTTAATCTGTAAACTTCATAAAAGTCTGGCTTGTTTTTTAATGTGCTAAACACTACAGTTGATACAATATGATTTTCCTCAGGTACTTAAGTAGATAGGTAGATATTCAGAAGACCAGAGGGTTGTAATAAAATGCTAACTCAAATTAGGAAGTCCTTACTGACCTCAATTTAAATACATTCCCAGCATATTCTTTCCAGGGCAGATATTCATACCAGGATAAAGAATAATAAGAAACATACCCTTGGAGGAACTGTTATTTTTTACCTCCATGCCACCTTAGAAGCATCTTTTTTACAATTAATGGTAATTTCCAAATCCAAAAAAACATATTATATAGACTTTGATGTAAGCTAATTTATTGCCAATTGAACTTTTGTTGGGTACTAAACCCTGTCTAGAAAAAAAAAAAAAACCCATTAATCGTATAAAATTCCTGTTTTTCTTAGTCTAATTAAGTCTCTAACGTGCTGCACATGAGGTTTATAACATGGGAGAAAACAAATCTATATATCAACAATGAATCCACCTTAGTAAAAGGATTTGTGTGTCAATGTGTCCAACTGCTTGTTATGTCTCTGTCATTCCAACAGATTGTATTAAAATGCATTGTGTTTTCCATTCCAACAAATTTTGCATCACAAACATTTGTAGCAATAAAGTGCATTCCAATAGATGGTGCATCACAAATATTAACGCTGCTTTTACGAATCTCACACCACATCTATTGGAAAAAAATGTTGTAATCCAACAAATTGTGGATAACAAACATTTTTAGTAATAAAATGCATTGCATTTACCATTCCAATAGATGGATGAATGTTTGTGATGCACCATCCATTAACCAACCCGCTATATCCTAACTACAGGGTCACGGGGGTCTGCTGGAGCCAATCCCAGCCAACACAGGAAACAAACCCCAAGCAGGGTGCCAGCCCACCGCAGGGCAGGCACACACACACACCAAGCACACACTAGGGGTAATTTAGGATCGCCAATTCACCTAACCTGCATGTCTCTGGACTGTGGGAGGAAACTGGAGCACCCATAGGAAACCCATGTAGACATGGGGAGAACAGGCAAACTCCACGCTGGGAGGACCCAGGAAGCAAACCCAGGTCTCCTAACTGCGAGGCAGCAGCGCTACCACTGCGCCACCGTGCCGCCCATCACAAACATTAACATTGCTTTTATGAATCCCACACTATATGAACCATCTATTGGGGAAAAAAAATTGTAATTCATATAGTAATAAAATGCATTGCATTTTTCATTCCAACAAATGTTTATGGTGCACCATCTGTTGAAATGTCAAATAATGCGTTTTAGTACTACATGCATTACAAAATACATTCCAACAGGCGGTACACTTCAAATGTTAATGCTAAGGTACAGCTAATTACTTACATCTCAACTCATCTTAGATGGGTAGAATAAAAACACAGTTTTACAAAACTGTAAAACAACATGTGTTTTAGCTAAAGTTTAGGTCAGAGTCAAAAAGAGTCAAAGTTAATCCCAGCAGCACTGAAAATCATGTCAAATGCCATTTTCAGCCTGACATTCTCTTTTGTGCAAATTAACTGGTGCACTTCTCTGATGTAGTTTTGTGACAATGGAGGAAATCCTAGACCTGATTCAATAAGGGAGCTATTATAGGTAAATGGTAAAAAAAAAAAGTCCAGTTGAAAATAACTGTCCTCTGCAGTAGAGATAAAACAGCCAGAAAAAAATACTATTGCAGGGAATAATAACAAAATATAAAGTGTAAAAAATGTCATTGAAATCAAATATGTCACTGCAGAAAGACAACGTTTACCAAGAACTGTTTTAACAGGCTAACAATTTTACAAATAAACACTTAATATCAATTTTTCAAAAAGTATTTGATGGGGATTGTGATTTTATTATAGCAGTGGTAGTAATCAAGAATGTTAAACTAAGGTGTTGAAAACATAATAATCTAATTTGAACTTTTCCATATCTGTGGTATCAGCTTGTCTTAACCACATTAAACAGGACATGCTAGTAGACAGAAAGCATAAAAGACAAGCTTGCAAAGAAAAACTAAATTCTTCTGCAAAGGGGCAGCCCCAAATAAAGCAAAATGGTCATTATCTGAACTTTCAACAAGCATTAAAAGCAAGTCCCTTAAAAAATTAGATACCATTAATTTTTAAACATGAACTGATATGGTCTAGAATAATGCTACTGGATGGAAAGGAGCAAGAGGTGTTCAGCTTGGCCTTGACAAACTCTAAAAATGTCTGCAGCATCAAGCAAGAAGGAGGAAGAAGCATCAGCAGAAGTCAGATCACAGTCAACAAGAAGACTCATGCCGTGAGATGTCTGGGCTGCAACAAGGTAACTTTAAGAGAATAAAGGTTGATATGTCAGCCAACATTGTCTATAATAGCTGCTGAAACATCTAGGTTGTAGGGTGATTGGACTTGTGCATTTGCTTTGTTTGTACTGTTGGCACATTAAGAATATTAACAATGTTAAAGATTACAATAACTGAATAAAGCATCTAAATCTGACACAAACCACTTGCCTTATTGTTCTATCTGCCTCATGTCTACATATTAGTGGAGATGGTGATATGAAGCATTTAGCTCCAAGTAAAATCAGAATGAAGTCCCACATGTCTCCTTCCCCACCACGTGACTGCAAGGATAGTAGAACAAGAGTTGGGGTGGAGGACATTTCTGTGGAACGACATAGCAAAGTTTGCATAGGTCAAATGCTTTATTATGAATCTTGAAAGATTCTAAGCTTGTAAGTCCCAAAAACATACAAAAATGGCCACTACATGAGGCTATTACCATCAAACCCTAGCTAATAATAAGGGCAAGTGCAAAATCTTTATAAAATAAAAAGATTTATTTCTCAAATGAATGTTCTGAATAAAAATCAAGGTCCGTGGAGCACAAAAGAAACAAAATAGTTCTCTGAAACATAAGACAATCCAAGTGAAGAAAGACCCAATACACAATTCAGAAACAAAGTCTGAAACAGAGCATGATGTCAACATGCAATAATCACAGTAGAAACAAGATAGACTCACCAATTAACAACGAATGAACCGCAAGGGACGGTGGGTGGCCCCTACCTTTATAGGGCTGAGGGCAGTCCCTGGTGGTGTTGGGCAGGTAGCCCCACCTCTTGAGAACCACCCACATTAGACAAGAAACATAACACAGGCATAGGGAATAAAGCAATTAAACAAGAATATGAACCCCATCCAATAGATCACCTTTCAACAATAAAAAAAATGATTCCACCTAATTAAAAGACTATTAAATGTGGTACCTTTATAAATAAAAAATGATGATCAAAAACAAGTAAATATAGGCCAGTGTCACATCCAGATCTGTGTCATAGGTATATGAACAGAAACAATATTAGTTAAGAACCACATTCTAAACAAGAGTATTAATACAAAGTATTAGTAAAAAGTAATTATGGATAGGATTAGACCAGACTATATTTCAGTTTATGGAGAGGCAACAAAAACACTTCATTATTGTGATGCAAATAACTTTATTTACATTCCAAGTATGTTGACAAGCTCCCTCACAAGAGGCTGGTGATTTAGGATTTAGGACACCGTATTGAAGATAAGCACAGAATTGGAATACAGATTAGGCACATGGGAACAACAATTTGTGATGCAGTGAATTAGGTGATTTTAAAAGTCAGGTCCTACACAGATGAAAGGTGGTATGGATATAAAACTGCATCTAAAAAACTGATGAAATTTCTATAAGACACACAACAAGTTAGCCTGGCAGATAGTTTGAAGCAGAAGTACACTAAATCATTATAGTATTTACAGTTAGGAAGATTTGTGGTGGATAAATTTTAGTATTAAATTTAAATGAAAAAATAAAGATACAATTACACAATGGTGTAGGGAGTACTGAAACATGAAAAGGAATCCAGGTGGAAGAAATGTCATGGTTTTTTTGAGGTGTTGTCTTCTATTCTAAGGTTAGAAAGGGAAGGAAGTTATCAACAATGCATCAGCCACAACATGACCCTATTTCCTACAAGAACTGAGCCTCCAAATCATCTGACAACAGATAGACTGATAAGAGTTGTAACTTTTCAGTTTATCCAAACAGAACTAAGGACATGACTTGACAGATGTGCCTGAAATTTGAAGGGTGTTAGTAAGGTAGATTCCAGCTGTTACTCTGAAGTCTATCATTCAGCAAGTATAAAGGGGTACAAATATTAAAGAATATTATTCCATACAGAGTGTCATAGATACATAAAATAAGTTACCAAGTATTCTAACTGATGCTAGCACTTTGGAGACCTTCAGATCTCCATCTGATAATTTTAAGACGCAAAAACTGGTTAAAGAGGGATTGACAAGTTATATTGGTCAGAATGGATTGCCCTCATTTAAACATTTTATGTGCTTAAATAGTGCCGGATGGTTCTACTAAATTCTTTATCTTGTGTAACAAGATTAATAGCACAAAAACTGCCCATCAGTTTTAAAGCAGTAATAGCACTAGCAGATGCTAGAATTCAATTTACAACAAATGTTAAGACTGCTTCTGTGCTGCGGAATCCAAATTCCTTATTAAGAAATTGCTTAAGGTAAAACTTGAGCTTTTTCTAAAAACATTAGATGAATCCAAAAATTAGAGTTCAGTCAATAATTCCTAAGGACACTCAAACATAAACTTAACAACTTTACTAAATACCTTTAGTGTCAAACAAGTTGAGTGCCCCACAGGAGGTGAATAAAAATTGCACAAGGAAGGGTGAAAGATGTAACACATTCTCTAAAAGGATTTCTGCTTTGGTCCCCTAAATGGTAGAAGACACGTCCGGTGTCACTTCCAACCCACTCTCAACTCAAGCACTTCTACTGTCTGTCATTTGGCAGCAGGCCGACATTCACCTAAATTTAACTACTTTGTTTGTCTTCTTTTTTCTCAATTCTTTTTCTAACAGACATTAAATGTGTTGTCCCTGGCTAGGATTCTGAATCTTTCAAACCATTCTCTCTATTTATTTTTTACACTAACAGTCGTCACTTTATAGATATCAACAACACTTCTTTTCAGTAAAGATGTACTTATTAGAATGGATATCAACATCTATACACATTTACTGGAATTTCCGAATCTGTTGATGTAAATGTCACAATAAACAGAAATAATGCCAAGCCTTTTTCAACTTTAAAAACATCTGGCAATTCAAGTGATTCTTATTAACCAGCTGTTCCTGTCAGATTCTTCTAAAGGTTTCTTAGTTGCACAGTGCAGAGATAACTACGGTCCAAAAAGAACTAACAAAAATCTACAATATCATACTGTTAAATAGAACGAAGGCAATATCAGGACATTCCTCCGAAAACTGAAAAGATATTGGGTCATAGGTGAGATTACAAACAGGCCTAAGGCAGCTTCCAAGAAAATGAAGATATCTATAGCTGTAGCCGCCGTTGCATAAGGTGAAGTCAGGCACGGGTAAGACGCGTGTCAAAGAAATCTCAAAGTCCAAAAGTTCATTTTAAAATATTTAGTGAAAGTTAAAAGCAAATAATCCACACAAGAATAAAAAGAAAAATAGTTACACACATAGAATAAAGGCAAAAAAAAGGGAAAAAATGTATCTTCTATAGACTTAGTTTTTCTTAAGAAGCTTTGGTTATTTTTGTACTTAATAGTTCTTAATTTCTTCTTCTGTATGCCTTAAACATACGGTTCAACACTTAAATCTTTTATTTTAAGAGTTACTTCACACTCAAAAGGCCCGTAGACCGTTGGCACATTGACATGTACCGAGGCACGTTCACGTGCGCAAGCACGAACGTGAGCTCAAACAAGGACACGGTTAAAAAACCTTATGCCTCTATACCTTACACAAGGCAAGGCTAGACTCTAACAAAGAAAATTGTTTACTCAAAAACTGTTAAGAAATGACAGGAAAATACCAACTTAATTCTAATCATGGGGGTTATAGGAACCTCCCATATTTTATGCGTTATCATCTAATAAATATTCATATATTTTATAGAACTAGGAAAATGGCTCTTACAATAGCAGTACCTGACTATTCCCTGCATATTACATCCATTTGGTGTTAATCATCCAAGGTCTAAGCTGAGAGTAGGATGGTAAGCCATTTCTCAGAAAAGAAACACATCCATTCCTGTTTAAATATTACAAAAAGACACATTCAATCTCCTAATATTATGCAGAAATTGTCTTATGGTCCGACAAAACCAAGGTGGAAATTTTGGCTTCAATACTATAAGATATACTTATTAATTACAGTAACAACAGACGTGCGGGGTGACAGTATCATGTTAAAAGGCTGCTTCTCTACAGCGGGGACATGGCCTCTGGTCAGGATAGAGAGGGAAGTAAATATATAAGTATAAGAAAATTTTTGCAGCAAAATCTGCAATCCTTTGAAAGCTAAAGTTAAAGAGGAATTTTACCTTTCAAATTGTTAATAATCTGAAGCAAAGGAATAACCCAAACAAGGAATGGCTTTAAAAGTCAGAGAATAGAACTAAGTTCACTTCACTGAAAACAGGAAGAGAGTTGTACCCAGGAGATCACCTAACAATTCCATTAAGCTTGAACTCTTCTGAAAAGTACTGTGGGATAAAATTACAGTTATGATAAGCTGATAGAGATGTAGCCAAAAAGACTTACCGCTGTAATGAAAGCATAAGGTCTTCCAAGAAAGTATCACTTAAAGGGTCTGCACACTTACACTGACATGGAAAAGAAAGCACACTCTGCTTCTATTCTCAGATTTTATATAATAATATATAAATAATAATCATCTTGTTCTCACCAAGTTCTAAAATCCAATAAATCTAATGTCACAGATGAACTGGCATCCTGCCCAGGTTGGACACCATTCCCTTAACTGGATGGGAGGCCAGTATAATGGATGGTGATGAAGAGAGGCACGACATTCTCTGACTCAGCCAGGAAGCTGGCATGAAAGGCACAGAGAGTACAATAGGACTGGTATCCCGGCAGCACAGAATGGAAACTCCATATCCAAGAAGGAGGCCAAAAGAAAGGGAAGATAGTGGGAGATTGCTACCCAGGATTATGTTGTTCCACCATAGAGACTGTGAGGCAGCATCCCTCTGTTCGAATCTGTGCCTGGATGCCCACAGACCAGCATGGAAATTATGGTTCTATAGGGCTGCCCTGTTGGTTTATGTGGGTGCTGCCATGTGAAAGAGTGATTCCAGGTGGTTTCACCTAATCTGAGGGTGCTTCCTGGAAGTACTCCTGAGTCTGGTTTAAAATGGAGCCCCTATAAGTTGCCCAAGGAGTCAGAGTTGGGAAGAGGACAACACTCACTTTGGAAGGAGTGGAGGAGAATGAGAAAGAGAAGGATTGTGATGTTCTGTACTGTGTAAGAGCAGACAGTTTAAGGTACTCTCTAAAATAAAAAAAAAACACTTGATTTGAACCCAGGACTGTGTGTGGTCTAGTTGTGTCCGGTCTTTGGTGGCTCAGTGACGTGCCCTACAGGTGACAATAAACAGAAATCATAAAAACATAATAGATTTCCACTTTATCATTATTTATTCCATTCATCCCACCATCTTCCTAACCCACTTATCCAGGGAAGGGTCATCAGATAGCTCGTGCCAATCCCAGAAATAATAGGGCGTAAGACAGGAACAACACCTGGATAGAGTGTTAGTCATTTACACAAACACATGTAAGTCATACACACATATAAACAACCACAAACACACACCCACACATGGTCTAATTTATCTAAACTAAGCTGTCGGAATTTGTCCATGCTATTTGGTCATGGAGATAAATTTCATCTTCTTTATTAATGCTTCGCTCGCCAACCCGGCCTGCGCTATGCGCCAGCCACTTCATGTCTCTGCCGCTCGCGTACGTGGATTTCACTTTCACCAAACAACAAACCTTTCAATTCTCCTGGATATGCCTCTTCATTGGGAAGAAACACTACTTTTCCCTGATGGCAACACAAATTAGACGATCAACAAGTCTCCAACTTAAATTTAAATCCAAACACTATATTTGATCTCTTTTCGCTGTTCCATTATTTCACAAAGTAATAATTTCTGTTTGTTTATGCTAATGCAGAACTTTCAAATTTTAGTACTTTCATTATTGTTGCCCTGCTCTGCATGTGTATTACGCCAACATTTTTGAATTCTTTACGATGTTCTACTTTGTCATCTACTCTTTGTCTTTTATTTCCGGCCCTGGGCATGGTTAAATCTCTTGGCACAAAGTCACATCTTGCAAGACGTGAAAGTCACGTCTCGTCCCAGGCTAAAAAGTCTTGTCTTGTCCCAGGATTTTTTTATTATAATAAAAAGATAGCATGTATGCAGTCAATGAACAAGAAAAAAGTAACAGCAGGAATTTACAAACTAAGATTTTACAGAAATGCATTCTTCTGTTGCTTCAGTTTTCAGGATCAACATTGACCTTTAGACAAAGAGGGCCAAACAATAAATTAGAGGTGCTTCAAAAACTGACTAATGTTCTGCATGCAGAAAGCACCTCTAAGTACAATCTGAAGTTCCTTAAGGGTAAAAATAAGAAAAATCTTGGATGATTTTATCACTTGTCATGATCATGGCAAAATGGCTGGCCCTGTTGCCTAATGGATCAAGCGGCTACGGTTTGAAACCTATACCTAAGGTGTTGGGTTTTGGAGTTTGCTCATTTATTCCATGTCTGTGTGAGTTTTTCTGTTTTTGGTTTTCCGCTAACATACTCAAAGACGTGCAGATCAGGTTAACTGGCAATTACAATTAACACTTATGTGGATGTAGGTATGTGTGTCACTAAGCTGTGTGATGGACTGACACTATGTCCAGGGTTATGTCCTGATCTGCATTCAGTGCTGCTGGGATTGTTTCTGACCTCCCATGACCTTAAAATGGATTAGGTGTATTTTAAAATTAATGGGAAATAATGTATGGGTTATTAAGTGGTTAGTGCTGCTACCTCATTGATTTAGCATTCTGGGTTTGAATCCAGCATGGTAAATTATCTATAACTCTTAAGTCTAAAGGTTAAACAGCCAGTGGCCATTCAATTAATTGAGATGTATGTGAATTTTTTCTGCAAGGCAATGCATTATAAAGGACTTTTTTATTTTATTTATTTATTTTTAAACATCTATATATATAATTCACTAAGGGCACGCAAGACGCACGCAAGACAGAGAGCCACGCCCGCCAACTCACAGAGCCCCACCCGCCAACTGTAAGACCATGGGATGCCATGGGATACGCACGACAGGGACAGGGCCAGGCCCGCCAACTCACAGAGCCTCGCCCGCCAACTCTAAGACCATGGGATACGCTCGACAGAGACCTGCCCACCAACTCTAACCCTCCTCCCGCATCATGGGGAACGCATGACAGAGCCCCGCCCGCCAACTGTCACCTTCCTCACGTGTCCACCCTCGCTCTCGAGGCATATGCACTGCTTGCTCATGTGCCCGCCCCCAACAAGTCACCAAACACATCCTCACTCAATTTGGTCAGTGCTACAGTCCACATGCAGCTAGCTGTGAGTCACGTTGACTGTTCATTTGCTTACCATGGCCACCGCCTCAAATGTATTTCATGAAAACAACACTTCTTTCAATGTTATACAAATTCCTGCATCAGGTGACTGTTTGTTTCTGTCAGTTGGATATTTCTGGAAAAATGTCATCGACGAAACTGTTGCTCTCAAACTTTGCAACATGGCTGTAACCTTTGTTTGCCAACATTGGGATAACTTCGCCGACGTGCTGTCCGTTGTTCTTAGTCACGGAAGCATAGTCATATAGTCTGCTCAACAATACGCTCACTACATGAATACTTCCGGAGTTTATGGTGGTGAAGCAGAAATTGTGGCGATGTCCCAAATGCTTCCAGCTACTATGTCCATTCACTTCCGAGAACGTCGTCATGCCTCTCCTCGAGTTTACAATCCGGGCCAACGTCTCTCCATATCCCTGCTCTTTAGCGGTCCTTTGGATCATGGGCATTACGAAGTTCTCTTGCCTCTCAAATACACACATGATAACCTTCTGGTGCCATCTATTGACAATGTTGCTATGTGCACACAAAGTTCACAACCATGTGATCGCCACACTAATGTGACGTCACCTTACAACTATCCTCTTACTGAAAAACATTTTCAAATGCATTTCACACCGGAATTTCAATGCAACATTTGCTCAAAAACCTTCATGCTCCATAAATATCTCAAAGCACATTTTAACACACACTCCACTGAACAAATGCATTCCACACAAGTCTTTCAATGCACTATTTCTTCAAAAATGTTCTGACTGCAGAGATATCTCAAGGCACATTTAAAATCACACTCCACTGAACGAATTATGCCATTGAACATTGCCATCAATGCTTCAAAATAACTCGTGCTCTCAAGAAGCACTTACAAACTCATTCCAATTCCTTTCAGTGTCAACTCACAAACCCCATGCACAGTCATCGCATTCAGTTTTCCACTGCTTTTCAAGAAGATACCACCATTCCCATCCAAGAACAAAACATTGGCCTCCCTACTGCACTATGTACTTCTTGCAATGTTCTTCATTGGCCATCAGAGGTCAACACATCTGGACATTACACTAAGTGTTGTCATACTGGCAAGGTGTCTTTGCCACTGCTATCCAAACCTCCTCTTTTATTACAAAACCTCTTGACTGGCAAGAACCCGCTGTCCCGAAATTATTGTGATCATATCAGAGAATACAACTCTGCTTTATCTTTCGCTTTAATGGGCGCCCACATCGCTCAACCATCTGGCCACGGACCGTATGCTTTCAGAATCCACAGTCAAATTTATCACCAGGTCTCTCCTTTATATACCAATCCTGACACATCACCACGATACGGTCAGCTATATATCTTCGATTCTGCTGAGGCTACCACTCAATGTTTGCAAAAGGAATGTAACAGCGCTTGCAGTGGCATTTTGTTGTTGCAACTAGACAAAATGATACGACAGGATAATCCCTTCGCTAAGTCTTACATGCAAATGCATGACATTATCACTCGCAGTAACCCTGTTGCTGCTGTACGAATGGTATTCATGGAAAATCCAACTCTGGATATGAGAAGGTAAAACACCCCATCCTGTCAAACTGATGTTGCTGCTATCTTTGTAGGTGAAGACGGGGAACCTCCTGCACAACGTGACATTTGCATATACCCAAGGGGAGATGCTTGCAAGCGTGTCTCTGTACTCAATATGAACTGTGTCCCCATGGTTTATCCACTGCTATTCCCTTACGGAGATCCAGACTGGCACATACAATTGACCCATGTTGAGGAAAAGCGAACCGCGAAAAGAACATGAGTCACGCAGCTCCAATTTTATGCTTACAGGCTTGCCATGAGATCTTCATTTAGCGTCTTGCATTCCAGTGGCAAACTCTTACAGCAATACGTCGTCGATGCATATGTCAGAACAGAAGGTGCACGTTTACATTACCTACAGTCCCATCAATAAGATTTGCGTTTAGAGCAATACAGGGGACTGATGGATGCTGTCGCTGCGAAAGCACAACACCATAACCTCCGTCTTCAAGGCAGTCCAAGGTACATGCAACAGAACTACCAAGACGCGATGGCAATTGTCCGGAAATGTGGAAAGCCTGACTTATTCCTAACCTTCACCTGCAATCCTTCATGGCCGGAAATCTCTAACGCCATTTCCAATCATGAGCAACTAGAACAGAGACCTGACATCGTTGCTTGCGTCTTTCATATCATACTGCAAGATTTCCTAACAGATATTCTAGAGAGGAGTATTTTCGGCAATGTTCTCACTTACATCTTCGTCATTGAGTTCCAAAAGCAAGGATTGCCTCATTGCCATATGTTACTTACACTTGACTCACAATACAAAATAAGAACCAAGGATGATATAGACAAATTTGTCTGCGCTGAGCTTCCAAATCCCGAAATACACCCTCGACTTTTCCAAATTGTCACTAAATGCATGGTACATGGCCAACTCACCTTGCATGAAAGACAGCACGTGTACCAAAAATTTTCCAAAGGATTTCAATGGCGAGACTCAAGAAAACACACAAGGATACCCCATATACTGCTGAAGACATGGGAGAACTGCCATTGTTGGCAAATACGATATCGACAACCGTTGGATAGTTCCTTACAATCCCTGGCTTTCTCAGAAATTCAATGCTCATATTAATGTTGAAGTTTGCGCGTCCATTCAATGTATCAAGTATCTATATAACACAACGCTGCATCCATTGCACTTCACAGCGAGCCAGCTGATGGTGTTTTCCAACATGACAAAATATAGACTTTCCTTGACGGTAGGTATGTTAGTGCTCCTGAGGCTATGTGGCGTTTGAACGAGTACAGTCTTTCAGATAAATCTCACGTTATTATACGATTACCAATTCATTTGCCAGAACAACAAGTCATTTCTTTCATGAGGGTCACGAGGAAAAAGCGCTACAAAGACAAGCCAACAAAAACACTATGCTCTTAGCATGGTTTGGACTCATCAAGACAGATGCCGAAGCTGTGGAGTTACATTACACTGATGTTCCCCAACATTACACATTCCAAAAGTCCTCTGGAAAATGGAAAAAGAGAATCAGAGGAGGCACAAAAGTGATCAGTAGAATGCATGTTGTTGCCATTAATGACACCGAACGTTATTACCTTAGACTTCTCCTTACCCATTTCATAGGTGTCACAAGTTTCCACCATCTACGAACGGTCAACGGCATTGAATGTGACACTTTCAAAGAAGCTTGCCAACAATTAGGTCTTCTTAAAGATTACAAGATATGGCATGATACTCTTACAGGGGCATCCCAGATACGAATGCCACCATTCCTGCGAGAAGTTTTCGTTTTCATCTGTGTCTTCGGCGAACACCACAACGTTCCAATCCTTTGGGACACGCATAAACTCTTCCTTTCTGAGGACTTTCTCACAAAATATTCCACACACACCGCTTGCATGTATGCTGACATGCTGCAATCACATGGCCTCAACCTACACAAATTACACCTACCGCCCACTGACATTCTTCCACTTTGACATTCATCTCCCACCTTCGACGCTCAGGCTGAATACTCACACGCTATGGAACACTACGACAAACTCAACACAGACCATAAACACACTGTTGACACTGTTTTACATGCTGCATACAGTGATTCCCATCCCTGACAAACGTGCTTCTTCTTAGATTGTCCTGCAGGAACAAGGAAAACATTTGTTTACAAAACCCGGATTCATACCATCAGAGCTAAGGGGGACATTCCTACAACCGTTGCATCTACAGGAATAGCTGCAACATTGTTACCGGGTGGACGAACTGCACATTCCGTTTTTAAAATACCGTTGAAGCTGAGTACTACTTCCACATGCAACATCAAACCTACCTCGCCACAGGCTCAACATCTTCTGCAATCCAAATTGATAATATGGGACGAGGCGCCAATGACACATGCATACGCATTCCAGGCAGTTGACAGTTTATTATGTGACCTCTCGGGTGTCACGCTGCCATTTGGAGGCAAAACAATACTATTGGGTGGAGATTTCCGACAAATACTCCCCATCATTATGAGTGGCTCCCGATCACTTACTGTCGCCAGTTGCATTAACAAGCAACCTTTGTGGCATCATGTGCATGTTCTTACACTGACGACAAATATGAGAGCTCTTCCCGAAGAACAATATTTTGCAAAATGGCTACTCGATGTTGGAGACAGGAAAAACAGAACACCTGTGAAATTGCCTTCATATTGTTTTCCTTTTATTTCTGATCCCATTCAACAACTATATGGCGACATCGACTTCTCAACTGTCACTCTGGAACAACTCAGTACGCGAGCTATATTAAGCATCACCAACAAAGACTTGCTACACCTTAATGAACAAGTGCTGAAACTTATCCCTACCGACGAAGTAACTTTCACCAGCATTGACTCCGTCGTCACAGACGATCCTGCAGATCAACTTTCATTCTCCGAAGAATTTCTTAATAGTCTTACTCCCACTGGCATGCCTCCGCATAAACTCAAAATTAAAATTGGTTCAGTCATCATGCTTCTCAGGAACCTCATGCCAGCAAAAGGTCTCTGTAATGGCATTAGACTTTCAGTTACCAGCATTCACTGCAATGTACTGGAGTGTAAGACTATCACATCTGCTACCTCAGAAACTGTCCTTATTCCCCGGATTTCCCTGACCCCATCAGATTCAAATTTGCCTTTTACTTTTACACGCAGACAATTTCCTGTTAGATTGGCGTTTGCAATGACAATTAATAAGGAACAGGGCCAAACTTTCAAAAAGTTATGCCTGTATCTGCCAAACCCTGTTTTCAGTCACGGACAATTGTATGTTGCTCCCTCCAGAGTTCCGTCTTTCCATTCACTGACAGTCGTATCCTCAAATCCTCCCCATTATGACAACTGTGTCTTTCAGGAAGTGTTCACACATCGATAAATAATTAGGCGGCGTATGCTACGCCACAGGTTGGCTAGTGTTATTAATTTTATTAAAATCAAATAACATTCCATACGAGCAAGTCAAGTTTTACAAAACTAGGTTCGAAACAAATCAACCCTCACCCATGTGAAAGAGAGCTGGGCCAGCAGAATAAAAGTTTTAATAATAGTAAAAATATGTAAATAAATAAATGAATCAAAATAAACAGGATTTGAGTTTTTCCAATTTAAAATAGTATATAATATGTTACCCACTGATTTCAAAGAGGTAAGTTAGCATTCTGCCAGTTGAGCAAGATAAGTCTACGTGCCAATAGTGAAGTAAAGGCAATCACAGTTTGTTTGTCCTTCTCCACTTTAAGCCCATCTGGAAGTACACCAAACACAGCTGTTAATGGATTAGGAGGGACTGTGACACCAAGGCTGTCTGAAAGGCATTTAAAGATTTTGGTCCAGAATGATGTTAATTTGGTATACAACCAAAACATGTGGCCCAGTGAGGCAGGAACTTGATTGCAACATTGGCAGGTTCAATCTTGCCCTGGAAAAAATGTGGACAATTTTAAATGAGACAGATGTGCTCAAATTCCGTTACAACGAATATCTTTTCAATGAAATTTTCATTACAACGAAGTATTTTTATGGTCCGACAGTTTCCCCATATGACAGAGTCTATAGAAATCTTGTTACTACGAAGTACATTCAGCAGATACTTTCATTACAACGAAGTGCCCAAAAGACCTTGAAATGCCTGAATAAATCATCTGCAGAGGAGTTAGTTCTGTGGCTGCAACTCAGTTGTACACAACGATCCCCAAACAGAAACACTGTAGTTTTTATTCTTTCTTCGAACTTTCCTTGTACTTTTTTTTTGTTGCCCTTTTTGTTTCCTGCAGTTTTCAGTGATGCCTTTTGCTTATTGCTCGTCAACATTTGAAAAACATCCATTGGAATTTAACTCATTGTCACCCTCCTATAGAAACAGCAGACACAAAAAAACGATAACAGTTCATATTAGAAAATTTTTTTTTAACATTTTTGCAGCTCTCGATTGCAGCAAAAAGGAAAAAGACATTGGCAGTGAATTCGGAATTTCACCATCGACACTGTCAACTTTCTTGAAAGACCGAGCAAAAAAAGAAGAAAAATCTCGGGTTGCAAACGTATGTGAACTGCTGCATTTGAAGACGTCGAAAAAGCAGTTTTTATGTGGTACAGTGATGCTTGTTGTTCAAGAAACATTTCTATTAATCCGGCCCTCATTGAAGAAAATGTGAGTTTTGTAACCTCACCCAACTAGACAGCACGCCGAATAGCGTCCTGAAGTGCAATCTCCGCATTTGTGGAAGACTGTTTATCTGTTGCCGGGGCAAACAACAGGCTCAAAGCTATGCTGCATCTCTCCAGCAAAGCAAACAGAAAAGATCTCAATGGGTGGTGCAAGGTACATTGTAAATGCAGATAACAGGATTACTTGGTCACTGACCTGGCCACGACCCTGCCTGACTGCTGTGTCTGTGTATAGCAGAGTGGCAGACCCCGCTACAATAAATAACTGCCGTTCCTGTTTCAAGCTGAATAAAGCTGAATTTTATTAAAGTACTGAGACTAAGCCTTGTGTTTTGGGGTGCAAGACAGAGACTTATAGCGCGACCCCGATCTTTTATGATTTGCTTCTGTGGTGCTTCACTGAAGCGCTGTTGGCCTGCCCCAGCAACGGACAAACAATCTTCCACAGATGCTGCAATCGCACTTCAGGACGCACTTCAGCATGTCGTTCCTGTTGGGTCGGGAGAGAGGGGGATCCCAAAAGTGTTCAGAAACTTCACAATATGAAGAAGAAGAAAAGGATGAATCGGCTTCTGATTAATAACTGTGCTGCACACAACATGCTTCTACATTTAGAATTCCTCCCACCCAATTACACGGCAGTGCTTCAGCCACTGGATTTGGGCATCATTCACACCCTGAAAGTATATTATGGCAAGGAAATGCTGAGAAAAATTCTCATCAGCATAACTTGTAGGCAGGAGGAGATTAAAATTAATGTGAAAGAAACTATTGAAATGATTGCAAACTCCTGGACGCAAGTTAAAGACAGCACTATAGTGACAAATACTGAATCTCATTACAACACAATTTTCGTTACAACAAAATATTTTTTAGGTCCCTGAACAAAATTTTACCTGTATATAATTTTAAGTTGAATAATTGTATGCTTTGTGCATATGGAGCTCAAGTGAATTCTGTGCATTGCTACCTCCCACTCCTTTTCTGAGTTGTTGAGTGAGAGATCCTTTTCCCACTGTACTCTGAGATCTTTAAAAGGAAGGGACTTTAAAATGTTTTTAAACATTATGGAAATGCTGTCTGAGTCCTCAAGACTGATCAATATTTTTTCCAGAATAGAGGTAGGTGGAAGATGAGGGAAATTGAATAGGTTTTGCTTAACAAAGTTTCTAACTTGAAGGTAATGAAAGAAATGTGTTGCTGGAAAGTCAAATTTGGAGTGTAATTGTTCATAGGATGAAAAGACGTTGTCTATGTACAGATATCTAAGTGATTTAATCCCAAATGTTTTCTAGACATTAAAAACTGCATACGTTTCAGAGGGTGGAAAAAGGTGGTTCTCGCGCAGGGGTGCCACATATAAAAGCTTCTCTGTCTTAAAATACTTCCTACATTGGTTCCATATTCTGTGTGAGTGAAGCACTATTAGGTTGTTAGTATATTGGAGATGACGTGTACTTATTAGGTGACACAGCTAGGAATATAAAAAAGTACTGCAGGATTTTATGTCTATTTCGGGCCAAGCCTAAGTCTGTTCATCCATTTGTGTCCATGTCCATGTTTTTATAGCTTGTACAGTATATTTGCTGCCCAGTAATAAAACTGAAAGTTAGGTAGAGCCATGCCACCTTCTGCCTTAGGTCTTTGTAGGTCTTTGGATATGTGGATTTTTTGAATTCCAAATAAATTAGGTTATAGGTTATTTTAATAGTAAAAACTTATTTAATGATGTATATTATAATTTTATGAAATACGTAGAAAAAGAAGCTCAGGAAGGATATTCACCTTGACAATGTTAATTCTTCCAACTAAAGTGAGATGGAGGGTAGACCATCTATGCAAGTCTTGCTTAATTTTTTCCATGCAGACAGCAAAACTTTGTTGATAGACAGTTTTATGTTTATTTGTGATGTTTACTCCTGGGTATTTAAACTGATCTGCAATGATAAAAGGGAAGGTGTCCAATCTAGTATTGTATGCTTGAGAATTCACTGGGAAGAGCACATTTTTATTCAAATTGATTCTGAGACAGGAAAACTTTTGAAATTCTGTTAGTCCTGTTAGGACTGAAGGCATAGTATTTTGTGGATTGGATATATATATAGTACCATATCATCTGCTTATAGAGAAATTTTTTGTTCAGGTCCTTCTCTGATAATCCCCTTTATGTCAATAGCATTTTGACAGTGAACTGCCAGTGGCTCAAAGGCGATTGCAAAAAGCAGTGGTGACAAGGGGCATCCTTGTCTAGTACCACGTTCTAGTTTGAAGTAGCCTGAATTAATGTTGTTAATACAAACTGAAGCTTCTGGACTGGGTAAATGACTTTTTTTTTGATTATACGCAAAGGATTTATCCAGTAAATGATCTGCATCATTTACATTTCCTTTTTTTTGCTCAAATGCACACATGCTAAAGTTAAATTGAGGTATCTGTTGCCCATTCATTAAAAGTGCCAGAAGTTCACTTAATGTGTGGTCTCTTTTTTATTTACATTGCTTCTTTGCTGCAATAAATCTAAAGAGCTTAAGATATATATCTTAATTTGTCCTGTGTTAAGATCTAAATACCTTCAAGATGCAATGGTTCTTTCTGAGTATGACACAATGCAGAGATTTCAAGAAATCATCAAGCAAATGCAATTAATCCATACCTTATTTGAACTTCCATCTCAATCAGTTCCCCCAAGTCACTCACAAGATCATGACAAGTGACGTTTTGGAATGAACTGTGAGAGTAGTTAAAAGATAACCAATAATGTTATTATTCCAAACATGTGACTTTTAAGTTACTTCCTTTATCTTCAGAATCAAACACAGCTCTACATTTTCCAGTCATGCTTACCACTTGGTATGATTGACTGTTCATAAAGTCAATGATGTGCAACCCACAAGTAAACAAACATTCTAAGATATTTTATGAGGCTAAAACACTTTTAAGCACTAAAGCTGGAAACCTAATGGCCTTGGCTCAGGAAATTTTCTTTAAGCTTTCATGCCTTGCAGCTAAGTTTCTGCGTACTGTACATCCGCTTGAGCAGTGGCAGTTCAACGCTTGTCCAAAAAAAACTGCTGGAGAGTTGCAGTAAGATAGCTGACTTTGTAGTTTTCTTAAATGTAGAATGAAAAATTAATGCCTGATTGTTTCTTACTTTTTTATAACAGTATTTCACACTGGTGAAGTCCTGTTTATACTCATAGTAGACCAACATCAATATCTGCAGTTTAATTTGAGTAACTTGATTACTCTGTCAACTTTTTACTCACTGCAGAAATATGGCCTTGTGCAGATGAAATAAGTATTGGACTGATTTTTTCTGGATCGCTTTTCTATATGACATCAGAATTAAATTGCTAGAATTCACTATCTAAAATCAAATTTAAATAATAGATACATAGATAGATAGATATATACTTTATTAATCCCAAGGGGAAATTCACATACTCCAGCAGCAGCATATTGATAAAAAACAATATTAAATTAAAGAGCGATAAAAATGCAGGTATAACAGACGATAACTTTGTATCATGTTAATGTTTACCCCTCCGGGTGGAATTGAAGAGTCGCATAGTGTGGGGGAGGAACGATCTCCTCAGTCTGTCAGTGGAGCTGAAGCTGCTCCTCTGTCTGGAGATGACACTTTTCAGTGGATGCAGGAGCCTGCTCAGCACCCGTCGCTCCACCACGGCTGTCAAACTGTCCAGCTCCGTGCCTACAATGGAGCCTGCCTTCCTCACCAGTTTGTCCAGGCGTGAGGCATCCCTCTTCTTTCTGCTGCCTCCCCAGCACACCACCGCATAGAAGAGGGTGCTCACCACAACCGTCTGATAGAACATCTGCAGCATCTTATTGCAGATGTTGAAGGACGCCAGCCTTCTAAGGACGTATAGTCGGCTCTGTCCTCTCTTGCACAGATCATCTGTATTGGCAGTCCAGTCCAATTTATCATCCAGCTGCACTCCCAGGTATTTATAGGTCTGTACCCTCTGTACACAGTCACCTCTGATAATCACAGGGTCCAGGAGGGATCTGGGTCTCCTAAAATCCATCACCAGCTCCTTGGTTTTGCTGGTGTTCAGGTGGTTTGAGTCGCACCATTTAACAAAGTCCTTGATTAAGGTTCCTATACTCCTCCTCCTGCCCACTCCGAGTTGTATTGGAAGTCTGATGTATATAGGCTGAACAGGACTGGAGAAAGTACAGTCCCCTGCGGTGCTCCTGTGTTGCTGACCACAATGTCAGACTTGCAGTTCCTGAGACGCACATATTGAGGTCTGTCTGTAAGATAGTTCATGATCCATGCCACCAGGTATGAATCTACTCCCATCTCTGTCAGCTTGTCCCTAAGGAGCAGAGGTTGGATGGTGTTGAAGGCGCTAGAGAAGTCCAGAAACATAATTCTTACAGCACCACTGCCTCTGTCCAAGTGGGAGAGGGATCGGTGTAGCATATAGATGATATCGGGCATCCTCCGCTCCCACCTTCTCCTGGTATGCGAACTGCAGAGGGTCGAGGGCATGGCGGACCTGTGGCCTCAGGTGGTGAAGAAGCAGCCGCTCCGTGGTCTTCATTACATGTGACGTCAGAGCGACAGGCCGGAAATCATTCAGCTCACTAGGACATGATACTTTTGGGACTGGGGTGATGCAAGATGCTTTCCAAAGCCTCGGGACTCTCCCCTGTTCCAGGCTCAGGTTGAAGATGCGCTGTAGAGGACTCCCCAGCTCCAGCGCACAGGCCTTCAGCAGTCGTGGTGATACTCCATCTGGACCCACTGCTTTGCTGGCACAAAGTCTCCTCAGCTCTCTGCTCACCTGGGCTGCTGTAAATGTGGGTGGGGATGTCTCTCCTATGCTGGTATCAGCAGAAGGATGGGTGGAGGGTGAAGTACTCCGAGGTGAGAGTGGTTTAGGGTGGTCAAACCTGTTAAAGAAGTTGTTCATTTGGTTTGCTCTGTCCACGTCTCTCTTAATGGTGGCATCCCACTTTGAGCTGCAGCCAGTGATGATCTTCATCCCATCCCACACTTCCTTCATGCTGTTATTCTGTAACTTTTGCTCCAGCTTTCTCCTGTACTGCGCCGCCCTGAGCTGGACTCAGAGTTCCTCCTGCACGTGCTTGAGCTCATGCTGATCACCGCCTTTAAAAGCCCTTTTCTTCTGGTTCAAAAGGCCCTTGATGTCACTTGTAATCCATGGCTTGTTGTTAGCATAGCAGCGTACTGTTCTTACTGGAACTACAATGTCCATACAGAAGTTGTTGTAGTCAGTAGTGCAGTCAACAACCTCCTCAATGTTCTCACTATGTGACCCCTTTTAGGATATCCCAGTCCGTAGTTCCAAAGCAGTCTCTCAGAGCCTGCTCTGCCTCAGGGGACCACTTTCTGAATGAGCAATTCAGCAATAACCTGAGATATGGTAATCTGTAAAACAACTATTAATTACCACCTAAAGAAAGTTGCTCAAGAACAAATGATGACAAAAACATCTTTGTTCAGGTCCTTCCATTAACAGTGCATTCAAACGAAAACTGAATGTTAGGTGGAAAAGTGCAGCCAAATCCAAATTTGCTGGTTTAGTATTTCATACTCAGTAAAACTGCAATAAAAGACTTGAACATATGCAGAACATGTGATATTTACTTACTAGCTGTGCTACCCATCTGAGACGGGTTAAAATCTAAGTAATCAATGCAGACCTCAGCATTACCATTACCATTTGCAGTGAAGTATGTCCGCCTGGCTGCTATGTGTCTGTTTAGATTTCTAAAAGCGGTGCTAATGTTTATGATGCAGTATCTTTTGAATAGCAGAGACAGAGTAACTGGACAGACACATATACGAACACACAGACACTTGTCCTTTTATTAAGGTAGCAGTGCTTCTTGTAATGCATCTTGCACAGTCCCTTATCAGTTGAAGGTTTTCATTGTGAACAATCCTGTGTTTAATTCTGTTATGCAGGATGTTTATCAAAATTAATGGAGCAACAATTAAATAGACTTGGCCACCATCATTGCTGCTTGCGGCTACTGTCACAGATAAGAGAAATGTCTGTATCTTTTAGGATCTAACATAAAGGAAGCACAAGTGAAGGAGCTGAAAGCTGCAAGCTAATGCACTGACAGAAAATGGAAAATATGGCAGGCTACAAGGGCAACAAATACCGGAACCAGAAGATGAAATGTAGTCAAAACACAAGTCTAAATGCCAAAACCAGCCATATACTGATCAGGGCCTAAACACTAGGCAAAATTTGTAGTCTGAAATGATTCGCAGTAAATTAAGTATACACATATAGACAGTTGTACATTTATCCACAATCTTGGACATACTGGAAGTGCACAATGCCCCTTTATACCATCACAACGATGACATATGCAGCCCATTTCCAGTCATTCAAGAGTGGCAATGTCATCAGTAACCAATCCCCAACATGGCAGCAGCCAACAAAACAAAATGTAATAGCTAGACTAGCATGAAAAACAAACTCAAAAGTGAAAAATAACAAATAGAATTAGATTCTTCATAAAACAATGAAAACATATCAGGGAAAAATTTCAAAACAGAGCACAATCATAACAGGCAAGAGTTCTTTACTTCCAACTTCAACAAAATAGTTCCCTGATGTGCAATGCATCACTCAAGCCCTTGGTTACTCCTTTCAGTCCTTTCTACATATAAAAGGCATTTTAACAACAAGATGGGTCACATGGACCAGCAAAGAACTGAAATACAACCGTGCTTGTTTTATTGGTACTCATTCAGCAAAAATATGGTTACAGACCAACATCAATATCATTGAAAATGGGAACCCAGAGCACCCAAACCCTTTGAGACAACTTGTCTAATGTTTGTCAGGTTCCACGCTATACTTAGTGTCTTTTACTTTAGATAGATAGACAGATAGGTAGATATATGTTAGGGCTCATTTGCACCTTCACAGAGACAAAAACAAAGTTTTGGGGACCGTCCCCGTATATTGTCGTCCAGACAATAAGAAAAAGAAGCGATTCAAAGTTTGGAATTACAATGAATGTTTTTACTGTGGCAAAATGGCGGTTATATAGTAGAGAAAAACATGTGAAAGGAAATGGTTGGCATGTTGTGACGCTGCAGCAGGAAGTGATGTGATTTATGGGTGCCGAAAGTGACATCATCAAGGATGGCTGGAAGTGACATCATCACGGCCATTTTGGAACCCGGAAGTTGCAGGATTATTTTTCTTCTTGGTTTCTGTTGATAAAAGAGAGTTCAGGTAAGCACCATGTAACAACCCCTTATCTCGCGATGTTTCACTCACCTTTATGCTCTTTGACTGCCTCCTAATCGCACATGTGTGACATGATCCCCTCAGCTCAGACCCCTCAGGTCGGGCAACCTGCACCGCGAGGTCGTGGACACGAGAGAGAGCATCTGCGTTGGCCTGTAAGGTACCTTTACGATAAATGACACTAAAACGATAAGGTTGTAACTCTAAGAACCACCTAGTGATGCGTGGGTTCGACTCACGATGAAGGGACATCCACTGTAAAGCGGCGTGATCCGTCACCAGAGTAAACTCGCGTCCCAATAGGTAGTACCTCAAAGACGTGATAGCCCACTTGATCGCCAAGGCTTCTCGCTCCACCGCAGCATACTTGGTCTCTCGGGGTGTTCAGCACCGTCGACGCACTGGCTCAGCATGGCACCCAATCCTGTGGCCGATGCGTCGGTCTGGAGAATAAAAGGAATAGAAAAATCAGGGGAATTCAACACAGGTGCTGACGTAAGGGCCAACTTTAGGTCACAGAATGCACGTTTCTTTGTTAAATTAGATAAGGGCGAAGCAATTTCAGAGAAATGCGGTACAAAACGGCGATAGTAACCCGCCAACCCTAAAAATGCTTGAACCTGCCGCTTATTCATCGGACGGGGCCAATTCATGATGGCATCAATTTTATTACATTGTGGTTTAACAACACCCCCACCCACTACATAGCCTAAATATTTGGCTTCCTTCAATCCGAAGAAACATTCCTTAGGATTAATACGAAGCCCTGCTGACGCTAGTGTGGAGAGCACCGTTTTAACCTGCCATACATGGTCCTTCCATGTGCCGGAATAAATGACTACATCATCCAAGTAGGCGGCACTATAGGAATTGTGGGGCCGTAGCAGTGTGTCTACCAGACGTTGAAAAGTAGCTGGTGCCCCGTGCAAACCAAAAGGGAGAACCTTGTATTGCCAATGTCCACTGGGTGTACTAAAAGCGTTTTTTTCTTTAGCAGAGTCCGTTAAGGGAACTTGCCAATACCCTTTAGTCATGTCAAGAGTAGTTAGGAATCGAGCGTTCCCTAAACGATCAAGTAAATCATCTACTCGCGGCATGGGATACGAATCGAATTTAGAGACCTGATTAAGTTGTCGGAAGTCGTTGCAAAACCTCCACGAGCCATCAGGTTTAGAAACTAAGGCAATGGGACTAGACCAAGGGCTATAGCTTTCTTCAATAACCCCTAATTCTAACATTCATCTAATTTCCAACTCTACTTCCGCTTTCTTTGCCTCCGGGAGCCTGTAAGGTGTCTCTCTGACAATCACTCCAGGGTCTGTAATAATGTCATGAACAATCAACGCAGTACGTCCAGGTGTCTCATCCACAACTTTAGGGACAGACAAGATAGCACGTTCGAGATCTTGTCGTTGTTCAAATGTTAAATCAGGACCAAAATTAAGATGAGCACATGACGTGAAAAGAGAACCAGGTTGTCCGGAGGAGGGATCAATATCCCTGTCCTTCCACGGTTTCAACAGATTAATGTGATATACTCGTTCACTCGGTTGCCGGTTAGGTTGTTTAACCAAATAGTCCACGAGTCCTTTTCTTTCCTTTATTTCATATTGGCCTTGCCAATGTGCTAACAATTTTGAATGGGAGGTTGGAACAAGCACCATTACACGATCACCCAGGACAAACTCCCAAATGGTGGTGTTTCTATTATAATAACGAGACTACGCTGCTTGTGTTTTTTCTAAATTGTCTTTTAAAATAGGTCTAATTTTCTCAAGTCTATCGCGTAATTGCGTAATCTCCCTGAACGTCTCCAAAGTGAAAGGAGTCCCTTGGTCTGTCAAAACCTCTTTAGGGATCCCAACACGAGCGAATATCCCTACTAATTCCCGTGCGATGGTTTTTGTATTAGCTGAGCGCAATGGGACAGCTTCTGGAAAGCGAGTGGCATAATGAACTAACACCAAAATATATTTAAATCCTTTTAAAGAGGGTTCTAAAGGTCCTATGAGGTCGATACCGACTCGTTCAAATGGGATATCAATAAGGGGAAGGGGAACAAGAGGAGCTTTCGTCCGTCTTCGAATCTGGCGAAGTTGACACTCCGGACAGGAAGCGCAAAATCGCTGGACCTCCTCATTTATTCCCGGCCAGTAAAATTGGAGTTTTATCCTCTCTAAAGTTTTATCGGAGCCTAAATGGGCTCCTAGAAGGTGAGCATGTGCCAATTCACACACTTTTCGCCGAAAAGTGTGTGGAATTAAAAACGATGCTCGCACTTCACCCCCGTGCTCTGCCACTCTATATAACAAATCATTTTTAAGTACAAAGAACGGCATCGGTGGCATGGGTTCCAGAGTTGTATAACCCTTGGTGGATACTATAGCATTTCTAGCAAATTTTAAGGAATAATCGTTCCACTGTTCTCTTTTAAAGGATGAAGGTGTTAACAGGAATTGTGAAGATAAAGTCTGAATTGGGTCTTGCGTGACCTCAAGGGGAGGGGCTTCTGCCTCTACGTCCTCCACGTTAACTGTATTAGTTCCCGCAGAGGACGATGGGACATCGATTTCTTCGCATTGGGTACTTGTATCAGCCCGTGCTACTATGGGACATGGCGTGGAGGCAGTCGGATCAGTATTTTCCATGACTAAGCCTAAATATTTCTTTGGTACAGTTACGTTTTTACCGCTGGTAATTTTATTCCAGTCTCTTCCAAGTATGACTGGAAACGGGGGATCCGGTAACACAGCCATGTTCATGCTCGTCAGGTTACGATTTACTGTCACCACACATCTGGCTGTCTTATAATATCGGATATCCCCGTGAATACATTTGAGACTAGTTTTCAACTTAGTCCACTGTTGCGGTAAAACAAAACGGGCAGCAACAATAGAAATATTACTCCCAGAATCAAACATTGCCCTTACCTTTCTGCCATTTATAATAACTGCACCTGTATAAGGAAGAGACAAAGGGTTATTCACTGTGGCACAATACCTTTCTCCCTTCACCAATGAACAATCCATGGGCTCGTAGGAGCAGTTAGGGGACAGATGTCCAACCTCCCCACACTTGTAACAGCGGGGAAGGTTAGTTGGTCTATCCTGTCTACGGACGGCAGGTTCGGGAGCTTGTCGAGGGGGCTCAGGAGCTGCGCCACGTGCCTGTTGGGTTCATCGAGAGAACCGTTCTGATCGCCCCGATTTGCAAGCCGCCCAGTGACGCACCGCGATTTGGATTAGAGTGTCCATGTCGTCAAAGTTATGTTTCCGGACTTGCTGGGCAATATGTTCAGGGAGGGCATGCACAAAGGTTTCACATGCAAGTAGCTTGGCCATTTTATAAGAATTATTAATGTCGGGCCGTAGCCAGAGACATACCTTTCCCCAGGCTTCAAAGCCCTGAGTTCTCAACGGCCTCTCTGGGTCGAACTGCCACTCCCTCCATTCTCTTGCCTGCTTCTCCGGGGATACGCCGTAGTGTTTGAACACTTCTAGTTTAGGAGCGTCATAATCAGCAGCCTGCTCCTCAGTTAAATCATAATAGGCTCTCTGCGCTGTTCCCTTCAGGTAGGGAGCCAGTTGTTACGCCCACTCCGACCTCGGCCATGCGTTCCTCTTAGCGGTATGCTCGAAAATCAAAAAATAGGTCTCAATGTCATCTGATTCAGTCAAGGTGGTCAGTGCAATGGGTGGTGACCGAGCGACCTCCGTCTGTACTCTGGCTGCAGCACGAGCCTCCGCTTCGGCTAATTGGGTCCTCGTCTCACCCATTTGGATCTTCAAAGTTTGGAGATCTCCCATAATGGTGGAAAGAACGTTGTTCAGGTCCTGTTCTTCAGACATTTCGAACAAATAATCCTGCCAACTACGCCAATTGTGGTAGAATAAATCCTTCACAAAGACAAAAACAAAGTTTTGGGGACCGTCCCCGTATATTGTCATCCAGACAATAAGAAAAAGAAGCGATTCAAAGTTTGGAATTACAATGAATGTTTTTACTGTGACAAAATGGCGGTTATATAGTAGAGAAAAACATGTGACAGGAAATGGTTGGCATGTTGTGACGCTGCAGCAGAAAGTGATGTGATTTGTGGGTGCCGGAAGTGACGTCATCGTGGCCATTTTGGAACCCGGAAGTTGCAGGATTATTTTTCTTCTTGGTTTCTGTTGATAAAAGAGAGTTCAGGTAAGCACCACGTGACAACCCCTTATCTCGCGATGTTTCACTCACCTTTAGGCTCTTTGACTGCCTCCTAATCGCACATGTGTAACTTTATATATATATATACAGTGCATCCGGAAAGAATTCACAGCGCATCACTTTTTCCACATTTTGTTATGTTACAGCCTTATTCCAAAATGGATTAAATTCATTTTTTTCCTCAGAATTCTACACACAACACCCCATAATGACAAAGTGAAAAAAGTTTACGTGAGGTTTTTGCAAATTTATTAAAAATAAAAAAACTGAGAAATCACATGCACATAAGTATTCACAGCCTTTGCTCAATACTTTGTTGATGCACCTTTGGCAGCAATTACAGCCTCAAGTCTTTTTGAATATGATGCCACAAGCTTGGCACACCTATCCTTGGCCAGTTTTGCCCATTCTTCTTTGCAGCACCTCTCAATCTCCATTAGGTTGGATGGGAAGCGTCGGTGCACAGCCATTTTAAGATCTCTCCAGAGATGTTCAATCAGATTCAAGTCTGGGCTCTGGCTGGGCCACTCAAGGACATTCACAGAGTTGTCCTGAAGCCACTCCTTTGATATCTTGGCTGTGTGCTTAGGGTCGTTGTCCTACTGAAAGATGAACCGTCGCCCCAGTCTCAGGTCAAGAACGCTCTGGAGCAGGTTTTCATCCAGGATGTCGCTGTACATTGCTGCA
This sequence comes from Polypterus bichir lapradei, assembly GCA_026402145.1. Lineage (NCBI taxonomy): Eukaryota > Metazoa > Chordata > Cladistia > Polypteriformes > Polypteridae > Polypterus > Polypterus bichir. Next base: position 51,201,323 of record JANRMT010062791.1, on the reverse strand, counting down.
GTCAACTTTCCCTTTATCCTGACTAGTCTCCCAGTTCCTGCCGCTGAAAAACATCCCCACAGCATGATGCTGCCACCACCATGCTTCACTGAAGAGATGGTATTGGCCTGGTGATGAGTGGTGCCTGGTTTCCTCCAAACGTGACGCCTGGCATTCACACCAAAGAGTTCAATCTTTGTCTCATCAGACCAGAGAATTTTGTTTCTCATGGTCTGAGAGTCCTTCAGGTGCCTTTTGGCAAACTCCAGGTGGGCTGCCATGTGCCTTTTACTAAGGAGTGGCTTCTGTCTTGCCACTCTACCATACAGGCCTGATTGGTGGATTGCTGCAGAGATGGTTGTCCTTCTGGAAGGTTCTCCTCTCTCCTCAGAGGACCTCTGGAGCTCTGACAGAGTGACCATCGGGTTCTTGGTCACCTCCCTGACTAAGGCCCTTCTCCCCCGATTGCTCAGTTTAGATGGCTGGCCAGATCTAGGGAGAGTTCTGGTGGTTTCGAACTTCTTTCACTTACGGATGATGGAGGCCACTGTGCTCATTGGGACCTTCAAAGCAGCAGAAAATTTTCTGTAACCTTCCCCAGATTTGTGCCTCGAGACAATCCTGTCTCGGAGGTCTCCAGACAGTTCCTTTGACTTCATGCTTGGTTTGTGCTCTGACATGAACTGTCAACTGTGGGACCTTATATAGACAGGTGTGGGCCTTTCCAAATCATGTCCAATCAACCTAATTTACCACAGGTGGACTCCAATTAAGTTGCAGAAACATCTCAAGGATGATCAGGGGAAACAGGATGCACCTGAGCTCAGTTTTTTTTTGTTTTATGCAGTATCGGTTCTGTCTCTCCCTATGTGATTGTTGTTGGTGGCAAAGATTGTAGCTTCCTACAAATGTATACAGTATTTGATGAAGTGCTCAGAACATAGTTTTTTACTGCCAGATATGTTAAAACATAATAAATTGTATCTTAGTGAGGAGTCTTCTGTCAGAATCAAAAGCAGCAAGATAAATGCCCAAATGTTGGCAGCCACATCATTTCAGAAAAAAAGATCTGTATATGCACAAATTAAACATACAATGCACATATAAAACCTGTGACCTTGTAACACACACACTATACTCTTATAGAAGATATATTTACATTTATAAATAGATAACCTTTATTTTCAGGTCAGTATCTTTCTTACAGATCAGTTACTTTTAATGGTATAATACGGTAGAGAACAGAAAAGAAAAACAAAAAATGCTAGAACGCAGTGCATTCTAAGAAATCATTAGAATTTTCTTGATTTTAAAATAATGTTTATTTTAGCAACATATGCACGTTGCTGAGGAAGTTACATATGACTGTCTCAAAATATGGTTGGATTTGATTAATTTATTTACCTCATTAAGAACAACAATGGCTACAGCTTTTGGTTCTAAGCAAATTCTTAATTAAAATGCGGTATATGCTTTTATTAGAAAATGTAATTTCCTTAAACAGTATGGTCCTTCTCTCATTCACTTGTATAAGAATCTGACATTAGTTTTTACTAATATGAGCACAGTAAGAAGTGTGACTAGAAACAACTGTTGTATATTCATGTTTGGCTCTATTTTGACTTGTGCCTTATTAATAACTGTCAGCTGATTGCAAGTTATCAGGTATCTTAAGGTATTATAACCAATTGCTATCAAACTTAGAGACAAAACCAAGAGCTAATCCCTGTCTTTACACAGGCCCAGGTCCCAGCACAGTGTCAGTGTCAGATTGTCACAAATGAGGAGGTCATCTCAGCTATGGTATTCCTAACACTGGAGAGAGCACTGAAAAGTTTTGCTGCTTGAACACAATTAGTCAGCCTGATTAAAAAAATGAGACTGAGCAGTGCAATTAAGCATTGGGAAGAGTTTGTGTTTTTTCTTTATTATTTATAATTAGAAGTGAAGCAAAATTCCACCTCTTATTGGCTAACTGAATAGGTCCCAATATGCAAGATTTTGAGGCCCTGCCTGAAGAAGGAACCAGAGTTGCCTTGAAAGCTTGTGATTTGCTCTGTTAGCTAATAAAAGGTGGCATTTTGCTTCATTTCTCATTGTATCCATGAATGGCTAACATGATACATAACCCTATTCATATATTCTAATTCGTGAATATATTACTAATCTTCAAACAATCCAAGTGTAAAATAACTTGTAAAGTCATTCAGTTAATTACTTGGTCGGGCATTAAAAATGCTGCAGATCTGTCCAATTTATAACCAAAACTTGTAACAGTTTGCCCTTTATACTGTAAATCCACATTTTATAATAATAATTTATATACAGCTTTTCATTGAATAAATCACAAAATATGCTAAAAACAAATAATACAATAATGCAAAACGTAACTGCATTTATAAAATAACACATTCGTCTGCAAATATCTAGTGCAAAAGAGACTAGCAATAATTAATACACTTTAGAATAAAGAGACAGTTTATTACAGTAAAAGTAAAGTTTCCACTATTGCCCCCTGTGGAAGAAAAGAATTTGAATACAGACACCCCCCCACTGAAATGTCCCAATTAAAGAAATAAACACAGGCAGGAGAAAGCGTCAGTCATTACTTTTTACCTAAATCTTGCAAGAGGTAACAAGTGCTTTTCATATTAGCCACAGGCTACGAAGAAAAAAGTGTCCTCTGCGCTATATTTATACAATTCGTTGATTAGGTCACTATTAAAAAAGGAATTCATTACACAATCAGAAAACTTTTAACATGACTAGTTACACCTAGTTGCTAACAGGACATGGCAGATGTTGATACCTTAGATGACCACAATTTGATTGATAGTCCTGTTTGCTTAGGATGTACATGACATTTTAAATGTATTATTTTTATTTTAGGAGATATGTGAGTTTCTCCACTTACATCTTGTTTTCCAAAAAGTAAAGAACAATGGCCTATTTTTTTATGATCCAGCTGGGTCCAAAAACAGGAAACTTATTACTATAGAAGAATGGTTATTCCATTAATATAAAATTTTCTTTTAAGGGGTTATATAAAATAAATAGAAATACATTTGTCATAGTGAACAATAAAATAACAGCATCAGTTTTTAAGCATAAGCTTAGAAGGATATGAGACTCAGATACATGCTAGGTGCACATTGGACAAGAGTTCAAATTCAGCTCTTACACACAATAATTCCCTATGGACTGAAGCCGTCTTTCCATGCATCATCCTCTGCAGGAAGTCATCAGAATTGCCAGTTCATATTCAGTTTTCATGTTACAGACTATTCCAATTTGAAATCTTGCAAAAAAAAAAAAAAAAATCTGTGCCTAGCGAAATCTTAAATAAACATTTACCATAAATCAGAAAACAGAAAATCACTGCTTAAAATTATCAAGCACATACGATTGGTTACAATGATGTTTACGTCAGTTTCTGTAGGTCACACTAGTAACCTGAGGAGCACAAATTAAAAACATTAATAACTTTAAAAATATTAAATAACTTTAAAAATAAACACCAAACTGGATGCCGTTTTGGAATATTTTCAGATATCGGGATTCTGTACAAACTGTGAAAAAATCAAGGCAATTGGTCTTATAGATCATGAGTTATATGTATCACAATTTAAAACGCCAAGTTGCTGTCAGCCTTTGAACAAAGTCTGTGAAAACACTATACCCCACTTTTTTTCAGCCTTTGGAATTGGCATTTTAAAGGTTGTTGACATCCACGATAATTATGTTGCAAATATTAATTGCATATCTTTCCTCAGATAACTGCAATTTTTAACTTTTTTTCTGATTTTTTTTACCTAAACAATGGGCAAGGAACACCTGTAATTTAAAACTGTAAATTAAAAAAAAAAAAGAAAAATGCAGAAAATATAAAACACCAAGAGCAGGGTAATATTAATGAAATCAGTGCAATTCCTGCGCTAAAATGAGGATTTTGTGATTTGTATTAGCCAAAACACACAACAAGAGAGATATTAGAAATTAGTCCTTTGAAGCATCTGAAGATAGATAGATACTGTAGATAGACAGAACTTTATTTGTCCATAGGGGGAAATCTGGCGCTCTTTAAATAAAAAAAATAATACATAAATACATAGACAGATATGTAAGAATGTAATTAAATACACACTTTGGTCTGAACACATACCAGAATGGCAATAAAGCATGTGAGTTCCAGTGAGGAATTATTCAGACATATTGCTGTTGGTATAAAGGAGCTCCAGTAGCGCTTCTTCATACACTTCTGCTGAATAATTTGGTGGCTGAAAGTACTCAGTGTTAGTGTGTCAGAGAGAGGATAGATAGATAGATAGATAGATAGATAGATAGATAGATAGATAGATAGATAGATAGATAGATA
>JANRMT010062791.1:51177702-51193032 GCA_026402145.1 Polypterus bichir lapradei | reverse complement strand
CCCAAAGGGTTCTGGCACACAAACGCTGGCGAAGCTGCCTTCTTCGTATCTCACCGTCACTTGATTTTCTTTTTATTCAGTTTTATTGAGTGTTCCTGCCAGTCCCCCGCATGTTGCTATATGCTGTTTCTTTTGTACTCCAGGACATGCAGAGGAGAGAATGGTAAAGAGCAGTAACGTTGGCGCTATATGCAATCATCAGACACTCCCCATCTGCCTGTGTCGCTCAAACACAGGAACATATGTTGGTGTAAAAGTATTTCCTGTAAGAAGCAATGTACACATTTCTCTCTATGCTGTGGTTTCTATTACACACCTGAAAGAAAGGGACAATATATGTGAAAACATCATCGCACTAATGCAATATTATTTGAAAACGAACAGCGTCAGATCGGGTGTGAATTTATGCAGGAACTGGAAATTCTCTGATGTGGGACCTTCCCCCAGGGAGGAAAGTACAGTGTCAGGTGCTCATTCAGTGTAATAGGAACCATAGCACAGAGAGGTGTGTACACTGCAACAAGTACACGTGTCATAAATGTAGGAAGGATGGTCCTTGAGTGTGTGGGAACTGTTAATATTTGAATGTGATGATTTTATATAGCACAGAATGGAAATCAGCACTTCTTAGCATTGCACCATGCAAGCTGTCGTATCAATCGCCTACTGTAACTTGCTTTCTTTTTTCTTCGGTTATACAGGTAGTCTTAAATAAAAGTGCACTTGTTTTGTTATACTTTTACACCAACATATGTTCCTGTGTTTGAGCATGCTCAAAGGGGCATGCTCAAAAAATACACGTGTAATGCCACGAAAAGTGCACGCAGACACTTCATTTCGCAAACATTGGTACGAGAATGCAGTCACAAGTACACTGCAGAGCTATAGCGTGTCTTTATGTGAAAACAGCCGTGTCAGATGGGGTTGTATGGATTGATTCTGAATGCGACTGAGAGAATGAAAAGTGAATTACAAAAAAAAAAAAAACAAAGCTAACCTTTACAAGGATCATAAATTACACCGGCTGTTACAGACTGAAATCAAATGTATGCTTTTATTCTAAAGTAGTAAGACTAAGAGCAGTTTACTTCTCAAAACAGAGTGGTGCAGGTTCGAACTTGCAACCTTTTGATTCCCAGTCGGCAGCTGATTCTATTGCGCCACGGAGGAAATCATAATAAATGGGTGTCAATGTCGCATGTTAAGGCGGCTTTTTGTTTCTGCAGTTATATTTTTGAATAAAAGCGCAATTGTTGTGTTATATTTGTACCTTTTGTGAAAATGTTTCTTTGATATTTGGACTTCAGGCTTCATACATTATATAGTTTATGCCTACATTTTGTCATCTACTACTAGAATATAAAAAACGTTTCTGTTTTAGCAATGTGTTTACACAGATTACTGTAGAAACGGAACAGACATAAAATGCGTGTGTTCCAAATAACGATCTATTATTTCCACTCTAAAACTTCACTTCACTCCCAGATACTCAATCAAGGCATGAGCTGAGAGAAGTTCGTGCACGTTCTAAATTGGTGGGGGGATAGAATAGCCGGCTGCTTCTAGCTTCTCTTTATCAGCACATTTAGAGAACAAAGGATGCTGGCGGAGAGGTGTGAAGGGATTTAAGAAGCGATTTAAGGTTGGACGGATTTATGAGTTTTTTCGTAGGCTCTGGTAATTCTAGTGTTAAGGCATCTGATTGTACTGTAATTAACCTGTAACAATATAATGGTCCATGGAATGGCCACACTATTCCAAATACCATAGCTGCTTTAGCATTGTTATACTCACTGCACCTTCTTCTTCTTCTTTCAGCTGCTCCCATTAGAGGTTGCCATAGCGGATCATCTTTTTCCATATTACCCTCACTGCACCACTCAGAGTATTTATATCATGTATCTGAGTGTGGAATCACAGCTCTACAGCAGCTGATCGGAAAGAGAATTATTGGTATACAGCATCTAGCACACGCTGCCTCAGCCATGCTGCCTATTTGAACTGCTCCCATATGGCAAACGCTTCAGAGCCTTTCCTGTACTGACCTCATGGTTCAGAAACAGTTTCATCCCAAGAACTATAAATGCAATCAATAAGTCCATCAAATGCTCCTTGTAGAACTGTTTGTAAGTACAATTGCTTCACTGTAAACTTGCGATACAGTTATAATATTGCACAACCTGTGCCACTTTATAAAGTGTGTATTTACATATGATGGCAATATCATTTTTAAGATGAAATGCAGCAAAATATGTTCATTACATTATACAGATAAAATGTTAACATCATTTAAATAATTTGTATTTTAAATAATTAAACATATGAGGATGCAGTGTCGCAGCGCTAGCAAGGAACTGGCGCCTCATTTAGGGATTGTTTCAGCCTCACGCTGTATTCTTGCTGGGGCTGGCGCGACACTGGGAGGATAGATGGATAGAATAATTAAACATGTACTACGAAGATATTTCAATGTTCCTTAAATGTTTTGAAGAATCGGAGTACTAAGCTTACAGATGGCTTAACTCTATTACTGATAGATAGATAGAGATAGATAGATAGATAGATACTTTATTAATCCCAAGGGGAAATTCACATAATCCAGCAGCAGTATACTGATACAAAGAAACAATATTAAATTAAATAGTAATAAAAATGAAAAAAGTTAGCATTTACTCCCCCGGGTGGAATTGAAGAGTCGTACTGAGCTGATGGTTTGGCGATTGGGTACTTGGAGAAAGAAAAGGAAGGACAGGAATTGGGCGTTGAGAGAGACAGTACTGATGCAATAAATTATTTCATCGAAGGTCGTGCACATCGCAGCAAGCATTTTGCGTGAAGCAGGAACAAACTCTGGATGGGGTGGCAGTTCGTCACTATCACTTTGCCACTGTATTCCCATTTTTAATACATGCTTTAATTGATATGATATGAATACTGAAATGATAATCAAGTATACATTTCAGTATTTAAATTATTCAGAGAATTGTAATATCACGAATGTAATGGATTCTGTGTCCTGTCGGATGAAGAGAAAGCCCATTTAAGAAGCACATAGTGATTCACACACATAGAGCACATAGAAGAACACATACAATACAATACAATACAATGCTATTTATTTTTGTATAGCCCAAAATCACACAAGAAGTGCTGCAATGGGCTTTAACAGGCCCTGCCTCTTGACAGCCCCCCAGCCTTGACTCTCTAAGAAGACAAGGAAAAACTCTAAAAAAAAAAAACCCTTGTAGGGAACAAATGGAAGAAACCTTGGGAAAGGCAGTTCAAAAAGAGACCCTTTTCAAGTTAGGTTTGGCATGCAGTGGGTGTTAAAAAGAAAGGGGTCAATACAATACAATACACAGATCAGAACAAATCCTCAATACAGTATAAAAATAAAAAATTTACCAAGTACGGTCCAGAATTTAACAGTTGATGATACCACATAATATGATTTGGATTTGAACAATACAAAGCATTTAATGTGCTACTTCAGTTACGATGAGATTTAAGAAACTGGAAAATAAATGATTTTAAGATGAAGTTTATGATGTTCTACTTTAATGACAAAATAAATTACGTGATTAAATTGGAAATTTCGAGATTAAGGTCCCTATTCTGGGACCTACTCTGTCCCTATTTTTTTTCTTTTTTCTGTACCCTAATAACCTATCATATGACACTCAGATGGTGGGCTACGGCTCGCCTTTTCACAGTGACTTTGATATCTGACAACTTCTTTTTTATTTTGGGCACTGTGCAACTTTGTGAACTTGAGCTTTTGAGTTTCTCCAACACTCTATGTCACTCGATCAACTTCCTTTTGTTGTTTATACCACTGTTCAAACCAAGACATGGTACTTTTTCCTTGCCTCCACTTGGTAATCGCTGAAATTCTTCTATTATCCCCCGTGATTTTGCCATTACCTTTTCACAGAACGCTGAACTTAAGGGCTATTTATATTGATTTGTATATTCAAAGAGGCATAATTCTGGGAGGAGTTGGGGAGTGGCAGCAGGCACATGCATGTGCATTACTTTCACGCTGACCAGGATTTATGTAGCGGACAAACGTGGAAGTTGGCGAATGCACAGATTTATGCATCTGTATTTTTTTGTGCGTACGCACATTTCCACTTTTGTCTGTATGCCATGTTTTAGTGTGAATTCTACGCACAGCGTTATGCATGAGGCCCCAGAACTGCACACAATACTCCAGATGTGGTCTTACCAGTGCATTGTATAATTTGAGCGTAACGTCCATTGACTTAATTTTAACTGTTTTTATGATATTATCTAACTTTTTTTTCCACTTTTAATTGCTTCTGTGTATTGCTTAGTTGATGAAAATGTTACATATATACTGTATATACCCTAAGTCCTTCTCAGAGGTTGCTTCTTGTATGACAGTATCTCCCATCTTGATTTATAATTGATGTTACTTTACCCACGTATATCACTTTGTACTTTTCTACATTAGACTGCATTTCCCAAGTGTTCACCCAGTTCTGAATGTTGTCCAGGTCTTTTTGAATTCTTTTTGCTGCCTCCTCAGTGTGCTGAGGGACTCCACTGATGAACTTGCTCCATGTGGAGTATTCTTTTCTTATCTGTACCATTTGATGGCTAACCAACTGGAAATCCAGTTTTGTAGGTTACATCTGATGACTACAGCTTAAAGTTTCAGAATTAATCTTTAGTGTGGAACTGTATCAAATGCTTTTTGGAAGTCTAGGTGAATTATGTCATATGCGCTTTGCTTTTGTCAACTATTCCGGTTGCTTCTTCTAACATATTCTTAAGGATTAATTTAGCAGGACATTCCTCTTGAATTCTTGCTTTAATATAATATTTTCATTTTGGCAATTTTCTAATTTATTTGTATTATAGTTTCCATAATTTTGTATGGCAATTAGTATTAGTATAGGAAATAAAGCTTTGAATTGTTCCAGCTTCATGGAATTTTTAAATAATCAGCAGTCCATTCAGCATTTTATTCTTATTACCCATCTCAGAAATTTAAATAAACCATATAAACCCTGTGTTGAATTTTTCTGTCCTTTTGTCTCTTTTTATTACAATGTTTTACATTGTACATTTTTACTATTACTTTGGGATATTTTGAAGCTATGGATGCCAATAGCTTCTGGGTACACCATGTGCATACTGTGAAAGTACACTATTCAGGTATACCACCAAAACAGGATGTCATCACAGTTACATTGCAAACGAAGGCTGAATGCAGTAGGAAGCATTTCAACATTAAGATACTAAAGGATTAAATTACTGAGAGTGGCACAATCCAGCAAACAGATTATTTACAAATAGGATTCTGGTTACAACTTCTGTTATGTTTCAGTTATGGATTCTCATTTAAACATGGTAAAGACCCAATAAAGTGTGTATAAACTGTTTCACATGCATGCAGATGTTTTTGCGTGAGTTGTACATGAACGTAAATTGGAACAGTGGAGGTACACTTGAAGATCATGGGCTGAACGCTAAAGATCAGGGGCTTAAGACCCTGAAGCCAGTCATTAACAATGCCACTCTTCTACAGCTGTAAATTTTGTGTAAGTTCAATTCAATTAATTAAATCACACATTATATGGGATGTAGTTGTAATTTTAATGAAATCATAATTTATTTTTAAGAGTGAGCGGTTCACCATTTTTTGACAATTCTAATGATAAATAAGCTATTTATATTCAGTATTTTGATCAGCAATTTAATTTAATTTTTTAAGAGTTTAAATTTTACTCTTATCCCTTTTGAGAGGTGTATAAAATTAGGTTGGCTATGAAATTATTACAAAAATTAGTAGCTTGTTGTGCATTAATCTGAAATCAAAAAGTTTTCAGTTGAAGGTGGATTGGCTGTTTTTCATAAATAACCCTGAGATTAAAGAATAAAGGCAAAATATTTTCCAACAGCTGATGACGGCAATGTATCAAAGGTTATATAAAGTGGTGTATCTCTGAAGATTTAAATTAAAGTATTTAACAAACAAGAAGCATATTCAACAGATTTTCTTAAAACTAAAGAGAGAGAGAAAAAAAGAGTTCACACATCTAAATCAGGACTTCAAAGCATTTTTTTGTTCTTTATGTTTAAACTCTGCTTTCAAGAATTGAGGCCAATAATCCTCTCCAATTTAAGAATTCAAATAATAGCTCTTTGAAATTGATTATAGTTAAGTTTACAAAAGTAAACAATGTGACGTTGGTGGTCGAAAAATAATATTTTAAAAGCTTAAATTATTTTTAAAAAATCAAACACTTGAAATCAGTAATCAGTATTTGTTTACATAACAGTTTATTTCAGATTCTAATAGGGAGTTGAAAAGCATTCTACACTAGTAAATGTTATAAATTAGTAATAGTACCTCTTATATTTTGTACTCATCTACTCCACTCTTTAGTTGTTCAAATTGTACATCAAATTTAAATATTCTTCTCAAAATTGTAAAATCAGTAGTCCATAGGTAGATTTTTTAGCATTTTGTCCATCATTTAGTTTTCAAAACTCATTTGTCTGGTTAGAATTGCAGAGAAATAATGAAACAAGGGGTTCAACTTACAAGAACTGTAAATCGAAGCTGGAGCAGAATTGCAAATTTATACAGTGCAACAAGAGGTCATGATTATATAAATAGCTATATTGTGAATGTTCAAGCTAATGTATTTCAATAAATGGTCTTATATATAGTACTTTGATAATATCACAGTATTGACAAATCATTATTTTAATGTGCCAGCCTTCTAAACCTGTAGTGCCCTTAATGACAATGGCAATGGTTACCACCCTACATACATATTCAGCTCAGCCAGTTAGATTTCATATGTGTTTGGTGTGCAGATGGGCTGAGAGTTAGCATTAATGAAGCAAAAGCCATAGTAGGGACCAAGGACAAAAAAAGATCTCTGGTAAGATGCTGTAAATTTATAGTAATGCACTTCTTTATTACACATGTACAATTTATTAATTGACTTTTTGAGACTTCCAAATGAATATACCATATAAATGATGCATATTCTAAAACAAAGTGAGAAACCTTGGTTCCTTTTTAGTTTCAGAACATTCACATTACTAGTTGTGAAAGCCAGCCCGACCACAGATAGACAGACACCATCTTAAGTCCACCACACATGATTTATTTACAAATATTTACAAAATCCACAGTGCCGCACAGCACACAGTGCTTCCAACACCAAACACCTCTCTTTCTCGACCTCTCAATGGTCCTCTTTGGGCTGCCTTCTCCCACTCTCCGAAGCCTTGTCTTCTGCCACCCGACACCAGCTTCCTGACTGTTGGAAGGTGGCCCCTTTTATGTTGCCCCGGATATGCTCCAGGTGCCCCTTGATGAACTTCCGCCGCCACTTCCTGGTGTGGCGGAAGTGTTGGCTTCCAGGGCTTCAGGATCCAGAACCCACCCCATGGCAGTGGCCACAGGCCCCTATAGGGTTGAGCATCCCAGCTCGGTTCCTGTGACCCCCATAGCAACCAGGGAGGCTGTGCTCTCCTGGCAGAGGTGCTATATAGGCATCCATGACAGTCTCCCCCTTTGACCGACACCCTGGCACTTGTGACTCCGGCACCCCCTCCGATAACTCGGTGACCCCACCGTCGGGACACTCAGCAGGCCGGCCTGCACCCCCGTCTTCTCAGCCGAGTTCAGGACTTCCCTTGGCGCCCACAGAGGGCGCCCCACCACACTACATGGACTCCCATGCTCACGCCTCTTTCTGTCGGTTAAGCCAGCTTTCCTTATCCGGCTCCCCTTTTTTTTCTGGGACGTCCTGACAGTCTGAGTCTCCTTATGGGAAAAAGGGAGACCCTGCACCGTCTGCATCCCTGTAAAGTGGCATGAGATCGACGGTGGTTCCTTTCACCCTCGCCACACTTTCGGCCCTCACCACTGTGTCCACTGTCGGAGGTACGGCTACTCGGTACCCAAAACCAATGAATACCAGGCTCCCTTCACACATCCTTCTTTTTCCCTTCATGGCACAGGTGTCACCTACCTGCACCACCGCGTCACTCCGGCTGGAATATCCAGCACAGTGCCATTCCGCCCACTGTCGCAGCGTCTTCACAGGTGCAATCGCCTTCCCCTCCAGCTCCTCCAACAACTCACGGAGGAGGTGTATAGCCTGGAAGAGCAACCCAGCGGGCTGAAGGCAAGCCTCCCGCTCACGCCAAGCCGCAAACAGAGATGGAGCATCAGTCGGCGGTGGACTTACTGGTTGATCGATCCTACATGGCAACTGTGCATCACGAAACCTCCTTCCTGGCTCTGTCAGGTCCCTTACTGGTTCGGGACGGATATTTGTTGGTTCCGCCTCCATTCAATCAGCAGTGGGAATACAACAACCACTGTCCAATCCCTCACCAGCCTCGTGGAGGGACTCTCGGTCCTTCGTCATCTCCTTTCTCCTCGACGCGGTGGGGCAGTGCGAGTCCTGGGAGCTCTTCAGCCACTGCGTCCTCCTGACGTGCAGCGGCTTCTCCTCCCCCGTTTTTCCCAGCGCCACTGTTACAGCGTCGCTCCCAGGATCAGCCCATCTCGGCCACCGACGCAAATCCAGGACGTCCCTCCCTGTAAAACACAAACAGGGTCCCGCACGACCAGCCCCCTTGGGCTGCCTGCCTCTGGGAATCGGACTTACCTCCTGGAAGCCGTCTTCCGGAGTAACCTTCCTCCATGTGTCCCTTTGAGACTCCAAGCCGACACGGGAATCTGCCATGACAGCAAGTGCCGGGGATTTAACCGCTCTCAGGCCTCTCCTGATCTTCTGTCTCCCCATCAGGTCAGAGATAACGTCTCCATGAACCAGCAATGGTCCCTGGGTGAGTCGTTCTTTGAGCCAGCACTATCATGGCGCATGTGTGTGGGTGTCTGCCGGGCCCGGCTGCTCACAAAATTATTTAGATGGGTCCCCACCTTGTAACCATTGTGAAAGCCATCCCGACCACAGACAGACAGACACCATCTTAAGTCCACCACATATGATTTATTTACAGATATTTACAATGTCCACAGTCCCACACAGCACACAGTGCTTGCAGCACCAAACACCTCTCTTTCTCAACCTCTCAATGGTCCTCTTCGGGCCGCCTTCTCCAACTCTCAGACTTGTCTTCTGCCACCCAACACCAGCTTTGTGACTGTTGGAAGGCGACCCTTTTGTGTTGCCCCAGATATGCTCCAGTGCCACTTGATGAACTTCCGCCAACACTTCCTGGTGTGGCGGAAGTGCCGGCTGAGCAACCAGAATAACTACGGGTGACCCTGGAATACTTTCCGGCAACACTTCCTGGTGTGGTGGAAGTGCTGGCTTCCAGGGCTTCAGGATCCAGAACCCGCCCCCTGGCGGTGGCCACAAGCCCTTATAGGGTTGAGCTTCCCAGCTCAGTTCCTGTGACCCCAATAGCAACCAGGGCGGATGTCCTCTCATGGCAGAGGCGCCATATAGGAGTCCTGGCTGGGTATGGCACCCAGCCGCTGTGACATACTCTTATTATGTCTTCTTTAACATTATACAATTCACATGAAGGATAATAGTTAAGTGATGGGTATGATCTCCAAAAACATAATACTGTCAAATATCATAGAAGTTTCAACAATACATTCAGAAAGAATATAAAAAGAATTGACAAGTGAAAAAAGAGACTTCAACATCAAGGTGTTTCTTTAAATGTTTGAAACCAGGCTACCGAATCATTATTATACTCAAACATTTTATCAATAAGAGATGTGAGAAGCAACCAGGGGAGAGATATCAACCTTTTATGACTTATGTTTTGGACTTCCTGGTAACAAGAAAAAAAACTTTTTGGGAAACATAATTTTAGACAACTTATTAGGTGATAATGTATTAAGTTATTTAGTCCCTATAGAGTTGCAGAGACATTTTAATTTTAAGATTCCCCTAAGCATTAAGCGCCTGTTTTCCAAATTATAGTGAATGTGCTTTAGGATGTGTTAAACAGTAGAACTTGTTAGGATTTGTTAGTGCTTGACAATATTTACTATGTGAGGCTCTAGCACATAAATTGTATATTCATGTTTTGTTTATTGTATATTCATATTTTTGTTCTTCTGATTTTAATTAATCCCAAACCTCAGACAATTATACATTCTAGAGATAGTTTAGTTACAAGTTGGTTTTATCATGTTTGATGTATTTTTGTTGTAGATGTATTCCATAAAATCCTGAAATCTATGTATTCTGCAAAATACAGTTTCATATTCTGTGATGGACTGGCACCTTGTCTAGAATTTGTTCCTGCCTTGTGTCCTATGCTAGCTGGGATAGGATCCAGCAGAAACCTGCAGCCCTGTTCATGACTAGTGTCAAGGATGCCAGGGGCGACGACCCGGACGGGACGCCTTCAGGGACCGGAAGTGGGCATGCGCCCAACTGGGATCAGGTGGGGGCCGCCATCCTGGTTGCTTTGGGGGCCACGGGTAGAGGGCTTGGAAGCCCAACCCTGTAGGGACCCTTGGTCACCGCCAGGGGGCGCCCCAATACCTTGGGGACCCTGGACCTCAGCACTTCCGTCACACCAGGAAGTGCTGGGGGGAAGAAGAAGAGGGACACCCGGAGAGCTTCCGGGAGAACAGCCGGCATCTCTGCCACACTGGGGCGTGTCCAGGGAGGAATGCCGGGACACACCTGGAGCTCGTCCGGGATGACATAAAAGGGGCCGTCTCCCTTCATTCAGGGCTGGAGTCAGGTGGAAGCAGGACGAGGCAGGAAAAGAGAGTGTGGAGGCGGCCCGAAGAGAAGGCATTGTGTGGCCAGGACTGTGTTGGGGTTTGTGTGGCACTTGATTATTTGTAAATATTGTATATAATAAACGTGTGGTGGTGATTAACAACATGTCCGCCTGTCTGTGTCCGGGCCGGGTCCAAACTAGGTAGATTAAAAATGACTGACTGACTGACAGTTTCATATTTCACTTATCATCTTTTATAATGTGTTAAATGTACATTTATATACATAGTATTGAAATAATGGGGAATCTTTGTTTTCTTTTGAGTTATCTGGAAGGGTTTTGGGTGATACACCAATGTTCACCAACACCTGTGTTAGCAAAGAAATCGAACAAACAAAAAATATAAGAAATTCGAGACCCTGCACCAACAAAAGCTTAAAATGTATTTCTCACCATCTGTAACAGAACATCATCTGTCATTACGGCAGCCACACAAGTCAACTGACTTCTAATCACTGCACCAGGAACTCATTTTCAAAGCACAAGCACGATAGCTGCAACTGCAGTTTCCAAAATGAGCACACTATCAGTGTTTGCGTGAAATCTGCTTTTACATTCGTTGCTTGTGTGAACTGCACTGAATTATTTTCTACTTCTGCAGAAGCCAGTTCAGCAACACTGCTGCAGAGGTAAGGAAGTTTATAACAAAGAACTTTATGAAATTAAAATAATAAATTCTACCGTTTATTCACTTTATTGAATGAAAATGTGATTGCGTACGCATATAAGAATCAATGTCATGAATGACGAAACGTAAGGAGAAATGGATTTCTTAGAAAAATATAGAAGTTGTAAATTTTTATTTCTTTAACGTTCTAGCCATGTTATGATGGAACCTCAAATTTAAAAATCCCGATTGAGTGATAAAGGAAGTGGTCGAAGCTTTTAGTATTCATGGAGTGAGAAGTATGGCATTATTGACAGAATTGGCAAATCATTGTGCACATTGTGTTAAGAAACAGTAGTAAGCAGAACATGGAATGTAAAAACACATTTTGAAACAAATCATGACTGGCTTTTGGAAAAAAGTGAGGATGAAAGAAAGGAATACGTTTCTCAGCAGCTACAACCCATGAGTGTCAATCACATAAACTGCTTAAATTTTTAAGAGGCCCTAAAAATTTAACATCAGCGAGTTTCTAGCATTGCTCATTCCTTAGCTCAGCATGGAAAGGCCTTCAGTGAAGGAGAATTTATTAAAGAAATTCTTCTAAAATGTGCACCTTTTTTGTTTCAAGATATGCAAAATAAAGGTTGTATTATTAAGCGTATTTCCAATTTACCACTCAGCAGAAATACCATTAAAGACAGAGTGATGACAATGATCTCCGACATACAAAATCAATTGAAAGGAGACTTAAATAATTGTAATTATTTTTCAATTTTTCTTGATGAAACTATTGATGTCACCTCATCCGCTCGGTTGGCATTAATTGCTAGATTTT
The DNA here is from genome assembly GCA_026402145.1 of Polypterus bichir lapradei. Classification (NCBI taxonomy): domain Eukaryota; kingdom Metazoa; phylum Chordata; class Cladistia; order Polypteriformes; family Polypteridae; genus Polypterus; species Polypterus bichir. The sequence goes on along the minus strand of JANRMT010062791.1, from coordinate 51,180,805 downwards.
CCAATGGTCAGACAATGACAGAAGAGCTGGTAAAACTAAAAACAGTGCCAATAAGTACATCAGGGAACGAAATATGCAAGATTGTTCTAAAAATGTTTTGTGACCTAAACGTTGATATGTCTATGACGACAGATTGGGTACCCAGTATGGTGGGAAAAAACGTTGAATTTGTGAAACTGCTTAAGGGAGCTATTGGCCATTTCATTCTATTATCCAACAGGAGGTGTTGTGTTCCAAGGCAGGATTCACAGAACTAAAAGATGTAATGAGAGTTGTAACAAAATAGTGAATTTAATAGTTGTTCAACCAGTTTGCAAGTGAGAATTTTGTACACTATTGCAGAACATTGAGTCAACTTACAGTGAACTACTGATGCACAACAATGTGAGGTGGGTGAGCCGAGGAAAACTCCTTGAAAGATTTGTGGAGTGCTATGAAGAAATTAAGCTATATGCTTCCAGTTTCCTCAGCTCAGTGATTGCACATGGGTCAGCACACTGATTTTTTTTACAGACCTCTATGTTCATATGTATGAACTGAACTTAAAGTTACAAGGTTTTTGGCAAAAGTATTGACGTTATATTTGGATACATAAAAGCCTTTGAAACTAAACTTCAAAGTATTTTCCTCGACTAAAAAAATATTTTCATGAGATTAGCTCAAAATGAATTTGAGCCCTTGCATATAAAGTACCAACATATTTTAAACTCAATAACTGATCAGTTTGGTGGAAGATTTAATCAACTCAGAACTTTAGAGCAGACAAAATAATTAAGTATCCAGATTTAATAGTCTATAGAACTATGGAATTAAATGATTTCCAATGGCTACAAATTGAAGGATTAGAGCTTCAGTAAGCAGAGTTCCAGGCTAGCATCTGGACTCAAGTGTTTGTCGAGCTGAGGTCTAAACTTGAGGATCTGGAAAAAAATCACCTACAGAATGAGGAGTGCCACTACAAACAAGAAATTCTGAATTCTGGGAACCAAATACCAGAAACTTTCAGCACCATTAAAAAACTAGCAATGGCTTTACTCACAATTTTTTCCTCTACATACTTTTGTGAGACCTTACTCTGGACATTAAACAATATTAATATGGCCAAAATAAATCAAGATGTCTTGAAGTGCACAAAGTACCTACTGTACCTTCAATTTCAGAATTATCTATTAAAACTCAGCAATAAAAAAGTCATTAACTGATGTCAAATGCAATGTGTTTCATGTTTTTTTTCTAATCAATTTAAAATTACTATTAAAAGTAGGATCATTTTTTGTGCACTATTATAAGCCCAATTATCAGTGTGCATACCATTTTCTTTATTATAAGTCACTGATTTTCTTTTACTTTTATAATAAACTAGACATTAAGCCCGTTACAATAATGGGCGCTAGAACAGTAGTGCATAAACATTAGTAGGAACAGTCTATATTAAATGGCAAGGGACCTTGTATGTGGCTGTAATATGTGTCACTGTATTTTGTGCCTTTAATTTTCTCTCTCGGTAATACTGGTTTGTATTTCCGTAAAATGCATGTAATTTTGTCTGACAGTAATACAGTGGAACCTCGGTTCATGACCATAATTCATTCCAAAACTCTGGTTGTAACCCGATTTGGTTGTGAACCGAAGTATTTTCCCCCATAGGATTGTATGTAAATACAATTAATCTGTTCCAGATTGTATGAACTGTATGTAAATATATATTTTTTTAAGTTTTTGAGCACAAATATAGTTAATTATAACATTGAATGCATAGCGTAATCTATACTAATAAAAGGCAAAGCCCTCACTCACTCACTGACTGACTGACTGACTGACTCACTGACTGACTGACTCATCACTAATTCTCCAACTTCCCGTGTAGGTAGAAGGCTGAAATTTGGCAGGCTTATTCCTTACAGCTTCCTTACAAAAGTTGGGCAGGTTTCATTTCGAAATTCTACGCGTAATGGTCATAACTGGAAGGTATTTTTCTCCATTTACTGTAATGGAGTTGAGCTTGACCGCCGTGGGGGCGGAGTTTCGTGTGACATCATTACGCCGCCCACGTAATCACGTGAACTGACTGTCAACGCACTATGTAGAAAACCAGGAAGAGCTCCAAAATACGCTGAACAAAACATGCATTATATAATTGAGAAGGCAGCGAAACATTAAGAAGCGAGCGAGTGACATACTACCATATTCATCAGTACAGCTACTTCGGAAACAAAGCGAGGTATAAACCTAAACTTTAAATTAACTTAATAGACAGGCTGCCGCTGGTGCTTTTCGTGCCCACGGGTAATGCGGGATACAAGTTTAATGAGAGGACGCAGGATATAAACGAGAGTTTTGATCACTTTGTAACTAAGTTAAAATTGCAGGTGAAGGGGTGTGCTTATGCAAATTCCGAGAGACTGTGTTTGTGGGGGATTGACAGTTAAGGCGGGTGGGGGAGTCACGTCATCATCTCCCCTCCCATTTACCTCATTTCGCTCTGAGCTGAGCTCCGCAGCTAACGCCGTCTTCCGAAGCAACTTCGTCACACACTGCCACCAAATACAGAGAAATCCACAAGTTAATACACACTCTGTCTCTAGACTTTCTCCACACTGAATCCTCCAGGCACTACTTACAAAAGGTTACATTGACAATCGTGTTACGTTATTTTTAAAATGTTTAATTTTCTTAGCACAAGCACAGCTGAGAAGCTTCGATGCATGTGCTCCATAACGCGTTAAAAAATAATGCATTTAATCACACTTTGCATTACAATCAAAGGGGAACTTTTGTCAATGCATGATTTCCTGGTACACCGATAACATTGATCAGCGCATCCCAATTCATTTTAGCCTCGCACCACCTTGGTTTGAGAAGAAGTATGAAAAAATATGAGGTTAACACACAAAAACAGATCACCAATTCAAGCTTTATGAATAATCGATTCGCCATCAATAATTGTTTTGGTAAAGCCATACTCAGTGTAATCCTCCTTCCATTTTATAATTTTTCCGCCACTAGCCATGATTAAATGAACGGTAAAAAAGTAAGAGCGAAGCGAGGGTGACTTATTTAGGCAGGCATATATATGACAGCAACACTCATGACAATCATGTTA
>JANRMT010062791.1:51103504-51123038 GCA_026402145.1 Polypterus bichir lapradei | reverse complement strand
TCTATCTATCTATCTATCTATCTATCTATCTATCTATCTATCTATCTATCTATCAGGAGAAAATGGAACAATATATTTACTTACAGTACAGTTTTAAATACTGTATGAATTACTGCTATTACTTAAAGTCCTATGAAAGTGCTGAAAAAGTATTGTTTTTTCTTTTTTACCTCTTAACAATGTTTAGCTTGTAGAAGGAAAATTTTTTATATTAGCATAGAGAATAGCAAATTAACATAAAGAGCCATAAAAAGTCATCTAAAAGCTTCTAAAACATTAGATTAAGCATAAATTAGAATGTTAAGCAAATAAGATAGGTCAAGCAAATAGTTAACTAAAAATCAGTTATATTGCATTATTTTTAAGCTTACAGCAGAAAGAACAGAGATTGACGTACAGAAACCAACTTAGAACAGGATAAGAGTTTGAGAACACCTGTGTTCAAGGCTAGGAAGCTAAGGAAACGATACCTCGGACAGAAGATGGCTCTGTGAGGCATGTAAAGAAACCAGCTGGATTGGAAAAACAGCAGAAAGAAAACAAAAGGCTTTTGCTGTAAACAAGGTCACACTGGTGTAATGCCATCAAGAGAAAATCTTAGTAAATTCAGGCATTAGCAAACATATTATAAGAATATATTAGAGATTAACTTTAGTGTAGAAATTAAGACGAATCAAGCATGCCAAGCAATGATTAAATGAAAGCATATACTATATTTATTTTTAATTAAAGCTTAGCTTTAGGCCACCAATATAGCATAGCATGAAAGACTAGAAAAGGAAGTGACACCATGAAAGACCAAATATGGAATAAAGAACATCTGCCTAGTTGATGAACCAATCAAGAATAAGAAAAACAGAAACTGGAGCGAACAATAGACAGAATGGCCAGGTGCAGAATGAGCAAATCGAACAAGGTTAAAATGATAAGAAATTGTTATAAAAACTTCGATTGGTGCAATGTTTAGGGCTCAATCTCATTCGGCCGAATTGGGTTGAGTCCGTGTTGTTGTTTTTATTGCAATAAAGCTTTGAAACTCTGTCTGTCTATCCCGAGTCCCAATAGCCTTTATTTTTAGGTAAAAAGCCTTCAGATGATGAATTTTTCACCACGACAAGCTTAATTTATTTGCGGAACATTTTGAGGAAATTACATTTTAAACTTAAATTAAAATTTTATTTCCAATTTTTATGTTTTATGTAGAATGACTATACCAATGTTGTGCCTAAAGACAGTTATGAACAGCAGCACAGTTATCTCAAACACAAACATATAAGCAAGAGAAAGGAAAAAAACAAGTCAAAATCAGACCTCACTTTAAACAGTCAAACGGTGTTAAGAACAGAAAAAAGTGTCTCTGACTATGATGGTGTTATTCCAGACCTCCAAAATTGTTGAAGAATAAGCACTATGTAATGAAACTGCCAATAACTCCCATCCTTAAGAATTATTGAGAAATTAAACATGGTAAGGAAAAAATGAGGCAACATGGAATTTTTTATTAGGTCTTATTGCCTTGTTAAACCATGAAAGTGTCTGTGGGCCTCGTTTTGTAAATACTTGCATCCCCTTATTCTCAAAACCATCATCTGGTAGAAAAAGGACACAACAGAGAAACAAAGAGCCTTCTAGTCTCGAGTATTGTAACATTTCTTTACTTCTTTATTGACAGTTGATTTAAAGTCTTGATTACATCCCTTTAAACCTTTACTAAATTTTTGGAATCCAACATTTGTAAGATATTTGTCTTGCACTAACCTGCTTCATGAAAAATATAATTTGTATGGTCTACCTACCTTTTAGATGTTGAATCTGACTTTTCGTCCTAAGAACTAGTTGTACCTCTCCCAGACAGTACATAAAACCTAGCATCAAAATATAATAAGATGTGATGTGGGCCCATAATGGGCATTGCTTTATTCAATAGAAAGCAAAGATGGCTAGAAATTGAACAGAAGTGAGGCTGCCAATGTACTGTGTGCATGTGTGTGTGTGCGTGTAAGAGAGAAAAAGATAATTAAAGAAAATTAAATTATACCGTATGAACTGAAACACACAACTGTTTTGCTCTTAATGGCTTTTCAGACTGCATTGTACAGTATATGCCACACTGAATATACTTCATGCTAACCAGAGTTAAAATCATTTCACGTTTCAGTTTGTATTCTAAATTATCACAAGCATCAGGGCAGAACTGTTACATCAAAAAGATACTGATTAAATTAGTTTCATGATTGACTTATGATGTGTAAGCAAGTAAGATTTTGCAAGATAACAGTTAATCTTTGTAAACTATAAAATTAAGTGCTTGTGCTGAGGGAAAATAACCTGGGTCATTGACATTTCTAAAACACAGAATGATAAAGATTGTGCTTGTAATAGCTGGTTAAATAGGAAACAGATGCAGATGTTAAAGATATAATATATATTATGTTAGCTCGGAATCTGACTAATCTAATGGGATTTCAATGAAATGCTATTAAGTTTAGTGATCAGCATTCAGTTTTGTCAGTTATTTTTTGCATTAACAATAGGGCAAAATACTCTTGTTAAAGTTTACAGTCCACAATTTCTCAGCTCTTCTCTTCTAGTTTTCTGTCACAACTGATATTTTTACAGTTAAATTTGAAGACATAGTTTACCCATCTGCACCTAAGCTATTCTTAATGCCCATTTATATAATTGTTAAGGGTATTAGTATATTTGATAAAAGTCCCAGGTCACAACCAAAGAGTCCACACTTCTGAAAAGTGCAACTTAAAAAGTGCAGTATATTATTTAAGCAAGCAAAAGTTACTTTTTTTATAGTACCAAATAAACTGTCTATTGCAAGGATCTTCTTCTTTTAAATTATATTACATCAGATAAATTGTATTAGTCGCATAGGGAAATTCAAATGCAGCAGCAGCATAAAAACCAAGAATACAGACTAATAGGTGCGGCAGACAGCTGGGGCCCTTGCCCAGCTGGGGTGCCTGGAGAATGGAAGGACCTGGAGAGAGGGAATATCTTCCCCAGGATGCAAGAGGGCAGCCCCCCTGGATTTCATCGGGGCCACAGGACTGGAGCTTGGAAGCTCAACCCTGTTGGTGCCTGTGGCCACTGCCAGGGGGAGCCCAGATCATTCTGGAGCCATGGACTGCAGCACTTCCACATCTGGGTGCAACATAAAAGGGGCCGCCTCACTCCATTTAGAGAGCCAGAGTCGGGAGGCAGAGGACAGACCTTGTGAGAGAGGAGTGGAGGCAGCAGTGAAAGAGTCGAGAAGAAAAGAGTAAGGAAAGGAAAATGACTGACAGCATTGTTACTGGTTTGTGCAATGTGTGTTGAAAAAAGAAAATAGACGTGTAATTTTGGACTTCTGTGTGTCCTGTGTCTGTCTGCAGCTGGGCAGCTTCCACACAGGACAGATAATACATCCAATCAGTCAATCAATCAATCAATCATTCAATACATACATCAATACATACATAAATGAAAAATAAACTTAACAGGTTGTAAAAATTAAAAATATATATATTTTAGAGTTTTTTCTAGTAAATAGGTTAGATGGGGTTTCAAGTCATAATACATAGCTTGTAATTGATTAAAAGGGAATGTAATGATCTATAAAAGGAAACTAAAACCATCTAGAGTAGGCAGAATTTATCCTAAAATCCTTAATGAAATTAAGAAGTTTGTATGCTATTAAAAATTCCTCTTAACAATAGAAAGTGCATAGGATAAAGGTGAGACAAGGAATCAGTGCAGTGACAAATGCATGCAGCTGTTTCGATTCCGGCATTTGAGTCTCAAGTTGTTTAATCAGCTGAACTGTAACTCTGGTATGACAAGCAGTAGTCTGTGCAATGTATATGTCTCTGTTAAATGCCATTTGGTGTAGGGTTTGTAAAAGCAGTCTTAATGTCTGTGATGTGCAATCAATTGGAATGGCAAATGCAATGCATCTTATTACTAACAATATTTGTGATGCACCATATTTTGGAATGACAGAGATATAGCAACGGGATGGGAATAGAGACAGACAAATAGACACTTCTGCTTTTACTAAGGTGGATTGTTATAGCAAGGCAAGGTTTAGAGGAGTACAACTACCAATACTATGTACAGCATAAAAGATTCAAATTTGTTTGTTTACTGTATTAATATGATCAGTGTACATGCTTTTTACACAAGTGTCAGTAACAATTACAAATGCATCATTTGCCTCTTTATATGTTGCACTTCACTGTGGTGAAGTGGTAGCGCTGCTACCTCACAGTTAGGAGACCTGGGTATGCATCCTGGGTCCTCCCTGCATGGAGTTTGCATAGTGGTCTAGTTTCCTTCCACAGTCCAAAGACATACAGGTAGGGTGGAAGTGCTATATTAAATTGGCCCTAGTGTGTGTGTGCGTGTTCACCTTGCAATGGACTGTCATCCATGTGTAGAATTTCCTTCTGCATTATGTCCCGTGCTAGCTGGACCCCGTGACCCTGTTCAGTACTAAAAGGGTTAGACAATGTCTGACTAACTTCATTGTTATCTCATGTTCCCATGTCCAGTATAATGTAAAAAATCAGTTTGGGTTTATCTGTATGAAGCATTTTTTCCAAAGATTCAAATGAATGTCATCTTGGGACTTTCATTTATTTTAGTCTATTACATGCAGGTGGTGGGTGTGACAGAACAAGATGCAGAGGACAGAAAGTTATGGAAAAAAATGATCTACTGTGGTGACCCTTAACGGGAGCAGACGAAAGAAGAAGTAGAAGACTCTTGCTTTTGCTTCCTAGCAGGTATTTTTTCTTAATGCATTGACCACTACCTACCTCAGCATTTACATGATAGAATAAGCTTCTCTGACTTGTTGACAATGAAAATTTTCTGATGTGAGGACTTTCAATCAGTGTTTATCAGTTTAAAATGCAAAACTCCATCTATAGCTTGATTTTTCTCATAAGTAATATTGGATGGGGTTTCCCTTATCTTGGCAAAAACCCTTCCAGTGGATTTCATTTGTCACATTTGGCAGATCACTGACCTCTAATAGGTTACAATGCTGGACTGATTGAAATAGAGATACATTTATAAGCAAATCCACAAGTGTAATGCTAAAATTAGAGACCATTTAATTAACTTGTTAGAACTTTTTGAAACAGACTTTGTCTTATGTAGTGCTTCAGGCAGATAAAACTGTCAAGTAGAGTAAATTAATTTTTAAGATGAGATAATTTTTTCATGTATTGAAAAAATACCATATGGCTGCATATCATACAAAACAGCAAGATTTAAAACTAAATATAACCATTTTTTATTCTCTGTGCCTGCTGACTTGATGAGAGAAATAGTTTCTCACAAACATGTTGTTTAGTCCCTATTTCTAATCTATACTAATAAAAGGCAAAGCCCTCACTGACTCACTCACTTACTCACTCACTCACTCACTCACTCACTCACTCACTCATCACTAATTCTCCAACTTCCCATGTGGGTGGAAGGCTGAAATTTGGCGGGTTCATTCCTTACAGCTTCCTTACAAAAGATGGGCAGGTTTCATTTCGAAATTCTACGCGTAATGGTCATAACTGGAAGCTGTTTTTCTCCATTTACTGTAATGGAAATGAGCTTGAACGCTGTGGGGGCGGAGTTTCGTGTGACATCATCACGCCTCCCACGTAATCACGCAGTACATAGAAAACCAGGAAGACCTCCAAAAAGCGCTGAAGAAAACATGCATTATATAATTGAGAAGGCAGCGAAACAATAAGAAGCGAGCGAGTGACATATACAACCATATTCATGAGTTCTGCTACTTCGGAAACAAAGCACGATGTAAACCTACACTTTAAATTAAGTTCATAGACAGGCTGCCGCTGGCGTTTGTAATTTAGTGCCTGCCCATATAAGGCCGTCCGTCAGCGGCAATCCAATAGCAAACTGCCACTAAATATTCACGGGTGAAGGACTGTGCTTATGCAGAGGAAGATGAGATGGTCAGGGTGGTGTTTGGCACAAACTCAGCGAAACTGCGAGAGAAAGTTTTAAGTGCCAGGACTTCGGTAACATTAAATACAGCCATGGACATAGCACGAGATGGCACCAGCACAGCTGGGAACCTTCGATGCATGTACACCGAGCGGCTCACGTGAACTGATGCAGTGCACAGACAAAAAGCAACAGTTCCAAAGAGTGCTGAACAAAAACCGAATTACACAATTGAAAAGGCAGCAAAAAATATGAAGCGTCTGATACATACAAGCATATTCATAAATGCAGCTACTGCGGAAACAAAGCACACGGTGGAAAAAGTGAATGTCCCGCTAAAGGAAGACAGTGTAAAAAAAAAACCTGTGCATGCAGTGTGTCAGGTCTCAGATAAAGAAGAAGACGAGCTGTTTATTGATGCAGTAAGAAACGAATCGATGAATGACCTGTCATCTTTACAACGATTGACAAACACGGAATGTAACTTGAACACAACACATCCTACAAATACGAACCTGATTGAAAGAAATGATAATCAAATCCTTGATGACAGCAACACTCAGTAACACTAAACAAATACTGTATATTGACAGTCATGTTACGTTATTTTTAAAATGTTCCCTTTTCTTTTTCATAGCTTTTTTAACACACTACTTCTCCGCTGCGATACACGGGTATATATATATGTATTGTAAGATATGGCCGGCCATGTACCCCGGCCAATACCCCCAAGCCGCCAGGTGGAGCCCTCCTTGCAGCATGGAGTGATGACAAGCCGGCCATAGACCACAATATTAAAATGCTTGGGAAATGGCTGTCACACTTTTCCTAGCACTTTTCCTAGCACAAAGACTTTATATATATACATTTTTATGACAATGGTTAGGTCATGTAAGATTAATGATAACTGATATATTGAAATGAAAGTTTAATATCACTCCTTACCTTACCCAATCCAAATAATTGAGTAAACTTCCATTTGCAGAAACGCATGCTTTCTTTCTCATGCATGACTTGTCATTGTTTTACAGTCATGGTCAAAAGTTTTGAGAATGACTTATGTATTGGTTTTCACAAAGTTTGCCGCTTCAGTCTTTTTATCCTCTGAGAGCAACTTCTAACCATCCAGGAACAGTTTGGTGACAAACAATGGCCTTTTCCAGGATGATGGTGCACCGTGTCATAAGACATAAGTGAAACTAAGTAGCTCGGGGAACAAAACATTGAAATTTTGGGTCCATGGCCAGGAAACTCCTCAGACCTTAATCCCATTGAGAATTTATGGTCAATCCCCAAAAGGCGGTTGGACAAACAAAAACCCACAAATTCAGACAAACTCCAAGCATTGATTATGCAAGGATGGACTGCTATCAGTCAGGATTGACCCCAATGTTGATTGACAGCAGGCCAGGGTGAATTGCAGAGGTCTTGAAAAAGAACGGTCAACAATGCAAATATTGACTCTTTGCATAAACTTAATGTAATTGTCAATAAAAGCATTTGAAACTTATGAAATGCTTGTAATTATACTGCAATATACTATAGAAACATCTGACAAAAAGATCTAAAAACACTGAAGCAGCAAACTTCGTAAAATCCAATACTTGTGTCATTCACAAAATTTTTGGCCACAACTGCAGACTACAGAGTAACAAATAGATATTTTGATTAAGAAGCCCCACTTTTTCCCATCTGCTTTCCCCTCAATATCCTTTTCTGACATTAATGTAATGCAGAATGACCCAGTGTTTCCCAGTTCAACCTACAGAGCAAACAGAATGTACCTGTACCTCAGGAATCCACAGCCAGTCTTCTTCTAACCTTATTTTGATATTATTGAACAACATAGAGCAACAAGCTCAATCCTTAACTCTCCTAGAGTGTTTTGCATTTAAAATGTAGTCCATCAAATGTCATTTGGATTGGTGTGTTGACAGAGCTGTCACTGATTATTCTGCATTTTGCAACAGCACCCTTTATGTCCTTTATGTGCACTGTGGATAGAGACGTAGGAAATGTTCATGTCACAAATTACATAAATTTTGACCATAAAAAGAATGTCTCCTGTACGGATCCCCCCATGAAATGCAGTATATATTTTTATGCATAGGCATTACTATAGTAGACATAATACAATGAACAATAATGATTAATTTAATAGTAACCTTAATTTAAAATATTATTATCTTATTGTTTACACAAATACCTTCACCAAGTCGCAAAGAATAAAAATCTGCATTTTTGAAAGCTACACTGTACTAATAGTCTTTTAAATATGCCATAAAGCTAATGAGCTTATTTTAGAGCAAATGAGAATTACACAAGGCACTGCAAATCATTCCCGAGGATCCTCTGCAGAAGCACAATCTACACTGATATTGTAGCATCTAGTTCGTAATTGAGCAACTTGGGGCCTATTAAAGATATCATTAACATGTATATATTTACCACTGACATACTTTTATGTACAAACTGCCACAGAAAGTTGAAAAAGGAAGAAAAACTTAATAATGTAAGGTGGATAATATTTGAAATGCTATGAAAATTTCTATAAAAAACAACAATGTATTTCCAAAGTAATAAATATATTTAAAATACATGCATTTTCTAAGTATATTTGTTATGGTTGTATTCATGCAGCACGGCACAATTCATTTTGTTCATAATTTTCCAGTTTATGGAAAAAAAAGTATAAATAGATGACCCTAACTTAAAGTCTATTACAATGTTAATCATTACTGTTTATTGGTTTAGAGAGTGGCAGTGCAATGAGAGGTCCATAACTAAAAATGGTGCAGCTTGAGCTCTGTGGATTTGTATGCACTGGCGGCCCATGGAGGTTTAAATAGGTGACTGGGGCTGATTGTGCTAGTATGGGAAACAAAATTTATATATTAACATAAATAGACATAAAAGTAATTAACAGCTTCTATAAGTATTAAAATTAGCATAAATTAGGCATGCCAAGCAAATAGTTAAATAAAGATATTAGTCATATTGTATTTTCTAGTTAAGCTTGAAGCAAAATTACCAATATTGGGAAACTCGGAAGGCTAGAACATAAAGAAAATTACATACAGAAACTACCCGAGGGCAAGAGAAGGGTAGTTTGAAGGCCAGAAAGCAAGGAATGACACTAATGACAAAATACTGAAAAATAGTCATGGTAGGCACGTGAGAAGCCAGCTGGAATAGTGAGTCAGAATAGACAGCAAAGGTATTGTTACAAACGAGGTCAAGATGAATTAGTATATTCATGTATTAGCATAAATAAATATAGAAAAATATACTGTAAAAGCATAAACCTTAGTGCAGATATTAATGCAAGTCAGACCTGCCAAGCAAATGGTTAAATAAAGGCGGGGGAAATGATAAGATAGAGACAGCTCAAGAATGGAAGAGAGGGAACATCTGCCCGCCCAAGGCCAATACAAAATAAGCGAAGCAGAGAAAATAAAGATGAACAATAGACAGTAAAAATACCGGTGGCCAGCTGCAGAAGGAAGTCAGGAGATAATAATGGTTCCCATGAAGAGAAGACAGCTAGCCAGGTGCAGGAGGGAGTCAGAAGGGAACAGCGAATGAGCTGGTTTGAGCGAGGTCAGGATGTTAAGAAATGGTTATATAAACTTTGATTGTTGAACTGTTCAGGGCTCAGCTCAATTTGGCCAAATTGGGTTGAGACCGTGTTATTGTTTTATTGCAATAAAGCTATAAACTCTGTTTGCTTATCCTATGACTCCTAATAACCTTCATTTCAGGTGAAAACCTTTCGGTACATCTTTTGCTCTGAGATTTCGCTTCAACGCTAGCTCATGATTGGTTGCCTCATTTACTTTCTGCAGGTTGTAATTTAGATGCTGCACCCATGATAAGAGTGTAGCCAAAGCAGGATAGGAGAGATCAAAGACAAAGAAAGGACCCTGTGATGGGAAGCATGTGGTTGGTAGCCTCGTGGAGGAGAATAAAATCACAAATGCACTTCACACCTACCTCTTGACTGTGTCTGTCCTCTTTGCCCGGATATTTGGATATTAACAGTTACAGGTGTTAGGCTGCAAGGAGCATGGAGAAGACCCAAACCATCACATGCAGAGAACACTTTTAAAAGAGCAAGTTTAAAACTGGGTGACAAGGGCATAGTTCAAAACACTAAAGTCTGAGAAAAGCAAACTAGCACTAGGGCAAAACAAAACTAATGGTCAAAAACCATTCACCTGACAAAGCCGAAATTTCTCTTGTTTCTCTATCTTTTTTTCTCTCTAGATTGTTTAAGAATTGAACTCTGTTGCAAGATTGTTCCTTTTTCTACCATGTTTGGGTGCCTGTTAACATGTGATCCTGTTTTAAATAGCCAGTCCACACGATGTCTGTCTTTCTTCAGGATGTGACTCATAATGTAATTTTGTGACAACTGGTGAAGAAAAGACCAAATTCCTTTGTCGCAGAAGTTTCTTGCTTAAATGGATCTGTGCAGATTTTTATTTCTTTGGGTCACATAAACACTATCAAAATAACACACTTTCAGGATGTCTAAAATCTTTCCACCTATCTTTTCTTTCACTAGCTGTTACACCTTGGATTTGACACCAGTATCACACACACCAGTTATCTTCATTGGAAAACACTCCTTTGTCATGAGGTGCTTTTCTCACAATCCTTCAAACAGCTCACAGGGATTTCACAACATTAATAAACATAGTGCCACCCATTAAACCAAGAAAATAAGATGGAAAAAGCGTTATTACCTAAATCCTGGCCCCTCACATGATCACACATTTATATTCTTTGGAACTTCCCATTATGCTCAATATTTCTAAGCACTCTTTACAGCACATTTATTGTGTGGTATAGAAGGAGCATATTGTTATGTTTGAGCCAGGGTTTGTTGCCTGCCTTATACTTATTTTTCTTTTTTTATTGTTTTTGAGTTATTATTTTTGAAGTGTTTTTTGTGATGTAATTTTTGTTAATATTATTTTGTGTACATTTTGTTCAACTGTTTTGTATTGTGTGTATGTGCATCAAAGGTATATTCCTTGTGTTTTGTGGGTGGATACTCAAGAGGCAAGCCATTATGACGTCACCACTATGTGACCACCCTCAGCCTTTATATTGATGTTAGGGAGACGGTTTTCAGCTGCTATAATCATTTTGTATTGCTTTAGTTTTTCTTCTCGGTTTTGTTAGTTATTTTACTTAACTTTACAAAAATGTTTCTTTAATAGTTTTAGTCTTTATTTTAGTTTATGATAATAACCTTGTAGCCTTCATTTACATAATTGTAGCAAGTTACAGGCAATTGTCAGTGTGATTCCATGAATCTGCTGCGTGATATGACATGCTCAGTGACTCATACCAACTAGTCCACAATTTGTTCCAACAAAATCAAACAGTTTTGATTTTGTCTTTAGTTGTACAGTGAGTTCTGTGTGAATGAGAGCTAACAGCAAATGAATGCTTATCCAAAAGTACATAATGGAATTACAACGAAAAAGGAACCTCACAAACAGAAGAAAAAGCTCCTCTGTCTGACATCTTGTGATTTATGAACCATGTCAGAATGGAAAAAAAGACCAAAATGGAAGTGATTGTGACACAAATCAAAGTAGCTGTTAATGATTTGCCTAGCACCATCTCTTAGGCATATTATTGGCTTTCTCAAAAATGGGCAAGCATGACTGTGCTAGAAGATCAGCATGTGATCACTAACTGTAACATGGCCAGCAATTTTCCATCATTTAAACTGGTATGGTCCAACAATGATATCAGGAGCTGCAGTTGGGAAGTCTAAAATGAACCATGGCTAAAAGTTAAGTAATGACAAATCGGCTTAATAAAAATGGAACTTAACAATGTCTGTCCATTAATTAACTATTGAATTATGGCCAGTTGACAACGTAGGAAACAGAAGTAAACAAACTCTACTCAGCTGCTGCAATGAAAAATAAATAAACCTCTGGGGGTTCTCTGTCAGTTATAGCCAGACACAGTCACATTTGTAGAGACCTATGCTAACTAACTACCATCTGGATATTCTAATATGATGATTGAATCTTTTCATTCATTGATTTTAGAGAGTTATAGTTTAGCATGTTTTTCTTCACTTTGAGTTTTGCACATTCAGTACTTTATTAAGTTTTGCTTCTGGAGTCAGACCCATAGCTGTCTCAGACTACATTTTGTCTCTCATTTCCTTTTAAAGTTTTTCTTTTTTTTAATCATTGCAAAAACACCACCAGATTTTTTTTTTTTTTTTTTGCCAGTTAAACCATAATAGCTCCACTCATGTAGTTTGCTTCTGATCACTTAACTATGTGCATTTTTACCTTGGGTCATATGAATGTGTGCAGTTGCCTCCCAATTAAAAAAAATTTAACTGGTCTCTGACCTTCATCATTCTCAGTCATTCTTAGTTTCTCAGTTACTTTGTCTGGTTTCAGGTTTTTAGGAATTTTCACTTTTAAGATGTTTGTTGATTAGATTACTGAGGGTTAGTGGTAACTCATTTCTGAGAGTGGACGAGCAAGCAGTGACATGAAAGCAGACATATAAGGCTGATTTGCAACTTGAAATTAACCAATTAGCCTCCCAACGCATGTATTTGGCCATGGATGACCTTCAGGTTACCTTTACAAAGCTCTCCTGCATGATAAACAGGGTAAGTAATTGTGCTTCTTCAGAGAAGCTTATTAAGCAAGTTTATAGAAAGTCCCTGAAGCTCATGCATTTTTTATCAATGATGTAATGTGATATGGAAGTAAGATAAGTAATGTACTCAAAAATTAAATAAAATGAATGGAAAAGAAGTGCTAGACAGGAATCAGTCCTGCGTAGGATACTAATTCATTCAAGCACTTAGACATTGTGTAGTATTGTAATATAATGCAGAGTGCACAGAAGTTTTGGGATAAGAAATTAAGGTGTTATAAGGGGTGAAAGAAGATATCCTCCAGAAGCAAATTTAGCCAAATGATTATATTTTATCCAATTAGGATAAGAAGAAAGTGCTTAAGAAGAGCTCTGGTCGGTCTTCTATGATCTTATATAGGTAGACTACACTGAGGTCTGGACTGCTGCAGAAATAGCAACTTCAAGCATTTAGGTGTGAACCTTGATTCATATCATTTTTTAGAATCTATACTCAAGGCACGTTGCTGTTATGACCTATTGAGTTTAGAGCTGGCTTGTGATTTTTTTTTTACTTACCTTATTGTTATCTTTCCTGCCTGTAAGAATGTGTATCTCTGCTGCTGCAGTGTTTCATATACTGTAATATAAAAAACCAAAATTGTTTGCCTCAAATCTGGACCTTTATTATTGAGAAGATATGGCCTCAAAGGTGTGACTGATAATCATATATCATTAAGTAATTTACTAAAAGAATAGTCCGAACACTAAACTAAGGGCCACCCTTATAAGAAAATATAACAAAATGACAGACTGTAAAATATGACTATTAAATTTAGAGTTTGTTATTTCAACAAGCTGCTGCTTTTGATTATCCAACAGTTTTGGTGACTAGGCTACCCCACAGAGTAACCTCTCACCACGGTTATTCTTAAAGCAATTCCTGAATGTTTTTTTTTATATAAACAGAGATATATACTGTGCCTTCTTACACATTTCCATGAGATAACTCCTCATCTCCAGCCTTACAATTCTTGACAAAGGTCTCATTGTCCTATGGTTGTGCCAACTGGCACTCCAGTACAGGAATTACTCTCACTCAGAGGGAAGAAATCTGTAGTTATTCATTTCGTAAACACCAGGTCAACTACAAGGTTACATGCTGAAATATTTTTCACTGCAGGGGTCCCCTGCATAGACTTTTTTTTGTACCCTCACTGACCTTGGTCAGAATCTCTCAAATGCTTGTTCTCACACACCACACACAAGTTTTAACAGCTGCAAAATCATTGACTTTTCACTATTCATCATTTTTCTTTAAAGGCTTTATTACAAGCCCACATTAAATAAAAATTGACAGGATACTGCAGAGATTTAAGATGGTATTTAAATTTTATGGCAGCTGAAGGGATTAAAAAATGGACTAAGATAAAAAAAAGATAAACTGGCAAGTACTTTTATTTCAAAGGTACCATGAACAATATCATTTTTATCTCTCCATCTTTTGGTAAAAGGTATACATATCTGCAAAGTGGCAACCTTTCATCTAAAAGTGAACGTAGCATATTATTCTCACGTGTTGCCTTACTAGCATGGACATCAGTACTTGTTCAGTAACCTACGGTATGCTGCAACATCTTTTCAGTGACCTAGACCCAAACAGCAAGTTACAGAGTGTTATCTGAAGAAGCAGACATTTTCCTGTGCATATTAATAGTCACAAAATTTTACAGGTAAGCAAAATTGTAACTCTAGAAGCACTGCATATGCTGATTAATGACTCTAATGACCCTAAATATGAATAAACAGAACTCATGTACTTAATCAGCAATTTGGAATACTGGAATAGTTTTGTGCCTTTTGCGGAGAAAACAATTATATATTCATTTATTTTAATAAATGAAGATGACAGAAAAAAGAAACATATACTGTAGCTCTGAATAAAACTGTATTTTGGCAACCTAAAAAAAAAGTTAGCATTTTAAAGGTTAGAATAAGATTGACCTTAATGCTACAATAAAGTTTGCTATGTTCCCCTTGGTGTGAAATATAAATTCAAGGACCTTTCTTGCAAAGTTTTATGCCTTTCAGTATTTACTTTCCTGGTTTATTCTGTGAAATGTCAGACGTAACACATAACATACCTTGATAAGTACTGCAAAATTCAACCATTGTTATTCAAGCAAATATTAAGAGGGAAGGTATATTACTGTCCTTTGAAATAAGCTTAAATATTATAATTTATGAATAGCATATTATTTTTACATTTTAATGTGCTAGAAAATTTCATGGTGTATTAAAGCATACATTTTATACCCCTCACTAAATAACAGGAAAATATAAATGATTACATAAAATAACACTGGAGAATTCAGTCAAATACAGTACTAATAGATAAAAGCAGCACCCTGGTAATTCTCAAGCTGGTGGTTGTGCACTTGTGCTGTGTATCTGTTATGATGACGTGGAAATGAGCAAAGGTGTTTCTTAAAATTTTGCAACATAGACTGTTTAAATCAGGTGTATACTGTATTACAAGATGTGTTTTGAAATACATTTGCCTGATTAATAAAAAAATAAAAAATTGTTAAATACATTGGAAGTGTCTTATATTTCATCTAGATGATCTCTATGTTTTGTTAGTCAGAAAATTGAGTTTACACAGTTATGTCCACATGCTTGCTTATTCAGGTTGACTAATTAATTAAGGATGGAGAAAAATTGGATCGACTAAATATTTATGCAGATTGAGGCTCAGTCATTGAGTTTGTCTTGTTAAATTAAATCTATAAAACAAGGCACTGGGTAAATATTGAAAACAGTATAGCATTGCAATGCAATATAAGCTTACAAGTTTCTTGTTTGGTTTGATACTTAAGATATTTCTTTTCTGTACACAAGCTGGTTAAATGTTCTTTTAAAACCCAGTGTGCACTGTGTGTTGCTGTTTGAGTGTTCATTGCAGTTTATGAACTCTTTGTTTCCTTTATGCAATTCAAACCTATTTTAACCTTTGTTTGTTGCTAGCACAAAACGAAGCCTATACACTCAGGGAATTAATTTAATCAAAATTGTACCGATTAATGGATTGAGTAATTAATGCATTAGTCCTCTTGTTATTCTCTGAACAGTTCACACCATTTTTCCAGGTTGAGTCATTGGCAGGGAGGTAGTTTGCAAAGCAGCAGGGATTAAATTACCCCTGTTTGAGGAATTTCCCTTATTCAGCTACAGATGGATTGTAGTCAGCATAAATAAAATATGCTCAAGGAAATAAATAAAATTATGCTAAAACAATAATATAGCTGTATGATTCTGCAAGATCTTACTTTTTTTAAACTTACTTTGCTGTAGTGGACAAATTGTACAAGTTGGGCTCGGTAGTGCCATGGTTGAAATTGACTTTGTCATTGGCATAGTCACTCTTACTTTGTACGATGTCTCAAAACAAGCCCGCTTTCCTCTAACATTGCAACTTAATATTATCTTAACTTCATTGCTGGCCGAATGAAAGTGTGGCTGTGTATATTTGTACTTCAATTGAATGAAATTTTTTATTTGCCTGTATTATCTTCTCCCTTATGTCCAATTTGTCTGTGATACGGTGTAGCTCCTCACAACTCCTTTGCCAGGAAATGGAAGGATGAATGGGAAAATAACTTATTTAGAGCAATTTTATTTTAACAATTAGCAATCACTACCCTACAAAAATTATTTGGCATTACAATGAACTGATCTGTTCACATTGATCCTTCCACAGTTCAGAGACTGCACTGTAACTGTGGGTCAATAAGCATTGCTAACATGGTCTTTTGTGAATGAGTGTGAATATTGCATGTGTGTGTTCAGCGATAGAATGGCATCCTACACATCGATAGTTCCTGCTTTGTACTCCATTATCTTGATCATTACTATTTATTTTTTTCATTTGGCAAATACTTACATTTATTAACTCATCCATCAATTTTCAAACCCACCTGGTCGGTCTAAGTTCACAGTCGTTGAGTGCCAGCGCCTGACCTGCTTGCATTGACAGCCAGCCCTTTATGGATACCAGTCAATCACTGGGCACACTCATGCATTCGTGCTGGGCCAGATAATAAATTAATCTAACAAACACAGATTTTGGATGTAAAAAATAAATCAATCAATAAATAAATTCAAATTTGCATGTGCTTTCTTTTAAATAGGGCCAAAATGTAGTATTTTATTCTGTTTCTTTAAAACTAATCATGGATTTCCCATTTATTTAACTATTATAACGGTTTTTAAAACTCAACACACAATATGATGCTAGAAAGGGTGCTGCTTGCTTCCAAGGAGAAATGCTGCATATAAGAATTGACACTATTTCTTGATCTTGATATTTAGTGAAAAAACAATATGGGTAAACTTTACTGTATATTAATTTCTGCATTTCTTTTCTCCCTTTATTCCTTTTGCATGCATACATCTATGATTATCTTGCAGCAGACTGAATAATTTATTTGATACTTGCTACCCCTGTTGAAAATTCTAGTGTATTTGCATTATAAGTTTGAATTGCAGTATACAATAATAAAGCCATCAGCATTCAGAAATTTCAGCCAGGGACAGGTGCAGACGTGCTGTCAGGTAAAAAGCAGTATGAGTACATCCCGATAAAACAGAAAAATATATTGAATTACTTTGACCTATACAAGAAAGAATAACAGGGAAGCATGATGTTAGGTCCTGAAAAGTGTAGGTTTGTTCGCCCTCTAATGCCTAGCAAGAAGTATTTTTCAGAACATAGTGCTGTCATGCTGGGAGGGAGTGAGAAAGACCTTAGAATGAAAATGAAAATGTATTGTTTATTAAGCTGCAGTCAGGCATTTTCTCTTTTAGATTATTCACATTGAAATCTGAGTGCACATCAGCAGTCTCAGCATGTCTATTTTTGCCTTCTGTTGCTGCTTTTAACAGTCAGCCTGAACTTGGAACAAAATGTTATTTGTTGATGTACACTTTTTAAACGAAAAAAAGAAAAATGTCTAGGAACTACTTGAAAATAGTAATTAAACTCACTCCCAAACACCTAGCTATCATATCTTGTAAATATCCATCTGTCTTCCCTTTTTTAAACCCATTTATCCAAAGCAGGCCTACAAGTTACAAAAGCAAATACAAGCATTTTTATATACAAAATGAGAACAAGACATGAAAAAGATGACAACCCAACCCCTACGATTCACCATGTTTAAAGTGATGTGTTAATTACGGATTTCACGTCAACCCCCAACTGCTTTCGGACCCCTTCCTATGGCACCAAAAGATTACGTCAACTAATAAAATTGATTTATACAAAAATGACCCAGAGAAATGGAGCAAAGAATCAAAATGTAATTAATGACATATATACAAATCACACAGATTCCCAAGAGATGTGCCAATTCTGAAACTTCCCACTCCCTTTTCCAATACATACAGTTTATTTTCTTTATAAGATAAAATATCCCTCAATGTTTCCCATTCTTAAGACGTGCTATCGCAGAATAAAAGTTGTTATTTGCTCACTCAGATCTCGATCCTTTCAACTGTCCAGTCCAATACAGTATATCGGGATTTCTTCGAGCTTTCCACCATCAAACTGTATAGGACTTCGGTGCTCCACATGAAACAATCTCTTTCCTGGCTCCAGATAGCTCACATCTGTCCCATCCGCCCTAAAGCTTGGGCTCTGTTATTTCTTCTTCCTTTCCTGCATTTTCCCGCTCTTTTTTAACAGTGTATCCATATCTGTTTCCATGGCACCCTGCCAGAAGTCGCAGAAACAGACCCATACATCACAAAGGTCTTCCCTATTAACATATATCCAATCCACCCATCTTAAGCCTTACACTGTATTCCATATGTGCTCTGACAGAGACAGGGTTCACATTGGTTATAACGTAATAGAGAGACAAAAGGTAAATCAGCAAATACATTTATGTGGCAGTGCTACAACTGGCCACTTTGTCATACTCATTACACTCCAATTCAGAGTGACCAGTTGACCATAGATGAACATCTTTGGCACTTGTAAGGAAGGCTGGGCAACTGCTCTTGCCAAAAAAAAGAGTATGAAGCACTGCAGAGAAAAAGACTGAAATAAGAAACCAATACAGATCTTGGAGGTGTGAGTCAGTAGTGTTAATCACCATGCTGCCCATCATATAAACATTCAGTCATTCATTTTCTGAACTTGCTGGCTATCCCAGTATCAGATTACAAGGGAGTGGTGTGCCCCACAACAGCATCAGGCTCAAAGTGGAAATCAACCATTGCAGAATACACTAACAGGAGTCACTGATCAACCTAAAATGCAAGGTCTTTAGAATTTGAAGGATAACTCAATACCTTGGCAAGAAACCAAATCAGACAAATTAAGAATGTGCATATTACACATTAAGTGTGTGGGCTAAAATTGAAACTATTAATAGTGCAATAGCTCCACTACTAATCACTGTGTCTTCTTGATCTAACTAAACTTTGTAAAAGTAACATGTCACCTTATTACTGGTACTTGGGTCAGTATTGTAAAATGTAGAATTTGAAAAGTAAAACAAAAAAACATATGTCGAAAACAATTTGATAAAAAGTGAATTAGCCACAAGAGACTTGGAATGATATTCAGCCTGATTAGAATTTATGTGGAAATTGCACATTCTCTCAGTGTTCATTTTTTGTAAGCATCCTTCTTTCCTCCAGTATCTTAAAAGTATGCATGTTATATTAGTTGATGTACAGTAGATGGACTTAGTAGGTGTTAAGTGTGAGTTTAACCTGTGATGACACACTTCCCTGTTTTGATTTGTTTGAAGGAGGTTGTTGCTCTTTGTTTATGATATTTCTTTAGTTTCTGTAAAAATCTAAATTTTACACTTGAAGTGCTATCTATCTATCTATCTATCTATCTATCTATCTATCTATCTATCTA
>JANRMT010062791.1:51081830-51103494 GCA_026402145.1 Polypterus bichir lapradei | reverse complement strand
CTATCTATCTATCTATCTATCTATCTATCTATCTATCTATCTATCTATCTATCTATCTATCTATTCATATACTACATAGTGTGCAAATAAAAAATATTATGGGCTTCTGTGAGAAGATCCAACCAAACAACCAATCTGTCAGATTTTTTAAAGCCAGCTACTAGAATAGTTGACAGAAGCAAAAGCATACATCATAATTTACTTACGACGGTCTTTCATTAAAGATTCATTTTGAAACTAGGTGCTACTGGCATCACACGTAATCTACAAAACTAGATCTCAAGTTGGGTAACGGGTTGCAAAAAGTATAATAACGATGGATGAATACTACACGTAAGGTGAGGTCATCATTGAAGTCTCACAGATGTCTGCCCTTGAACAGTTATTTTGTCAAAGACCCAAAATCTTCCAAAATAGTGAAATACTTG
This sequence comes from Polypterus bichir lapradei, assembly GCA_026402145.1. Taxonomy (NCBI): domain Eukaryota; kingdom Metazoa; phylum Chordata; class Cladistia; order Polypteriformes; family Polypteridae; genus Polypterus; species Polypterus bichir. The sequence goes on along the minus strand of JANRMT010062791.1, from coordinate 51,103,066 downwards.
TGTAGAAAAGTGCAAAGTGCTAGACATGGGCAAAATGAATGTTAATTATAAATACAAGAACAGAGATACTGTCCTAAAGGAAACAACATCTTTAAAGGTTTCAGGAGTTTATGTAGACAAAACATACTCATCATTTAATCAGTGTGCAAAAGGGACCAATATAACATAAAATGTTAGGCTATATTGTGAAAACTGTTTAAAATAAATCAGGGGATGTTATGCTCAGACTGCATAATTCACTAACAAGACCACATCTTCCGTATTGTGTGCAGTTCTGGTAACCACACTACAAAAAAAGACATAGCGGCACTTGAAGTTGCACTGAAGAGAGCAACCAGGTGCTTGCCACGACTTAAGGACATGCCCTATTCTGACAGGCTCACATGATTAAATCTGTTTAGTTTCAAGTAGTGGAGACTGCGTGGGGACCTAATCCATGTCTTTGAAATTGTTAAAGAAAGCAATGAGTAGATCAAAAAAATTCTTTGGACTAAATATCAAATCACATACTCAAGGTCACCCGGTGAAATTAAGGGAAAGTACAGTTAAGGCTGAATCCAGCATGTGCTTCTTCACATTAAGAGTTATGGGAATTTGGAACAAGCTACTGAGTCATGTAGATGAAGCAGAAACCTTGACAACCTATAAGAAGTACATGATTGAGATACTAGAATATATAAGCTGTTAGTTATATAAACGAGCCTGATGAACTGCATGGTCTTCTCTTGTTCGTCAAATTTCACATGTCCTTATGTTCAGTACTGGCTGGATGGGTTTAGGCTTTCAGCAATCTTCCTTTGGAAAAATTAGCTCATTAAATAGTCATACAAATTACCAGGGCTGCAAACATTAGATATTAAAACAAACAGACATGATTATTCATATGCAAATTATATTACCACTGAATTTTGATACTGAAATAATATTGATAGGTTTAAGCACAGAAGTAAATTTTATTGTTCTCACCCTGTGTTAGGCAACTAATTTTTCACAAAGAGCACATTACATATTAAACTGTGACAGAAGACAATGAGCATTCATTTATCAATTCAGGTTTTATGGAGTCTAATTTTTCGAATGACTTTTGTCACTTACAAGAACAATTATGCCTCCTTTATTGTCCCAAAGTCTTGATAACAGGGACCCTCACAAGTCACAACCCTTACATGTATTGAAAGACCTTATGCTTTTAACAACATAGGGTTAAATAAGAAATGGAATACCAAGTTTCGGCCATTATGTCTGGAAAAAGAAATGTTAGAGAGAAGCAATGCTAAGCTATATTTCTGTTTGTACTATTCTGTTTATTAATGAATACATGCTGAATTGGTGTGATATTTGCCAAGTCGTGTAATGTATGATACAACATAAAAATATGAATAAAACTGTGAACTCTGACAGTCAAAGAAATTTTCCAATACCTTTCCTGAAACATTTTATCTTTTTATAAACGCTCTAAAATATTGACAAGAAAAAAAACTAGTCCAGAATCTAAAATGACTGAAAACTTTAAATCATATTCTTTCATAGATTCTCACAGATAGACATGATTTTCTCTCCCCTTTAGACAGAAATACAGTATTGTCAATTTGTATAACATGCAAAATCTAATTCCAATTTTATATTGTTAGAAATCAAGAAGATTCAGTTATACAGTTCTATCATATAATGGGCATTTGCATAAAATGATAGTCATTTTTATTGTCTTATTAGTGCCAGTTTATTTAATTAAATATTAATTGTGATGGATGGATATACTGACTTTTTGTCAAGGGTGCCTTTTCTTTTAGTACAGTAAGTTTAGTGCAATAGTCAATGCCAGATTGTTCACTCTAGATAATACTTTAATCTGTTGGATTCAAAGATTAATATAAACATGACAAATGTGAACACTGGTGGCCCAGCAAATCTAAATTAAAAGATCACTGAATGTGCAGAATATCAATGATGCTATTGATTGACAAACATCAGTGGAAATGGGCGATGTTCTTATGCAGTGTGCGCAGATAATGCTAAAGATAACAAAAATATTAAGTGTTATTCTCCAGCATAGCCTCCACAGAGAAGCAATTATTGAATGGTAACATGAATAATTCAATGCATGCATGTGACTTAATAAATTCCTGCATAAGTATGTTAAAAATGTTAACACTATACTCCAAAGCAAGGAAACATGCATATGCAGATTATTGTTATTATTTTTTATTTAGTCAGGAATGCAAAAATCAGCATACATAATAAATTAAAGCCAAGTATATCTTCACAAAAGGAAATTTTTTACCAAAGTACACTGCCCCCTAATAATCTACCCTCTTCTATCGATGTTTGGTGTATTCTGCTTAGAGTGGCAGAGGAGTAATTTATTATCATGGTACAAATGTGCCGTACATACATTAGGAATCCAGTGGTAAGTTCACAGTAGACTGTCGCACATATCATATCATACATACAGCATGTACTGTACATATCATATACAATATTTTACTGTGAGAAAATATATTCTTACGACCAGTTATTTGAAATTTTTAAACATTGTAACTCATATAAACTTAACTTTCTTTCTATTATATTCTGTAACATGCATGTTATTATTTCTATTAAACATCTAACAATTTTGATTTCTCTTAAACAACTATTTAGGTCTTTTAAAATTTTAAAGATTTGTATGATGTCATCATCTAATTTTAAAAATATCAGATAACAAAAAAGTCTATTCTGATAGGCTAGAAAACTCCAGCCCCAGAATGAGCCTTTGATCTCTCTAAAGCTATTAATAAAAATATATCTACATGAATTAATGAGTAATGTTACACTTTAATGCTAAAATATTGTTGCTGCTAATGCTTGCCAGCAGGAGTTATTAATGTAGTCTTTTAAGGTTAACAAAGGCACATATGGGCTTAACTAGTTTCTGACTAATGGCGAGGAGAATGATTTGTTGCTGTTAATGATGCCATTCTAATGAGAGGGGTTGCAAACTGATAGATGTGATTTCAACAAGGGATAGTGTTTGGCAGAAATATGGATTTGGTCTGGTCTGGTCTTGGGAATCATGAAGCAAGAAATGGAACACAGCTGGCCAGTATGGGAAGCAAGAGGTGTTACATGTAAACTACCATTATTAAAACATTCCTGAATAGGGCCCAGATGTGTCATGCATGAGTCTACATACAAAAATTGTTATTAAGGCTGAAAATGCAGTTTCTATAGGCAATGGGACAATTTACTGTATAAACAGAGCAACAGAATGATGCATTTTAGGAGAAATTATTCAGATATATGCTGTATGTTGACACATACTGTATATATAGTATATAATGACCGGCCACTTTATTAGGTACACCTTGCTAGTACCGGGTTGGAGCCCATTTTGCCTTCAGAACTGCCATAATTCTTCATGGCATACAGTAGATTCATCAAGGTGCTGGAAACATTCCTCAGAGATTTTGGTCCATATTGACATGATAGCATCATGCAGTTGCTGCAGATTTATCAGCTGTACATCCATGATGCAAATCTGTCATTCCACCACATCCCAATGGTGCTCTGTTGGATTGACATCTGGCGACTATGGAGGCCATTTGAGTACAGTGAATTCATTGTTATGTTCAAGAAACCAGTTTGAGATGATTTGAGCTTTGTGACATGGTGCATTATCCTGCTGGAGTAGCCATCAGAAGATAAGAACACTGCAGTCATAAAGGGATGGACATGGTCAGCATCAATATTCAGGTCAGCAGTACCATTTAAACGATGCTCAATTTTGTATTAAGGGGCCCAAAGTATGCCAAGAAAATATCTCCCACACCACAACTACCAGCCTGAACCATTGATACAAAGCAGGATGGATCCATGCTTTCATGTTGTTAATGCCAAATTCTGACCCAACCATCCAAATGTCGCAGAAGAAATCGAAACTCCTCAGACCAGGCAACTTTTTTAATAACCTTATTTTGTCCAATTTTGGCGAGCCCATGCGAATTGTAGACTCAGTTGCCTTTTCTTAGCTGATAGGAGTGGAACCCGGTGTGATCTCCTGCTGCTGTAGCCCATTTGCTTCAGGGTTTGATGTGTTGTGCATTCAGAGATGCTCTCCTGCATACTTCGGTTGTAACGAGTGGTTATTTGAGTTAATGTTTTCTTTCTATCTGCTTGAACCAGTCTGGTGATTCTCCTCTGACCTCCAGCATCAACAAGGCATTTTCTTCCAGAGAACTGCTGCTCAATGAATATTTTCCCTTTTTTGGACCATTCTCTGTAAACCCTAGAGATGGTTGTGCATGAAAATCCCAGTAGATCAGCGGTTTCTGAAATAATCAGACCAGTCCATTTACCACCAACAACCATGCCCCATTCAAAGTTACTTAAATCACCTTTCTTCCCCATTCTGATGCTCGGTTTGAATTTCAGCAGGTTATCGTGACTATGTCTACCTGCCTAAATGCACTGAGTTGCTGCCATGTGATTGGCTTATTAGTTTTTTGCATTAACAAGCAGTTGAACAGGCATATCTAATGAAGTGGCTGGTGAGTGCATATTTACATTAAAATTTCTGTCTGTATAATTTAGAGCAAATAAAATGATTTTCTTTTAAAACATGGAACACCCACACATCGTAGGGCATATTCATTCACAAACTCACATTCTCTCCTGCTAGGATAAACTAAAGTCATTATTTAAACTAAGCTGTACATCTTTGAGATGTGGAAGGAAAAACATTAACAGAAGTAAACCGAAAAAAGCATAAACAGAATGTGAAGGCTCAAGCTAGCTGATCAATAGGTTGGAAATTGAGCCCCTTTAGCTGTGTGTAAACAGTGCAAACCACTACAATATATAACACAGTATTTGAGCACCTTTATCATCAGAAGATGTTTTGGGGTATTCCTTTGTTTAATTTATATGAACTAAATACATTTTTCTTCTAGTCTTGTTAATTGTTGAGGTTAGGTTTTAAATTTGAGTAATTTATTTTTACTCTCATTCTTTATGGTTGTGTCCAAGGCGTGTCCAAGAAGTCTCTTCACATTACATCATTGGTGCAACAGCATTCAAGCTATCAGCATGCTTCAGAAAGTGTCTAAGACTCTAGATATTCTGTAAACAACATCACAATTAGGTAGTGTTGTGCTTCAGAGCACCGAAATGGCGTAGACCTTTTAAGAGAGCAAAAAGTGTCCCAAATAACCTTGGAAATGCCCACTCTGAGTGTCAAAACCCAGCTAGTAATAGGGCAAAAGGGTTTATTTTTCAAAAATGCTCAGACTCACAAAGAAAGCCTAGTGAAGCACAAAAAGGCAAGAAGGAGTTGCCTGAAAATACAGATCTTCAAAGAATGGTGAAACAACAAAGCCAAATTTTAAAAAATTCAAAGAATTGCAGAAATTGGACGCTTAGAGACAAAGACTCACCAAAATGCCAAGCGCATTTGATGGAACTGCTAGAACTGCGGGAAACCTTTGCCTTTATATGAGTGAGGGAAATTGGTGGTAGTGGGTGGACTCACCTCTTGGGAAACCCACAAAACACAAGGCACATAACAAACGCTTAGAGAAAAAAATAAGGAATTATGTGAATAATTAAAAAAAGTAACATTCACATAAATAACTCAAAAGTGAACAAAAAGGACATAAAACAAGGATTTGAATCCTAGCCAGGGGAGGACCCTGACTGAAACATAACAACTATCTTCTGAAAGACTTAAGAATTTGTTCTTTAACTTCAAGTTTGTATTACTTTTTGGGACTAGCCATGTTGATATTTTCTTCTCCTGGTGTTGACCTTGTTCACCTTAATCCATTTCTAACAAAGATTTTCCTTTTGTTTTTCTCCCTGGTTTTTTTACTTTTACTTTGTCTTCCATCTTTCAGTCCATCAAATATTTGTTTCTGCCTTTCTATTTATTTGAACATTAAGTCCTGCTTTTGTCGTTCAGCTCATTTTGGATACCTTTGTCCCTGTAGTTTTGTAAGTTTATTGTATTTGATTCCTTAGTCTATAAATTTTTGCTCTTGTATTTGGTTTTGGACTTGAAATTTTGGGTAGCTTTCCCTATATCTTCATTTTTTTTATTTTTAAATAAACATTATCTAAGAGAGTTTGGTCCTTTGGGAAAAGGGTTTTATGGCTCACCTCTCCATTTTAGGATTCGTAGGCTTGGACATTCATTTCTGCAAGCTTCCTTTAGTGTTTCAGGGCTAGGCCTACTTTGTCTTTCTAGGCCTTTGTAAAGTTCAAGGCTTAGTGGTTTGAGTTGAAACTCTTTCTGAGGAACACTTAAAAGGCCATTGCACCATTATAATCCACTCAAAACTAATTCAGTTCCTTCTTCCCCATTGACTTCAATTCATTTCATTGAGTTTGGCAAAGATCACAAACATTTTTGCAATTTCACCAAACTCACAGTGAAGTGAACTTCATGGGATTTGGTCATCACTAATCATCATTATTATTATTAAACTAAAACATGTCTGGCTTAAACAGAAATGAATAACTACAAAACAAATACAGCTTAAACCTCTTTCTTTGCTAATTTCAAATAATTAAATTTTGTTTGTTAAAACCTGGTCCTTTTTCTTATTTGCAATGCCTTGATTGCACCAATGTGTACATTGTCAATGTGCACAAGGTAAAATGGCAAATATTTCACACCTCGCTAACTTCAGCTGAGCAATGGTCATTTATTCTGTCTCTGTTCCTAGTTTTATGTGGGAAAACCAGTCATAAGTGTCATGTACTGTTTTAGAGCCAAAGCACACCCTAGAGATGGTGATTACAGCAATCAGTTGTTGAGAAGAATGGACTTTTGGATACGCGCATTAGGTACTGTAACCTCAGGTGGGTTAAATGAGTTAATGACTTAACCTGCACCCCCATTTTCCTTCTTCTGTTTGCTTCACATCTGTGCACTCTAGGGATGTTTTTTTCACTCTGTCCACAAATGGTATTAAATAGTATATTGGCAAAGTGGGTATGGTTTTCGTTTGCAAATCAACACAAGTTGTCCCTTAAAACCTCCCATAATACTTTCCAAGGTGTTTCATTTTTAGTTTTCTTGGTGATTTGTCTTTCTAGTTTTAGTGCAGTTCTAAGCCAATGTGCTGCATCTGGTCCATCTAGTTTCCCTCATTACTGTAGTAGTGCTTCCTTCAACAGGTTTTATGCAATTTGGTATATTTGTCTCCTTAGATATAGTATAGTGTTGAATTGTTTGCTGTATTTGTTCCAAGTACTGTAATTATTTCATTAATTTCTCTTTTTTTCTGTCTGTTAGACAGTTGTCTTAATAAATCATTGTTGATTTCTTAGTTTGAATTATGATTTCACATCATTTGTATCTTCCTTGTATTCATTGTTCACATGTCTGAGGAACTGTTAAATAAGGGATTCCCAGCAGATTTGCCTTTAATTCAAATTGACTCTTTAGTTTCCAGTTTTAACAAACCCTTTTGTTATTTCCTTTCATTTACTGTTTGTAGTTTCCATCTTTATGGTACACTTTATATCTGTAATTTAACATTTGATGTGGATTGTGATTATATGATTTATATTATTTTCTTGTTATTTATTACTATTTAAGCATAGGCCTATATCAAAGTAATTTTTCTGTGTTTATATTAATTGTTTTGTGTTTCTTTTCCCCCTATTTCCCTTCTGGGTCACATTCTTTACTTTTAGGAGTTACATCTATGCTCACTAATTTATAGACACACATAGTAGAGTCGGAGGATCCCCATGTCTTCATTGTTATCATTGTTTTGTGGGCCCAAGTCATAAAGGCAGTATCCAATTTTCATCCGCAGCTATGAAATTGTTCTTAAATTTATCCCAGTCCAAATGTATTACCTTGTGGTAATATTTTACAATATTGAATGTAGTGATGCTTAATTTTCGGAATAAATACTGGGTACCCAACAAATACAAAGCTTTCTTATATCTAATGGTTGATGAAAAATGGATTTAGCTTACCCATAACTATTCACTAAATGGACTGCTATCTTATATACCAGACTCGTAGACTCCTGTCTAATCTCGTCTGTCAACTATTGCAAATATGAAAGGGTTCAGAGATGATCCCTAATGTAATCCCATCTCTACCTTGAATGCATCTGTCACTCCTACCTCAGACCTCACTGTTGTCATATTTCCCTCATGCATATTCTTTACCACTCTTACATACATCTCTGCCACTCCTGACATCCTCATACAATACAATAACTTCTCTCTAGGCACTCTGTCATGTGCTTTCTCTGAGTCCATAAAAACACAATGCAGCTCTTTCTGTCCTTTTCTATACTTCTCCAGCAACACACTCAGAGCAAACATTGCATCAGTAGTGCTCTCTCCTGGCATAAAACCATACTGCTGCTCACTAATCATCACCTCCATTCTTCACTTAGCTTTCACTACTCTTTCCCATAACTTCATGAAGTGGCTCATCAGTTTTATCCCTGTGTAGTTACTACAACTCTGCACATCTCCATTATTCTTAAAAATCGGTTCCAGTACACTTCTCCTCTCCTCAGGTATGCTCTCACTTTCCAAGATTGCATTAAACAATCTGGTTAAAAACTCTACTACCATCTCTCCTAAACACCTCCGTGCTTCCACAGTTATGTCATCTGTACCAACAGCCTTCCTATTCTTCATCCTCTTCATAGTTGTCCTTACTTCCACCTTGCTAATACTTTGCACTTCCTGATTCACTTAAAACTTAAAAGAATATTCTACCCAAAAACCCCAGGCATGCAGAATACAGAGAAAATAGTTATATGGTCTTGTTACATAAGAGTAAATAAGAAATAGGTGCATTTTTGGAGTACCTAAACTAAAGTATTAACTTGCATTGTTATTAATGTTGGCAGGATGGCTTCCAGTTGCCAGCAATCCAGAACTGGAGATGGACTTACATTGTTAGCCATACACAGATCAATGTATTTTATCTTTTCACATCTCTTCTAGAAGAAAGAGCCACTTCCAACATTTTCCAGTGTAGGGTGCTCACACACTTATATATATATCCATAGTAAAGTCATGCACATAGTGTGTGAAAAACCAAGGGTCCCATAAAAAAGTGTTTAGTATACACCAAATCTTCAGAAAATGCTCTGTAATCATAGAATCAGATCAAAAATTTTAACTTCTTCAGAATGTGTATTTGAAATTATTCATATTAGATTATTCCAAAGCTTTGATAATGTGAATGAACTAAAACAGTTAAAATCTAGAAATCTTTCTGCACAGTGCAATAAGGATGATCTAACAATGAAGCAAGGTCATTATTTTAATATGATCAGCAAGAATAAAAATAATATGTTTTCTGTGTTTCAAGCTACAGTTTCTTATTTCGCTATGTAAGAAATGACCTTAAGCCGCATTGGGAATTAGTGACTGTATATTTATTCTCTACCACTTTTGATACTTTTTATATTGTAAAATTTGTCATATACATATGTTGTGGAAACCAGGGGCGCATACAGCCACCCTAACTCGACACAGAGTGGCAGACACAAGTTGACACAGCACACATGGTTTATTTTCAGAGGGGAACCTTTTTCTCGCTCCCCAGAGCACAGCACAATGCACGAAAGTGCAAGTCTCAGTCCTTTTTATCCTCTTCTCTTCACTTCTGTTCTGTTCCATCCTTCTGCCTCTACTCCCTCTCTGGAAAGCATTGTCCATCTCCTCCTGACTCTGGCTCCCCGAATGAAGTGAGGTGGCTCCTTTTATTCAAGTCCTGGGATTGTTCCAGGTGACTCATCAGTATTACCAGGAATCACTCCCAGGTGTGGTAGAAGTTAACTATAAGGCCCTGCAGCTCCCCCTGGAACCTAACAGGGCTGCACCAAACTCCAACTCCCAGTGAGCCCTGTGGGAATCCGTGGTGCCTCAGCCACCCAAGAGGGCTACTCTCTAGTGTCCCAGGGGAGGTATTGTCTCAGCAATGCTCTCTCCCCCAGTCCTTCGATTCCATTAGCGTCCCAACCAGGTAATGGCCATGGCCACCCGTCACAATGTATATAGATCTTGAAAATGCAAATAGTATTGCAATATAAAGAATGAAAAAAAGTGATGATGCTACATATTGTGTAGTTGCCTGGATGGAGTTAAACAACGAATATTTCCTATCCACCATTCATTTTATACAGTTCATGTATCATTTCTTCTGCTTTAAAAAACCCTCATACAGTATATTGCCATTAATAACATATTAAACACAAAAATAATATTTCTTCAGCTCATCAGTTTTCAATTATTTGCACATTGTATCAAAATACAACTGTAAATTGTTAAAGTACCTATGCAATTTGGAATTTCATGTATTAAGTAATGATCCTTCCTTTTATAATTTTTTCTGATTCATCAAAATTATTGTGTTTTTTAGCAATACAATGTACTTATAATATCAAAATTTTGATTCAAGGTGAAGTCAATGATGTTTCTGAATATGTCTTGAAAAATTGTAGTTTGTGTCATTTAGAAAACAGTTATAATGATTTCAGAATAAAATTAAAATTCGTTAGCTAAATTAAATAATGTTCAATAAATGTATTTTCTAATATTGGTTATTTTTAAGAAGGTTGCAATCACATAAAAGCTATTATCAAGTGTAATATGGCTCAATGATATCCTGTGCTCTTCTATATTAAAATTCTGAAAATTTGAGTGTAGCTGGAGAACAAAAAAGTCACACATTTACACTTCTGCATATCTGAAATTATTAACTGATATCAGCTCTTTAATGATCCGCTCTCACAAATTTGTAACTAAAAATGTTAAATACCCTTTACTTAGCTAATATGACAAATACGATATAAGGGCCATGTGTGACAATTCCACCTAATAAAGGCAGTGCTTTATTAATCTCTGAGAAGAAATTCTTTTGGCCTAGCAGTAACATATAACATAAAATGCACAAGAAGAGTGCAAAATGGTAATCACAAACTACAAGTCAAAACACAGGTAGAAAACACAGAATTATACATTATATTATAATATAAAGCTTGTATGAAAAATATTTTATTAATGAAATATGTTAACACAAAGGAGGGATAACTCATGGACAACTCATCCAGCTGCCATATATAGGACTGAGGAAACATACCTCCCTCTAGGTGGTATTTTACACAATTATATGACATTAACACCTTCTACCAACAACAGCCCATTCTCTTTATTTCTTTGCCTGCAGCTCCAGTCCCAACCAGATTCCCTGTTACAGCAGTTAGTTTATTTACATGTTTTCTTCCTCCTGAGTTGATATTAAACCCCAACAGACTACAGCACAGAAGAGTACACCCACCACTGTGGACTGACTGAACATCCTCATAGAAGATCTGAGGCTCCTCAAAAAATGAGTCTGCCTTAGGCGTTTTTGTTCAATATGTTTGTGCTGTTCACCCCATAGAGTCTGCCATTAAGATGGGCTCTCCTGTACTGTATTTACAGTATAATATTAGAATTAATCATTTTAAATATTTGTTAAATAGCAAACTTTGTACAAAAGAAAGCTAGTTTCCAGATACTGTATAGTAGCACTGGATCACAAGAAATTATTCTTAAGCATACCAGATCAGTAGAGGTACCTCAAATTATGATGAAACAGCAGGTTAGTTCTGTGATGGATTTATAAAGTGAAACCTTCCTCGAGCCAGTTAGACCCAATTGTATGTATGTTTTTAACTGTTTTGGAAGAGTCGAACTGCCCTTGCTAACTATAATTAATATCTATTGAACACATTATCAGTGTTTCATTCAATATTTAGGCTGTAGATGCCACATGGGCTGGACGGACATCCCGGCCAGGAATAGGAATAGACCAGGAAGGAAGAATCGGAAAATGTTGACGGACAGCCATTTAAAAAGAGAAAATGTGGATGGAGGTTTATTTATTCCCCCAACACGCTAGATGGCAGTAGCCCTGGAGTTCAGTGCACCATAAGGAACCAGCAGGACATGCCGGGATGTGTAGTCCAGCAGAGCAGCCCTGCTGGGGTCTCTGGGTACCATGAGAGGGCGCTGTAGGGAGACAAGCTTCCTATTATGGTCTTACGTGCGACCTGGAAGTACTTCCATTGGGCAATTGCCTTGGCACCGGAAGTACTCCCAGGTCTGTAATAAAAGGGGCAGCACTCCCTTATTCAGGCGAGTAAGAGCTGGGTGGTAGAGAGGCAACACTTGACTGGAGGAGGGCAGTGCAGAGAGCTATTAGGGAGGAGATGTAGGTTGTGCCATTTTTGAAGTATTTTTGGTTAATAAACAACCTTTATTTGAACCCGGGACTGTGATTCTGTGTTCATGTCGGCATTTGGGCTTGCTGACGCCAAGGTGTCCATGACAACGCCTTAACAAAAGAAATAAAGATAAGACTCCAATGTTAATGGATATTGCTAATGTTGCATAGTTGTGATTTGCATTCTGTGCTACAGATCTATAGTTTATTTAGGTTCCACATGTTTAACAGTCAAGACTTGTGTATCGTGTTTCTGTTGTGACTTTTTAGGGCTTTCTCGTCCCCTTGAACCCTCAGACACCACGTCAGACACCAGATAAAAAGTCCAATAATTATTTATTATAATAATAATGTGCACAAAGCACCACCACTCCACTATATTCAATAACAAAAACCCAATAATGGAATAAACAATCCTCCAATCTCCCAGACGCTTAGCCACCCTGCCTTCCAACTTAGCTCATCTGTCTGGGATCTCCCACAGTCCTTTATGGTCCTCGACCCGGAAGTGCTTCTGAGCCCTCAGTCCATGTGATTATCCAGCACGTCCAGGTCACGTAAAAACTTATCTTTTTCTTCAGACCGGAAGTATATCGTTTCTTCTGTTCCCGTGACTTGGAAATACTTCCGGGCTATACAAGAAATATAAAGCCCTGGACCTCCCTGAAGCGACTCCTGACGGCCCCCTTGGTATCCAGAAGAGCTGTACATTATAATTCCACTGCCCATAATTCCCTGCTGGCATTCGGGGCACCTCCATGCTGCAAGGAGGGCTACATCTGGCGGCCTGGGGGTATTGGCCGGGAGGAATGGCCGGCCATATCTCACACTGAACATGTACAAGAATTCCTTACATGGCTGTTTCTGACAATGTTAATAAAGTACTCATATTCAATTCTTAGTGATTGTGTTTAAATCTTCTTCTTCTTTCGGCTGCTCTCGTTAGGGGTTGCCACAGCAGATCATTTTACTACTACTACTTTAAATAAATATACTTTACAACATTGAATATAGTGATAAGCAGGTATTAGTCTGTTTGAATGATGTGTAGGAAATGTGGCTTGTTTAGGAAACGGTGAGCTCCAAAGAATTATACCCCAGTCTTAATATGGCCCTAATTGTGGCTATTTATTTAGAGGAATTTTTATTATTTTATTTTTGCTAAATGCATATGGAATGTACTGTGGGTGTCATCTTTAACATTGATTTTACTTGTTTTTTTAGGGCAGCAAAACAGTTTTCCATCTATGAAAAATTAATGTAATTTCCTGATAAAAAGGGAAATACTACTTTATTCATTTTTAGCAAATAGAATAAAATAATGCTTTATTGCCAGGTTGTTCAGAATGTTTGATTACTATTCATTCAATATACAGACACAAGGATTACTATACAAGGCTCAGCAGCCATTATGAACAATGCTGCACACCCTCCTTCTGACACATTAACACTGAAAACTTTCAAGCAATGAATTATTCAGCAGAAGTGTGTCAAGAAACGTTACTGGGGCTCCTTTATACCAATACAAATACAGTATGTCTGCATAATGCCTCACAGTGACTGTGACAGCCAAGTCAGAAGTTTCTTTAATTTGCTTACGTTTTAGTCATTCTGGTGTGTGTTCAGAACAAAGTGTGTTTAATTATTTCCTTATCTTCATATTTATGTAGTTATTTATCTAAAAAGCTTCTGTAAAAAGCCAAATTTCACCCTGGAGATAAACAAAGTTCTTTCTTTCATTCTATTGTAACGTGTGAGTCCCTGTCTTGCAACCTAGTGCTTTAGCTTGAAACAGGAACAGCATGGTTATTTATTGTAGCGTGATCTACCACTCTTCTATACACAGACACAGCAATCAGGCAGGGTTGGGGCCAAGTACTACGGTTCCCTGCATTTATAATATTCCTTGCATCATCCATCGACGACAGGCACTTATAGCGTGACTGCGGTCGGTTCGGATTTGTTTTCCCGGCGAGCTGCTACAGCACTGGGAGCCTGTGGTTGCCATGGCAACAGATATGCTGTCTTCTACAGACGTGGCAATCGCATTTCGGGTCATTCTTCGATGTGTCGTCCCATTTGGGTGAGTCCCAAAAGAGTTTAGAAACCTTACAGTATCTATCCATTATATTTACATCAAGTGAATGAAGCTGTATGACTCCTCATCTAAAACCACTGCACTGGTTTCAGGTCAGGTTTTAAAGTAATATATAAAGTTTTAAATGCTTTTGCTCAACTTTTACCTTACAGAACTTGTTAATGCCTAGACTTTATAACATACACTCAATGGCAAGATACATGTTTTATTAAAATCCTTAGGATAAACATAACTGTTTCAGAAGGGAGAGCCTTTAGCTTTAGTGTTGACAAAGCTGTTGAAACTGGACAAAACAAAATTTTCAATCCTAGTTGTACCCATTTTGGATTACTATGCAGGAAGCAATGGGTGAAGAGCATGAAAAAGCAGCCATCATTGGGCCCACTCATGCACATGCCCATACTCACACTTACATGTGACCAATTAAGCTAATATTTTTAATTGTTGTGCCACCTGTTGTGATTGACATGTTCTGAAAGTGACACTTGACGTCACTCAGCTCTTCACCACATTATTGCTTCTCACTCTGGAGTGGAATTTTAAAGATTTTTTTGCAAGAATTAATTTATGCTATTCTGTAATACAAACACCATGTTTCAGCTACATCTGTTCTAAGGAACTAAAATACTACAAACTGGACTCTCTTGCAATATAGCTATCTGAATCAGGTGAATAGTTTAATATATACTGTATTATTTTTTTTGGAACGCAACATCTGTATTACTGATTGTATCCTTGCCTGAACTCTACTTTGCTGCTTGTGTTTTGTTCTCTTAATAAAAGAAAGGAATGGAACTTTACAACAGATAGTCACCTTATATAACAGACCTAAACAAACCTCCCTAGGTACCCCATCCGATTCCACCAATATTGAAAACATTTGTCTCTTCAGTGATCCTTTGTGGAATATTCAGGGAGGAGCAGAACGCCTAATTGACCCTGGAAAACAGAGAAACTGTGTAGATTAGAATGCTCTTTTTCCTCTTTTCTGTTGCTACCTGGACTAAGCTTGACATTCTTATACTTTTCCATATATTTCATTAATAGTACCCATTTAAAAAGATGTAGACTATAGATATATTTTTATGTACATTTTGCAATGTGCTTCTGTGTGTTGTATATTGCTTTATGATTTAGTTATATATTCAGTTTAGTTAATAAGAAGAATAGTTTATAATAATGGCAATTTATAATAAAACATAATACAAATATAAATTAAATACCTATTAGATCAGTTTGTTGATTATAAAAATATTAATGAAATGTATCCATTCATCCATCTTCTAAAACTGCTATATCCTCAGCAGGGTTGTGGGATATATTAAAAACATATATTAATTATCTTACCTAATAAACATTGTAAGTCACACACAGTTCTTACCCTAACATTCTAAAGCCGCCTTTAACTGAAATGCAAAAAAACTGAAACATAAAAGTGAAATTAAACATCAAATCAAAGTGAATGTAAACCATCTTATACACTGTAATGGAATTGATTTTTTTAATCAAAATGGCAGCTTGGCTATTATTTTCATGAAATAACTTATGAAAAATGTAACAATTTAAGAATGTGATGCAAACATACTGAAAATATTTCTTGAAAGACTTTATTTGTCTTTATTTGATTTAAACACAGGATGTAGACTAAAGCACAAATCAGCATCACTTATCTCCTTGTAAAGAACTAAGTACTAAAGAGCCTGCAGCACATAGCTGTATATTTTCATATTAATTGCTATCAGAATTATCACTGCTAATATATGACAATTTGTTAAAAGAAAAAGAGTGTATTTTAGTATTAAAATTACTTTTGTTAAATTATATAACAGTCTTAGATAAAGGAATATATGTCTTTTGTAATAATTCCAACATGTCATTATAAGTAAAACTGCAAGAGTTTTCTGTAATGCCTAAAAAAATTTATACTAGGCAAAATGAAAAAAAGACAGCTAAGCCTATAAATGTTTTTTATTTAACCTTTGCCCTGTCACTTAAAAAAAAATCTTAAAATCCAGCATTAGATAAAGCTTGCTATGCTTCAGTTCCATCTACAGTTTAAATCCTGCTGTTGTGATCCATGTCAGCCTGTCTTTCTTTAAAGTCTGTGCACAAATTAATTTCCACCTGCACAATTGAATTCATGCTGGCATGTAAATGATGCCTGTGACCAGGCACAAGATGTGCATTTTCTTGTTTTACACCCTAATGCCTTCCAACCTGCAGATAACTATGCTTCATTTAACTATCAGCCACGTACTATAATTGTGCCTTGCAGATCCAAAAAAAAAAAAATCTGGCAAAGCTCAAACTATTCAAATGGAAAGGCATAAACTGCAATCCATTATAAAAAGCAATCTGCAAAACACCAACTGGATTTAAAGAGAAAATGAAATTACTCCTTAGATATTTTACAAAACTGTTAGGACAATGTAAAATGAAGACCTGGCTTGCAAATTACTAATGTAAAGTAATTGTCTGTACTTTGATGAAAATTATACTAAATAATTTGCTTCCAATGTTTAATTATACAATCTAATAAGACATATAATAATTGTTATTGGGGTAAAATTAACAAACAGATATTCAATATATCAGTATTTAAAACAGTTTAAAACACTAAATCCATGAGCATTTCAAAGTATCATCCAGTAAATGCAACATTAAAAATGTTGACACCATGCTCTTCTGTTTTTTTATTATTTTATTCATTATGAAAGTGTGTTTTCTCCAGTTTGTCTCCATTATTCTACACGCTTTACAATTACTAGTGTCCTGTCCAGAGTTAGTTCCTGTCTAGCACTCTCCTGTTTAGCAGGACTGAAAATAGATAGACAGGCAAAATAAAAGAAGATAACACATAACACAAGGTTTTACTTGTCTAACATTTATTTGCAAATAACATGGCCATTGTCCAGGGAGAATTTTGCACTGCATCTATGTCCCAACTGATAATTTCTGATGGCTGTTTGAGCAGGTGTTTATCCTTCTTCAACTGTCTGCTGAAAAACTGTGCATTTTCAGTGTAGTATGCTTTTATACGAGGGATGTTCAAGAAGTTTCCACACTTTTATATTTTCGTTTTAAACAGTGAAGGTGGGAGGAGTAGTAATTGGGGATTAAAAAGTTGGTATGACGCTGAGAAAATTGCATCACAAACAAAGGTGACTGTGTAGAAAAGTGATGTAATTTGTTTTTGAAATTCTTAATAAATAGAGTAAAAAAAAAAGTGTGGAAACTTTTTTGAACGTCCCTTGTACCATTTAATTTGACTTTGAGCTTGCCCAACAGCAGCTTTTTGTTCAAAGGTTGAAACAGTTTCATTCCTCAGGTAAGAGAAGTATACATATTTCAGATATTGTAGACATTATAATACAACAATATCTTACATAGTAGGCAAAAGTAAGCATTTTGGACTATGATTTTAGCATTTAGTTTCTCCCTGGGGACAAATAAAGTTCTATCTAACTGTTTGTGGGAATTAATCTATCCAATCTACTTAATTCATATTTACCAACAGAATGACTTCCTGTCCTGGCAGCACTGGTCATTGGGCATGAACTAACCCTGGATGACACACACCAGTATATCACACTCACACACACATGCACAACTACTTCTACCTGGCCAGTGGCATGCCCAAAAAAGACTTGAGTTTTCATGTTGTCTTATGTGTTTTCCTCCAGGTACTCTACTTTTTTCCTCCATATAATAGAATAACTATGACAAGAACAGTCCAATTCAGCCCAACAACCTCATCCATCCTATTTACATAGATTCTTCAAAATAACATAAAGCAGAGATTTGAAGGTTCCTAAAGTCATGAAAGATGTCCACTGATGAGCCATGAAAACTATACAATGGCTACAAATATGGGGTGAAAAAAGAAGGGCAACATAAACACAAAATATAATATGTTGAAATGTAAAAAGAAAATCATCATACAATGTATACCAAAATATACAGTGTATATTTTCATGCATCCACGCCAGAGGTTTGCTTTTCCACAATCACCTATGGTATGTGGTACCACCCCAGGATGAGAAGGGGCACTACTGCTAACAGTCTCGTCTCCTTTCACTCTCATAGCCACCCCTTGAGGGCAATGAAGCCAAGGAAACCCTGACCCTTCTGGTCCACTCAATTTAAAACAGATATGTTTCCAGAGAGTGACAGACAGACATACAGAGAGAGGCAGACGGAGTGTGAGTGTGTGTGTATTTGTTGTGATGTGAAATTTTGCATACAAGTTTATAAATATTTTGTATGTCTTTATTTGTAATTTAGACAAAGCAATGTAATATTAGTAGTACATTATTGATAATTACAGCAATGGTTTGATGGTATAAGAACCCCTTCCCCCCTTTTAGGAATTTTATGACAGGGTTGGGGGAAGTGCCTCAAACAAGTTTGGGGTACTATTTCTCTGCTAAAGTCTCTCAGTCAACCCCCACAGGAAAGCCAGGTTGCCTAACTGCCAAGCTTCACGGGGGTAAGTGTGAAGATATTCTCTGCCCCATTGTCGAAAGTATGGCTGTTTGGAACTGGCTTGTATCAGAAGCTTTTAAGTACCACAACACTCTATTGGCTCTACGGGTTGGACAGAAAACCTATAAATGTGCTTGCTTTACTTCACTGTCTCTCTCTTACCAAAATGATGAAAGACCATCTCACACCATGAACTGAAAAGGACAACACAATGAAGAGCACAGCTCGGCAGCCATATTAAGACAGGCATGCGGCCTATTCTGAAGAATGCTGACCAAAAATGAGGTCTTAACTAGAAACATTTTAAATAACTAATAAGTCTGTGTGCCGCCTGAAACTACACATCAACATTTATCAGGTTGTATGGTTGCCAATATTCAAATGTACTTTGCATATTGTTATTATTTACGAATATTAGCAATAATACATTATTTAAAGTGTAACTTAACTCCTGCTTGTCTTTTACTACACCTAATTGCCTGAGATTATACATGTAGAAGGGAACGTGGAGAGAAGTTATATGGTACAATCTATACTAATAAAAGGCAAAGCCCTCACTCACTCACTCACTCACTCACTCACTCACTCACTCATCACTAATTCTCCAACTTCCCGTGTAGCTAGAAGGCTGACATTTGGCAGGCTCATTCCTTACAGCTTACTTACAAAAGTTGGGCAGGTTTCATTTCGAAATTCTACGCGTAATGGTCATAACTGGAACGTATTTTCGCCCATATACTGTAATAGACTGCAGCTCGGTAGCCGTGGGAGGCGGAGTTTCGTATTAAAGCATTTAACCAATCACATTTCAGCCATCATTTGTTGCAAGGCAGAGAGAATAGACTGCAGCTCGCTAGCCGTGGGAGGCGGAGTTTCGTATTAAAGCATTTAACCAATCACACTTCAGTCTTCATTTGTTGCCAGGCAGAGAGGCTTTCACAATCCGGTGTGCAGGCACTCTAACACAGAATAAATGTCGATTAACCTGTTGCTTCAACCAATCAGATTTTGAGTTGGTGTCAGTAGGGCCCTCTAGCAGGCATACAGCAACGTTACCGTATTCAGACCCATTGATTGGATAGAAGCCGATATGAGGAACTCTACGAGGCCACTGAATGCACCGCAAACACTCCGAGCGAAAGATCGTCGCGCGCACTACGGCCAATTCCATGGCAGGATTCTGGTCAATATTATTTGCCAGACACAGACCAGATTTCAAGACCACGAAAACCTGATGTTTGTCACGCTCCTCAAGCCCCAGAAGTTTTGGGAATACAAGAAAAATTTCACACATGCAGCCTTCTCCAGTTTAACACAAGAGCCACAGAGTGCTTTTTGATCTGTCTCGGCTAAAAACAGAACTGACTGTAATGTATGCCATGAATGATACTGTAGGAAAATCTCCCACTGATCTCCTTGACATCCTTCATCAGAAAAATCTGAATGAGAGCATGGGGCAGCTGTTCACATCGGTATATTTGGCGGTGAGCATTCCTGTGTACACTGCTTCTGTCGAGCGGACATTTTCAGCCCTAAAGCGAATTCAAACTTATGCCAGAAATACCATATGTCAGGTTCGCCTTTCAGCATTAGCTTCAAATGCGATAGAAAGGGACGTTTTGATGGAACTGAAGCGCACGGATAATCCGTACGACAGAGTAATTGAACTGTTTTTGAGAAAAGAGAAGAGGATGGATTTCAATAAAGGCATTTATTGTGGCTACAGGAGTTATCATATATATATATATATATATATATATATATATATATATATATATATATTGTCAGGGATGCCAGGGGCAACGACCCGGCCGGGACGCTGTGAGGGACCGGATGTGGGTCTTCACCCACCCTGGATCACGTGGGAGCCGCCTTCCTGGTTGCTTTGGGGGCCATGGTTTAAGGGCATGGAAGCCCCACCCTGCAGGGGCCCGTGGTCACCAATGCCTTGGGGACCTGTTCCCTCAGCCTGTTCCGCCACACCAGGAAGTGCTGGGGGGAAGATTAGGAAGGACACCCGGAGAGCTGCCGGGAGAACAGCCGGCACTTCCGCCACGCTGGGGTGTGGCTAACGAGGGAATGCCGGGAGCCACCTGGAGCTCATCTGGGAGAGGATAAAAGGGGCCGTTTCCATTAATTCGAGGCAGGAGTCGGGTGGAAGACGGAAAAAGGAAGAGAGGAGAGTGGAGGCGGCCCGAAGAAAGGCATTAGAGTGGCCAGGACTGTGTGTTGGGGTTTGTGCACATTGGACTGGGTCTGAGTGACCATTATTTGTGTAAATAGTTGTAAATAAAAAACTGTGATGGTGAGTAACAACATGTCCGCCTGTCTGTGTCCGGGTCAAGTCCAATATATACATATATATATATATATATATATATATATATATATATATATATATATATATATATATATATATAT
>JANRMT010062791.1:51067090-51078875 GCA_026402145.1 Polypterus bichir lapradei | reverse complement strand
GATATATATATATATCCCGATCTACATACTGTCAAATAAACGAACCACACGCCGTGGCGCAACACGAGAGGCTTCGCCTCTAGCACTGACGTCCGAGGTTCGATTCCCGAGAGGGGGTGCAGGGAGTGTGTATGCCAGATGAGCCCAGATTTAGGGCGAAACACGGGCTGCGTACTCTTTGCATTATTTGACAGTAAAACTATTTCAATACATTCAATATATATATATCAGCGCTTCCCGATTCATTTTACCCTCGCACTCCCTTGGTTTAAGAAGAAGTATGAAAAAATATGAGGTTAACGCAGAAAAACAGATCACCAATTGAAGCTTTATGAATAATGGATACTTTATTCGCCATCAATAATTGTTTTGGTAAAGCCATTCTCAGTGTAATCCTCCTTCCATTTTCTAATTTTTTCAAGACTAGCCATGATTAAATGAATGGTAAAAAAGTAAGAGCAAAGCGAGGGTGACTTATTGAAGCAGGCAGGCGAGAGCTAAATAGCTTGCAGGCTCAATGTAATGCGCGTCAAGTCGATTTAAAATGCGCGATCAGATTCGAAAAAATATATCTTTTCAAGTTCTATTTGGATATAAGTAGGTTCTATTTAGTCGACAGAAATATCTTTGGTAGGAATGTAAGTTGAATTTAGTCTTTAAATTTCTATGGTGAAGAAAAATTTATACAATGATGACTACATTTAACTTACATTCCTACCAAACATATTTCTGTTGACTAAATAAAAATTACTTATATTTAGAATTTAAATAAAATTTGAACAGATTCGATAATTCATAATACCCACGCAGCACTAAGTCATCCGTTTTAACAAGCAGTGTATTGCACTGATACGAAATAGCCTGCCCATTTAATTATTTAGGAATGGATAGATTAGGATTTTGTACAAATATGTTTTTCATTTTTCTTCCTCGATGGATTCTGGCACCCCCAGCAACAGCTGCTCGCACCCCAAAGGGTGTGTGTGTGTATATATATATATATATATATATATATATAATATATACACATATACACACATACACATATATATATATATATATATATATATATATATATACACACACATATACACACATACACATATACATATATATTGTAAAAGAAGCACAAGACACTTGCATCAAGGTTTGGGGTTTTGCCCCGTATACTGTAACAAAAATTAGGTCTTTTTCTTTCAGACATAAAAATATCAAAAATCATAAGACAAAGATGGCAGGTTTGGGGGGACAATATAAAGGGATGGACCGGAAATCAGACGTGATGGTTGCTGGGAAGGCATGATGGATTGTGGGAGGTTGACGTCATCTTTGGGGGACCAGAGGGAAGAAAGGAACCCGGAAGTAGAGAACGTTGTGTATTCCGGATTTTACAGCGACGTTGCTTCGTCTTTTCTACGGAGGAAAGGAGAGAGAAGTTAGTACTCTGTCTTTGTCCCCCGGCCGGGTCTACCGCAGTGCGCGTCAGGTCTTTCAACTGCTCCTGATGCGCTCGTGCATGACATGACCCCCTCCTCAGCCCAGACCCATCGAGTCGGGCGGACCGAACCGAGAGGTCGTGTATCCTGGAGAGAGCATCAGCATTGGCCTGCAGGCTACCTCGGCAATAAGTGACAGCAAACTTGTAGGTCTGCAGGTCCAAAAACCACCTCAAGACCCGGGGATTCGACTCCCAATACAGAGTCATCCACTGGAGAGCGGCATGGTCCGTTACCAAGGTGAACTCCCGGCCCAGGAGGTAATACCTCAGATATGTTACCGCCCACTTTATGGCCAAGGCTTCCCGTTCGACCGCTGCATATCTGGTCTCCCGGTCCAGCAGTTTCCGGCTCAGGTACATGACGGGGTGTTCGACACCATCGATGCTTTGGCTCAACACGGCGCCAAGACCTGTGTCCGAAGCATCGGTCTGGAGGAGAAAAGGACGGGAAAAGTCAGGTGTTCTCAAAACAGGTGCCGAGCTAAGGGCTTTTTTCAAGTCACTGAATGCTCGTTCCACATCACTATTCCACACCACTTGGAAAGGGGCCCGCTTCTTTGTTAACTCTGTCAAAGGTGCTGCCCTCTCGGAAAACCAAGGTACAAACCGACGATAATACCCAGCTAGTCCCAGGAAGGCTTGCACCTGTTTCTTGACCATCAGGTGGGGCCATTCTAAAATGGCTTTGACTTTGTTACACTGGGGCTTCACGAGTCCTCCCCCCACCAGGTAGCCTAAATACTTGGCCTCGCTCAAACCAAAATAACATTTACGAGGGTTGATGCGGAGGCTGGCTTTTGCTAGTGTCAGGAGAACCGTGTACACCTGTAATACATGTTCCTCCCAGGTGCCGGAAAAAATGACCACGTCATCCATGTAGGCGGCACAATAGGACTGGTGGGGCCGTAGCACTCTGCCTACCAGACGCTGAAAGGTCGCCGGTGCCCCGTGCAGCCCAAATGGGAGGACCTTGTATTGCCAGTGTCCACTAGGGGTACTAAAGGCTGTTTTCTCTTTTGCGGATGCCGTTGGAATTTGCCAGTACCCTTTTGTCATATCCAGGGTAGTCAGATAATGGGCCGTCCCCAGCCTTTCAAGAAACTCGTCTATCTGGGGCATGGGGTAGGCGTCAAACTTGGAGACCTGATTGAGACGTCTGAAGTCATTACAGAATCTCCAGGAGCCGTCCGGCTTAGAAACGAGGACGATCGGACTGGACCAGGGGCTATGGCTTTCCTCAATAATGTCTAAATCCAACATCCGTTGTACCTCTAGCTCCACCTCTGTAGGTTTCGCTTTCCGGGAGGCGATAAGGTCTTTCCCTGACTACCACCCCCGGGTCCGTCACTATGTCGTGCTTAATCAGCGCAGTCCGCCATGATGTCTCGCTGACCACTTCAGGGACCGACTGGATTGCTCCCAGGAGCTCCTGTCGTTGTTGGGGACTCAAATTGGGACCGAGGTTAAGGGCCACTTGCCGAGCCTGGTTGACGTCTGGCTGTAGCCAGCACACGATCTTACCCCAGAACTCAAAGGCTTGTGCCCTAGGGGGACCGTTGGGGTCGAATCGCCAGTGCTGCCACTCCCTCACCTGCTGGTCGGAGGTTACACCGTAGTGCTTAAAGATCTAAGCCTTCAGGAGGGAATACTGGGCAGCTTCCTCCTCAGGGAGATCGTGATAAGCCCGCTGCGCCGGGCCCTTCAGGTACGGGGCCAATATAGTGGCCCACTCCGCACGCGGCCACTGATTACGGGTGGCCGTCCGCTCAAAGATTGCGAGGTACGGCTCAATGTCGTCAGCCTCGGACAATGCCGAAATCGGAGGAGGCGGTGGCTGTGAGGGCTCCAGCTTTACCATCTCTGCTGTGGCCATTCGTCTCCTTGCATCTGTCAGCTCCGCCCTCGTGGTAGCATGTTCCACTTTCAGCGCCTGTAACTCCGTGGCTAGGGTGTTCAGCACCGAGTTCAGGTCCTGTCCTTCGGTCATTTTTCTCGGACTTTTGTATCCTGCCCGCTACGCCACTGTAAAAGATGCACAAAACACTTGCATCAAGATTTGGGGTTTTGCCCCATATACTGTAACAAAAATTAGGTCTTTTTCTTTCAGACATAAAAATATCAAAACTCATAAGACAAAGATGGCTGGTTTGGGGGGACAATATAAAGGGATGGACCGGAAATCAGACGTGATGGTTGCTGGGAAGGCATGATGGATTGTGGGAGGTTGACGTCATCTTTGGGGGACCAGAGGGAAGAAAGGAACCCGGACGTAGAGACCGTTGTGTATTCTGGGTTTTACGGCGACGTCGCTTCGTCTTTTCTACGGTGGAAAGGAGAGAGAGGTTAGTACGCTGTCTTTGTCCCCCGGCCGGGTTTACCGCAGTGCGCATCGGGTCTTTCAACTGCTCCCAATGCGCTCGTGCGTGACAAAATAAATAAATATATATATATATATATATATATATATATATATATATACACACACATACACATATATATATACACACACATACACATCTACATATATATATTTATATATATGTATATAATATATGACAGCAGCACTCATAACAGTGACAAAACAATTACATTGACAATCATGTTACGTTATTTTCAAAATGTTTCCTTTTCTTTTTCATTACTTCTTTAACACACTTCTTCTCCGCTGCGAAGCGTGGGTATTTTGCTAGTACCTTATAAACAATGGTAAGTCTGTGAGATTTGAGGCATTCTGACAAAGGCTACATATTGATAATACAAAAGGGGAAAGTAGAGCAATATATTACTCTACCAAGACAAAACAGTATGTCTTGCTAAAGACTGCCCACTTTAACAGAGGGAATTGTATAAAGTTTGTTTTGTTTGGAGATTTTTTATTATTTGTTGGAATTAAACGGGGTCTTTGCCCAGCTGGCATCCCAATCTTTGAAATGTTGCCCTGCTACTATATATATTTATATATATATATATATATATATATATATTATATATATTTTCTAATAAAAGGCAAATCCCTCACTGACTGACTGACGGACTGACTCACTCACTCACTCACTCATCACTAATTCTCCAACTTCCCGTGTAGGTGGAAGGCTGAAATTTGGCAGGCTCATTCCTTACAGCTTACTTACAAAAGTTAGGCAGGTTTCATTTAGAAATTCTACGCATAACAGTCATAACTGGAACCTACTTTCGACCATATATATGGCCATAGCCTGCAGCTCGGTCGCCGTGTGAGGCGGAGTTGCGTCCCGCATCATCACGCCTCCCACGTAATTGAGTGCCTGCCCATATAAGGTAAATATTCGCAGGTGAAGGACTGTGCTTATGCAAACGAAGATGAGATGGTCAGGGAGACACGCTGCCGCTAAATATTCGCGGGTGAAGGACTGTGCTTAGCATATTCATAAGTGCAGCTACTGCGGAAACCCTCTGACGCTGAACAAGCCTTTGTACACATATCAGTAGGAAAGCAAGGTGTAAAGCTTAAGTTTAACTTATGTTCATAGACACGGTGCCGCTAAATATTCGCAGGCAAATCCACAACTTAATAGCGGGAATGCCTATTAAACATCTTAGATTCACGAGTACCGATTTGGGTAGTGATCACTTCAATGAATGTAACCTGTTCAAAAAACGCATTACACAATTGAGAAGGTAGCAAAAGAATATGAACTGAGTGACGCATACAAGCATATTCATAAGTGCAGCTACTGTGGAAACAAAGCACGGTGTAAACCTAAAGTTTAAATTAAGTTCATAGACAGGCTGCAGCTGGCGTTTGTCATGCCTACGACGAATATGATATTCTCAAGATACAAGTTTAATGAGAAGACACAGGGTATAAACGAGACATTTGATCACTTTGCAACAGAGTTACAATTGCTGTAACGGAGTTAAAATTGCTGGTGAAGGGCTGTGCTTATGCAAACGAATAGGAAAGCAGGGTGTAAAGCTTAACTTTAAATTAGGTTCATAGACACGCTGCCGCTGGCGTTTGTCATGCCTAAGATGAATACGATATTCACAAGATACAAGTTTAATGAGAGGACGCAGGGTATAAATGAGACTTTTAAGCACTTTATAGCGGAGTTAAAATTGCTGGTGAAGGACTGTGCTTATGCAAACGAAGATGAGATGGTCACGGATAGAATAGTGTTTGGCGCAAACTCAGCAAAAGTGCGAGAGAAACTTTTAAGCGCCAGGTCTGAGCTAACATTAAATAAAGCTGTGGACAACACGAGTTCGCACGAGATAGCACAAGCACAGCTGAGAAGCTTCGATGCATGTACTCCGAGCGGCTCACGTGAACTGACTTTGCAGGACTGGGAAAGGTTAAATTAAGTTCATAGACACGCTACCGTTAAATATTTGCAGGCAAATCCACAACTTAATACCGGGAATGCCTGTTAAACATCTTAGATTCATGAGTACCGATTTCGGTAGTGAACACTTCGATGAATGAAACCTGTTATCTTTACAACGGTTGACAAACACGGAATATAACTTGAACACAACACATCCTCCAAATACGAACCTGATTGAAAGAAATAATGATAATCAAATCCTTGATGACAGCAACACTCGTAACAATGACAAAACAATTACATTGACAATCATGTTACGTTATGTTTAAAATGTTTTCTTTTCTTTTTCATAACTTCTTTAAAACACTACTTCTCCGCTGCGAAGCACGGGTATTTTGCTAGTGTATATATTATATATATATATATATATATATATATAGTCACACCAGTGCAATTGGGAGGCAGCTAAAGGGCCTGAATAATGGTAATTCCACGCCAGACCAGGGGTGGCAAGGTGCACTGACTTTCTTTCTCAATCCCTTGCAGATCATCCATTGGAAATCATGCATGGTTCTGGCGCTTCTGATGACGTCACTTCCAGTCCTGGCATGTCTAATAATGTCACTTCCGGTTCCAGGCCCTCTGATGATGTCACTTCCTGTCTTGGCAAATAAAGCCACCATCTTTGACAATCTGTCTCAGTTCTGTTTTGGACTCAAACCTGTAAAGAACTCCTAAGAATTACCTATTTGCAGCCAGGGAATATTATATGGATGGCTGCCCCAAGCTTTCTTAATGTCTTTGGCTTGTTCTTATGACAATATATACATACATACATATATATAGTGTGCACTAATCCTTTCTCTTATCTCCCTGCAGACCAAATGCAGGAATTTCCGCCTGGCTCTCAGGACAATGTCACTTTTGGTTCCGCCCCAGAAGAAGTCACTTCCGGACCAAAAGAACAGCCCACCTCTTAATGACATAATTTCCACATCCCAAGAAGTTGCAGCCTGATGACCTAATTTCCGGGTCCAGTCCCAAGATCCCTCCTGTTCCTGCTTCTCAGCTATATATCAGCTATGTTTCCTAACATGTTCATTTCTGTTTTAGACTATTATTTGTAGAAGACATTTGCATCAACCTTTTTCTTGCAATCAGCAGCCAATTCTCAATTATGCGGGAGGCTGCCCTAAACCTCTTTATTGTGTCAAGGCTTGCTTATTACCATAATATATAAATTTATATATATTGTATTATATATATAATATTTAATGTTTATTATATTTATAACATTTATATTTTATTTAACTAATATTATATATATATATATATTTATCAGCCTCATTCTGAAAATAATCACTGTGCAGGGAAAGGATGACAATTTCATTTGGTAGAAGGCATATGAAAACAGGTACAATACAATATAATACAGTTTATTTTTGTATAGCCCAAATTCACACAGGAAGTGCCACAATGGGCTTTAACAGGCCCTGCCTCTTGACAGCCCCCCAGCCTTGACTCTCTAAGAAGACAAGGAAAAACTCCCAAAAAAACTTTGTAGGGAAAAATGGAAGAAACCTCGGGAAAGGCAGTTCAAAGGTCTAACAGGTCTAACACAGGACTATGAAATATGGAAAAGAATTTGTAATAGCAAAATATGGTGTAGAGAAAAGTTTTTTTTTTAAGGTGAGTACAATTTTTAACAGTTATTAAAATCTGATGAAGGTTCTAAAAAAAAAAAACCTCTGTGTTTATAAGCATTTACAATATGTATTGGTTTTTACTTTTCCATTTTTAATAAAAACATGAATCCCCTCCAACTGCCCCCACCTCACCTCAAAGAATCCTTTGAATATTTATATTCTTTTTTTTTTGCATATACCCACCCGAACACATTTTAATTAAAATTCACATTAGAAAAGGTCTTGCAGAAAATAGCCATGGCTTCCTACCAGCACTTACGAGAAGCTACTCAAACTCAAGTGGATCCTAAAGTGTTTCTCCTGTCCAAAGTGATTGCTTGAGTAGAAATTCAATTCATTCATCATCACTGGTATTAAAAAAATCCTTTAGACCTAGAAATTTTGGGTGCCATCAACAGACAAATATATACATTTAATTTAAATTAATGTGTAATAGTGCACTTTTTTATTTATGCCTGAGGCTTTCCAATTCTTTGACTTTTTGCAAAACTTAGAGTGAGGTATATGTTTATTTTATATTTCCTTTCAATTTTCACAGTGTAGAAGTACAAATTTGTTTTTTTTTTACCCTGTTTATCTTGGCTTATAGTGTAATTCATTTTTCAATTTCTCTCCTAATGTGGTGGGTGGTTTTTTGATCCCTGTTTGTAATTTCCTGTATTTCTCCCCAGTTGAACTTCTTTTATTTTCTTTTAATTTCCTGTATAGTGTTTTTTTTTTTAATCTTATGCTTTTTATAAAAATTTTCATCCTTCTATTACATTGTGTATGTATTTTTCTTTTGTTTGTTTTGGAAAATGTTTACTTTGCACATGATTCAGGATGCCCCTGATATGACACCATCTTTTGTTCACAATGTTGTATGAATGATGTTGTTTTCACTCTCTTTAATCTTCCCAACGCTTATCGATTCATAAAAGTTTACTATTTATAAATTCTATGTGTTCTTAGAGTGTATTTGTGCATTTCCAAAAACAATTTCAAAGTTTTCTATTTTGGGATAGCTGTTCCTCAGAATATGAATAACTTTCCCTTTCTCTATTGTGATTGTTAAAGATGACACAGTACATGCAGGTATCAACAACAACAACATTTATTTATATAGCACATTTTCATACAAATAATGTAGCTCAAAGTGCTTTACATGATGAAAAAAAAAGAAAAAAAGACAAAGTAAGAATTAAAATAAGACTAATAACACTAATTAACATAGAATAAGAGTAAGGTCCGATGGCCAGGGAGGACAGAGAAGAAAAAAAAACAAAAACTCCAGATGGCTGGAGAGAAAAAATTAAATCTGCAGGGATTCCAGACCATGAGACCGCCCCGCCCCCTCTGGGCATTCTACCTAACATAAATGAAACAGTCCTGTTTGTATTTAGGGTTCTCATGGAAGGACTTGCTGATGATGGTCATGTAGACTTCTGGCTTTTAATCCATCAATGTAGGAACATCATGGTGCTTTGATTAGGTGGTGGTGGCGCAGGTCGCCACCACAGAAAACCAGAAAAAGAAACAGAAAAGAGAGTAGGGGTTAGTATGGATTTTAGAGCCACCATGAATAGTTATGATAATTAATTGAATATACAAAGCATAAGGATTAAATTAAAATGAAGTTATGAGAAGGCCATGTTAAAGTAATGAGTTTTTAGCAGTTTTTTAAAGTGCTCTACTGTATTAGCCTTCCGAATTCCTATTGGCAGGCTATTCCAGATTTTAGGTGCATCACAGCTGAAGGCTGCCTCACCACTTCTTTTAAATTTAGCTCTTGGAATTCTAAGCAGACACTCATTTGAGGATCTAAGGTTACGATTTGGAATATAAGGTGTCAGACATTCCACTATATAAAATGGAGCGAGATTATTTAAGGCTTTGTAAACCATAAGCAGTGTTTTAAAGTCAATTCTGAATGACACAGGTAACCAGTGTAGTGACATCAAAACTAGAGAAAATGTGCTCGGATTTTCTTTTCCTAGTTAGGATTCTAGCAGCTGCATTCTGCACTAGTTGCAAATGATTTATGTCTTTTTTGGGTAGTCCTGAGAGGAGTGCGTTACAGTAATCAAGTCAACTGAAAACAAAAGCGTGAACTAATTTCTCAGCATCTTTCAAGGATATAAGAGGTCTAACTTTTGCAATGTTTCTTAAGTGAAATAATACTGTCCTAGTGATCCGATTAATATGCAATTTAAAATTCAGGTTACAGTCAACAGTTACCCCTAAGTTCTTTACCTCCGTCTTGACTTTTAATCCTAATGCATCAAGTTTATTTCTAATAACCTTATTATATCCATTATTGCCAATCACTAAAATTTCTGTTTTCTCTTTATTTAGCTTGAGAAAATTACTATTCATCCATTTAGAAACACAAGTAAGACATTGTGTTAGTGAAACAACAGAGTTGGGGTCATCAGGTGCTATTGATATATACAGCTGCGTGTCATCAGCATAGCTGTGGTAACATGTTATGCCCGAGATAATCTGACCTAACGGAAGCATGTAGATCGAAAAGAGCAGCGGACCCAGGATAGAGCCTTGTGGAACATCATATTAGATATCATGTGTCTTTGAGTTGTAATTACCACAACTAACAAAGAATTTTCTACCTGCCAGGTAGGATTCAAACCAATTTAAGACACTGCCAGAGAGGCCCGCCCATTGACTAAGGCGATTTCTAAGAATGTTGTGATCAATGGTGTCAAATGCGGCACTCAGATCTAAGAGGATGAGAACAGATAAATGACCTCTGTCTGCATTTACCCGCAAGTCATTTACTACTTAAACGAGTGCAGTTTCTGTACTGTGATTTGTTCTAAAACCCGACTGAAACTGATCAAGAATAGCATGTTTATTGAGGTGGTCATTTAGCTGCATAGTGACTGCCTTCTCCAGCATTTTACTTAAGATAGGCAGGTTAGAAATGGGTCTAAAATTTTCAAAAGCAGAGGGGTCAAGATTATTTTTCTTGAGTAGGGGTTTAACTACAGCAGTCTTAAGACAGTCTGGGAAGATCCCCGTATCTAATGACGAGTTTACTATCTCAAGAATACTATCAATTAGTATTCAGTCCATACTGGCTTAGAGAAAAAAATGAGTTTATTTAGTGCCTTCTCCACCCAAAAATAACCATTTTAATTGATTTATTACCCCATATTATTCATAGAAATGGCTGACAAAATTTGTAATGTTATGTTTCCATGGATAACAGATATAACAAAGTTTCTGATGAAATTTTCTTCAACAGGGACCTGTGGGAACCAGTCCTGAACAACAGCAAACAATATTAAAACACCCATTAAAAAACTGAGGTTACTCTTATTGTATTTATCTAGTCAAATACTCCCAAAGTACAAAACACATGTATTTTTTAATAAAATATTGTTAAATACTTCCATATTTATATATAAGCTTGGGTCACTAAGTTACACAGGAGACTATAAAAAAGAGCAGGTTTCCAAGGAATAATATCTTTATTGCTGAATTGGTAGGTACAAACATAAGACCTTATCGAGAAGGGGGTTGTCAACAGCAGAAAAACACACAGGAAGCCGTTCAATCATGGTGCTTCAGCTCCCGTCTCCAGGTTAAAAGAACACAAAGTCCTCCTCATCAAGTGATTTCAATGGCTCAGAAGTAGCGACTGGAGCAGACACAGTCTGATGAAAGGAGGACAGGAGAGTGAGCTGTTAGGTTTCCTGGGGCTCAGTCTTGTAAATGTTCCAAACCTCATGCAAGAAGCATGTCACGCAGTAAGCATGCAGCTGATCCTGTAATGGGGACTGGTAAGAGTGTGTTTGTTTCTTATTGAAATACTGTTTAAGAGGGAGTTTCTCAAGAACAGCTATGTTTCATAGCCATAGTTTTACTGTTAAGAGTGGCCAGAGTGGTCATATTATCTATACTAATAAAAGGCAAAGCCCTCACTGACTGACTGACTCACTCACTGACTCACTCACTGACTCACTCACTGACTCATCACTAATTCTCCAACTTCCCATGTAGGTAGAAGGCTGAAATTTGGCAGGCTTATTCCTTACAGCTCACTTACAAAAGTTTAGCAGGTTTCATTTTGAAATTCTACACGTAACGGTCATAACGGTCAATAACGGTCGACAACGTCCGCCATGTTGAACTTTCTTATTTATGGCACCATCTTCACGAAATTTGGTAGGCGGCTTCCCTGCGCTAACCAAAACCGATGTATGTACTTATTTCGATGGTATGACGCCACTGTCGGCCGCCATATTGAACTTTCCAACGTCACTAATTTTCCA
>JANRMT010062791.1:50939756-51062090 GCA_026402145.1 Polypterus bichir lapradei | reverse complement strand
GAATGGAAAAGGCAGGTGCCATCTCCGGGCATGGAAACCACTTGGTAAGTGACAGTTCTTTGATCGATGGTGATCACCTCGATAGACATGTTAATGGGGGTACGGTTGGAATGATAAAGGAAATGGGTACCTGAACAATGTAAAGTAAGTCTAAAATACCTACACAATAACTATAATCGTAATAAATGAACAATAAAACGGCGGAGAAGCCGTGGATTAAATAAAAAGGTTGTAGTTATCAGCAGGGAGACGTGAATACCGTGGCGAAGCAAGGAAGGGAATGTAGAGACCGGAACGACGGACGGCCTTATATAGGCAGGCAGCCAACAACGTGGGAGGTGTTGGGATGGGGGACCCAACGCCGCCTCACACGGTGACCGAGCTGCAGGCTAAGGACGTATATATGTACGTAAGTAGGATTCAGTTAGCGTTGGGAACCCGTGTACCAAATTTCTTGAAGATGGGCCCATAAGTAAAAAAGACCATTGAAAAGTTCACTATGACGCCCGACAGTGGCATCATATCACCGAAATAAGTACCAAATTTCAGCCTTCTACCTACACGGGAAGTTGGAGAATTAGTGACGTTGGAAAGTTCAATATGGCAGCTGACAGTGGCGTCACACCACCGAAATAAGTACGTACATTGGTTTCGGTTAGCGCAGGGAAGCTGCCTACCAAATTTCGTGAAGATGGGGCCATGAATAAGAAAGTTCAACATGGCGGACATTATGAAAATTAGTGACGTTGGAAAGTTCAATATGGCAGCCCACAGTGGCGACTTACCATTGAAATAAGTACATACGTCGGTTTCAGTTAGCGCAGGGAATCCGCCTACCAAACTTCGTGAAGATGGGGCCATAAATAAGAAAGTTCAACATGGCGGACATTGTTGACCGTTACGTGTAGAATTTCGAAATGAAACCTGCTTAACTTTTGTAAGTAAGCTGTAAGGAATGAGCTTGCCAAATTTCAGCCTTCTACCCACACGGGAAGTTAGAGAATTAGTGATGTTTGGAAAATTTAATATGGCGGCCGACAGTGGCGTCATACCACCGAAATAAGTACGTACATCGGTTTTGGTTAGCGCAGGGAAGCCACCTACCAAATTTCGTGAAGATGGGGTCAGCCTTCTACCTACACGGTAAGTTGGAAAATTAGTGACGTTGGAAAGTTCAATATGGCGGCCGACAGTGGCGTCATACTATCGAAATAAGTACATACATCGGTTTTGGTTAGCGCAGGGAAGCCGCCTACCAAATTTCGTGAAGATGGTGCCATAAATAAGAAAGTTCAACATGGCGGACGTTGTCGACCGTTATCGACCGTTTTGACCGTTACGTGTAGAATTTCGAAATGAAACCTGCTTAACTTTTGTAAGTGAGCTGTAAGGAATAAGCCTGCCAAATTTCAGCCTTCTACCTACACGGGAAGTTGGAGAATTAGTGATGAGTGAGTCAGTGAGTGAGTCAGTGAGTGAGTCAGTCAGTCAGTGAGGGCTTTGCCTTTTATTAGTATAGATCATGGCAAGACACTGGAGAGATTATTACATTATGTAAACATAACATTGTAGAAAACTAAATTTGCAAACTGTTTATGTTCTTCCTTAACCTCCAGCAAAAGGCTGCAAAAGTAAATGGTGTTTGATCGTTGACTCTAGTTTTGCTGAGAGCTACAATGATATTAATGCTGTAAAATATTGATTTTATGGAGTGTTGAATTATATACCATGAGTTGTAGATCCTTGATCTTATAAATTCACAGAAAAAAAATTAACAACAACAACAACAACAACAGCGTTTATTTATATAGCACATTTTCATACAAAAAAAGCTCAAAGTGATTTACAAAATGAAGAATAGAAAAATAGAAGACACAATAAAAAATAAAAATAAGTCAACATTAATTAACATAGAATAAGTAAGGTCCGATGGCCAGGGTGGACAGAAAAAACAAAAAAAAAAAAAAAAAACTCCAGAGGCTGGAGAAAAAAAATAAAATCTGTAGGGATTCCAGACCATTAGACTGCCCAGTCCCCTCAGGGCAAAAAAAAATTAACTTTTTTTTCTTATTGAGGATGGGTCTTTTGTAAATTTTAGATATAAATTCTCTGTTCTTTAGGAATAGAGCAATATTTAAGCATAGCTAACTTCAACGTATTGCTTAGTCAATCTATTTTGAAGACGTTATTAGTTCAAGAGCTGTGCTACATCACAGCTCAATGAGAGTAGCTCTCCTGTAAGTTATCAAAATTCTTGACAACTCTGCTGTTACATCCAATTTGGTCAAATTGACTAAAAGAACTTCTGTTCATAATGAGTCATTTGATATGTTGTTTAAAGTAATGTTAGCGTTGGTTATTTAAACACTTAAAAAAAGTGTTTATCTGAAAAATGCCACCACTTTTAATAATTGCTTGCATTGTTTTTTCCCCTTTAAAATCAGATTTGTAGAGAAATCATTAATCATCTCGTGTCAGTACCGGATTTAATTACTCTTTCTCAGTGTTCATTTAAATTCTTTCTTAATTTTGGGTACTGGGTTAGAAACAAATATAAACAAAGGAAGCCAATCAGCAAATAATTTATTCAGAGCTATGCATGTTGAAAGGTGTATGCTCTTGGGTTTAATCATAATTTTCAAATCCAGCCCTTAAATTCTTCAGGGGTTTAAGCTGCAACTCTATATGGTATCTCATGACAAATTGTTCTGAGACCTAACATGGATACACATCATTACGTTTTCAGTATCAAGTATTACATTTTTAACTTTAGATCTTTCTGATATATATGTTGTGCAGTGAAATTTGCTGAGCTGAGATTGTTTTCAAGTAATGGGTTTTTATAGTAAAACCGTGAAAAAGCTTCCAATATTCTTAAAGACCTTTGGCCTGTTTAAAGAAGCACAACCACTCAATTTAGTTATTTGAAAGCTTAACTCTTTTATAAATTTAGTTCTTAAAACTTTTGGGCACTTAAAGGAAAGTAAGTCAATGTCTTATTTTGTTGTACAGTATGTTCTAAATGAAAAGTGTCAATTCATAATGTTACAGTTTGTGTTGATTTAAATTAAAAGGATTCACATATGAAGTAAAACACAGAAGAGTGTGACTGTAAGCTGTGATTGAAATCATACATTTATTAGACTATAAGATGCTCCTCTAGCACAAAACAGAATAATAACAAATCTGGCAAATAAAAATCTGAACAGTCTGATACATTTCTACTTTATATTGGTACATTAAACATTATTAATTTCTTTAATGATAATCTACATAAGACAGAATTATAGAGTGAGCAATTTGTTTCAAGATAATTATAATGTAATAAAATATGTCACTCCCTGCACTGACCATTTTAGTAAATATAAACAGTAGCATTTTTTATTAGTCTCTGTCCATTACATTTTTAAAGAGTTGGTAGAAAAGCTCAATTACAGTATTTACACAACCAAATACTGCATACAAATAATATACAGTCTTTTTATTAAATGTCACTGTCTCTAGATTATTACAAGTAAATATTGTTATTCTTCTACTGAAGACACCAGATTTAGATCTGTTTTCACAATTATAGACATGCCCAACATGTGACCTGAACTTAAAAGGTATTTTCTAAAAACACTGAGGATGGTTTTTGTTTTATTATAGTATCAAATGATACATCAATCCATCCATTTACTAAACCACTTATCCAGTTCAAGGTCATTGGAGTTTTGGATGTCTCCAGCTGAACGGTGCCCAAAAAGGAAATAACCTAATGACGGGGGAGATAAAGGCCTAAGGCAGTAAATTAAAAGATGATCAGATTTCAAATAACTGAGAAAGCCAGACTTGACCAATTGCCAAAATTAAAGTCACTAACCAGAAAAATGAGTCAGAATAACAAAGCCAAAAGGTTCTCACTATAAGCAGTTTCGAATTTGCTCTTAAGTAATATTATGAAGGTTTGTTTTAGTTGAATATCCCAATACTAGGATGTCAGTTAAGAAGTGCACTTCTGTTTCAAGTAAGGTTTGTGTGATGATGCAACACGTCACAAAACTCATAACAGCAGGGAGCTGTTAGCAATGCCGGCACCATTGGATGGAAGGACGAACACGCCCAAGACCATTGTAGGGTACACCTACATGCACACCAAAATTCGTCATACTGTTTTAGAATAGTGCTCTATATTTCTGTAGTCTAATGTTTTTGTGTTAAGTTAGAAAAATGTATGTGGGGAAAATAGCTGATCTGCCCTTTACCATAACAAATGTATGGTGATAAAAATAAGCAGGATGACTTGGTGCCACTAGGGGTGATCTAACCATATGCCCTCAGTAATTTAGGATGCCACTTGACAGTGAACTTGAAGTGGTTACTGCTTGTTACCTGGAAGTAAAAATGACCCAGGGCTCAAAAGCCCCTTCCACACCAGAGCAGTGACCTTAGAGTTGGGAGACAGTGCTGGACAGACAGGAAGAAGTACGGCCAGGGTGGTGACAGAGAGAGAAGTTCTGTGAGGTAGTGATTCCAGTGTACAAAGGGAATTGAAATGCAACAGTAAAGACAAACTAAAATATTCAGACAATGACACAGCAAATGTTTTAACCTTGCATTATCACGTGACAAGCATATTGAGCATAGACAATATGACCATAGCCAAAAACATAAAACCAGAATACATAATGGCAATACCATAATGTTAATGAAAATGATGATATAAATACATTTCCTTAAACAATACACAATAATAAAAACGCACACACACAATAATACATTTTGCAGGATAAAAAAATCATGACAGTAGAGAGAGAGTAAGACCTTCAAAACTTAACTGTGTGTTATTTTGGAGAAATTATGTTGAGCTGAATAACTTGTTGTTCTCAAAATTGTTCTAACATCCTAACTGAATCAGCCACCCCACAGGGTGGTCAGAGGCTCTTGTTATTTAGGAAGGCCTTGCAGGCACAGGTCTTTGTTATTTTATCTTTTCCATATGCTATGTTATTTCCTCTGCTGTAATTATGTATTAAAATAGCATTTGTGTGCCATTGTTTGAAGACAGCTCATGAGGGTCCCCTACAGTCCACATATACACAGTAAACGGATTATAGAGTATTTTGAAAATTAATTGCCTGACAGGTAAAACTCAACAAGTAGCTACTATACAAAAATATTGTTGCTTTAGAAAAACAACACACTTTTGTGGTGGTAATTTGACTTTTAAGAATGCAATAAATTGGAATATCTTTAAACAAAAAATATAAATTTGATTAGAAATAGGTGTTCATTACTTATATCTCTAATATGCTGCATATGTCATAAAAGTGTATACAAACTCAACACGTAGCTAATATACCAAAATATTGTTGCTTTAGAAGAATTACACACTTTGTGATAGTAATCTAACTTTTAAGAATGCAATAAATTTGAGTATCTTTAAGCATAAAATATACTGTAAATGTGATTAAGTATTCATTACATAGATTTATAATATGCTGTTTATGTAATAAAAGTGTATACAAATTTATATTACAGAACCTGCAGAAAGAAAATAAATTGTGTGCTAATAACCATATCCCTTTCAGTACTACTGTTATGTTTTTTTTTGGTATTTAATGTAATTTGCTATGTGAAAATGGCTTGTATTCAACTGTGTTTTATTTTAAATTGTGGTTAGTGTCTCTTTACAATTATGTTATGCGTTATAGTGAGAAGTTAAGCAAAATGACTCCTTTTATTGGCTAACTAGAAAGATTACAATATGCAAGCTTTCGAGGCTAAAACACTACAAAAACCTAGCTATGCGTTATATAAAACTGTTTCAGAAACACATGGCAGCAGTTTAAATATTTGCATATTCTGATATCCATAAAACTTTAAAATAAAAAAACCTGTAATTTCTTAATATTAAATTTAGAAAACTATTCTTAGTGTAAAACTATGATATGGTGTATATGCTGTAAATTTATTAAGCATATCTCAATTAAAAATAGTTATCATTATTAGTACATTTAATTTTAAACATACACAATTCCCAGTCAACTGCCATTCTCGGTAAGCTTCTTCTTGCATCCTCTGCTGCTTACAAAAACTCCTACTCAATTGTGGCCCAGAAAAGAATAATATTTTGAAAAAACTTGTATTTACCTTAAATATAGAACAGAAATCAATCTATAGCTTTGTGGTTTCTTGAAACATTCAGAAATCATTCAAGCTATCTTAACGTTAGGTCTGGGTGTAGATTATATAAAGTCTGAATATTTAGGTCTCTCAGCATTTATTATGAAATTCAGTACGAGAGGCAAAGACACAAAGAAACACAAAAGCAAACACAACTGCTTATTCTCTGCCAAGACGCAGTAAGATAGAATCACAAAGAGCTTCTATTACTAGGCTAAATATAAAATACTAAGACAGAAAAAACAAAGTGATATAGAGCAATGCTGTGTTTTCTTGCCTTTGAGCCTCAGAAAGAGGTACAGGAAGATGCTTATAGTTCATTTATTATAGGAAAAAAAAATACTATGTTTAAATGACTGTTATGTTGTATTTAATATTGTTTATATTTGTGCCGCAAACAACAGCTTCAAAATGCATCACAGAAAGGAAGTATGATGATTTTTATTAACTGAAAAGTGAGGGAAGCTTGTGTTTTATTATAGACTATTTCAATATTATAGTGAAAATGTTTCAGAAAATGTAGCATTTATGAACCAGCCTTAAAACAAAGTAAAAAATAAATAAATGTGACAAACAACCTTTATTATTGAAGGCCATTTAAAAGAGCCAGGTGATAAATGTGGACAAGGATTGGAAGGCAAATTCACCATCAATAAAGCTATAAGATAAAAAAAGGAAAAACTATTGCTTTATTTATGCAATATATTAAAATAGACAATCACAACTTAGTCTTCTGAGTAAAGTATATGTAAGGATAATATTTGTCACATTCTTCTGACATGCTGTATTTTTATATACAGTATGTTATTCTGAGATTCACACATATTTACTATTTGTCAAAGGAGATTCAACAAATTTTTATCACAGTCGTATATACAGTATTCTGCCAAGGGTGGTCGAATATGAAGTAGCTGGCAGTATCTCTACGGTGGATAAAGAAACTTGAATCACTGTCTTCAGATGCCCCAAATTTAATTTTGGCCAATTTTATCCAATGTTTGCTAATTTAATCTTTACCTAAGTTTAATCAGTATCTCACTTAACCAATGTACAACGGACGTTCAAAAAGTTTCCACACTTTCATTGGAAACGGTGAAGGTGGGAGGAGTAGTAATTGGGCATTAAAAAGTTGGTATGATGGTGGGAAAATTACACAGCAAACAATGGAGAATATATAGAAAAGTGATGTAATTTGTTTTTGAAATTCTTAATAAATAGAGTTAAAAAAAAAGCGTCGAAACATTTTGAACGTCCCTTGTATAATAAGAGAACGCTCCAAAAGTAATACTGGAGTATAAAGGCAATTACACATCTAGAAACTAGAAAACCCCTGATATGTTCATCAGGTTATAGCTATAACCACCCCATTCATCTATATAAACAATGACAGAAAAACCTGTAATTCAATCAATCAAAATCTGTCAAGAGGGGTCTAGGAAGCTATTTTAAATGAACCAGCTGATCTGCCTTTAAATAGTCATTTGCTGATATTTCTGAATTGTTGGCACAATAAGCAATTATATCTCGTTCTGCAAGGATATCATAATTCTGGTCTAACCAGTCAAATTATATCTTAACTCCAAGATGTAGATTACTAAAGATTTAGAAGAATTCACCCAAAAGAAAAAAAACATTTCAGCACTATTATAGAAAAATGTGAAAAGTAAAATAAGGTGTGCATAGCTGAAGTATAAGGGCAGAAATAAGAGTGAACTGTAAACTGACCAACCAGAGATTGTTACAGCTCATTATGAAATTGATGGCTAGCATTCACAGTTAAAGAATAAATCGAGTGGAATTGATGGGAGCTACTATTGATTTTGCAATATATCTAGTTGAAGCAGACAAAATTCAAAATGAGTTTGTGCAAGACAGTATTGACAAGAACATTATACTTGAAACGTTTCCAGCCATTAAGAAATATATCCAAAGAAATGACATTATTTGGAAAAATGCATTATATAGGAAACAACAGCATATTTTCTTTACATTAACACTGAAAGAGGTTTTAACAGCTCTGGAACTGACCACCATCTGCCAAACCCATGAATAGGATGTACTTTATATCAGCTGTAGCCCAGTGCTGTTTCCAAAAATGGGGAAGCTTACAATAAAGTAAACACAAAGTAATAAGACCATCCCTCTTTATATGCATCTGAATTCCTGCAATAAAATATCATCTGGCTCAATTAATTCTGTCATAGGTCTGAGACGCCGGGTTATGATTAATAGATTACTGAACCAATGACTAGTCTCTGACTAGAACTGTAGATAGGAGTCAGCCTTTTATTTGTTCAAGATTATGTCAAAA
Source organism: Polypterus bichir lapradei (assembly GCA_026402145.1). Taxonomy (NCBI): domain Eukaryota; kingdom Metazoa; phylum Chordata; class Cladistia; order Polypteriformes; family Polypteridae; genus Polypterus; species Polypterus bichir. The sequence continues at coordinate 51,053,614 of JANRMT010062791.1, read as the reverse complement.
AGTCTCTATATTCCACTAAACATTTGATTTATAACAGGCACCCAAACTCTGTAAAGAAGCCACAGTCCTTCCATTTGCCAAAACTGCACATCCAAGTTTCCTGAATGATGTCAGACTGGTTGTTGTAACTCCTCATATCAATAAGCAACCGCATTAACAACCTTTGACAATCTGATTAAGACAAAGCTTTTAAAAAGACTTAACAACTTGCATACAAAGCAAAGACAGGCACAAAGAATGCCACAGCTACACTTTTCTATCTGCTGTATGAGCACTTGGAAGGTTCCAAAACCCATACCAGAGTGTTATTTATTGATTGTTCATCTGTTATATTTGATTTTTTATCTAACAGAATACAGAGTGTGCTTCTCCTGTCTGCTTCTGATGAGAATCCTTCATCAACAGGGTCACCTCATGGCTGGTGTCTGTCTCCTTTTCGGTTTATTTTGTATACAGGTGACTGTAAGTTCACATAGGATGTGCATGTCTTAAAGTGTGTGGGTGATTCTGTCATTCTTCATCTTTTTCAAAATAAGGAGAACAGTATTAGAACTAATGTTGATGAATTTCTTAAGTGATGTGATTTATAGCCAAAATTATTAAAGTACCAAAAACTATGTCATAGCATTCTCTAATTCAATGAATCCAGACCAGGGTCATGAGGAAGTTTGGGTGTGGTTGCAGGATCGGGGGATTTGGGGCCAGATCCTATCCAGGCTATCATGTGGCGCAAAGAAGGAACAAAGCCAAAACAAGACACCAGGTCCATCACAGGGTGAACACACCCACACAACAACCACACACTCAAATTTCTTTCAATAGAGACTTAATTATTAAGTGTGATATCACAATTTTATATATCTCTTATTGAATCCCTTTACACGTTGTTTTATATTATTGGATTGGACATCTCAGCAGTAAGATCAAGAACCTTCTCAACAACATTCTCAAAACTAGTACTAAAGCTATTGGACTGTGGGAATTGTCTCTCACTGAGCAGTATCACAATTGGAGTAGTAAGAAGACCTACTTAATTCTGTTAGATAATAGCAATCATCTATTTCCAAAGTTTCAATTATTGCTATCAGGCTTTAGATTTAGTTTCCCAAAACTAATGAGCAATATTTTAAGAACCCTTTTATTCCCGGTGTAATAAGTATTCTGAATTCAATTTACTCTTTTAGTTTCGCTTCCCTATAAAATGAAAAATACTGCATTTTAAAAATCCTACTGTAGTGCTGAGTGACAATGTTAGGCTTGAAGAAGTATGAAAATGTAGGGTCATCAAAAGAATGGAAGAGTGAATAACAAAAAAATTGAGAAACAAAATTAATTTAGTTGAGGTCAGGGTTGTAATGTGTGTAGTGTGGAACTGCCAAATTGAGAACAATCATTAACAAATGTCAAATGCATGGATGATGTATTTTTAGCGCTTTATTTATTTATTATTTAGTATATTGTATTTGTCTCTTACCTTTTAAAAAAACACATTAACTAAAAATAAATGCATTTCCCTGATATTTTATGAATATAGTGGAGGTGGCATTGTCCTGTAGTCATTAGTTAAAGACATGAATGTTATGTTAAATGGTGTCTCCAAATTCAAATGCGTGAATGTGAGTGGGTGAGTGTGCCATGTGATTGGTTGGTTCCTGCCTTGTTCGCAGTGCTTGGTTAACAAGTAAAAAAATGAATGCACTGGAGAGTTAATTGAGCTACGCCATTTAAAGTTGAAAAGTTTTTGAAAGAAATTTGTTCATTGATATGTTCCATGTAACGCAGTCTGCAGAGATATACATAAAGGTAACTACATAAATTTTAAGTGTTTTGGCTGTGCTTAGAACAGAGGAAACAAACATACAATAATAAGAATGGCTGTACATCAATATCTGATAATAACACTTGAATAAATAATAAAGTACGTAACACATAACAAATCCATGAAATATACAAAAAATTGGCCTTGACCTAAACATTGCTGACTAGGAATTATTAAAATCACAGAATAAACAGTCAAATGGATACAGAAACTGCCAAGAAAAGATAAATACACAAAAAGTATTCAGATTTCTGTTTTTTTGGTAACAATGGAAACATATTACTATTGACATAGTCATGTAATTACAACAGAACATATAAAATGGAGTGAAACAGAAAGAGCGAGAAATAGAGAAACATATCCACAACATGCACTCACCAAAGAAATTATGGCTACTGGGAATATTGATCAAATGGTAGATGTTTTTTTTCTAGATGGAAATGGGCAGAATGACATACAAGCAATGGGAAAATAAAATAATTGTAATGAACTAATAAACAATTACTTGGCATAACAATTACTTTCATATTATTAATTGCTAGGTAATTTACATATGATTAAGGTTATTTTTTTATTTCTTGTTAGATTTTATTTTTGTAATGCTAAGTTTTTTCTTGTTTTCTGGTGAGTAAATTTGACTTTTTAAAGGAGGTTCCATAAGTGTGTCATTAACTGATTTTCTTTACAACAGTATGCGACTGATGTAAATGAATAGGCTTTATAGGTTGTTGCAAAAACAAAATACAAATAATTTTGTTCAACTGCTAGGTACACATGTAGTATGCCAGGTGACCTACAGAAGTAGTGCTTATTCACAGAGAGAGACAGAGAGGTTGGGAGCATGTGCTGATAGAGCACGTTCTCACAACCACCACACAATGAACCACCCAGATTAAGATCTGAGTGCAGCCATTCAATGGGTGACACCTCAGCACCACACTGAACAGTTTGAGTTTTTTTATAGTGGCTGAAGTGCCAATCCTGCCACCAACCCCTGAGTTTTCCCTGCAAGTTGGAGGCTCTGCTTGCAGGGCTGAATGCAGATTCACAGAGAGCCAGCCAGAAATGAATTTACTTTATGCAAGTACTTATGAGTCTGTATACTTTATTTGACTGTCAAGAAACGTCTAGCTATCTTAACATTTGTATCCACTTTTCAGTTTACCTTGTTCTATTTATTCTGTCGGGTGTAAAGAAAAACTGATCCAACAACAGGATCATGACAGAATCCAGCCATGAATAGCATGTCAGGCCAAACATTTTCATCTATCATTGCTTTTTAAAGCATCCTTTGTGTCTGCAGCTGGGTGTTTCAGGTATACTCTGTCTACAGACACAATGAAAACTGCATATATTCATCTGTACATGCAATAAAGACCTTCCCGAGGTGGTCCATTGATATCAGATGATAGTTCAGGTTTCACAAAAGGTACCTTGTATCGCAGGATTAAGTAAAGCCTGTGAAACCCTTGGAATCAACTCTCACTTTTGTAGGTCATTATAAAAAGCTACTTTCTAATGTTTTGTAGGGGGCACATGCTCCTTAAAAAAATGTTTCACATATTTCGATGTCTCCACTAAAGACCAGATCTTTCCATAGAATACATATGCAAACTGAAAACCGATGGTGAAAGACAGTCACTCAAACATTAGAGCTACATAGCGTGCAGCTTAACTTTCAGGGCTGATTTATTAGAATAGGATGGTGGAAACATTTCCAGATTGTTGCTGAGTCCTTGGCTCTTCAGCTCTGTCCAGATGACTTGGTTCAGTGAGCTATCCCAAGGGTTAGAGAAATTGCTGATTGGCAGGTAGATGGTTAAACAGTTGTGAGAAACAGGTGCAGCAGGGTATGTGCAGTAGCTGCTGTTTCTGTTATTGCATTCAAATGTTGTTTGATTAATCTCTGCCTTTTAAAAGTGGGAGGAAATGGGAGTATGGAGAGAAACACACACACAAGCCAGAATTTAAAGTTGTGACACATTGTTAAACAGATCAGAAATGTACTAGTATTTAAGTACTTTTTTAAGTTATATTTCCTAGTTATTATGCAAATATTCTAAATGTAAAAATTTTCTTACAGATCCCATACATTAACACTCACCATCAGTGATATAAAAAGACACATTTAATATCCACCGTAACAACTTACCAGTAAAAATTCTTGGCCGTGTAGTGCATCAGATGATCTGATGTAGTATACAAGTGCCGAGGGAGCTGAAAGCCTGCGTTTAACAGTTTGTCATGGTGAGAAAATGTGAATTCCCCTTAGAAACGTTTGATTATTATGCAGAGCAATGAGATATTAGTATAACTCTGTCCTTCTTCAGGACATCTCCTGTTCGTGTCCAGTGCCCTGTCAACAAATGTAAAATAAATGATACTTCACTTATTAATTAGTTCTTTGCCATTTAATTTCTGCAGATCTAGCATTATGTACTTAAAAAAGGTTTTGTTTGCTTGAGATGAAATCCAGATGGCAGCTTAACATGGATAGCAAAATTTACCTCATATAAATCTGTACATTAAGGAATAAATTCTGATTTGCGCAAGCAAAATTATATTTAGTGTAGGCTACTTTTTTCTAATTTTGTATTGGCAGTTCTGTCTCAAGAAAATTATACATTTGAATACTTAATATTTTAAATATAGTTTTTGTATAAGTGAATTGGATGGATGGGTGCAAATATATAAATAAATAAATAGATTTAACTTGTGTCTCACTTTATTTTATAGTATTCAATCTTCATATCCATTCAGCTGAATCAAAACCTATTACAGTTTACCTTTTTGTTTTACCTCTAATAACTAGGGAAAAAAAACATTAGAATTATGTATTTTTATTTTGTTACAAACGCAATATTTACATTTTCAGGTACCTAAAAGTAATTGGTTGTAATGTGATAGGAAAAAGTGATATGTTTTTTAAAGAAGGTAGAAAAGAGGCTTATAATCTGGCACACTTTCTTTTTCCTTTTAAACAGTAATATATTCATTGTATTTATGGTTTCAATGGATATGTGTACCTTACAATAACAGCACAAATTACTTTTACAATATTTTTATAAATCAGTTGTCACTTCTGCCCCCAGTGTCCTTGGAACATTTACACACATATATCGATTTTGTCCTCCTGGTATGGCTTTTTGGTCTCTAATCTCTTGGTCGCTCTCTTCAGTGCTGTCTGTTCCTATTTCCCACTTGTCATATATTCTTTTATTTCTAGACCTTTTAGTTCTTGCTCTCTTTTTACACCAGTGTAAATTTTGTCATGTTTGGGCACAGTAGCTGTTAAACTTCTCTTTAGACGGAAGACCCCTGCCCTGATTACATTGGGGAAGTTTATCTACCTTTTATAAATTGAATAGCTGTGTTACTCAGCTTCACCTGGGAAATTTCCTAAGAGAATGGGCCTTAGGGACATTGGCGTCAGCTAATAGGATGTGTTAGAAGTAATATGGAACTAACTGAGTACTTTTCTGTATACTATATTTATTTATTTGTTTGTTTGTTTACTTTTATTAATTATTAGTTTATTATTAGTTCACTGGAGCTCCATATTCTGAAATATGCTAGGTAAAATTGACCAAGACTAAAACATTCCTGCTGTAGATCAATTCCTTTTTTTACTGACTGACTTTGGCTTTTGTTGATAGTCACTGCAAAATACAATTTAATGGGAAACTGTATTCTTTTGAATTGAAACAGGTAATTATACAATACAATACAGTTTATTTTTGTATAGCCCAAAATCACACAGGAAGTGCCGCAATGGGCTTTAACAGGCCCTGCCTCTTGACAGTCCCCCAGCCTTGACTAACAGAGAAGACAAGGAAAAACTCCCAAATAAACCTTGTAGGGAAAAATGGAAGAAACCTTGGGAAAGGCAGTTCAAAGAGAGACCCCTTTCCAGGTAGGTTGGGCGTGCAGTGGGTGTCAAAAGAATGGAGTCAATACAATACAATACAATACACAGAACAGAACAAATCCTCAATACAGCATAAAAATAAAAAAATTTAGAAGTACGGAGCAGAATTTAACAGTAGATGATATCACATAATAAAATTTGGATAGTTTTAGAGTCCTGGAGACCTCATCCATCAAGCTGCCTCCCCCATTTGGCTATTCCACGGCTGAAACAGTGCTGGGCCAGCCAATCCGATGAAAAGACCCCTCTTTCCCATGATTCCTGCGATTCTCCATCAGGGATGACTTTACCATAGGCAGGCAAACAACTTGGCAGGTGGGCCATGGCACCAGTTGCCACATTTGAGTACTGAGAACAGAAACAGAATAGGTGAGGGTTAGTATTCAATTATAAATATCATGTTACTTATGTTTTAGTGCTAATGACTAACAACAGAGATGCAGTATGTACAGTTAATCAGCAGCTCTAGTCAGGATATGCTAAACTGAAGTAGTGAGTCTTCAGCCGGGATTTAAAGGCTGAGACCGAAGGGGCATCTCTTATAGAAGCAGGAAGACCATTCCACAGTTTAGGGGCCCTGTAACTAAAAGCTCGACCTCCCACTGTTATTTTATTATTCCTTGGAATTACAAGCAGACCGGCATCTTGAGATCTTAATGTGCGCTCAGGTTTGTAAGTCATGATAAGTTCAGACAAGTAAGTCGGACCTTGGCCATTTAATGCTTTATATGTTAAAAGGAGGATTTTGAAATCTGCCCTAAACTTAACCGGGAGCCAGTGTAAGGATTTAAGAACTGGAGTTATGTGTTCATATTTTCTTGTTCTTGTAATAATTCTTGCAGCCGCATTTTGGATTAACTGGAGGCTGTATAGAGAACAGTTTGAACAGCCAGTGAACACCGCATTGCAGTAGTCAATCGTACTAGAGATAAATGCATGAATTAATTTCTCAGAGTCCTGTTTATTTAGAAAGCGCCTTAATTTCCTAATATTTTTACGATGAAAGAAACATGTTTTGGACAACTTTGTAATATGTGCTTTAAATGACATGCTAGAATCAAAGATAACTCATAGATTGAGGGCTGATTCAGTAAAATTAATTGGGATTCCAACTGAGTTAAATGATGACAAAATATTGTTGTGATCAGCGTCATTCCCTCCAACAATTAACAACTCTGTTTTATCTGTATTTAAAGACAAGTAGTTCTCATTCATCCACTCCTTTAATTTGCTAACACAACTAATTAAAGACGACATCGGAGAAACTTCATTTGATTTAAATGAAAGGTATAACTGGGTGTCATCTGCATACGAGTGAAAATTAACATTATGTTTCCTAATGAGAGAGCCCAGTGAAAGCATGTAAAGTGAAAACAGTAAAGGTCCCAGTACTGAGCCCTGCGGGACACCATATTGAACTTCTGTGTATAATAATGGAGTACTGTCAGCATATTTCTGTACATATTGGAATCGATTTGATAAATAAGAACTAAACCAAGCGAGCACGGGGCCTGCAAGCCCAACATCATTTTCTAGCCTGTGCATTAAAATAGAATGGTCAATGGTGTCAAATGCTGCACTTACGTCTAACAACATAATTACAGTGGAGTTTCCTTCATCAGAGGATATCAGAATGTCATTTACAACCCGTGTTAGTGCCGTTTCTATACTATGACCAGTGCAAAAACCAGACTGGAATTTCTCAAATAAATTGTAATGTGTAAGGTGTGACTGAAGCTGACTGGCGACTACTTTTTCTAGTATTTTAGAGAGAAACGGTAAATTTGAAATAGGCCTATAATTATTTAGTATGTGTGGGTCTAGGTCTGACTTTTTAAGTAATGGTTTAATGACTGACACTTTTAGTGCATCAGGTACTATACCATGCAATAATGAATTATTGGTAATGTTTAGAATAGGCGCTGCAAGAACATCCATTGCACTTTTTACTAGTTTTGTTGGCACTGGATCTAGGGAACAAGTAGTGGGCTTCATTTTAGAAATTAAAGTTAAGACTTCCTGCTCAGTTACAGGATTAAAATTATTAAAGTGCTGAATGCAATGTGAGACAGGGTCTCTGCTAAGCTAGTATTTGGTTTGTACTGTGATGCAGAGATCTGGGATCTTATATTTTTAATTTTCTCATTGAAGAAGTTCATGAAGTCTGTACTGCTAATATCTGTTGGTATTTTGCACTGTTGATCTGAATTCCCATTTGTTAATTTAGCCACTGTTCTAAACAGTACCCGAGGATTTTTATTATTGCTATCTATTAATGTAGAATAGTATTCTGAGCGAGCTTTAAAGAGGGGTTTTTTTATATTTATTAACACTCTCTGTCCATGCAATTTGAAAGACATGTAGCTTTGTTGTTCTCTATCTGCACTCCAGTTTTCGACAATCTTAATTTAAGAGCGCGAGTGTTTTCATTAAACCAGGGAGAGTTTCTATGTTCTTTGATCACTTTTGTTTTAAGGGGAGCCACTGTGTCCAGAGCATCTCTCAAGGTCACATTATAATGTGATGTTAGCTGATCTAAATTGTATTCCACGTTTACATTTGATGTTAACTGAATGGTTAACATAACTAAATGGTTTTCCACAATTACACTCAACTTACTCAAGGTATCTATAAATTTTGAAGCAGAATTACAATCTAGATGTCGCACTGTCTTTGTTTTAATCTGTGAGTGCGTTGGCAAGAGCAGGACTAAATCAAATGTAATTAAGAAGTGATCGGAAATAACTTCATTTAATGGAGTAATATTTAAATTTTGAATTTCAACTTTGTAAGTTATCTCTAGACTTATGAAGGAACGAGTATCCATCTGGTGACGCCTCTGCTAGGGAAACAGTGTCATATTTACTAAGCCAGGTTTCAGTGAGAAGACACAGATCAGATTTTGTACTTAATATAATATTTACCAAAACAGCTTTAGTGCCAAGAGAGCGAATGTTCAATAAACAGCATTTAAAATTGCATGGTTCTTTCTGAACTGGTGATATATTTTTTGTTTTAATTTGAAGTAAATTTCTATTACAGATGCCCCTGGTGGAGGGTCTGATTTTATCCCTTGGTCTAATTATACAGCTTATTTTTTGGTTATCAATTATTTTAAGGTTTGCATCAAGACTAAATTTACTGGATGCCCCACGACAAGGGTTTTGTGTAACAGCTTCAGGAAATTAGTAATTAGTAGGGATTATGGGAATTTAGGGTATAAATATATTTTCACACTCCAGCATATCTTGTAAAAATGGTAGTTAAATAGTGGATTAGTCAAGAAATTTAAAAAATTATATTTAATATTTTCTTTATTTGTTAAAGTAAAGTCCTGGACCCCTTTGGTACTGTGTCTCTTTGGAGAATCCTTGGGTACTACTGGTTTGACTTTGTGTCATATGAGGAGTTGCTCACAGAGTTCTGAATGAGGCACATTACCTGCATTGTGAGGGAGCGTCAGCGTCAGCTATGGCCATGTGGCACAATTCCCAGAGGGTGATAAAGCTTGCAGGATCCTCACTGTTGAGGACCCGAGGGGCTGGACCAGGCCAAGGGGATGCCCAAATACCACCTGGCTATGGCAGATAGAAGGTCATTTCCAGACGATGAGGCTGGACCGCATATCTGCCAGGGGTGTTGCCAACCAGAATCCTGAGCTGTTTCATCATGTGGTGAATGTGGCAATGCACTGTACATGCTCCCTAACCTGACCTGACTGGATCTATTAAAATAAACATACAGCAAACATATAATTTGTCACTGTTTTAATACACTAAAAACTGTAAATTCCTAATATATTAATATTTATAAAATAAAATTTATGCACAAAAATCCTCCTTTTTTTAGAATTGCCTTTTCCAGACAATGTATAACTTTTTGTGCTCTTTAAAGCTTCACATAGTAACAGAACTTTCTGTGAAATAAATCTTTTATATATAAAAATTCTATGTCTTGATGGGATTTCCTTCTGTATTGGACATTTCTGGAATTCTTCAGTACATACATGCTTGGGAAATCTCAAGCGGCACAACAGCCAAGACACCTCCTTCTCTGCAATTGTCCATCCACCCTATTGGTTACTGGTGATATTTACGTGGCCTGTCAATCACTTCTGCTGTATCTTTATTTACATAAAGCATGTTCTTAGTGCATCACTAAGCATGTAAGTTAGTATAATATTAGTAAATATCAACAAATAAACAAATTATCAGGTAATAAAAGTGTTGGTTAATCTTCCTTTTTCTATCAGGTCAAGTGTGTTTTTGACTGTGTTCTGTGATTGGCTGCATCCACATTCAGGGATTTTTCCTACCTTATGCCCAATATAGTTACACAAAGAAAAAGAGCATGCAATGACAATTTGTTAAAAAAGGAGCAAAAGTTAATTCAATCAATGCGGAAAATAGAGGTTGTTTTTTTAATATGTGGTAATACATTTTACCAGGCTGTAGGGATTTCTTTTTTTTGTGACACAGTACTGAAAGAAGAGAGTTCTTAATATTTCCGACCACATATATACACAGTATTTTAATTAAAGATACAGTATTTGGGTTCCCTTGACAGAATGCAAGGACATTATACTTTGAAAAATGAATGACAAAAGTTTTTTTAGGAAGTATGAAAAGAGTGGGAAATTGCCAGGAATGTACTTTATTAACCATTACTATAACTAATTTATCCAAATGTATTATTCTTTAATAGAAAAAAATCTGCATCAAACTTGATGAAAACTATAGCTATAAGTGTATGCGGTGTAGACTGAGATCAAGAAAGTGTGTAAATTTAATGGCAAGCAAGCTAAATAAGTAAATACATACACAATAATAAACAGGGACAATGCCACTAAGCCAAAGCAATGATATGGAAGTTCAATGTATGCATGACCCCATAAATTATATACAAATTAATGCAGCAAAAATGAGCAATGTATGAATAACATTCAGTGGAAAACTCCAGGGTCTATTTGATACCTGAGTAAAATAAATACTCAAAAAACAAAATGAGGCATTGACTGTGCTAGTGAGTGCTTGGAGAATCACTGAACTGAGCAGGTTGAATGTATGGTTATGGATATTCTGCAAATTAAATGGGACAAAGTGTCAGCTGTGGCATTTTATGTCCTGGAGTGTGTTCAACTTTATGCAGTGATAATCTAAACAAATGGACAAAGCTGTTTATTTTAACTGTAACTGTGTTAAAATTCCAAAGCAGATAGTACAGTTTTGATGATTGAGATGGCATTTCAGGATGAGACAACCACCTAGATACTTAACTGCAATGTAAGGACTTCATATATTTTTTGGTTGGAATAATAAGAGTAAAAGTCAAATTTTCTTCCTGATCTGGCCACTGAAACATCAAGGAAAGAAGTCAAGGGATGAGATGAGAGCCTTTATTTAAATCTTGTTAAATCTGCTAAGAGTGAATAATCAACAAATTACCCTCCACTCTGCTGGATACGTCTGATGTGACTGTGTGCAAATATAATTAGGCAGTCTTTCCCCTGAAAATATACTGAAATCTTATACTTGTGTGAAACATAAAACAATTGAAAAAACAAGTATTATTGTCAAACAATGTGTGGAGTATGAAGAAATACTGATTTAATGCATGGATGAAACTGCTTACAGCAGAACATTACAGAAATGAGTATTCTGTGCTCACTTTGACTAAAAAAAATTAAACCATGCTGTTGTAAATTTTTAAAAAATAATTTTTCTCAAGTCACCATGCAAAGGATTCAGCATATATATATATATATATATATATATATAGAGAGAGAGAGAGAGAGAGAGAGAGAGAGAAAGATAGAGAGAAACTATCAAATTCTTCATTCAACTGAAGCCTCTCTGGCTAACAATAGTTATCTTTCAAGTTTTATAGTCCTTACATAAGACAATATGGACTGTGTGAGATAGAAACCCTGCAAGCTTGTTCATGCAGGGCCCGCATAGGTTTCAGGTTGGTTATATGGGATTTATCTGGGCAGTGAGTTGGCTGTATGATGGGCTGGGCTTGGGGCAGATGAGGTAAACCCATGTGAGTGTTACTTGGGCTACCACATGTATGTTATTGGGCTATCATGTGGGTTCTACTTGGGCACTAGGTGGGCTAATATAGTTTTTACAATTATTTTATTTAGAAGCAAAGGTCTGTAATACGGTTTGCATATTTATAGATAGAAATCCAAAAGGGAAAAAAATTAATCATGTATCTTTATATAGTCTTTTATTCCTGAGCTTTCGACACAGTGTATATTGTAATAAGAATGAGTCTCCAGACATCATAAAGGTTTGGGGCAGCCACCCGTATATTATTTCCCAGCTGCAAAATTTTTTGAAATAGTTGAACAGAGATATTCACAAGACTGAGTCCAAAACAGAACTGATTATTTGGAGATAAGATGGCGGTTTTAAGGGCTAAGGAAAGAAATGATGTCATCTAGTCTGGAACCGGAAGTGACATCATCAGAGGTGCCAAAACCGGAAGTGACATCATCAGAGGCGCCTCAGCCGGAAGTGACGTCATCAGATGTGCCGGAACCTGGTGGGATTTTCTGGGAATGGTCTGCAAGAAACTGAGAGAGACAGTCAGCACACTCTGCCACCCCCTGGTCTGGTGTAGTATTACAGTTCCCCAGGCCCTTTAGCTGTCTCCTAAACATGTGTGTGACAATATGTAAAACTTAAAAAGTATATAAAATGTTTGCATTTTTTACACTATTCAGGTACTCCTTCTGGTACTCATAACATTTGTGTTTGTGTGTGTGTGGGTCAGTTCATTAGGTTCTTTGTTTAAGGAGAAGAGGAATGTATCAAATAATTTCTGATGGGTCATATGAGGACCGGGTACTCCTCCATGGAGAAAAAATTAATTTTCAAACCAGCGGTCAAAAATAGTATATACAATAGTATATTCTTCTTTGAACATAATGTGTCATGTACATATAAATTAGTTTAAGGTTTATTTTTCAAAACGTTGAGCAGCATAAAGTTCATTGTTTAATTGTACGGAGAATCACGTCTTCACATTGGGAAAACAGGGGGAACAGAAGGTGGAAACACAGGATAATGGAGAATGTGCACTTCTTTTACGTACAAGGAAGTCCAATCCTATTTGAATAATGTCATGAAAGAAAATCACAGACAAACATTTTTGATTTTACTATTCATGTTACTGTCTTTAAAAAATTTTATTGCCATAAGGGATGCGTGGACATACAGTTACATCTGGGTTGGGCTCCGGCTGCAAAACTGTGCAGAAACTGTACTGGTGGACAACAGGCTGAGCGGTGGTTGGACATATAGCCTCTCAATCCCAGCCTCAAGCAGCCAACCAGCCTCCTTAGTATACATATGTGTAAAATAGATATAACAATATAGAAAAATACATACAAAATAATTTTCTTAACAATGTTAATTTATATTTAAGGACTAGTAATGGCAAACTGCACGATAACGTGCAGTGAATACACTTGACTTATAGTTTTCATTCTTTTTCTCTTTAAGTTTATCATTAATTTTCTCAGAGGTTGATGTGCTTGCTGCTTCCTGAGCAGCTTTTCTTTTCTTCACATTAGCAGCCTTTTTTCTCTTCTTTCGTCTGCATCTTTTCGCGTTAAAACTGATTAAGTCAGTTTTTGTGTTGCAATTTCTTAGTATGTTTTTCTTAATTTTTCACTTAAGCTGGCACTTAAATCTTCAATCTGCCTTAAGAATGATTTAGCCGTAGACGTGCAATAAAATAAAATAAAAATTAAAAGAGTAATAAAAATAATCATCTCGAAAGCAGATAGTAGACATCACGTAGTATATGTGTAACCAATTTCAGGTCAATAGGTCAAACAGTTTGCGAGCTGCAGGTGATTTAAAATCCTGGACAGACAAACAAACAGCCACGGTAGCGTATTATATAAGAAGATATTTTCAAAATTCAGTTTACATATATTTCATTCATCTATTTCTGACCATTTTATTTCAGTATAGGCTGTTATATTAGCTTCATTTTGAGACATTGCCTAATTAAACATGCACATCTTTGTCATGTAAGAAGACTTCAGAATACCCTGGGAAAAAACACTTTGAGTCCTTGAGTTGTGATGCAATTTCTCAAACTTCTTCAACATTTTGTTACATAATATGTAATGTGTCCACAAATTAATATAGCTAAAAAAACTCAAATACAATTTTTTTGTGATTACATTTTTTAATGCAACCCCTAAATGTGTTAATTTAATCCGGTTAATTTGACCACATTTCACATATTTTTGATCAGGTATTGCCAAATGAATCTAAGTCTATTAATACTTGTAGCAGGTCAACAACACTTGTTTCCTATGTTGTTTCTTGATAATCTTCATCCACACACACAAGTATAATTGCAGCCATCCCTTATGATATGGGATCATTCCGCATGATACAGGATCATCGTGTATTGGAACATAAAATACTGTGTACTGTATTAAACTGTTTCATATATACAGATGCAGTATTTCTTTTAAGTATAATAAAAAAACAATTTATGTCAAACCAGTTATAGAAGCGGAGTGAATGAATTACATTTCCATGGCACAGTAACGTTACTCACCGACATGCTTTTCACTCTCAGTTAGACTGCACGTCAACATCATCATTGCCAATATGCTGCATTCACACATTGAAGGTAATAACACAAAGTCACATCGCGCAGTGTAGCAGAACGTCCAGAACAAGACAGTGCACGCAATGTAAGCATTACTATGGTGATGTCAGCTAAACCAAGTCCACCCGTAAAAGAGGCTGTTGAGGTTTGAGTGGGAGACAGAATGTCAGTAGGTTACTCTTTTCTCAATGGATACACTTTCTGTTGAGCTTGTTTGGTTGACTGTGGAGGGATATTTGACCTGAAACAGCACGGTCCAGGTGCTAGCCATGTCTGCCAGCTAAACAGCAGATGACACAGACTGAATTCACTTTATTAATTGTAGCCCAGACTTCCCCCAAAGCAGACATGTTATGTTGTTGTTATTGTTTATTTATTGTATGTTACTTACTGTAGCCTGCATTAGTCTATGTTATGCTGTAATCAAAAAAATGAAACAAATAATCAGTGAAAATTGATCATGCTAATATTTCCGTTCATTTGAGTCTGTCTTTCATGTGGTGTGTAGATGCTGTGAAATTGTGTTCAATCAGGCTCATTATATCATAATAACATAACACAGTATGTAACTTTGTCTTTTCAATTTGTTCATTTCAAAATAATAATCATCAATAGCTTTGGAAACCTTTTCTCATTTATATTTGTTCAAGATTAATATGTTACATTCCACCAACGTCTTGATTATTATTTATTTCTACAGAAAAATCATATTTTATCACAGAATAAAATAGCATTTTCATTGATAAATGTGATCTAGCAGAGGAAAACAGTAAATATTAAACATATTTGTGGTAGACCACCTGGACCCACTTCAGCTTGCCTATCAGACAAAGATCGGAGTGGAGGATGCAATTATCTGTCTGCACCACAAAGCTTATTCTTACATGGCCAAACCCGGCAGCACTGTGAGGATTGTCTTTTGATTTCTCCAGCACTTTCAATACCATCCAGGCATCCCTACGAAGGGGTAAGCTCAGAGATATGCAAGTGGATGAACCTATGGTGACCTGTTTGTCAGGTCACAGTTTGTGAGACTCCAGGACTGTGTTTCTGATACAGATATGAAGAACACTGGATCACCACCAGGAACAGTCCTGTCTCCTTTTCTCTTCACTCTGTACACCTCAAACTATAAATATAACACTAGGTCATGTCCTTGCAGGAATTCTCAGATGATTCTGGACTTACGGGGTATGTTGTTAATGGGGATGAGACACAGCACAGGGGTCAATTGGAGAACTTTGTTTCTTGGTGCAAAGAGAACTGTCTGAATTTTAACTTCAGGAAAACCAAGGAAATAGTTATTGAATTTCACTGCACCAAAGAGCCTCTATGTCCAGTCACAATTCAGGGAGTGGATGAAGAAATGGCCCACTCTTACAAGTATTTGGGAGTCCACATTAATGATAGGTTAGACTGGTCTTGGAAAGCAGAGGTAGTATACAATTATGGGCAGAGGAGGCTCTGTTTCCTTAGGAGACTGTGTTCCTTTAATGTGGGAAGTAACATCCTTCACATCTTCTATAACTCTGTGATGGCCAGTTCAGTTTTCTACACTGTGGTGTGCTGGGCTTATAACATCACTTAAACAGAGGCCCACCAAATCACTAAACTAATTAAAAGGACAAGCTTAGTTATGGGGCGCACTGTGGACCCCCTGGAGGTAGTAGCGAATGAGAGAAATAAAACAAAACTGATTGCCATTATGAACAGTGCTGTACATATTCTCTCTCTGACACACTGAGTACTTTCTTAGCCAATGAATTATTCAGTAGACATGTGTCAAGAAATGCTAATGGACTTCTTTATATGCCTGCATAATGCCTCACTGGGACTGTGATGGTCAAGTCAGATTTTTTCTTTCTTTTGAATTTTCTTGCTTTATAGCCATTCCAGTGTGTGTTCAGACCAAAGTGTTTGTGCGTTCATTTATTTACTTACTTATCTATCTATCTATCTTGTTTGTAAGAGAGATCATCAGTTATGTTTGTATTTTTTTTAAAATCCAATAATATTGCAGGTTTACCAGACCTGTAAACGCTAACAATACAATGGTCCATGGAATGGCCAAACTATTCCAAATACCATAGCTGCTTTAGCGTTGTTCCTGTCAATGCACCACTCACAGTATTTATCCCACTGTATCGGAGTGTGAATCACAGCTCTACAGTAGCTGATCGGAAAGAGAATTATCGGTATACAGCATCAAGCACACGCTGCCTCAGCCATGTGCTATTTCAACTGCTCTCATACAACAAACGCTTCAGAGCCTTTCCTGTAGAGACATCGCGGTTCAGAAACAGTTTCATCCCAAGAACTATAAACACACTCAATCAGTTCATCAAGTGCTCCTTGTAGAACTGTTTGTACTTATTAGTACAATAACCTCACTGTAAACTTGTGATACAGTTATAATATTGCACAACCTGCACCATTTTATAAAGCGCGTATTTACATCCGATGCAATATCATTTTTAAGATGAAATGCAGCAAAATATGTTTATTACATTATACAGATAAAATGTTAACATCATTTAAATAATCTATATTGTTAATAATTAAACATGTGAGGATGCGGTGTCGTAGCGCTAGCAAGGAGCTGGCGTCCTGTTCAGGGATTGTTCCTGCCTCACGCTGTATTCTTGCTGGGACTGGCGCGACACTGGAAGGACAGATGGATAGAATAATTAAACATGTACTACGAAGATATTTCAATGTTCCTTAAAAGTTTTGAAGAATCAGCTGCTAAGCTTACAGATGGCTTAACATCTATTACAGAGCTGATTGTGTGGCGATTGGTTACTTGGAGAAAGAAAAGGAAGGACAGGAATTGGGGGTTAGTACGTTTGAAAGAGACAGTACTACTGCAATAAATTATTTCATCGAAGGTTGCACACGGCGCAGCAAATATCTGGCAGGAGGCAAGAACAATCTCTGGACAGGGCGCCAGCTCGTCACTATCACTGTGCCACCATTTTCCCATGTTTAATAACATGCTTTAACTCCTATCATCATGAAAATGATATCATGTATACATCTCAGTATTTAAATTATTCAGAGAGCTGTAATATCATGAATCGAATGGATTCTGTGTCCTGTCAGAGGAAGAGAAAGCCCATTTAAGAAGCACGTAGTGATTCACACGCATAGAGCACATAGAAAAACACATACAAAACAAAGCATTTAACCTGCTACTTTAGATACGATGGTATTTAAGAAACTAGTAAATGATTTAAAGATGAAATTTATGATGTTTTACTTTAATGACAAAATAAACTACGTGATTAAAGTGGAAATTTCGAGATTAAAGTTGACATTTCAAGCTTTTTTCTCACTGTGTCCCTATTTTTTTTTCTTTTCTCTGTACTCTAATAAGCTTTCGTATGACACTCAGACAGTGGGCTACGACTCGCCTTTTCATGGCGACTTTGATATCTGACAACTTCTTTTTTATTTCAAGCACTGTGTGACTTTGTGAACTTGAGCTTTCGAGTTTCTCCAACACTCTATGTCACTAGATCAACTTCCTTTTGTTGTTTATGCCACTATTTAAACCAACAAATTGTATGTTTTTCCTTGCCTCCACTCGGTATTCACTGAAATTTTTCTATTTCCCCCCGTGCTTTTGCCATTGCCTTTTCACAGAACGCTGAGCTTAAGGGCTATTTATATTGATTGGCATATTCAAAGAGTTATAATTCTGGGAGGAGTTGGGGAGTGGCAGCTGGAGTGTGCATGTGCGTTACTTTTCACGCTGACCAGGATTTTTGGTGCAGAAGAACGTGGAAGTTGGTGTTTGCACAGATTTATGTATCTGGATTTTTTTGTGCTTACACACATCTCCGCTTTTGTCCATACGCCATGGTTTAGTGTGAATTCTACGCACGGCGTTATGCATGAGGCACCAGGTGAGTAACAAAAATACGAACACCACACAATGGTTAAAAATGAAAAACTGAAATCACTCATTCATATAATTATTCAGACTCTAAATTCAGTATTTTGGTAACAATTACTGTTTCAAATCTTCTTGGGTAAGTCTCTACAAGCTTTGCATACCCAGATTTGTATATTCACCCATTGCAATTACTGCTTTTGAGTAATAAGTTTAAAATGCTTAGATTTCTTCATTGGTGTCTGATTACGTTTTTAGAGCGACCTTTAATATATTTTTCATATGTAAGGCAATATATAAAGACATGGAAGCTTTTGCTGCACTTTACTTTTCAGAACTTTAATGCTGGCACTTTAGAACACAAACTAGAATCAAAATACGTAAGTCTTATAATTCATAGGATATTTTTAAGTAACAGTTATTTTGGTATATGTACACTGTATATTATTTTCAATGAAAACCATCTTTTAACATAGTAGTAAGTACATGGTCATAGCATTGTATTTTTTATTTGTAAATAAATACGAATTAAATAAATGATGTTCTGTTAAATTTATTGTAATAAGCTATAATATATAGATTAGTGGGTCTTACAACGAGATTGATTCTTTCTTTGTGCCCCATATCACTGGGATAGTTTAATTTCTTTCCACTAAATACAATCAATCTGTTAGGAATGAAGCCATGTTTTAACAACTCTGAATGCTTTACATTCTAAAAAGTGCAATAAAATCAACATATATTTGAGAAAGTGATTGAAAGGTGTATGTCATCCAAGCCGATAATTGTTAAATTTTTACATTTAAAAAATTACTGTCACTTTACTAAACTTTGATCATATGAATATACTGTAAATATTGCAAATTATAATAAACAACAAGAACATGCTACAGTTAGCACAATTGAACAATATCTTATTAATTATCTGATTGAATACTTTGTTTTTGTGTGTGTTTGCTTTATTTGACTTTGTCAGAAAATATAAGTTACTAGCAAAATACCCCCGCTTTGCAGCGGAGAAGTAGTGTGTTAAAGAAGTAATGAAAAAGAAAAGGAAACATTTTAATAATAACGTAACATGATTGACATTGTCATTGTCATGAGTGTTGCTGTCATATATATATATATATATATATATATATATATACACACACATAAACATATATATACATATACACACATATATACAGTATATATACATATACATCCACATATATATATACATATATATATATGTTCACAAAACCACGCTTTTATCAAGGCTTCAATCGGGTAGTCTTTTAAAATGAAATTTTCCTCCAATCAGTCGTAGCAACGCGCTTTCTTCCGACTGTTACATTTTTGTAGCTCTGATGTGTACATCAATGTAATCGGTGTACCAGGAAATCATGCATTGACAGAAGTTCCCCTTTGCTTGGAATGCAAAGTGTGATTAAATGCGTTATGGAGCATATGCATCGAAGCTTTTCAGCTGTGCTTGTGCTAAGAAAAGGAAACATTTTAAAAATAACGTAACACGATTGTCAATGTAACCTTTTGTAAGTAGTGTCTGGAGGATTCAGAGTGTGGAGAAACTCTAGAGACAGCGTGTGTATTACTGGATTTTTCTGTGAGTATGTGGTGGCAGCATCACAAAGTTGGTTCTGCAAGACTGCGTTAGCTGCGGAGCTCAGCTCAGAGCGAAATGAGGTGAATGGGAGGGGAGATGATGACGTGACTCCCCCACCCGCCTTAACTGTCAATTCCCCCACAAACGCAGTCTCTCGGAATTTGCATAAGCACAGCCCTTCACCTGCAATTTTAACTTAGTTACAAAGTGATGAAAACTCTCGTTTATATCCTGCGTCCTCTCATTAAACTTGTATCCCGCATTAGCCGTGGGCATGACAAACACCAGCGGCAGCCTGTCTATTAACTTAATTTAAAGTTTAGGTTTACACCTTGCTTTGTTTCCGAAGTAGCAGCACTCATGAATATGGTTGTATATGTCACTCGCTCGCTTCTTATTGTTTCGCTGCCTTCTCAATTATATAATGCATGTTTTCTTCAGCGCTTTTTGGAGCTCTTCCTTGTTTTCTACTTACTGCGTTGACAGTCAGTTCACGTGATTACGTGGGAGGTGTGATGATGTCACACGAAACTCCGCCCCTCACGGCCATCGAGATCAACTCCATTACAGTATACAGAGAAAAATAGCTTCCAGTTATGACCATTACGTGTAGAATTTCGAAATGAAACCTGCCCAACTTTTGTAAGGAAGCTGTAAGGAATGAGCCTGCCAAATTTCAGCCTTCCACCCACACGGGAAGTTGGAGAATTAGTGATGAGTGAGTGAGTGAGTGAGTGAGTGAGTGAGTGAGTGAATCAGTGAGTCAGTGAGGGCTTTGCCTTTTATTAGTATAGATACATGTAAGAATTTCTCTTCCTACCTCTATTAAACAGAATGGAACTTAAATCCAAAATCCAGTAAGTGTGATGCCAGGAACAAGAGGGATTTTTGTGTAAATAAGAGAAGAAGAAAGCATTGCAGCAGTGTGGTTGTGTGGCTTTATTCTACTTTTAATGTAGCTTTATTGCATTAAGCTATTGTCCATATTGCAAGTACAAAACAATGATAAAAAGACATTTTGAAGTGAAGCTTCATAAGATAAATCAGCAACTTTTAGTATTGACAGCAAACAAAATGATTACCAATTTATATACTTTCTTTCTAACAGTTGTTCAAATTAACTGTTGATTTTAAAAATATTACTGTATTTACTAAATATGGAAGAATGAAAATCCTCTTATACTGTAATAAAGGTGTTCCACATATTGTGATCTTGTGACATAAATGACATATGATGTAATGAATTACTTATTTCTCAAAATCAAATTTACATGCCTGTACATTTAATTTTTGTCTAAAATAAATTGCTTAGACTTCTTGCCTACTGAAGATGGCCCTCTTGTTTTGAAATGTTCAGTTACTTAGGCCAATGCAGAAAGGCTAATTGTAGGCTTGGGCTACTGTACGATCCCCAACACCATAAGATCTGCTGTTGCAGAGGCAGCGGTGGGATTGAAGGAGAGATTGTACGAAATTCCAAAGATTAAGTGGATTAAAATATATAAATTAAGATTAACTGAATATAGTTAGTCATCCTTTATGAATCATTCTCCAAAAGTTTTATAAAAAAAACACTTTATTGTTTTTATTCATAATTAAAGTATTTACTAGTCACATATTTTACAGTACTGTCAGCCTTTGGTAAATCCAGTTTATGAAATATGTTTTATTAGTATTTACTAAGTAGATATTGTAAAATATTTGCAAGAGAAGTGCAACAAGTCAAATTGGGGAGCATGCACTGGTACAGTGTGTTGCCACACCCACTACACAACGAAACAACTTGGAATCCCGGTTGGCAACCCCCCAGTCAGACAAGCGGTTAAGTCCCACCCTCCAGAAATGACCCTCTATCTGCCGTAGCCAGGTGTTACGTGGGTGACCCCTTGGCCTGGTCCAGCCACTCGGGTCCCCAACAATGAGGATCTTACAAGCTGGATCACCCTCAGGGAAACGCGCCACCTGGCTGTAGTGCCATAACTGACACTCCCCCACAATGCAGGTAATGTGCCTCATTCGGAACTCCATGAGCAATCGCTTATTCGACACAAAGTGAAACCAACAGTACCCAAGGTTTTTCCGGAGAGACACAGTACCAAAGGAGTTCAGTCTTCGTCTCAGGTCACTGGATAGTATCCATGTCTCACAACCATATAGCAAGACAGGAAGCACCAGGACTCTAAAGACTTGGACCTTCATCCTTTTGCACAGATATCAGGAGCGCCACACACCCCTTTCCAGCAACCTCATGACCCTCCATGCTTTCCCAATCCATCAACTGACTTCATAGGAAGAGTCACAAGAGACATGAACTCTGCCAAGGTAAGTAAACCTCTCGACAAGGTCGACACTCTCTCCGCAAACAGACACACTGTTGGTGGCTGTACCCAAGAGGTCATTAAAGGCTTGGATCTTGGTTTTTATCCAGGACACCTGTAAGTCCAGACACTCAGACTCCTCGCTCAGTCTCTCGAGCGCCCCGATCAGAGCCTCCATCGACTCTGCGAAGATCACAGCATCGTCAGCAAAGTCAAGATCCGTGAATCTTTTTTCACCAACAGATGCCCCACAGCTGCTGGACCCCACGACCTTGCCCAACACCCAGTTCATACAAGTGTTGAACAGAGTAGGAGCAGGAACACACCCCTGACGAACCCCAGAATTAACTGAGAAAAACGCAGAGGTTCTGTCTCCACTCTGCACAGCACTCACGGTACCATTTATACAGGCTGGCCATGATATCCAGCAACCTCAAGGGGATCACACGAACCCCCAGGATGTCCCATAGGGCAGCTCGATCAACTGAGTCGAATGCTTTACGAAAATCGACAAAGGCTGCAAAGAAACTCTGCCGATATTCGCGTTTGCACTCTATGAGAACCCTCAGTGCTAGGATGCAGTCGATGGTAGACTTCTTAGGTTTAAAACCAGACCGTTCCAGTCGCTGGTAGGTGAGCAAGTGAACACGGATCCTATTGAGGACGACCCTAGCACGGACCTTACTCTGCACCGAGAGCAGTGTTATCCCCCTGTAGTTGCTGTAATCCAGGCGATCACCCTTCCCTTTCCAGATAGGAACAACAAATCCTGTTTTCCTGTCAGATTGCTTGCAATGCCAGGAGGACAGCCTTACCACCTGGCTGGAGAAGTTCACCGCCGAATACCACAGATCCCTGCAGCCTTCCATCCCCTCAGTTGGTTCACCACTTGTGCAATCTCAATGAGATTGGGTGGTTCACAGCTAATTGGAGGATCAGCAAGAACCGTGGACCCAAAGATATCCAACGTCCTAGCCGGAGGATCAGCTTTGAACAACTGCTCAAAGTAGCCAGCCCAGCGAACCCTCAGCAACCTTCAGGGTCTTGTCATGGAGTGTCTCAAATATCACATTAGGATCAGCAGTAAAACCTAATATGTGTAAAATATATTTTTTAATTCTGTGAGTGTGTAAATAGCAAATATATTATGAACTTTTTCAGGTACACAAGACAGTTGTTTCAAGGTAAGTTAGTTATACTCATTAATGATGAGGCCAGAGAGTGGATACATGTTGCATGTCAATTAGCACATGCAGGTAAAGAATTTCAATGCAGTCTGTTTAAGTGATAATAATGATGCTATAAAGCTACATCAATAAACTGGCTTCTTATGCAACTGGTTTCAGTAAATATTTATATTAAAAGTTAATGTGTATTCTTGAGTTGATCAAAAAAATTAATTTGTGTGTGTGTGTGTTTTGTCCATCTAGCCTAAGGATATCACTAATTATTACTCAACATATTTTATTGTAGGCAAAATAATTTAAACTTTAACTCAACAAACTTATTTTTGGTGGCACTTAGATAAATTAATAGAAATTCTGCTTTTGAATGCATTTAACATTTTGTAAGTAATTTATTATTTGAACTAGACCATGTATATGTGCCAGTAGCGGTGTCCTTTTCTCCATTGATTATGATGACAATGATGACACTTGTGTTGCTGGGATCAAGTGGGCATGTGAAATATGTGGTATGTATATACATGGAGAGATAGATTTTTATTTTAAAACTAGGAAGCTCCGTCCACTACTCGCTTCGCTTGCCAAACCTGGGGGCGGGCGCTGGGCCCCCATCTATCCCGCAGCTGAGCCACTCTGTTAGTGAAAGCTATTGTATTTAAAGATATTGTACAATCCCCCCTGGTGCCTTCAGCACCCAACCCCCAGTTGCCGTCTAGTAAGCCGTCCCATGACTTTCTTGACATTTAAAAACAGAATAAGAATCTGAAAATCTAACAACATCACATTAAATTCTAAAAAGAATGATACAAAACATATATATGTAGGTTTTAAAATAAGCCCAATTTAAAGCATGACAAAAAACATGACATAAAAACGTCACATAAAATCGTTGCACAAAATCATTGCACTTTAAGCGATTTTATATATATAGAGTAGATTCTTTTCATTTATACAATGTGTTATTGTGTTAAAGTTTCTGCTATATAATAATAACAGACTTTTATAATAACAAACATTTTCCATCCATTGTCCAACCTGCTATATCCTAACTACAGGGTCACAGGGGTCTGCTGGAGCCAATCCCAGCCAACACAGGGCACAAGGCAGGAAACAAAACCTGGGCAGGGCGCCAGCCCACCACAGGGTACGCACACACATGAGTTCTAAATTTACTTTGCCTGAAAATTGATTCTTTGATTTATTGTATGAAGGGGATTGGAAATGTGAAATTCATGCAGTGAAAATAAGTGTCCTATTAAACATATTATACCAGTTGGTCCAACATACCACCCACTGCTAGGATCGACATTATATACTCAAGCGACTGTCCTATTCAACGTTGGCTGCTACAGCTCTGTGATTTCATGTTGACTTTGCTGGCATTGTTGGGCACAAACTTCAAATCGAATTTTTAGGAAAATGATCATCAAACAACATTAACGATGAACCCTAGCAAAATTGCTACAAAAAAGTTTTGGCAAATTGAGCCTACCAACACTAGTCTCCAACTATTCTCCTGCTCGCTCTTAAAAGAAAGACATTAAACAATCTCTGCTACTCACCGCAACATTTATTCCCTAAGACATCCTCTTTGTCCTTCCGAAAACATTAAGCATATATCACCATTCTTGAGCATATTAACGCCAAAGAATCAGGCCTAGTGTATAGGCCTTATAGTGATTGAAATATAACTGTAACCATTGAAAAGTGTTCGCCTGAGTTACTGCGTATAAAGCTCTGGGAATCTCTAGGGGGCAATACTCCACCATTTACAACGGGTCCAGAATTTGTTTGATTTTTTTTAGCATTTTTCCATTTTTGTGGAACTCCATCCTTTTATCTTTTATAAAAATAAGTACATTATTTTTGACATCTGCACACCTCATGACATTTACATTTGTTGTATTTAGACATGAGAAGAAATCGAACATGGAGAAAACACCACTCCAGTGAAGGACACTTTCATGCACATGTCTACAGTCACTCATACTGGGTTAAATTACAGTTCACAGCTAACCTAATGTGAATATGTTTGGGATGCTAAAGAGCCTGGAAATCCCATGAAACTGGCAAGGAACCTGCATAGAAAATTAAGAGGAGTGTCAAACCAGGTCGTAAAACTCAAATACTGATAATCCTGCATTGACTCAACAACAAATAAATAATGTGCTTTGCATATAGTATGATACAACCTTACAACAAATCAATAGTCCAGATTTTAGCAGTGTTAACATTATTTATTCAGAAGATACAGTAATACGGTGTATACTTTTTAATTAATTAAAAATAGCAATGTTCTAAACCTTACGATTAAGAAAATATATTTTACCTTCAGATTTTAACATCCACTAAAACCTTCTGCAAATTAATGGTTTTATCGATACACAAGAGTATATGAGTGGTGCACTTTATAAAAAATATGTTTTCCTTGCTGATTTCTACACTGATGTAGTATTTGCATTCAAATTTATATTATACTGTGTGATCCCTCCTGAAACTTCAAATTAAAACTAATGTAATTTTGCAGCTGTTTTATAAAATCGTGAATGCTAGATCTCCTACTGTATTAAGAATTTGGCTATGTTTAATTTTAAATAAATTGTATTTAATGTTATTAAGGGGTGAACTAAGTGTATTTTTAATGTAGCAGCTACTTCCTGCCCTCTAATGAGCCAGTCTTCAATGCTCTTTGTTGCAAGAAAAGAAAATATTAATCAACCAGCTTATTGAATGAACAAAAACCCACTGATAAGCCCCCAGAGTATGTCAGAACACTCAAAGAGTTTTGCAAAGATGGCATCTATTTTTCATAAATTGAAAGGCCTTTTCAGGCACTGTTTTATACAAATCCTTTCATTTCTTTTAAGTATTTGCTTGTGTGGCAAGTTATAGATGTTCAAAAAAAAAAGCTGACTGTCTACTGACACTGCAAGTAGATGACGTGTAAGGTGATCTGTTAACTCAGTGGCGCTGACATGAAATGTATGGCAATGTGAACTGTTTAAGTGAGAAAGATTCCTATCCTCCGTTGATTAATGCATTCTCTTTTTAGCCAGTTATTTTGACCTTATCTTTTTACATTTAAATGGCATCCTAATGTCACTCCAAGGGCACTATTATCTATGCACACAGTGATTCTTTGGAATTATTATGAGGTGCTTTTGATCTGAACTTTTAACACTTCCTTCATTTAAAGGCACACTGGAGAAAGAGGCAGTCTTCATGTTAATCCATTTGAAACACAGAAGGTTATAAGTAAGGTAATGATTACATGAGAACTCACATAAATTGTACAAAACCTTCAGGAAACCTTGCATAACTTCCAGAGACAGTGTCATAGGTTAAGCAAGCTGTTAATAGTTGGGAATTCATACACATGTTGTCATTAATGGGCGGAAATGTGTTAGTCAAAATATTTACTTGCCATCAACGGTATGAGTGGACAATGGCAGGTCTAATTAACCTCGCTTTTAAACTTTCACATCTCCAGATGAAGAACAGCACCCTTTACAGTTTAATTAGGGCTGATGTGTGAAGTCTGACTTTCAAATTATTCTTGAGTGTTTGCCCAAAAAAGTTACAAAAAAAATCTTGTGCATAGCCATTAATACAATTTAGTCTTGTGTTTGCACACGGAAATGTGTGTTTTATATTTTTACAAATATTCTAATCAAAAAGTCATGTAAATTCTACCGTTCAAATGCATTTGAGGAATGCATATCTGAACCAGCATGGTGACAAAAGAATGCTCTATAGATGAGGCTGAAAAATTACATTTTGCTATAGAGGATTTTTCACTGGCATTTCAGAATAATTACCGATTTCTTTTATCATAATTAATTGTCATAATCATAATTGAAGGGAAGACTTTTTTCATAAAAGTCATGGTTTTGAGACAGGGAGTGATGCTACTGGATATTATTAAAGAGCACAGAGAATTAAAGAGAATTTAGTACAAAAACCAAATATTTATTAAAATACAAAAGTAATACTTAAACTAAAAGATTAAAATGATCCTAATATGCTGAACACAAAGATAATATTCTTTTATGTGAGATTTTTAAAAACTGAAATGAAAACTGTACCAGCATAATAATAGGCAGAGAGAAACAGCAGCATATAACTAAATTCTTAGCTCAAGATAGACTGTATATGTACAGTATATAAACATTATACAAAGAAAAATATTTGTTTCTACTGTTATTAATGAATTCTATAGTAAAAAAAAAGAAAGGAAATATTTTTAAAAGAGTCAACTTTCTCTTGATAGTTCTTTAACTTTTACAAAACATTTAGTAGTGTTTTAAATTCTTTGCTGACCCACTCAGGATGGAATCAGATAAGATCTGAAGAATAAGCAAAAAGAAATGTGCGTAAAAGTTACTTTTTTATGAATTAAAATGAAATCATTATGTAAACTTCGAGTATTCTACTTTTAATTTGTTGGATCGTAACAACAACACAAATAACACTGAATCCCTTGCTCTTATCATATTTTAATTTTATTATTTATATCTCAATTGACATAATTGTATTTTTTCCTCCTCTTCTTCTATGCACATGCGTATCAAATGACAGGAAAAATGGTCATTTATGAATACAGGATAATATGTAGTGAAAGGTGAAAACATCTCAGTTCAATATGGCATCAGGCATGCCAAAAGTTATTAGCTGTAGGAATAGAAAATAAAAAGAACAGATTTCCCATACACAGAATTTGATTTCAGGTTCTGGAGAAGTATGCAGGAAGGAACTAGGATATGAAAAAGCCCTTTATTGTCTAAGATGTCAACTAGATTTTTCATGCTCAGCCAAGGCCTGAGAAGAAACAGCAAATATGTCAACTGCATAGATAATGGAAGGGATTTCACAGAAAGTGGAGTGAAGCTAATTTATCTTATCACTAATTAAGCACATCAAAAAGTTTCTAGCAGTAATTACTTGGACTGTTAAATAAAAAGGGCCTCTGTAAGGCCTCAGTGGACAATAGACAATAAACTGGGTAGCAGAGCAGGGTACCATAAAAAAATCAACTAGTTAACAGAAATCACATACAATGCAGTATATTATTTTTATTCCTGTATTACTATTATAGGGCCAGTTTGAAATTTCCATCCCCCTTAATTAATCAAAGCTGATTCTCTACATATTTTAGAGGTATGCATTTATCTACATAAAGTGTGACATGCTATTTATTTTAAAAGTTTGTAGAAAATATCCATACATACTGCTCACCATATTTGTCAACATTTCAAAACAGAATAATGGAATTGTTCAGCAGAAGATGTGAAATGTCTGGAAAGGTGGAGTTAGGACTGGCACTTTAGATGCATGACCTCTAATGAATGGCATGGGCATCTGCTGGCATCTGTTACGTATTAATGAAAAATTTTAAAACCTTGTAGAATTTATTGTACAATGAAAATATTTAGTTCTATTACTTAACCTCCTTGGCATTAACCCCAAGCATGACTCGGGCTCAAAATTATTTGTTATTATGGTTAACCCCAAGTCAGACTCAGGGTGATTTTAATTATCAGCTTTATAGTGTTAAGCTCTAATACTTCTCAGGAACGAATTCTGCTATCATCTAATGGTCTATAAATGAGAAGTTGTAAAGACATTTTTAGAATAAACTGAACTGTAACCATTAGTTGAATCACGTAATTGTGTTGACTATGTGAATTGGTCATCAGCCATCAACACGGATAGTGAAACTGATACATACAGTACTGTATGACCAAACCACTGTGGCATACCTGGTGACTTTGGCCCTTTGAAGCTTCACCGTGGTGCAAGTAGCTTTGTGGTAAAAAAAAAAAGGTAAAATAATTGTGATTAAGTAAAACAACACAAGGGGAGTGTTGATTGTGCAGATCCGGCACTGACATTTTAATTTCTCACGTCCAATATTTTTAGAAAACCATGCAAAAAAATACACTTCAACTGTCTGGCTGTGCATTGATGACTGTTTCAAAATGTGTCACATGAAGGGCGTGCACTGTTTTGCATCAGTATAGCTATGGACATTAGACATACCAACCATATATACTCACGGATAAGTTCTTCCGCGGATAAGTTGGGACTTGATTTTACTGTATAATTTCTGGTATTGTATAATGTCGGTTGTATAAGTTCAATGCGGAAAATTCATGATATGCTAATGCCCACCTGAGAGAGTAACCACTGAGCACACTGCCTTTTTTTTCTATGTGGGTGTGCAATGCGCTGTATCAGCACATGCTCCTAACCTCTCTCTCTCTCTATTGTGCCTCCATGACCACACTGTAATTCCGAAGCAATGTTTCACTGATTTGTGTTCTTTGTATCTCACACCCTCATACACATTTATTGTAAGAGCATCCCTTATCTATGATGGAGCATTCAATCAGAAGAAAATATGAAGCTGGTTTTAAATGAAACATCGTTGAAGTAGCAAAGGAAATTGGTAACTGTGCTGCTGCAACAAAATTTGATGCATCTGAGAAACTGATGCGAGATTGGAGAGGGCAAGAAGCTGTTTTAAAAAAAAAAAATTTAAGTGTCGCATTTTTGAATGGGAGTATAAGTTGGGGTCTGATTTTATGATTGATTTTTCGGGTTTCAAGACCTGACTTATATGTGAGTATATATGGTACTTTTCCTGCTGCATTTATGTTGATGTTTTAGGATTTACACATAATAATATTTTTCTTGTTAAATAAATTTCAACTTTTTTTGCCGTTTTTTTTTTTTTCCGGAGTAAAAATAACACTAAGGAGGTTAAAGGAATGTATTTGTGAAATTATTTGATTCAAAGGTAAATCGATAAAATAAGTAAAGTTTTGTAGTCAAAATAACTGCCACTGACCAGGATGATGAAGACCTATTGGTTTTTGAATGAAATGAGTGTTGATAATGTAATGACAGGGTAACTCCAAACATTTACACTATGAGCTGTTTACAGCATCAGAATATTACAAGATGCTCATCAAAACATATTATTATATCCGTGACAAAAACAACCCAATAAATGTCAATTTCAACTCAATGTCAAAAAGATCACGTAAAGCCTATAGTTTACTTCTTTTATTTGCTATAGCTACCTAATCACAGAGTATCAGAAAAAAGGTACAATAGGTGGCAATACATCTCAAATATGGAAACAGATCATTTCAGTAATTGTTTTGCAATTCTTTTATACACTGCTGCTTCTCATCAATTTAACTTGAAAATGAACTTCATGTCTCATATGCATATATGGCTGAACTTTGTTATTGCCACTTGAACTCAAATATGTTAAGTTTGTACCAGATCTGTTGCTGGTCTAAATGAAGGTGTAATTTATGATACTCACGACTCACGATAAGTCACGACTCTACACCAAAATTCAGAATTCTTTAAATCATTCTTAACTTACAATATTAACAGTATGGCAATGTTCCTTTTACCACAGACTGTTGTTTACTGAATTCACCTCAGTTATACACCCATTTCTGTTTATCACTCCCTGCAACATGCAAGTTGATCATTACAAGCTCATGGAGTACCTTATCTAAAGGTAGGTAATATTTAACATTCTGCTGCAGTTGACTGGTTCTGTTTGTTCTCCATAAAAATGCAGCATATAACATTTTCCTGTCTAAATTCAAGCTGTCTGTTCTTTAACACATACGTACAGATAAAATCCTTGGTGGTTGAAAAGTACGTTTGTTCAGTTAGCACACTGCCATCAACTTGTTATTTTTTTTAATTATTTTTTCAATTTGTCAACTCAGCTAGATATTTAGTGCTGTGATGGGTGGCCACAGCCATTACCCGGCTTGGACGCCAGCTTGATGGAACGACTGGGGGGGGGGGGGGATGGCGGTGAATGGTGCGAGGAGAGAGTACCCATAGGGCACTACCTTCCCTGGGACGCTAGAGGGCATCCCTCCTGGGAGGCTGTGGCACCATGGATTCCCACAGGGCATGCTGGGATTTGTAGTTTGGTACAGTCCAATTGGGTTCCATGGGGGCCGCCATGGGGAGCTACATTGAACTTCCATCATACATGGGAGTGATTCTAGTGTCACAAGAACGAGACATGGACAGATAAAGGTTTGGGGCAGCCACCCGTGTAATGTGGTATCCTGGCTGCAAAAGTCGTTTAAGCAAAATATACAGCACTGAAGTGCATACAACTGAGTCCAAAACAAGACTGAGGAAAAAGGGAAAAAGGGGCAGGTTTTAAAGGGGGAGACAGGAAGTGAGGTCATATGGATCAAGCACGTGGTCTTCCACCATTGGATCATAGCCGGACGTGACATCAGGGGGACTGGAGCTGGTGTGGCCGACTTCCATTGGCTCGGTCCCGGAAGTGATGTCAGGAGAGCCAGGTGGAATCCCCCGGGAATGGTCTACAGGCAAGGGAGAAAAAGAGTCAGTGCACTCTGCCACATCCCGGCATGCCTCCGAACTGCCTTCACTCAAGCCCTTTAGCTGCCTCCCATGCGCACGTGTGTGACACTAGGTAACGGTGATGAGCCACCTGGAACACTCCCACGACCATCATAAAAGGAGCCACCTAACTCCATTTAGGGAGTCAGAGTTGGTAGGAGGAAGATAAAGCTTGCCAGAGAGGGGAGTGGAGTGGAAGGACTGAGTGTGACCCAAGGGAGAAGGAAGGAAGGAAGGGCCTGTGTCTTGTATACTTTGGTTCTGTACTGTGCTGTGCTCTGGGGAGCAAGGGAAAAACACTTCCCCAGTTTAGAATAATAGAGTGTTGTGTGTTGCACTTGTGTCTCTACCTGTTTGTGTTGGGTTAGGGCGCCCCTGGTTTCTACAGTGCCTATTTGGGTAGCATTATATGTACTGTAAAGCAGCTACCAGTACTGACATATCAGTCCATCACTGGGCACTCTAAATCTAATCAGTAATTTCTAATTAACAAAATATCAAAATATTCAGCCACAATATTTCACACAACATATAACTTAATATTTTTCAGACAAGCAACATCAAGCACAAAGCAAGAAGTAGTTCTAGCTGTGTTTTCAGGTCATAGCTGGGAACCCCTCTCATAGTGCCTGTTTAAAATTCACAGTTAGCCATACACATACATTTGTTGTGGAAGAAAGAGCAACATTACTTAAAGGAAAAACTCACTCAGATATGGGGTCAACATGCAAACTCTACAAAGACAGAAAAACCAAATATGGGACCCAAGATGCTAGATCCATTAGGCAGCAGAGTTAACCCATGTGCCACCATGTTGCTCCAATATCCAAAATGAAAGACATATAAAAATCCTGCTTTCCATAATACTGTCTACTGTTTTAAATACAGAGTAAATAAATCTATTGATTGAAAGTGTTGCTTGTTATGTTGGTATGAAAGAAAGACCTAGAGAAAGAAAAGTTTTACTTGCAATTAATCCAGGAAGTAGACATCACTTTTCAGCCTATAATGTGTGGTTTGTCATTACTGACAATGCTATTCAGCACAAAAACAAAAAGGCTCTTATCACTGAATTGCCTGATAAGAGAGGTGGTACTGCCATAGTGATATAAACAGATCAACAGAATTCTTAGACAGTACGTCAACAGATTAGCAATATTATAAAAATAGCCATTATTTCACATTGGCTTGATGACACCAACAGGAGACAAAGGGATATCTTTTATCTTTCCTGATACACACTTTCTGTCTCTGCCACACTTAGCTTTTGGTTTGGAGGGACAGAAGTGGAACAAGAAGAGGCTCCTAATGCATTTAATTGCTGCTGCCTGACAACCTCCCTTGTCAGAAAAACACTCTGTTCTTTAGACTCCAAATATATAACCATGCAAGCTGTTTTCCAGTGAAGACCTCTGGCAGTTATTAATTTGTTATTCTGTTAAATTTGACATTACTAATGCATACTGTAACTGATCAGGTTTATCGAAGATGAGAGAAATATTGTGCCATTTTTAAGCCTCATAATATCCTGTATTTTCAGCCTAGGGTTTGTTCCAGACTTGCACTTGACTGCGGACATCCTGCATAAATGGATCTGAGCCCTCTGGAATGTGTGGGCTCTGAAAATGTATGAGTCAATGAATAGTACATTATTGTTTTGTGTTCATGGCAATAACATTAATGTTTTAGGTGACTTTTTTGCCTTGTAATACAGTCTGCCAGAACATTAAAACTGATCTGATGCAAGTCTGAAATTTTTCCTAATTTTGCTGAGAGAGAGAAAGTGAGAGAGAGGCTAGGACTAATAGCTTTCCTCTTTGTGGTACATTTACCCTCTGGTAATATTAGTCTCATGTGACTGAAATGTTACCAGTTTTAACCATTGGCTGCAGCTTTTAACAAATAAAGTTATGTTTGCTTTATATAGTGTTTTCATAGTCAAAACCATATGGACACTTATAATATCTTTAATTTACACAGGAATTACATACATCGAGTATAATACTGAATTATATTGTAAATGCCAACTACTTTTTTGTAATGTAACAAAATCTATTCTCATAGGAAGGGTGGATGCCTTGCTTCACTCTGCAGTCAGTGGGGCATCCCCTCTGTATTATAAAAATACAACTTTATGGGATCCAAAACAAATTTGAATCCTTTGGACGTCAGGGAGTTGAGTTAGAGATGCCAGAACGGCTCCACCAGAGATCCTAGTCTCATTCAAGTCATTCAACACACTGTCATTTGTGTATTTGTTGAGCTCTACTAGTATCCTATACATGATTTGTATGCTTGAGTAGAACAAAGAAAGAATGTAATGTGTTGTCTAATGTTAACATTGCCGTATGTACATTTTATAATCCTTCCAAAATCATATATATGTCATGTTGAGATTCTTTGCAGTAAGGTTTACAGTCTCATCTGTTATCAACATCATTTAGAATGCTACAAGTGTATTTTATCTCAACTAAAGAATGAGAGAGAGGGGTTAGGAGCACGCTCTGATACAGTGCATTGCTGCACCCACCACATGACAAACCACCTCAAGATCCCAGATTAGGGTGCAGCCATGCAACGGGTGACACCTCAGCACCAAACTAGTTCAGATGGAATGGAACCAGTGTGAGGTTTTTTATGGTGGCTGCAGTGCCAATTCTGCCACCAACCCCCAAGTTTTTCCCTGCAGGTTGGAGGGCCTACTTGCAGGGCTGGATGCAGGTGAATGTCATACCCAGGACGGAGCAATTGCAGGTTAAGGGCCTTGCTCAATGGCCCAATGAAGTAGAGTCACTTTTGGCGTTTTCAGGTTTGGAACCGGCAACCTTTTAATTACCAGATCCCCAGCCTCAGAGCCACCACTCCACCCCATTTAGTTTGTAGTGATGGCAAAAATGAATCTCATGTTTTCATGAAGAATAGAGATTAAAAAAAATCTGAAATACTTAGGGTCTATAGTGATCATCGCTGGGCTACAGCAAACAATATCACAAAGTCCATTAAAATAATGGGTGGCATAATCCACGCCAAGTCATCTAGTCCTGTGCTGACACTGTCCCAAACATGTTTTTACTAAAATATTGTTAAATAAACCACTTCCAGAAAACATGTGAGCTGTGGACCCATTCGATCTGATAGAGGTTGAGAAGCTCTGCTGGAAATAATGGGATCGACTGCTCAAGTCCGTGTGTGCAAAGCTTGTAGAGACCTACCCAAAGCTGTAATTGCTTTTGAAGGGGCTCCTAGAAAGTACTGAATTAAGGGTCTGAATACTTGTATGAATGAGAGATTTGAATTTTTGAGTTTTAATAAATATACAAACCTTTCTGAAAGCATGTTTCACTTTGTCATTATGGATTATTGAGTGTAGATCGGCAGGCAAAAATATTCAATTTCTCCATTATAATTCAAACTACAGCACATCAAATCGAAATACTTTCTGAATCCACTGTATGTTGGACTGAATCTCAATTGAGAAGGGTGGACTATATGTTGTCTTAGAAGTGGCGGAAATAAAGTAGATTTTGTCTTAATGTGAACCAAATACAATTGCCATAAACACAGGCAAGAATCGGAAACCAAATATCTTGGGAAAATTGAAAGTGACTTTTCATGTCTTAAAATGACAATTTTTGTGGGAAAATTCTGCATTATTTGCATTGCGTAGACCTCCTGTATGAGTACATCTTAGCAAAGATAGAACATTTTAGAATGAGGGTATTCTTAAAATAGACTTAATCTGAATAAAGTGAAGGAATGCCTCTGTGTCTTTAATAAAAAATCATTTCCCATTTGTTTGTTTCTTTCTTCCTCTACATTTTTATAAGAACATTCTTAGTATTTCCTTCATGGTAAACTTCAAAAGAAGAGGCTTATTAAGTAAAATTTTAAAATACAAATTAGCAAAAGAATAACAAATACTTGACTTATTTTTGTTTTCCCCTAATGAGAGTGTTTGTACAACACTGATAAAAAAATTAGGGCCAAGGAAAACTTGATTATCTCTTAAGGGAAATCCATTTGATTGTGTCCATTGAAATTAAATTATAAAAAATATTGGGCAATAAGAACAAAAAAAAACATATGCAAACAACTACATGAGAAAGAAACCTTATGTACAATATGTTGGGAAGTTTGTGTAATTTATTTTGATCTAATAATCCACTGTAATGTTGACTTTACAATTACATACCCTAATAGCCAAAGCTACAAATGAGCTCTCATTTTGCATTACTTTCTTATTTCACCCTGCAGGATTACAAATTGCTGTGGGATATTTCCAGGGCAGAAAACGAGAAGGATCATTAAGGATTTGTTGTAGCTGTGTTGGGACAATCCCGGTACCTCTGTTTATTGCCCTTGCTTTAATTCATGCCAGTTCAATTTAATTATAAATGACTCCATGATCACACCAAGGGGCGGCATGTTTCAGTTTAGGGAAAAAGATTTTTTTTTTAAATTTTCTTGAATCAGCTTGACAGGTAAATGAGAAAATTGGGATTGATCATCAAAAAAGTTTTCTAAATAGTTTTGGGATTTCACTAATAAATAATCTAAAGTCTTCTTGGAAACCTATTGGATAAAAGTAATGGAAGGAACCATTATTTAGGGGTTCAAAATTGCATCATTTTTCAAATAGTTTTCTTCAAACTTCATAATAAGGACTTCTTGTACAGCATTTGCTCAACTTCTATAAATAAGTATAACCCTCTGGGTATGTATTTGCTACTACACTAGATAGATATTAGTTAACATTTTGGAGTTACACTTAACTTAAGTTTGTAACTCACCTAAAACCCATCCACTCGTTTCTTTAATGCAGTTTGGTTTTGTATTTTAAAGGTGCTCTGGAGCAACTCTATATGCACATAGATCAAACTCTTGGACAATAAGACAGATTCTGTAATGGAGTATTTTATCCTCCAGACCAGTGTCAATGGAAGAACAGCAGTTCTGGTAATGGGCAAACTACTCATTGCTTCCGAAAAGTAAAGTAATCCCAGTTAGATCTGTCAAGTAAGCCTGCTCAACAATTCAATGTGGCTCTTGTTTTATGGTTACCCATTTATCTTGCAGTAAAGAATGGCTAATCTGATTTTTTGCGGGGACACTTTTTTAAATCTGACACAGTGGCTGAAACACAGATGTTACTCAAGTTTCAGTTTCACACATAATGTACCTCTTTCTGCACAATGCCACTGAAATCACTGTGTGAACTCAAAAATTATGTCATGGCACATCCTGTGACAATCTGTGCTTTGACTGCTTGAAGCTGTGTTTCATCTTAATCTTTGCTCTCTGGTGAATGTGTGCATGCAAATAGCAATGCCAGGTATCATCTGTGTCTTTTCTTATAAACACAAGGACATTTCTTCATTTGCTTACATGTTAAAAAGAGGGTGATTCGTTCTGCTTATCAAAAAGAAGTGTTTGTTTGCTTCTGACTCTTACAAGCTGGGCATTGTGTAAAACAAATATATTACAGAAGTAGGGACCTGAAATTAAAAAGGGTAATGTAATTGAAACATGTTGGTTACTTTACATCACATTAATAAAAGAATATGAAAAACTGGCCCCAGGCAACCACTGGAATCCCAGCTCCGTGTCCTTCAGAAGGACAACCACAATGAACAGAGATGTGGAAGCAAATTTGTAAGGGTTGATGAAAGACGTGAATAGAAAACATGTTGCTTTAGTTCACCTATCTGGAGGCTATAACTTTGCTGCTTGTGCATTGAGGTTCCCGAAGTGCATGAGTAAGAGAGAGAGAGAGAAAAAAAACCCAATCAATAAACACAATGACATTCACATTGTACTTTCAGTCAATCAAGATAAAATAAAAAATAAAAAAGCCTAGGTGACATTAGAATTGGAGGTCTTTAGATCTGTGGCTTAAGATATTCTTGACATGTCTTGTACTGTATGTGTGAGATTTGATTGTAACACAGTGTGGTAATACATAGGTTATGTAAGAGTGGCATTGTAATGAGATTAGAGTACAAACCTCCTGTTAGAAGTGGCAGAGGTTGTTAGCACTGACAGAGGTTTATCTGACTTAACAAATGTGTGATGCGTTATCTATCAAAGCAAGAAGAAATGCTATATATATGTAGAGATGAGATTATATGTATATTGTCGCATGCGGCTGGGGTTGGAGCCCAGCCGGGACGCTGAGGAGGACCGGAGGAGGGCTTGTACCTCCTCCAGACCGCGAGGGGGCGACCACCCTGGTTGTGTTGGGGGTCACGGGTAGAGGGCTTGGAAGCCCAACCCTGTAGGGACCTGTGGCCACCGCCAAGCGGCGCCCTGGTGCCTGAACAACCCTGGACCTCAGCACTTCTGCCACACCAGGAAGTGCTGGGGGGAAGAGTAGCAGGGACACCCGAAGGGCTTCCGGGTGCGCAGCCGGCACTTCCGCCACACGGGGGTGTGTCTGCAGGAGATTGCCGGGAAGTAGCTGGAGGCCATCCGGGTTCCTATATAAGGGGTCGCCTCCCATCATTCAGGAGCAGAAGTCGGGTGGAAGAGGACAGAGCTGGAGAGAGGACTGGAGGTCAGCCAGAAGAAGGGCAAGAAAGACTGTGGGAGGCCCGGACTTTGGGAGAATTGGTGCTGGAGGCACTGGGACGTGCACTGAACTTGTAAATATTGTATATAGTAGTTCTGGTGAATAAATGGGTGTGTTGGGTGAACAAACATTGTCCGCCTGTCTGTGTCCAGGGCTCGTTCCACAATGGCGTAGCCGGCAGGATTCTTTGCCTGGTAGAAGGCAGGGACCTGCTATAAAACATTTTTCTGTGGACGGCCCGGCGCAGCAGCGGACCCCACACACTCGCCACGGGAGCGGCGTGTGCACAATCCCGCAGGAGCAATTCAACCCGCGGACCACCACCGGTCCGCAGAATGGCCATGTTCCCCGGGTGCGGAGGAAAGAGAACGGGCGTTGCCGGAGTGCAGCGGGCTCCGAGAGTCGCGCAGTTGCGAAAGACGGCCAGGCCAGCGTTGCGACGCAGAAGGCCACACCGAGGCAGGGGCCTCGGAATGACGGGATCCGGGTGGTAAGTGCCCTGCCCCGTGGTAATCGGCCCTTTGGGATCGAACTTACCTTGTTTTCCACAGACAGGGACGATCCGGATCCACGTCCGTGGCTGGAGCACGACGGTCCACAGGCTGTCGGCAGCGCGAGGGCGGCAGCAGAGGAGGCTGCGAAATTGGAGCCACTGCAGCTTAAAATATTGCAGCAGCTGCGAGGCTGCCAGGAGGCACGCCACCGCACCTGGAGAAGGGGAGACAAGAAGTCCCGGAAGTCCCACCCGCTGACAGGCACGGGATTGGCCGGTGTGTCTTGTGTGCCCGCCAATGACTGTATAGAGGCGGGACCAAGGGATGTCAGTCTGGTGCCTGAAAGAAACCCGATTAGGCCAGAGGGAGTGGCCCACAGGAGGCAGACGACGAGTGCAGCTGACGGACAGGTAAGCCCACCGACATCTGTCTCCCTGTTCTCACCGGTGGCTCAGCGCGAGCCGGAGGAGTTCCTTCAGCCCTCAGAGTCACCTTTATTACAGGTGCTACGTGCTCTCTCCGTCGAGTTGGAGAAGCTGAAGGGGAAGGTGGTCGCGTCATTGGAGACGCCGTGTGGTACGGAGGAACGGCGCGACGCTGGAGCCTTTGGCCGGGAGAGTACGGCGGGGAAGGTGAGTGTTGCCCTCCCCGTACAGCATGAGGGAGAATTCACCGAAAACGGCCGTGACAATAATAAGAATGACCAGCATCAAGTAGGCAATTCTCCAACAGCGGATGCAGCGGTGCAGGCTGCACGCGGAGCGAGGAGAGCAAGATCGCACGGGCTGGCAGGACAGGGGCTGATGAATGCCCTGGGTCCTAGCGCCCTGCGCTCCAAGCCCGCGGCAGTCTCCTGTCGCTCTGCAGGGATGCAGACGGGGCTGGATTTGAGCTTTCACCATGCTCAGACCCAGAGCGTCCAAGAGGAAAAGGCGGAACCGAGGGGTGAATACCGGTTCCTCCGATAGGATGGGACGTGTCGCTGGGTGCGCACGTCCAGTGAAGGGCCGACCTCTGCAGAGGCAGAGGGAAACCCCTGGGCAGGTGGAGGAGCCGCTTGTGAGAGCGGTCCCGACAACAACGACCGGACTGGCATGGAACCTGCGGCGCAGGTGCCGAACATGCAAGTCGCGGGCTGCCGGTAGGGGGGGAGAGCGCTGCCGGTACAGAGATCGGTGGGACACCCGGTGCGGGTGTCCAGGCAGTGCTTCTGGCCCTCCCTTTTGTCTCTTTGCAGGACCGAAGCCCCGATGAGCAGTAGGACCTGCCCCGTTGGGAACCTGCCCTCCTGGAACGGGCTGCTCCGCGGGAGGACTCTCCACCGGTGACCGGATGGTGCCCCGGCTGGCGGGGACCATGGAGGCGAGAGCGATTGAGACCGGAGGGGTGCGTCGGCGTCGGAGGGGGTGCCGAAATGGTGCGTCCCAAGGTGCCATGATGGAACCTGGGTACATAGTAGGACCCACTCCGGGGACGTGCTGCCCTCTCAGGATGTGTCGCTCAGACCGACATGTCCTCGCTGGCAGTGGGGCACTGTCGCATGCGGCTGGGGATGGAGCCCAGCCGGGATGCCCAGGAGGACCAGAGGAGGGCTTGTACCTCCTCCAGACCACGAGGGGGTGACCGCCCTGGTTGTGTTGGGGGCCACGGGTAGAGGGCTTGGAAGCCCAACCCTGTAGGGACCTGTGGCCACCACCAGGCGGCGCCCCGGTGCCTGAACAACCCTGGACCTCAACACTTCCGCCACACGGGGGTGTGTCCGCAGGAGATTGCCGGGAAGCAGCTGGAGCCCATCCGGGTTCCTATATAAGGGGCCGCCTCCCTTCATTCAGGAGCAGAAGTCGGGTGGAAGAGGACGGAGCTGGAGAGAGGACTGGAGGTGGCCAGAAGAAGGGCAAGAAAGACTTTGGGAGGCCCGGACTTTGGGAGAATTGGTGCTGGAGGCACTGGGACGTGCACTGAACTTGTAAATATTGTATATAGTAGTTGTGGTGAATAAATGGGTGTGTTGGGTGAACAAACGTTGTCCGCCTGTCTGTGTCCTGGGCTCGTTCCACTATATATATATATATATAATATATATATATATATAATCAAACAAGAAATTGTCCCTTAGAATTTGACTAATCCAGCTTTCAGGTTTTTAGATGCCGGAATCTTCCTCATGTATACAATACAAATCAGAATTTAGTTTAAATTTGAAATAATGTTGTAATACCAAAGTCTGAAGAAATGAAATCAAGTGTACTAATAACTAAAATAATATATACAATGCACTCATCCATTGTCTGTCCTGCTTCACCAGTTTAGGGTCATAGTGTAAAAGTAGTATTACTAATATTATTGTGTATTTGGCAGACATATTATCCAAGGAGAGTTACAAGATCAGAATACATTGCATTTGTTTCATGGTATTTTTAGAGAATTGGAGTAAAGGCAGAATATCATGACTTGCTCAGTATGACGTAAGGCATTACAGATTGGCATTGAAGTGGCATTTTCGTGGTTTAATGTCCAAAGTCCAAGCCACAGGCCCAGACGACTGCACCATGATGCCTACTTACATCGCACTACCTCCATTAATAACTACAAATAGACATTTAATGAAGTTGTTGATTAGTCGTTTGCAGTACTGTGAAGGAATTTTGCCCCAGTGACGCTATAGTGGGAAAAATTAAAGGACATTTAGATTTTAATTTTAGTAACATAAGGAAGTATCGGGGAGATACTCACCTGAAGATGCAGTTTACTTGTCCCAGCATTTCTCCCATTCCTGGAAACATATGCTGTACTCATCTTTTGTTACCCTGTCTAGAGCATCTGATGTTTTTATAGTATTTCTTCCACAGCAGCAAATCCTCTTCCCTTCAGTATGAATTTTAATTTTGGTAACAAAAAGAAGTATCAACCACCATATTGTTTTTTGATCAAGACCATCTGATAACACAGGGTGTGCAGTTCCATTGTCAGGAAGAGGCATCTCACCTCATTCAGGGAGTCTGGGTTAAGTGAAAGAGGACAAAGCTCACTGAGGAGGAGTGGAGGAGAGGGAAGAGACAGAGAGAAGGAAGAACATATTTTAGAATTATGTTTGTGCAACTTTTGGAGAAGCCTGTGAGAGGTATTTGCATGAATAAAACGTGTATTTGCACCCCGGAATTGTCTTTGTGAGGTTGTGTCTGAGGTTTGGGGTGCAAAAAAACAAATCCTTTGGAGAACACAGTTAAATTATAAGGTTGGCATTGAACAATCTATGACACATGTGCAAATTCAAGAAAAACTCCTCTAGATAGCTATAATATTAACAGTGCAGCTTTCTTACACTGAATAGTCATTGTCTGGTGTT
Source organism: Polypterus bichir lapradei (assembly GCA_026402145.1). Taxonomy (NCBI): domain Eukaryota; kingdom Metazoa; phylum Chordata; class Cladistia; order Polypteriformes; family Polypteridae; genus Polypterus; species Polypterus bichir. The sequence goes on along the minus strand of JANRMT010062791.1, from coordinate 51,011,392 downwards.
AATATCATGTGTACTTTAGAATGGGAAATTATTTTACTTGAGTGTTTAGATAGTTTGCATGTAATATAGTTAGTTACATTAATATTTTTGTAAAGTAATAAATATAATTTTATCAGTTTATAACAATAACATAAAGTAGTATCTTTGGAAACTAAAATGCACATCATAAAGAGGGTAGAAGGTGGAGAAAATGAATGCCATGTACTAAAATCATTGGAGTTATCCCTTGGACATGAAAGGAGCTGGTGCAGGGCATGGAAAATGGGGCATAGATAGAAAGCACTTACTTGCCAGCATATCAGAGGCGCTTGCTTCTCTTCTGCTGAAGTCCTGGGTATGTGGAAAGTGTTGAGGAAAGAAAGGCAGATGGTGTTGCCTCTGAGCTCAAGTGAGATGTTTTGTAGATTTTTTTCAGTTAAATGGCTGTTTGTATTATATGGCATTTTGTAATAGTTTATTTTGTGAAATACACTATATAAAATAAATGTCATCTGTATGTCTACTGTCTATAATAGTATAATCTCATATATAAAATTTAGTGTGACCAAGCAACTATCTATGCAGCATATCCCCACAACATGACATTATTACAGTATACCTGTCATTCTAGTAAAAAGCAGGACATATTCTACACAAGACACTTGTTTTACTTTATTTAAGACAATTTATATACAACTTGATAAAGATTCTTCTGCGTCTTCACATCAACTACACACAACCTTTACTAATAGCATATAGCAACTGCATCTACCACTCTGTTTTTTTAAAAAGGACTCAAAACAGCCTTCAACACTATAAGGATTCAGCATTAAAAATAAATGTTTGCTCTCTGAATTCTGGGAATGGTCAACCTCTTTTTATATCATTTCTATCATTTTTGTATTAAGCAAGAATGAATAAAAGGGAGGGAGGAAGACAGGACTCTCTTCATGTCGAAGATCCACAAAGTGAAACACATTCCGTCTACCGGTTGACTAGTACATAGCTAGTTTTGTTGGGGTGTTATACTGTATGTTTATAGTCTGAATCAGTGGCGTAGCTAGGGGTAGACAGAGGGGGCGGTCTACCCTGGGCGGCACATTTTTGGTGGTGGCATTATTGGCCAAAATGCTCAGTACAATTCATGTGTAAGCATCAGGGTTCAGAAAAATATATGAATGAAAAAAGTAAAATTCTCTGGTTTTTATCCACAAATGTTTCAAAAATAATTTTCAAACTGTCCAGTGACGGCATCAGACACAGCAGTTGAAATTTATGAGGCAATAACAAAAATAAACAAACATTACATGGATAATAATTTCTAGGAAGGTAAACAACTAATTTACAATTTATAATTTTGTTTCATTATCAATCCGAATGCGTTCTTGCACTGTACAGAAAACATCCCCACCTATCACTTGTATACTACACTGGTTCTGGTTTTCGCAGCGTAATTATATTAAACTAATAATTAGAACATGGCTTATCAGTGCATCTATACTATATTCTTGTCTAGTTGATGCTTATAAATAATTATAAAAATGAATTATAATAATAAATAATGTGAAAAATTATTGCTGTTTCTCTATATATTGTGGACACTGGCCCTGACACAGACAGGCAGACATCATTTTGAATCACTCAACACACGTTTATTTACAATCCCTATTATTTACAGTGCACACACAACCCCAAAACTCCCCCAAAGTCCAGGCCTCACAATGCCTTTGCCTCTTCAGATCTGCCTCCACTCCTCTCCACCAAGACTGTCTTCTACACTCCCGATTTTAGCCATCGAAAGGAGGGAGGCGGCCCCTTTTATACACACCCAGACAAGCTCCAGGTGCCTCCAGATTAGCTACCGCCAGAACTCCCAAGTGTGGCAGAAGTACCGGTCGCGCACCCAGAAGTACTCCGGGTGTCCCTGTCTTCTTCCCCCCAACACTTCCAGGTGTGTCCCCGAAGACACCAGGGCAGTTGCCCCCTCGTGGTCTAGAGGAGGTGTAATTCCACCTCCAGTCCTTCTGGGCGACCTGGCTGGGTACCACCACCAGCTGCTTGCCACAATATGAATACATCTAGGCAAAATTTATCTTAATTTTGCTTCTATACGTCATTTTAATTTTATATTTAAATAGGTTTACATATTCAAATATGTTGGAGGGCGGCAAATTGAAGCACCACCCGAACTTTAGCTACGCCACTGGTCTGGATTGCCAGTTTTGTGCTTAATTACTCATTAACAAAGGTGAACCAGCAATTAATAACACTGTACTGTGAGAGAATAGACAGCACTACAGGTTTTCAGGCCTTTATGAAGTATTCTAGGAACAGAGAAGACTGCACTTGAGAGGAATAGTGGTACATTCCTGTATTCTGTATATCTTAACTGTGCAACATCTGTTTCAGGGCCGATTAAAAGGCATTAACATTTTTTCTTTATAATCAATCACTGTCAAATATTATTTTTAGCTAGAAGTGATGCATTTCAAAAATGCATCTTTATTTTTTAATAGTACAGATTAGTACAGCTAGGGCCTAATTCTTGTATTTCAGATCCACTGAATGAGGCACATTTGATAAATAAGAAAATATGGAATACAGGAACGTAGAATGTAGTGATAACATGAATAGTAAACTACACATAATTGGCTTCAAATTATAAGTATCATTGAATATTATTTGAATATTTTCCTGCTCAGATAAATGCCTCCGCAGACCAGCAAGTAAAATTACCAACTGCTAAGTCCCTGATGTGAGTGAAAATTACTATCTATTCAACTCACAGCTTTTTCTATCAACATAAACATTCAAAGAGCAGCCAAAATGTAAACAGCAGTTTATCAGAAGTGGGAAAATATTTGTTAATAATGTTCATTGTGGAAATGTACGCATCTTAAGCTGTATATAAAATATAAGATCCTCTATTTACAGTGGTGCTTGAAAGTTTGTGAACCCTTTAGAATTTTCTATATTTCTGCATAAATATGACCTAAAACATCATCAGGTTATCACTCAAGTCCTAAAAGTAGATAAAGAGAAACCAGGTAAACAAGTGAGACAAAAATATTATACTTGGTCATTTATTTATTTAAAGAAAGTGATTGAATATTACATATTTGTGAGTGGCAAAAGCATGTGAACCTTTGCTTTCAGTATCTGGTGTGACCCCCCTTTGCAGCAATAACTGCAACTAAACATTTCCGGTAACTTTTGATCATTCCTGCACACTGGCTTGGAGGAATTTGAGCCCAGTCCTCTGTACAGAACAGCTTCAACTCTGGGATGTTGGTGGGTTTCCTCACATTAACTGCTCGCTTCAGGTCCTTCCACAACATTTCGATTGGATTAAGGTCAGGACATTGACTTGGCCATTCCAAAACATTAACTTTATTCTTCTTTAACCATTCTTTGGTAGAACGACTTGTGTGCTTAGGGTCGTTGTCTTGCTGCATGACCCACCTTCTCTTGAGATTCAGTTCATGTACAGATGTCCTGACATTTTCCTTTGGAATTCTCTGATATAATTCAGAATTCATTGTTCCATCAATGAAGGCAAGCCGTGCTGGCCCAGATGCAGCAAAACAGGCCCAAACCATGATACTACCACCACCATGTTTCACAGATGGGATAAGGTTCTCATGCTGGAATGCAGTGTTTTCCTTTCTCCAAACATAATGCTTTTCATTTAAACCAAAAAGTTCTATTTTGGTCTCATCCGTCCAGAAAACATTCTTCCAATAGCCTTCTAGTTTGTCCACGTGATGTTTAGCAAACAGCAGACGAGCAGCAATTTTTTTTTGGAGAGCAGTGGCTTTCTCCTTGCAACCCTGCCATGCACACCATTGTTGTTCAGTGCTCTCCTGATGGTGAACTCATGAACATGAACATTAGCCAATATGAGAGAGGCCTTCAGCTGCTTAGAAGTTACCCTGGGGTCCTTTGTGACCTCGCCGACTATTACACACCTTGCTCTTGGAGTGATCTTTGTTGGTTGAACACTCCTGGGGAGGGTAACAATGGTCTTGAATTTCCTCCATTTGTACACAATCTGTCTGACTGTGGATTGGTGGAGTCCAAACTCTTCAGAGATGGGCATCAACAACTCCTTTTCTGAGGTCCTCAGAAATCTCCGTTGTTTGTGCCATGATACACTTCCACAAACATGAGTTGTGCAGAGCAGACTTTGATAGATCCCTGTTCTTTAAATAACACAGGGTGCCCACTCACATCTGATTGTCATCCCATTGATTGAAAACACCTGACTCTAATTTCACCTTCAAACTAACTGCTAATCCTACAGGTTCACATACTTTTGCCACTCACAAATATGTAATAGTCTATCATTTTCCTCTATAAATAAATGACCAAGTATATGAGGGAAAATCTGATGATGTTTTAGCTCATATTTATGCAGAACTATAGAAAATTCTAAAGGGTTCACAAACTTTCAAGCACCGCTGTATTAGCAATTTTCAGATTTTTCATAAAAACATCTTCATAGGTTTTCACACTAATGAAATGTGTAATTGGAATTGATTAGTATCAAGTTTAAAATGCATTATTTTTGTAGGAGACTGGATGAGTCCATTGCACATCTTGTAAAGATTTACATAATTTTTTTTCATGATGTGAACTTTATTTATAAAGCTCAGACCACTATTTGGTCTGGTAAATCTACTGTTGAGTTTGTATTTCATAGCACTTAACTTTAATATTGTGTACCATGTAAGTACCATTTAGTTCAAATATGTACACTGCAGTCTGCTACTGATGTGGTACATTTTGAAGATGATGCTCTGCAGAATACAGATTGTCGCTGACCCTGTATGTCTTCATGGCCAATGGCGTCTCTCCATTAACAGTATGTGGGCCACTTCTTCTCATGATCTGGCAGATGGCACTTTGTCCCAATAATAAATAATTAGTAAACTTATCTCAATAATAAATGCATTGCTTAAATGTTTATAGCAAATTCAGCATAGTTATTATAATTACATGTTTCCTAATTTCTATGAAATGATAAATGCAATTTCATATTTAGAGACATATGTTTTTTTTTGTGAAAATGTCTTTGTACCTGAATAATTAGCCCTTTTTTTGGGAACCCAATTTTTTCCATCCATGACCTAGATGTACCTTTGCTTCTGTCTGTGCATGTGCCTAAAAAGCTGTTCAGTTCTGCCTTGGGTATTAAAGGCTAGAGCCCTTTGAAAAACTTGTTGATTGCTTTTTGCAACACAATTTTAAAGGATGCACATACTGTACTTGCATATTTTCTATTTTAGAGTAATCATCATCATTATTGTGAATCACATCAATCATTTTTAATACGATTTAGCAATTTGCCCATTAAACAAACAATTACAATTCATGAATATTTATTTGTGTTTTTGTTTTTGGTGTTGAGAATTTGATATTGATGTTGATAAATCTTTTAATCGTTGGTGGTTGAACTGCAGTGCAAAATAATAATAATCTGCTTTGGTGTTTTGACTTTTCTTTTTGATTAGCTTCTTCATTTCCTAATATGTATTTATTTTGTGAGATCTTGTTCCTGTGTTATTTGTCTGACACTTTATCATCATTGGTGCTGGTAGCTTAATATATTAAGAAATTCAGCATCTCTCTTTTCCTCTCTCCCTCACACAGTTTACTGGAGGCCATCTCCTTAACTACACTCCAGAAAGTCAGAATGGTGATTCAGCCTCACCTATGAATATTAAATATGGCCTGCAACTGAATTTCTAGGCTTATTCCTTTAGAGACAAATATAGATGAAGAGCCAGAAAAAGTACTAAATTTGTAGTACTCACTTTTCTGAAATGTATTTTGTGTTGTGAGTTGCATCTCTATTTCTTTGAGGACTTTGAGAAACCATATTGCAGGGTGCCTAGAGAAGAGTTGTGGTATTGTATGAATTAGTTGGGAGTGGCAGAGAAGTATATAAGAGTGGTACAGGAGATGTACAAGTGAAGTGAGACAATGGTGAGATCTGCTGTGGGATTTAAGGATACATTTAAGGTTGAGCTGGGATTACATCAGGGAACGGCTTTGAGCCATTTCTTGTTTGCAATGGTGAAGGACAGGTTGACAGACGAGATTAGACAGGAGTGCCCATGGACTATGATGTTTGCTGATGACATTGTGATCTGTAACAAGAGTAGGGAGAAGGCTGAGGAGACCCATTCACAGAATACATGTGTGTGAATAAGAAGGAGGTCAGAAGAATGGTGAGGATGCAGGGAGCAGAGTTGACGAAGGTGGATGAATTTAAATACTTGGGATCAACAGTACATAGTAACGGGGGGTGTGGAAGAGAGGCAAAGAAGAGAAAACATGCAGGGTGTAGTGAGTGGAGAAAAAAGTCAGGAGTAATTTGTGACATTTTGGTATAGAAGGAGTGAAAGGGAAGGTCTACAAAGATGGTAATGAGACCAGCTATATTATATGGTATATGGGTTGGAGACAGTGGCGCTAACTAAAAGACAGGAGGCACAACTGGAGATGGCAGAGTTAAAGATGTTAAGGTTTGCATAGGAACGAGTACATTAGAGGGTCAACTCAGGTTAGATGGTTTGGAGACAAAGCCAGAGAGGTGAGATTGCTGTGGTTGGACATGTGTAGAGGAGAGATGCTGGGTATACTGGGAAAAGGATGCTAGTAATGGAGCTGCTAGGCAGAAGGAAAAGAGGAAGGCCTAAGTGGAGGTTTATGGATGTGGTGAAAGATGGCTTGCAGATGGTGGGTGTGACAGAGCAAGATGCAGAGGACAGGAAGACGTGGAAAAAGATAATCCACTGTGGAAACCCCTAATGGGAGCAGCCAAAATAAGAACTCATTGCTACTTTTGAAACTTTCCAATACCCTGTGGGACCAAGCTTTATTGTCGAATAGAGAAAGGATAGTCAAAGTGCCAAAAGGATGTTAATCAAAAAGCAGTACTCTATATGTCACAGTAGCAGTTTAATTTGTTGCTCTTACTGCATTCATTGGTTTTACAGTTTTTTCAGGTATCTAACATCTGGAGCTCTTTTAGACTTTTTGATAGGATATAAACTCACTGAGCAAATAATTAGAATCACTGTATTATAATACTGGGTAGGTTCTCATTTTTCTCTCAAACAGCCTCAATTCTTCATGGCATGGTATTCACAAGGTGTTAGAAACATTCCTTTGAGATTTTGGTCAATATTTGCATAATTGAATCATACAATTTGTGCAAATTAGTGAGCATTCATTCTGAAAATCTCACGTTCTACCGAATCCTAAAGGAGTTATATTGATTTCAGTTCCGGTGACACTGAATTCATTGTGCTGTTCATGAAATTAGTTTGAGATCATTTTTGCTTTGTGACATGGTGCATTTTCATGATGGAAATAGTCATTAGAAGATTATGGACTTGAAGAGATGCACATGGTCAGTAGCAATACTCAAATCCCAGTCGTCATTTTTAAGAGATGATTGATTGACATTAACAGGTCCAAAGTATGATAAGAAAACCTTTCCCACACCATTACACCACCACCACTAGCCTGGACAGTTGACATAAGGCAGGTTGGGTGCATTGATTCATGCTGTTGGTGCCAAATTCTGACCCTATCATCTGTGTGCCTCAGCAGAAATTGAGATTTTTTTTCAGACCAAGCTACATTTTTCCAGTCTTCCAATGTAGAGTCTTGGTGAGCCTGTGCCTACTGTAGCCTCAGATTTCTGTTAATGACTGAAGTGAAATCTGGTGTGTTCTTCTGTGGATATAGCCCGTTTGCTTCAAAGTTCAACATATTGTACATTCTGAGATATTTCTCTGCTCATCACAGTTGTACTGAGCAGTTATCTGAGGTACCATAGCCTATCTGTCAGTTCGAGAAAGTCTGGTCTTTCTCCAATGACCTCTCTCATCAATGAGGTGTTTCATAAAGCAGAACTGACACTAACTGGATATATATTGTTGTGCAATGAAAATCCCAGGATAATAGCAATTACAGGAATACTCAAACCAGTCTGTCTGGCACCAACATTGATGTTATGGCTGAAATCTCTAGGATTACATTTTCCCCCAAATTGTAGTTTAATTGGCCTTTATCTTCAAGTATTGTGCATGCACTTAGTGATAGTAAATGTATTTATTTCTGTTGTGTTTATCTTTCTGTAGTATGTTGACCTTAATGTAATAACATAATCCTTATAGTAAATACTGCTGTTTTTTATAGAGTTTCCTTTTTCTGTATAACGTTTTTATTCTTCAAAACAGCTGCCTGTTCTTGAATGAAACTGCACACCCAATTCTCTTGGGCTATTTCTGCTGCTAATTCACTGGTATAGATGCTTCTTTAGAACTCTTAAGTTGCTGATACTTACTCAACATGTGCAAGTTGTGTTTTTTTTATGTATGATGCTTTATTGAGAAGTAAAACTATTATTTAAAAGCAAATGCTACTGAGGCTCACAAGTAAGCTCAGTATGATCTGGTTTCTATTGTTTCTAAAACAACACAGACACAAGTAACATATCCAATAATGTTTAACATTATCTTCTGACATCAAAAAGCAGGGTCTGCATGCACACACAATGGCACAATTTTCTCTCTTTATATAAAATCCAATATCTGTCTGTCTGTCTGCTTTTCATGAGAGAACTACTTAATGGATTTAGATTGGGTTTTTTCTATAATTTGCTTGAACATTCTGGTCAATTTTGCAGACTCTCTCATTACACTACGTATCATAGCTTGCTTGCGGTACCGATTTATTTGCGCAAATCCGAGAGAGACGCAGTGGGCCGAGGGACCCTTCTCTCTCATGCGCCAGCCTCAGGGTGTATCTTACATCTGCTTAGCTAGCGAACGAGAGAACTACTTAACAGATTTAGATCTGGATTTTTTCTAGAATTTGCTTAAATTTTGCGACTTCTCTCATCACGCTAAGAATCATAGTTTGGTTGCAGGAGCAATATATTATCACTAATCCGAGACAGAGGCTGCGGGCCAAGGGGAGGGGGAAGAGTGACGACAGGAGTAGAGAGCTGGGCGTGGCCCTCCTCACTGTCCTGTTTCACTACTATGCAGGCAGAGCCATGGGGGATGGCTAGTTTAGAATAAATTAAGAATATAAATGATAACCGATTTATTTTTGTGAGGTCAGTCCATTTCATATCTGTTATGAATTAAACTTTGTATTTAATAGATATTGTGTTTATTTATTTATTTTGTTTTTACTCCAGCACTATTTGGTAACTCTATGGGTGTTGTCATTTTGGGTCTTACTGTATAGCATTACTATAGTGGTTACTAAGGGGTGTAGCCTACATCATGTTACATGTAAAATCTTGATGCCATGGCTATAAAACTTTTGGACAGTACATGCACTTTATCATGGTATTGGGATATATTCAAACATTTTTGCTCATAGTTATCTTACTTTTGGTTATTTTGCAGTGTGGTTGGGATCAGCATCTAAACAAGACAAGAACAGGCTAAGACAAATAGTCAAGTCTGCTAAAAAAATTTCATTGGCACCAGTCTTCCCACCTTACAGGACCTGTGCTACTCCAGAATCATGAAATGGGGAGGAAAAATCATCACCATCCCCTCATATCCAGGCACAACCATTTTGAATTTTTCCCATGTAGCAGTAGACTAAACTACACCAAAACAAACAGATATAAGAACAGTTTCTTCAGCTGTCCTTGCTCCACCCCAATACATTGCAATTTTCTTGCATATAGTTAATGTGTATATATTTCAGCATTTCCTGAACTGCCATACACATTGTATGCATACAGTATATTTCAATTGTGTGCCTTGTATTTATGTCAGGGGTGTACTTATAAAAAGTGTGTGTATCAGTCTTATTATGGAGTACAGATTAGAAAGAAAATGTTGCACAATCACACTGCTAGTGACAACTACAGAGCATTGCTTCAATCAGACAAATAGTAAATGGGCTGTTTTCCGTTTTTATTGCTGAGTTTGTGAGAATGGGAAGAGGCAGAGGAGTTATCATAGCACATGGGTCAGTGTTCTTCTTTGGGACTGGCAGCTTTGGGGTTGTACTATAAGAAAAGCACAGACGTGATTTCCCCTGCCACTCCTACATCTCACCGCTACAGTCCCTTTAAACTAGTCCCCACAGTACCAGCTGAACTGTCACATTTTTGACAGCTGATTGGTTTTGGTTGGTGAATTACTGTGCTAGAGCAACAGCTATGACACAGTTCTAGTAATGACAGAAATCTGACAATATCAGATCCACCATTAACATGCTCTTGGCCTCCACCAGCAAGGCTCAGCTAGGTCTGCATAAGATTTTTGTGGATAATGAAATAAAACGCCATCAGGATGATTAAGCAGAAAAAGTTAACATGCTTTGTCTGTGCACAGACCTTTTCAGAGTATGAATAACACTAAAGTGGTTTGGTAAATGAACAGACAGATATCTGGTTAAAATCTCTGATGGATGATTAAAAACAAAACAACTAAATTGAATACATTTTCTTAATGGGTATCAGAGACATTTTTAACAACAAATAATTGTTTTTCATTCAGAAAGGTATGATAAACTACAAATTATACTGAGCGATAAGGAGTTCTTTTAAATTCTTACTGCGTTAAGAAACTATTAACTTTTATTAATAATGAATAATAATAAAAATGAAATTGTGTAATAAGATATAATTGACATTTTTGTTATTTCTTTCTAATAAAGAAAAGATGACAATAATATCTCAGTAATTTTGTACTTGTTAGGATTTAAACAGAGAGGCTGAATATTAGGCAAAATGCCATCAAAGAACATATATTTTGGATTTGAAACTCTCTGACTGAGATGTATTATAATAATAATAATTAATGAATAAAAAAAGAAAATACAAACTCAATAACACCTGGAAAATATTATGACAAAAGTATTTCCCTCAAATTATAGTAACACAAATTGGCTGCAAAAATAGAAATATTTCTGTTCTTATCATTTGAACCGTTTTCAAAATATAACATTTTATTTCACATTTTGAATTGCTTTTGCACAATGCAGAGATATTTTGGAATATTAACTTTAAGACAAAGATAAAACTAGTAGAAATGTCTCATTAGACCGTACAATACAATACTCTCTCTGTAATTCACTTTTAATTCTCTAGTGAGCTCTTCACTGGCGATTTTTCACTGAATGTGCAAAGTTTCCTTATAGCTTCGAGCTGTCTGCAGTTGTAGATGTTGGGCTGCTGCTTTCTACAACGTGGCTTACAAGTCTTTTAATTTTATTTTTGACTCTGTTAGCATTGAATAAATGATTGTCTGATAGCAGTAGATTTTCCTTGCAATATAATTAATGTAATGAACCTGTTGGTCGATTACTATGGGTACATGTAAATCACTTTTTTTTTTTTTGCAAAATAAGTTACAGTGTAATGTTTGAAATTTAATAGCAAATCACTAAGCTACTAAAGAAATACTAATAATATTGCTTTACTTTCAGAATACATGTTTTAGTGTTGAATTGAAAAATTATGTCTCAATGGAATAAACAGCCCCCAAGTAATAAAGTTGTACAGTGTATTCTACCTTTCTTATTAAAAATATTAGTTTATTATGTTGTTCTCCCCAGGCCATCTTAAAAAGATCATTATTATGGTGCAGTGGTTTAGTTTTGGTAAAAGCTACATTATGCCCAAAAGCTTTGTAAGCATTTGGGGAACAAGTAATGAGGTGTAATTACCAAAAATATAAATGCATCAAGACAAACAAAATTGATTCATGAATATTCTTTAGCCTTTTTAGCCTTTAGCCACTAAAATGTTTACAGTTATAATTTAAGATGGAATATTAATGATGCATGAAATGAAAGCTAGTCAGTTCCTAAAATTGCATTAAATTCTGTCTGAATATGTCAGTCATTTAACAGTCTAAATAAACCTACCAGGTATGTATACACTACATAAATGAAATCACCCAACACAGTTTTATATTTGTCCAAGTGCACACAGCCACAAGAAACACAAGTATATAAACAAATCTTTCTCTCCTTCCACTCCTCCTGGTGAGTTTTGCCTGCTACCTGCCAATTCTGACTCCCCTTTAAGCTAGACCAAAGAGTGCTTCTGGTATCACAACACTGCCTTCTGGGTTATGTGGGAATGAAGGTGGTCCTCCCCTGACAGCGCCCTCTAGCACCACCCAAAGACCCCAAAAGTATTGCACGTTGCTTCTCCAAATCCCATGCAAACCTGCAGGTGTCTAAACTGGGGTGCCTTGAGAGGGACACTGCCACCTGTCGTACAGGGGGATGAACTGCTCCTGGTCTCTTTTTCCATTACCACAGCTGGGATGAGGGTTGAAAGGCATATTGGCTTTGGTTATGTCCTCAATCACTCAGTCCTTCCAGTATGGCCTCCTGGCAATATATCACCCTCCATCTCAGCTGGTATGCCTGTCCGTCCTCCTTGGCACTTATTTAATGTTATGTTTAACATTATCTTCTGACATCAAAAAGCAGGGTCTGTATGCACACACAATGGCACAATTTTATCTCTCTTTATATAAAATCCAATATCTGTCTGTCTGTCTGCTAAGAAGGTCAAATCAATGTCATATCACATAAGTGCGATATGTCTTCTCTGAGTTGCACTAAAACCAAAATAAGTCTCTAGTACTTCTATATTTAACTCTCCAGTCTGCCAGGTACTGTGCTTACTACCCTAACATAATGACAAAATTCTATGAATCAGAAGTATAATGATTATCCTTACAAATTATTCCAGTTTGCAGTATCTTTGCTAATTTAGGCAAAGAATGCAACATAACCACCCACGTGATGCGTGGTGTCAGTTTTTAAGTGAGATAGCTGCTAAAGAGAACTGTTTTAGCATGCCAGGATGGTGTAGGTAATGCTTTCTTTGGTGGGACACTTTTTGTAACCCAAAATATCCCAAGGCACACCACGATTCTACCAACTAAAAAAGCGTTAAATTTAAACACTTACTAAACTGTCTGAAGTGGGGGACTATCAGAGACACCAGCAAAAAAAAGCAGCTTGGAGGTTGGCATTCGCAATACAAGGCACTTTGAGCACTTTGGATGCATTTGCCCAGCTTCGTCCCTTTGCCTGCACGTATACAACACACCTGGGTAGCTCTCATTGTGCGCCAGTTGAAAAACACTTGTTTAGAGTATAATTATAAAGTCATTCATGGTGATGAACAACTGAGGATGGCATTTTCAGAGTTTTAACATAAGTTTTAATGTGTACCCATTTAAGAGGTGCTTATTTCAGTTAAGTCTGTCTTAAGCAGTGCATTCAAAGTCAATAGTTATTCCAATCGTTTAATATTACTTTGACACTTCTATGTCTCATATGCCACACTAATTAAATAATTATGCATTGGCCTTATCTTCTTGTTGCCTTCTTTTCATCATGCCTTTTAGGAAGGCATTCAAATTCATGGTGTACCTGCTCAAACAATATTTTGCTAAAAGGTCAGGCTTCAGGTCATTGTTTAAGTTTCAACTATGCCATTACATTTGAAAAAAAATCCTTTGTGTTGATTCTACATTAATGTTGTGATTTATTGTGTATGTACTTCAGGATTTATGTATTTATTTTATGATTGTGTATTTTAATGTTAGATACAATTAATTCCAAACAATTATGTGATTAATTAGTTAATTTTTTAAATTGATTTCCAGCCCTAATATATATATACACAGTATTACACAGACATCTATCATGGGTGCAACCATTGTTTATTTTTAACAGATATACCTTAAGCAGGAGTCTACAATCTACAATCCAAAAATACAATTACACTTCTCTTACTTTCCTTTCTCCTCTACTCCTCCCCCGAATCCAACTTGCCTAGGTAGGGCAGAGTGGTTTCTCTTATTTTGGACCCAGGAAGTTTTCCAGTGCCCCAACATTACACCAAGGAAGCACTTCTAGATCAGGTGGAACCTCCTTAATCTGGAAAAGTCCTCTCCTACGCTTCTCCCCCTAGGAGCACTCAAGAACCCCCACAGAGCTGCTGATTAGAACTACAGCTCCCATGTTGTCCTGCTGGTGTGTAAATAGGAGCTTCACCAGAGAGTTGCTGCCATCCAGTGTATTGGGGAATACATGGCTACTTCTGCCCTTTTTCAAGGTTCCAGCAACCAACCCAGTCAGGGTGCCCATTTATCCATGGCCTTCCATTTTAAAGGCTTACTGGCCAGAATGCCACATATATCCTGTATATATATATATATATATATTATGGCCACCAGGGGGAGCTTCATATCCCCAAACACCAGACACACACAGGCTCTGGACACAACTATGTTTGTGGGAAACTCTTCTTGGAACCATTTCCCACGTCACAACTACAATACAGTTACAGTACAATAAACACAGTAATACATTGTTGTCTCTGTCTTTTTCTGTCACTACCTCCTTCACTCATCTCTGAAACCCTTGTTCTCCTCATCCTCCTTTCCAGGTAAGGCTGGAGGCTAACAAAGTAGGTCTACCCAGTCCCTGCAGCACCCCCTGGCAGCATCCTTGGAACCCCAGAGGGCTCTGCAAGTAAAATAACTCCAATTCGCATTATGCCTTGTGGAAATAAGGGGTGCTGCCATCTAGTGCTCCAGGGAGACAATCTCCTGTGCATACTGTTTCTCCCTGCCCTTTGAGGCTGAGCTAGTTCCTGCCAGTATATATACAATCTTTGAATGTCTCTGTTGTACTCTAGGCTGTTTATATTAATATGATAGGAGGAAAAACTGTTTTTTCATAATATTAAAATTCATTAAGTTTATAATTTCCTTTTATCATAGGAGTTGTGTAATGTATTTCTTAGTTTATTGTTATTGTAATATATCTTGAGCAGGGAATTGGAAAATCAGAAATATGCTCATTTTGTTGGCTTCTTGCCTAATTGATTTCCTGCACTAATGTGCAACTGATTTGTTTAAATCCCAAAAAACTTAAAATGTGTTGAGTTATTAAAATATCACATTAATGTACATTATGGTTAGTATTACTTTCTGCTTTTATTCTTTTTATGCATATTTTTATATGTATATTATATTTGAAAGATATGAAGAAAATGAAATACAACAACTATATCTTTTTACACACTAAATTATTGTAAAACCTAGAAGATAAGGTCATACTTATCACCAAAACTTAGTACCAGCACAGTTCAGGACTAGTATATGCACAGTTTACTATACTTTTAACATTATGAAGGAAAAACGTCTTATGATATACAGTCCCCATTCTGTCTTCCTAACCAGGTTATACATGGCACCAATCACGGGGCACAAGGGAGAACAATACCTGGACAGGATGCCAGTCCATAGCAGAGTGTACACACACTGACACATACTCAGGGTTGTTTGTTGAGGAAACTGGAGTACCCAGAAGAAACCCATATGGACATGAAACAATTAGACTCCACACAGGGAGTACCCAGGACATGAATCCCAGTTTACTTGTTGCTACCACTGCACCATCACCATTTTCTCACTCACCTTGACTTTCACTCTTGAAACATCTGTCTGTCGGTCAGTACACAGACAGAACATGCTAAGATATTGTGCTGTCATCCTGAAACCATTTACTATACAAGAGATTCTAATGAGGAAGGTGACAGTGGTGAGTCTTATTTCCTGAGTGTTTGCTTTGTTCACAAGTGGTGCAGAAAGCCTGTGTATTGACACCACTGTATTTCCTGATTGTATATTTATTTGTGTCAACCTCTGTGTCCTGTAATGTTTGCTAATAAATCTTTGTTTCTCATAAAACAAAGTCACTATATAGTATATTCCAGTTTTTCACTGTTACATGTTGAGTAAGCAACAGCATTTTAAAATTCTTAAAGTAGCACCTAGTATAAGGAGATGAGTAGGAGTAGGGGTCTAAAAGAATTAGGAATTACTTACTTCAAGAGCAGGCATCTCTTTAAAAATATGCAGCATTAATTCTAAGGGTTATGAACACGTCAGGTTTCTGGGTGTTCTAGACATATTCACATGCAATTCCAACTTATTGACCTTTCCTTTTGTTTATTTTAAGCTTAAGATTTATTTGTTTGTATTTTTTTTTTATGGCATTGCAAATTGAAGGCATCATCAAGGCACTCCATGCCACTGATTTACATGGCAACATTATAAATCTATGTTTTCAAAATCTTTGTAATTTTATGAACATTTTCTGCTTTTTGGGAGCATTTGCAAGATTTTATTTGTTTTCTGGGTGATGTCTTGGCATGTAGGATTTTGTGCATTAATTACGATCAAAACTGTACATGCAGTATGTAATTTTACAACTCTATGTCATTATGATGGCTCATATGAGGTGATTTGAATCATAACCACCTCCACTTTTTCTTGTTTTTGAGTTTGTTATATCATTCCTGTCTCAATGACTGGTAGCTGGTCGAGTTTCTAGAGAGGATTGTTTCTGAACAGCAATGATCCTTTTTATTTTTGACCCACCCAGCAGAAAATCGGAAACAAGCTTTTGCAGAGTGTTAGTCAATTTGACTTTGTTATTACTGAATATAATACACCTATAGCTTACTACATTCTATTCCTTGTACTCGTGTTGAGGTGAAGTCCTTGTTTCACAAATTCTGGTTTCAAGCTTTTCTTGCTCCTAAAACCAAGTTACCATCACACCTATTATTTTTCTGTGAAAAGGACTTACTGGTGTTGTTAACTTTCAATTGAAACGGTGGTTGTATTTGTCCAGACGTCATCCAGCCATTTTGCCAAGTTCCAACTTTCTTGTGCCTATCCAGCTGGCAAACATACAGACAAATGTGTTTGTTTGCTAGCAACGTGCTAGCAAAACATGTTTTTCATTTCTCTTTGCCATTCTTAGCCTTAACTGTTGTGTTTTTATTCAATATGGGCAATCAGTGTATCCCACCTTATTAAAGACTGCTTTGTTTCTGCCTAGTCTGCTGTACAGCTTTAGGTATTGACTTGAGTCTGTCCAGTCGTCCATTACAGTAAGACTGGTGACTTTCTTGTCTGTCCTGATAGACAGTCCTCAAGACAGTTTTTATTTTGAATTTCTGGTTTCATCTCTTATTTTACTCTTGTTGCTCTCCTGAAAAATGTTTTTGGCTTTAGACAGATTCAGGGAATGCAGTAGGTAGTATGAGGCCTACCCACCTCACTTTTCTCCTGGTCAGTGTCAAACATATATTTTAATCTAACTCAAAAATCAATGTAAATCCCATAGAATTGCAGTGAATGTCATATTGTCAGGCTCTGTAGTTTATTGTATCCATTATGTAGTATCTTAATTTTTGATTTTGGACTGGTGATTTTATATTGTTATATTTCCATGCAGTTTATATATCATGTCATGAATATGAGATGTAGTCATGTGATTCTATGGCCTTGTTTACATTTTCATCATGTGTCATGTCATAGGATAAATTGCATTATAAGCATGAGGTTGACATTTTCCCTCACAATAATAGTAGACCTGGAATCTGGGTGAAAGAATCAGCTATTTTGATCTTTTGGAGAATTGTGTGATTTAAAAAACTGAGGATTTCATTGTGTGTCAGCCTATGTTTGCGCTTTCATACTTTAAATTTTTAGAGTTTTTAACCATATTTTACTGACTTATGTTCAGGTTTGCTTTGAAAGGATAAAATGAGTTCTTGAAAGCAGTACAGAGAGTTGTCATTATCCTCATTTCCAGGCTACAGTTCTGTTTTCCTGTTGTAGGAATAAAAAATGAATTTTTACTTGCCCACCCCCACAGACAGTAGAATAATGTTTGAAAAGGGTGTGCAATCACTCGGTTAATTACCTTTGGCAACAGAGAGAACATTAGAACAATCTAGAAGAGAACAGGCCTTTCATCCCAACAAAGCTTGCCAGTCCCATACACTTTTTCTTCCAAAAAAACATCAAGTTGCGTTTTGATAGTTCCTAAAGTCATACTGTCTACCACACTACTTGGAAGCTTATTCCAAGTGTCTATCGTTCTTTGTGTAAGGAAAAACTTCCTAATGTTTGTGTGAAATTTACCCTTAACAAGTTTCCAACTGTGTCCCTGTGTTCTTGATGAACTCATTTTAAAATAACAGCCTTGATCCACTGTACTAATTCCCTTCATAATTTTAAACACTTCAATCTTGTTACCTCTTAATCTTGTTTTGCTTAAACTGAAAAGGCTCAGCTCTTTTAATCTTTCCTTATAATTCAACCTCTGTAGGCCTGGAGAGAGAGGTTGGGAGCATACACTGATAGCACATTGCTGCACCCATCACACGACAAACCACTTGTGTGCCCAGCTGGTAACTGCTGAGGTTAGACGGTCTGGTATTGATCATCATATCAGATAAGGCCCAAAGCTGCATTCTGATGAGACTTTGTAGCTGGCAATAAGAATGTCTAGCAGTGGCTTGCTAGGCCAGGATCTGGGCTCCAGCCTGGCAAAATGGATAAGGTCAGTCTGTCCTACACTGTTACCAGTAAATTCCTTTGTGGGTCAATGACACATTCTGTACTTATATTTTTTCTGTATTTTTACATGTGAGCTGGCCATGACAAATTTAATACAGTATACATATTTTGCTTTTTTAACCACTTTCTTATATGTTCATCATTAGATATTAGAATTCATGAGCACGCCCAAGTACTGTAACTCATCTTCCTTATAATATCCTGTATTAAGAGATAAGACATTTACCTCTTCATTTGCATTAAAATAGCAAACTATGATCTAGAATTTCAGTTTGGTTCTTTTGTATTAGTTTATATAATGAGTTTAGACTCCTTTTTTACAAAAGAGTGTGCACAAATTTTAAATGCAGCAACTTAAACTATGTATTTTTGTCTGTTTCTGAGCTCTGACATAGAAAACATTGTACAATTTTCCCATAGCAATCTGATTTTGAAGATTTATGTTGATCACTTAAGACCCAGACTGAATCAATAATGTAACATCATTACTGTCATGTATACTGCATGACAAAATAATATGTGAGATAGGCACTTCCAGAAATAAGCTTTAATTTGACAGGCAGACAATCCATGAAATCCTCAACATCAATCTGACAGAAACCTGAACCTCTGAGAGGCTGGGCGTCTGGATAATCTTGGGTCAAAGTTTCCAAAAATAAATGGTAGTTTGTGATAGAGCTGTGTCTTTTTTGTGTGTATATTTTATCCAAATGTTATCGTCCATTTTCAGTTCCTTTGTGGTGCACACTTGAAAAGACAAAGCATTTTTTGGTCATACTTTGGTTTGTATTTTAGTAATAGGACAGCTAGCTATACTAAGGCCTGTACAGTCATTTTTGCCATATATAAACAGAACATTAAAATTCTTATTTGCATGTGCTAAACAACATGCAACATGTTACCTCTCTCCAGTGCTATGATTAATGAGTAGAACTAACTTACCTCAAAACGTCTGTCTTACTTGCTCTAAAACTGTCAGAATATATTTGTCTTTACCAATGCAAGTTAACAGAAATATTTAAGTACATATTTTCTTTCTCATTATGAAGACCTTAGTATGTCTCATTCCAATTAAAATGTTATTTTTAATGTGTTTTTTTTGTTTTGAACAAAGCACATTTATTACAAATGCTTACTCTTTTTTCAGAATAAATCAGGGTACATCGCAAAAAGATGCTATTGTTAGATCTACTTTAACCTATAAAATCACAATCAAAGCAAAGCATGTTTCCAACTGTTAAACTAATGAATAAATTACCAAGTCAGATCTCACTAGTGTAACAGATTTCAAAGTGAACAGCAATGTACTTATAGTTTGAACATTTCCTTTCTCTTTATATACATTTCACAATTTCTTTCATTAGTGGTGTAATGTAAGTTGCTATATATCCAGAAGGTGTCATGCATGCACATCCGTAGTACCACCACTGGCTGAGAGGGGGTAATGCCACTAACTGAGTCACCTTCCTTTGCTTCCATAGTGCTGAGAGACTGCCCAGTGAGGGCAATTGACTCTGCCTCTTCTGGTGCCAGGACCATAAAAACCAGCTGCCAAAAAAGGTGGTGTCACTCCTTGACTAGACAGCAGAGGAGATAGAGTTCCTTCAAGCTGGGAACACGTCCTATAGAGAAGATTTCATAGGCAGCAATTTATTTGTTTGCTTTTGCACCATCAACCACTCTTTTAATTTTGGTTTATAAGTAGATTGGGAAAGCCGAGTTGGCACCATAATATTTATTGTAGTTTTCAACCCATCATTACTGCGGACAACCACAAGGGCTAAAGCAATGTACTCGACGTCTACATGTTTTCGCAGTATTCCATAAAACTATTGTAGTCAATCAAACATGACAGGTAAAAAAGAAAGTGAAGAAGTGTTCTTCTTTTAAAACCGAAGAGTGTAGGTGAGGAAGAGTAATTTTATAATCCTCTCTGTAAAGCTGCAGTTGCACTTTGTGACTTCAAGTTGTGGAGTATGACTTGCTTAATGACTGCACTTACTGGATCTCTTACCTTGATTTTAGATTCCACAATCAAGAATCACAGAGGATGACAAATTACACAAATCTCTAAACACAGTATCAAAATTTTCGATTGTGCTAAAGAAAGTGTCTCAAGTTCCTTTTATTTTAACAGCATATCAATGCTCTGCCTGACAGCACTGGTAATTGTATGAATATTTTCTAGATATGGTGGATTCACCCTTAATGTTGACCTATAATTTGTAGTCTATGTGGTACAACAAACCTGAGATATTAGACAATCTTCTGTTCTGTTTGTGTGCATTGTAGTTTTGGCTCAGCACTGATTGGTTGTCAACTTATGCATACACAAGAACCCATCCTGGGAATGATTTTGTCTTGGCCAGTTGAAGTGCATGATGACTGAGTTTCTGGGTATGTAATACTACAAAACTCTAGGTAACTCTGATATAATATGTAAATGAATGGAACAACTAAAAATTGTTGGTGTGGAGACCATCTGGTTTTTGGAGAATCCTGGATCAGTAGGGTCTAAGGCTGTGTGATATTTATGGACTTCTTGAGCTTCAGGGCCTTTTAACTCCAATTATTAATTAAGGAAGCTTCTTGGCCAAATAGCACAGCAACCTTGAGTTATATAAACCCAACGTTTTACCTTACTTGGTACATACAGTATTGATTTGTAAAATTACAAAAGTGTCTCATGATGTGTGTTGTTTCTGTGGTTAGAGAAAAGTACTTATGCTGTACTTTTAAAAGGTCAAAAGACACACATTAAAGAAGCGGATATTTAGGTGTAAGACTTGCAGGACTTGACATGCTCATGCAATTATTAGACGTTTGGCTTGTTTTCTTATAGTTATTCTTTGTAGCCTTTGTTTCTGAGAGAAAATAAAAGATAAAGCAAGTATGACGTATGTGTCAAAGAAGTCAGTGAAGGCATTATAAAAGAACCTGTCTCAATGTTACACCCACACACCAGACCACAACTATATTTGGAGTCTGTGTGTCACATGCATTAAACTGATCAATCAACTAAAAAGTTTGATTTATTTCTCATAAAGGTAATTATTTGGGTGAAGTCTCTACACTGGAAAAGTTGTGAAGTTTGGATTTTTGCCCTGGGGATGAAGCTCTGGCAGGAGTATTGTGCTGGCCTGTACATCTCGTGCTCCGTTTTATAAACATGCATGGCAGGTATAACACTTTGTTTTGAGATAGCAGGAGAAAGACAGTGCTGTCAAAAATATTGTTTATTTAAACAGGAAATTAAAGAATAATATTTTGAAAATAAAAAAAAAATCCTTTCAGATCTATTTATTTGTGTCTTTATTTGGTTTAGTCAGAGTTATCACTTTTTCTTTTTCAGGTTTTTATTAAGCAATTTACATGTAGCTGATTGTTACACTTCCATCATTTTCTAGTTAGCCATTGACAGTCTTTTGTTATATGTTTATCCTGTCATTCTACTCCACGGCAGCAGTTTTGTTTTCATCATTCATCTTATTATTCATCCTATCAGGGTGTAGTGAGTTTATGTTTGTTCAGTTGGTCCTCTTATTATGCCTCTCTTTAATGTCTATGAGTTGGAGCAGCTACTGAACATCTCACCAATAGCTACTTTTATCCTTCTGTTTGCACACAATCAGCAAGTCCCTGTAATTGGACCTTTACTCTGGTCTTGTCTGTTTTGTCTTCTGAGTACAATCAAACAATGGCTGGCTGTTTACTAATTAAGCCGATGTCACATTTTGTGACATTTTGTCATGGGATATGTCGTACTACAGTTATTGATCTCATCACTTGACCATGTCAGTTGACTGAAAAATTACAGCCCATTTCACATTTATCAACCGAGCACTGACCTTTCTGCGCATTCGTGTTCGCCCCTTTCTCTGACAGCCAATAGTGTACTGCCTGATGGAGCTTGTGCTTTACGAAGGATCAACAGCTACTGAGTGTTCAGCAGCAATTTCGGCCCTTTATTTCTTTTATTCATGCTATTATGGTATGTAAAGCACAAGACATCAGAAAAACCAGCTTCTATTTTGTTTGTGAGGTCCACAGCCTCTGTGCTGCCTGAAGGAACTGGTCTTGTATGAAGGTTTAATAACTCCGATGATTTCAGCCACGGCCTCTGGCATTTTTTGCTTTTTCCATTCTGTTTAAGTACATAAAACACAAGACATCAGACAGACGAGATTCTCTTCTATTTGTGACATTGAAAACATGTATGTTCCTATTCCTCATCAATATATTCTATGCAATGTACGTACAGATGAGCATGCATTGGTTGTCAGTTTTCATGCACAAAGAGCTGTTGCTAACAATGAGATCTTGTTTTATGGTAGTTCTATGACATACACAGTAGATATTAAGTACTTCAGTTGCTATTTTCAAAGTAGTGTATGCAATACAAAAAATGGACATTTGAAAGTTTATTTTGACATAGTAATCCTGTAGATTTCATGCTGTAACAATAGCTAATGTCAAAAAGATATGATTAAAGTCAGTTATTAAAAATGTCGTAATTACCGTAAGCAACTTTAAGAAATTTATTGATTTATTTAATTGAAGTTGAGCTACATCATAAACAAGAATAGCTGCATCAGATGTTTCACATATTAAAATGTGTGCTTCCATGTAGAAGTGAAAATAACCTTGATTGTAATAGAAATTTGTCATTTTTCGTCCCTTGATAGAGGTCCATATAGGGCTAGATTCCTAATAAAGAATCAAAAATCAAAAATAACATATTTACAATCATTGACTTTGAAATTGTCTAAAACAGCATGCAGGCAGTGTGGCATAGTGGTTAGGGTGTTGGACTTCAATACAATTTGTGTTTTTGGGTCTAGAGTGTCAAAAATAGATGGTAATCCTAAAAAGCTTCATCTTATGTAACTAGACATCAAGACATGTTGACGGGTATAACATATATATGGATTTTCTTACACTGGTATGTCAGAAGAGGCTGGGAACAAAAAAAAAAAAACTGAGGTGATTTCAAAACGTTCATAAGTAATTCCTATGACCACAATATTTACCCTTGTAAGAACCAGATCAGAGTAAAATGATTTGGGGGACTAAGTTCCCATATATTTTTGGATATGATTTGAATAGGAAAAAGAACTAACACTCTTGATAGTAACAACCATAACACTCTACCCCCATCTGAATTGATGTTCAGACTCCCTCTGTCTCTCTCTTACTTTCTTCCTCCATTTATCTCAAATGTAGAGTCTGTCACAAACTCCTCCAGGGGTCGTCAGACTTCCGATTAAGCTGTCCAGGCTAATTTGAAGATGAAGCAGTGGGTGGAAGCAAGTCAATGCTTATAATTCTTCTGCTAGGTCAGTGGTGTCAGTGATGTGGAGAAAACAGGCAGACCTGTTAGCTCCTGATTTGATATTTTACCTCTTCCTTTGCCCAATCAATTAGTTCATTATAAAAGTCGTCCCAATGACCACACACCTGATATTCCCATTGTCAAGTTTGTACTGTACACTAGGACCCACTTTGATTTTGTTATAAGCCTAATTATCTGAAGAGTGTGCTAAGATATATGTTTTAATCATAATGTACCTCAGCTACTTTATATACTAGAAAATGACAGCAAATTCCCAAGAAAACATCCAAAATGAAAGAATTTTTAACATACAAATTGTAGCTGGTCATACTGGGAAAGGTAAGTGTGTGTACTGTAAGGAGTCAATGTTACACCCTGATTTGTTTTAATCTCAAATTTTTTACTCATAATTCTTTCTTATAAGTAACACCATATTAATGAATTCTTCAACAGAAGACCAAAAAAAGATTTTTTAGTTAAAAAGAATATTAATTGTCATTCAATAAATGAGCTGTGCTTAAGCTTTGAATCTTCCACACATTTAAAATCAATTCTACAACCCAAAAATTAACTAAGCATCACATACAGATTTTTCTGAGATGGTGCGTGCTGAGATTGGTTCATACAGTCTTCTTTGCAAAATTCTAAGGCCACACAAGAAAATTATTTTTAAACCTATCTGGGCAGTAGGTGATTATTTTTTATGAAAACACTACACATGCATCCCCCAAATTAGTTATTTGTGTATATGAAAGTCATTCACTACCCTTTTCTTCTTAACACATGGCCATATTCATAGTCAGTCCAAGTAAACCTTACTGTAAATGGGTAGTTGGGGCATGGCTAGATGTCAGAGGCAGGAGTGGGTGCTGCACAATCACAGTCTTAGCCATTAACACAACTGACACTGGGTTCGTGTGCCATGGTTTAATCAAATTGTCACTTATGTTGCACACGTGGCTTCACAAATTTTCTTTAGAATCCAGGCCCCAAAAAATGATATTGAGAAATAGCTGGAAAAGACAAAAAGATCTCAATTAGCCATTTCTTTGAAGGTAAAACCTAAAGTGATAAAGCATAGGTAATCAGCCTCATTCAACTATTAAATGAAAGGGAAATGTCCTGTTAGAGTTTATTTTGACGATTTATGTTATTATTGAAATATTAGACGTTAATTATGCAAAAAATTGAGGTCAGATTTTTTGGGGCTCAATAATGTTTCACATTTTTTTCTATTTAAATTAATTATAATTATGTGTTTGCATTACAAAAATAATCACTTTACAGAAGATTTATTAGGAAGATTTCAAAGCACGAGAAAATTGTATAAGATTAGAATAAATATAAATGTATTTTGATACAATTTAAAAATAACAAGAATTTCTTGTGTTTTCCATAAATTACTGATGTTTTGTAAGATGGCTAGAACAACAAAGGATTGTTTGCCAAAGCTGTCCTTGAGATATCCCAGCCATTCCATCTATTTGTTATGTTCCATCAAGTAATTTCAACTAATGAGGTTGCAAATAGGTGAACCAGGTACACTAGTGGAACAACATAACAAGTAAATTAATGAAGTGGATTGGAATCACAGATAGTGGACTGCCTTGAAAGAGTTTTGGAAATTACAATCATAAAACCAAAGCCTGTAGTCCGTTAGCAGCAGCCCACCAAACCAATTTTTTTGCAGATGTGATGTTCATACTGTCATAAAGATATATTTGAAGTATCACATAAAAAACACAGTGTTAGCCCCAAAAGGCTGTGTGCATTGGATGAAGATACAGTAGGAAATCCGGTGCAGTGGTTGATGACCTGGTAGAGTCATTGACAGCAAAGCACATATTTGACCATGCAAAAATGTTCTTGTAGAGCTTGAGGGAAGTTAGCAGTTTGCGAAAGCCAATAAAGCATACCATGACAACCAGCAGGAGAAATTCTTACTGTGTCTAAATTTGAAAGGTTCACAAAAATGCCAATATGTCAAAAGAAGAATTGATGAGAGGTAAATTGCATCTGTCTGCAGCCTTCTGTAAAGCATGGTGGCAGCTCTGTCATGGCTGGTTGTTGATTTTACCCAATTATGAAGGAGATCTGGTCAAAACTGAGAGAAAAGATTTATAAATATATGTACCATTGGGAAGGAAACATACTGGCAAAAAGGTAATATTTCCACATGACAATGACTCTAAACAAGTGGGAGTGTGCAGATGGAACACTAACTGTATTAGATTTTCTTTGCTCTTGTTGGTCTTTATTGTCATATCCTCCATACACAAGTGTATAGTGGCTCGAAATAACCACAGTGCAACTAATCTTGTGGAGCAAGATGTGATTCTCAAACGGGGACAATCTATTAAAAAAGTTTGTAGTGAATAGTGGAAAGGCTACACCCACTGGACTTCTTCCTAAAAGGCCCAGTTCCTTCAGTAGGTGCTATGCAGCCTCTTCCGAGTTTTACTGATGTCATTAGACAAATTTGTTGATTCTGGTGTTTTAAGTACTGAAAGTACTGAAATCTGCATCTTTTGTGGCTCTTCGTTATCAGCTCTCTTAACTGCAGTCCTTTTGACAGTTGGCACATTGTTTATTTCAAATGTATATTTTGCAATTTATATTTGTACAAGCATAACTGCCAATTCTTCACAAAATCCCATCGACTCCTACACTATTATCGTCATGGTAAACAACAGAGAGCACACGCAGCACCTGCGACAACATTTCATTCATGTTTACCACTCATCCATTGATGCCGTTGAATGCCAATATATAATCTGATGTTCCAGAAAGATTTTTCGCTTGCAACAGATTGTTCCTTTTTAACATGTGCAATGTGCTCTCTGTGCATGCGACACACAATTATATGTTTTTTAGGAGTCTTTTTGACTGTTCATCATAATTAGAAGCTTGCTGTCTGTTGGACCTGTTGAAGTACAGTGGTCTGAATTGAAATCAATAAACAGTATTCTTCTACAAGTATTTTTTTATTCATGTGGGATAGGACCATGTAAAGAGCACAGTATATGGCATCATCAATGAATAGGTTGGAATGATAAGCAAACTGAAGTGGGTCAAGTGAGTTTGGTAGACCAGTTTCAGTGTACTTTATAATCAGCCTCTCAAAGCAATTTATGATAAGAGATTGTAGTATGTGTGTGCACTTACCTGGAGGGGGAATGGTGCAGGTTGTGCTGCAGGTGGCACATAGGCACATTTAGACTTGTGTGTCTCAGGGGGAGGTGTCGTCAAGTAATTAAAGGCAGAGAGAGTGAAAGTGATCCATTAGTGAGTGTAAATATGGGTGTGCGCATAGATGGGAATGACAGCGATACTAATGAATAGTATTGTGTACTGGTGGGGAACCAGTGTCATGCTTGTAGTACTGCTAGTGTACTGGCATGACATAATTGGGAAATGCAAAATATAACAGCTGTGAGTAGTTGTGCATTCTCTATAGGTAGTATTTAATGCATGAGAATGACATGGTAAGGAGAATCTTAAGTCTGAATTATAGTCCGTGTCTTAGTCTTGCTGAGAAGTCTTATCAAGCAGTCTACTTTTCTGTAGTAGACTTTGAAGTCAGTGTTGTTCTTGTATCTTGCAGATTGTAATATTACAGGCAGAGCACACTTATATACAATGAAGAGGGGAACTGGCAGTAGACGAGGGCTCTGTGGATTGTGTGAATGAGAAAGTGCTTTGCGACTGAGCCTTCAAGTTGGCAGAGATAAAGGAGGTGTGGAACTAGTCATGGGCAAAGCACTTATACAAAGTAAAGATAACAGACAGAGCTTTAGTGGTTTAGCCTCCAGATGTCCTGAAGGAATGGAGGTGTGGAAATAACCAAAGGTGTCATAAAGGAGTGCCATGTTATTTTGGACTTCCAAATCAGTATCTCCAGAGGAAGTGGTGGCATAATTATTTTTTTTATAGTTTTCTTTTTAACTCAGAGGAAATGTCTGTCTGGCCTACAAAAGAGTTTGAATTGTCTTTACTTTCTGTGAGCCTACGCTAATGTGGACTGGGTATATTAAGAAATACAAGAACGGAGAATCTTTTAACGTTTTTAAGCACTGAATTTAATAAAGTTCATTCTTGCTAATACTATAAAGATGTGATAGAAGTATATGTGTCTCTCTTTTATCATTGGGGCCTCAGTCATGAACTACAAGACGCCCAGGGTTTGTCTGAGAGCAAGAGACAGCAGGTTTCTTTGGAACAAGTATGATGTTGACTTTGAAACATTTAGGGACAATTGCTTTGTTTAGGGAAATGTTAAAGATATCTATGAGGGCAACTGAGAGCTGGCTTGTATATTCCCTGAGTATGCTGTCTGGCCCATCAGCCTTTCTTGGATTTATACTTAATAGTGTTCTCCTAACATCGGCTGATAACAGACACCATACGTGATCATCTGGAAGAGAAGTGATCTTCCTTACAGGCTCATCATTCAGTGCATCAAACCTTATATTAAATTTGTTCAGCACATGTCGGAGGGATGTGCCACTGTCACAGTTATGTGGTGTGCTCTTATAATCAATGGTATTCTGAATGTCCCACCATATGTCTCATGTGTCACTGGAGTCCTGGAATTGGATTTGGATTTTCCTTCTATACAGTATGCACATTTTGCTGCCCTGATACCACAGAACAGGTTTGCCTTCACTCTACTGTGGGCTTCCTTGTCTCCCTGATCTAAAAGCAACATTATGTTCTTCTGAAGACATCCATGTTTTTTGATTAGCATGAATGATGACAATCTTAGAGACAGTGACATCATCTATATAATTTCTGATGAAACCACTGACAGGTGATGCATATTCCTCTAAGTATATGAAATGCCCATGTGTGGTGGCCTCTTTGAACATATTCCAGTCTGTGTGATCAAAGCAGTCTTCCAGAGCTTAGGCAGTACCCTCTAGCCATATTCTGATCTGCTTTTGAACACAATTGACAGATTTTTGCAATGGTGTGTATGCAGGTATTAAAATAACATAGACACTGTCTGAGGAAGGGCATGGCTTTATAAGCACCCTGGGTGTTTGCATAAACAAAGCACTTTCTGTTTTCTTTCTTAATTGCAAAGTTGACATGCTCCTAAAACTTTAGCAGAATAGTTTTTAAGTTTTAGCATGATTGAAATCACCAGCAATAATAAAAACTCACGCTTCCTTAGTGTTACTGCTGGGGGAGAATGTGAACAGCTATACTATTGAATGTCATACATTCCCATGGCAGGTAGTAAGGACAGTATTTCAGCATTAAAATTTCCACCACAGGTGAGCAATGGCTTGTGACCACAACAGCATTGACATTCAGTTGGTTATTAATATAAATACTTAAAACAACCACCAAGCATCTTACCGGACTTTTCTGTCCATGAAAAAAGGTGGTCAGGCTGTCCAGCTGAATTGCAATGTCTAAGATGTTTTGTCGCCAAGTTTCAGTGAATATAAAATTGCAGGAATCCCTATGTCTCATGCTGGATAGCCTTTTGCAAATGGATGAGGTCCAGTTTGTTGAACAGTGAGTGGACATTAGAAAGCATAATGGACAGGGGAGCCCTTTTCAGAGCCCCAGCTTCAACGCAAGTGATGCTGTGAGGAATCATTAGTACAGACAAACGATTCTTACGAATCCTGTAAAAGCTTTGAAAAATTTTCAGTACTTGGAAAAAATTATACAGCAGTTTGCCAAAGTGATTTGCTTGGGTTTTGGATTGTAATGGAGGCCACAAAAAATACTGACTTGTCTTAAAACTACAAGAAACTCTTGTTTCTTTTTATTATGTCAGCAGCCATGCAACCTGCACTTCAGAGCAGGCCATCCACCTGAAGCTAAGCATGTTCAGGCCCAGCCAGTACTTGGATGGGAGGCCATCTAAGAAAAGTTTGGGTTGCTGCTGGAAGAGGTGTTAGTGAAGTCAGTAGGGCACTTACCCTTTGGTCTGTGTGGGAATCCTATTGCCAGAGTTTAGGGATGAGACATTATGCCATACATATGGCACATTCCTTAAGATGATTCAGAAAAACAACATCCTGATTCTCGGTGGCCATTAAAGATCCCTGGGCGTCTTTCAAAATAAGCAAAGTTTATCCTGATGTCCAGGCTAAATTGCCCATTATAGCCTGGCCCCCTAATCATCCGCTGTCTCTAATTTGCTATCTCTCTCACCCCTTCACCACCAAATAGCTAATATATTGTGAGCGTACTGGCACAATAATGGCTGTCATCACATCATCCAGGTGTATGCTACACATTGGTGGTAGTTAAAGTGGTTCCCCTATGTCTATGTAAGGCACTTTGAGTAGTGAGAAAAGCGATATATAAATAATAATAACACATGGTTATTATTATGAATAATATTATTATTTATATGTGCATATTCTAATATTATATAAAGTTTACACTACTTTGTTTCCAGATAACTAGCTTTCAAAATAGGTTTGTTGGTAGGCCAAAGACTTTTATACAATACTGCATATTCCAAAATATTATTAGAAATATTAAAAATACAGCTTTGTCCACAATTAATCATTTGAAGAAATTCAAAATAATGTTAAAATTGCTTTTTTATATAAGAGTGGTTTGTGTGTTTCTATAAGAAAAAGCTATGGCTTTGTTTTAAATATCTGAGCATAAACTTGCTTCTGTGCTGCCACTTAAAAATAATTTATTCTAAGTCCAAACATGAAATAGCATACTGTCAGGAATACCAGCTTACATACAAGACAGTGTGCCATAAGACTTAAACTCACATGAACTGGCCCTTTTAATGTAATTGTCAAAAGCATAATGCAAGCTGTCAGGGCTAATTAAGGCAACAATAAGCTCAGGTGAGGCAAGCTGCCATTCTAAAAGAGCTGATGAAGGTAACATTAAAGCAGACGACGAAAGGAAAGGAAGAGGCATATGTAAGAGACGTCCATGACTATAAGCAGGTGTAAGTTGTGGTATAAGGTCAACATCAAACAGGGAAGCCAGAGTAATTCAAAAATGACAAAGCTTTGGGAGGAGTCTAGTTGCACTCAATATTATTATTATTATTATTATTGTCACATTTATATACTACATATGAAGCTCAGTGCCAACAGTAAAAAGATGTGCCCCACTAAAATTGTCTCCTTTCCATTTGTGGTTTGTAGGAAGGAGTCTTATTGCACTTCTGAAACAGAATTTGATCAATACTTAGAATCAAAATTCACTTTATTAGTCAGGTGTGTACAGTATTAGGAATTTGTCATACTAGTACTGCTGCAACATACTGTACAAGGACAACACTGAATTTTAAAAGATAAATACAAAAAGATAAAATATGCATTTAAGGGCAATACAAAATATATAGAGATAAAAAAAGGTTGTTTCAAATTTTGAAGTAAAGGTACTCAAAAAATTGTGGCCTGCAGGGGGCGCACCAGATTGCCAAACCTGAGAAAAACCTGACAAAGACAAACACAGGACACAAATTCTTCAATACACATGGTTTTATTCCAGCTGTGGGAAACTCTTCCCAAATGTTTCCCACTTAAACAGCCTAGTACACAAAGCACAATAAATCTTCTTCTATCTTTCTCTCTCTCTCTGTCCATCCACCTCCATTCCACCTCTTTCTCCTGACTCTGGCTGCTGGAGCAGTGACAGCAAGCTCCTTTTATCCCGGGACTACTTCCAGTGGCCCATTAGCGTGGTCCAGAATCTCTTCTGGGTAAGACAGGAGCCCAACCAAGTAGGGCTCCACAGTCCCTGCTGCACCCCCTGGTGGTACCCATGACACCCATGGAACCCAACAGTGTTCTGCCAGACTCCAACTCCCATGAAGCCCTGTGGCAATCTGAGGCACCGCAACCCAGGGGCACTCCCATATAGAGTTCCGAGGGAGATAATGCCCTGTGCCTGTTTTCTCTCCCAGTCTTTATACTATTAAGGTGTCCCGGCCAAGTAAGGGCCCTGACCATCCACCACAAAATGTATCCTAACCAGAATAAACTACTTAATAATTATTGAATTAAACTTTCTATTAAATGAATGCTTACCAATTCAATTATTATTTATTATGTCTAGTTATCACTCCAGAATGCTATACAATGATTATTACAAATACTTTACAAATAAAATATTTGCAAATTAAAAACAAAATATAATGTTGAAACACAAAACATAAATGCAACACACAAAATGTAGAAAGAAATACAAATATATAGTTGTTTTTTTTTTTATATACCAAATTTCAGCTGTTCTAGTCCACCCACTCTCTGAGATAGTTCCTCTGCAGACAAATGGCAACAATTTAATTTGAAAATAAACCCTCTGAAAATATAATCATAATTTGGGATGACACATTCACTGCCAGGAAAATCAAGTGCTGCCACAGACGCCAATTGGAGAATATGATGTACACTGCACACTGACCAAATAAATGTACACATGTTCACATATTGTAAACTAGCAAAATACCCGCGCTTCGCAGCGGAGAAGTAGTGTGTTAAAGAAGTTATGAAAAAGAAAAGGAAACATTTTAAAAATAACATAACCTGATTGTCAATGTAATTGTTTTGTCACTGTTATGAGTGTTGCTGTCATCAAGGATTTGATTATCATTATTTCTTTCAATCAGGTTCGTATTTGGAGGACGTGTTGTTTTGAAGTTACATTCTGTGTTTGTCAACCATTGTAAAGATAACAGGTTTCATTCATCGAAGTGTTCACTACCCAAATCGCTAGTCATGAATGTAAGATGTTTAATAGGCATTCCCGGTATTAACTTGTGCTAAACGTACCATGGTGTGACATAAGGGAAACTGACTGTAAAAAGGCAAGGAGGCGCGTATTTTGAATGAAAAGGGAGATGAGACAGCGAAGGAGCGGAAAAGTGAGAAGGAAAACTGTTTAAATAAAGAGCTAGGAAGGTGAATGGAAAGAAGCAGCCAGCGGTAAAGCAAGGAAGACTCTGTAATAAGGACGGCTGGGTGCACGTAGAAGGTGTAACAATAAGATTGTTAAGCCTTATGATAATGTTCCCGCACTGAGGGTTTAGAGAGACGCACTGGGAGAAGTATAGAATGGGGAAGCCCGTGTGACTGTTCTGCTGTTCTCCTTTGACAGTTCTGTGGCTCTGCATATTTGTATGCACCTCTCTAAAGTCAGTTTGTCTTCTCTCAGTAATCTTTTTTGCAAACTTGCATCACTGGTTCCGCACACAATTCGGGTCACGTATAAGGGAACTTTTAATTTCCCCAAAATTGCATGTGTCTGCTAACACTCTCAGATCTGTGACGTAGTTGTCTATATTTTCTCCCCTTGTCTGATTTCTTGAAAAAAATCTGAACCCCTCTAGAGTTTCGTTTGTTTTCGGGTTGTAATGTTCATCAAATTTACGTATCATCAAGCTCATGGTTAACTCATCAGGTCTTACATCACCGGTCCGCGCCTGACACAATTCTCTGCTGCTCTTTCCAATAAGATAACGGAATAATCTGACCTTAGTGTTTTCCTCTGCCTTCGGCATTGCAAGTTCTGTGTATAATCTGAACTCGTCCTTCCATGTTCTCCACGACTTCGCCAGGTCCTTAGCATTGAGGCTTTATACCCTGCGTCTTCTCATTAAACTTGTATCTCGTGAATATCTCGAGTTTGTGCCAAACACTATTCTATCCCTGACCATCTAATCGTCGTTTGCATAAGCACAGCTCTTCACCAGCAATTTTAACTCCGTTAGAAAGTGATCAAAAGTCTCGTTTATACCCTGCGTCCTCTCAGTAAACTTGTATCTCCTGAATTCTTTTGCTGCCTTCTCAATTGTGTAATGTGTTTTTTGAACAGGTTTCCTTCATCGAAGTGATCACTACCCAAATCGGTACTCGTGAATCTAAGATGTTTAATAGGCATTCCCGGTATTAAGTTGTGGATTTGCCTGCGAATATTTAGCGGCAGCGTGTCTATGAACGTAATTTAAACATAAGATTTACACCTTGCTTTCCTATTGATATGTGTACAAAGGCTTGTTCAGCGTCAGAGGGTTTCCGCAGTAGCTGCACTTATGAATATGCTAAACACAGTCCTTCACCCGCGAATATTTACCTCATATGGGCAGGCACTCAATTACGTGGGAGGTGTGATGATGCGGGACGCAACTCCGCCTCACACGGCGACCGAGCTGCTGGCTATGGGCGTATATATGGACGAAAGTAGGTTCCAGTTATGACCATTACGCGTAGAATTTCGAAATGAAACCTGCCTAACTTTTGTAAGTAAGCTGTAAGGAATGAGCCTGCCAAATTTCAGCCTTCCACCTACACGGGAAGTTGGAGAATTAGTGATGAGTGAGTGAGTGAGTGAGTGAGTGAGTGAGTGAGTGAGTCAGTCAGTCAGTCAGTCAGTGAGGGCTTTGCCTTTTATTAGTATAGATTTCCTCCAATAAATCTATAACTCTTTTATTGTCCAAAGAAATTCTATTAGGTAAAGCAGGCTTTATATTATTATTCTTGGTTTATGTAACATTAAGCACTCTCCTGGTATTCTGTTCAGGGTCAGCTACTGGCATACAACTGTTTATGCCAATATAGGCTATGGCTCCATAAGATTTGATGGTAATACATACATTTAACACATTGTCGGTCACTTTTTGACATTTTCAATAATGCATAAAATAAAATTTACTTTTAACATACACTCAGTGATCAAATTAATTGGAACAAATGTACAACCCCCCATCCATGCAAAAGATAATCAGTCAGCCATGTGGCAGCAGCATAATGCATAAAATCTTGCAGATTTTGGTCAAGTTAATGTTCACGTCAAACACCAGAATGGGGAATAAAATGTGATATATCAGAGTCGGTCAATCTATTAGGTGACCTAGGCGGACACCGTCATGTGAGGGATGCCATCTATGAAAGTTAAGTAGTACATGCTTCAGAGGCACTGAGGGGGAAAGTTGTCAGGATCTGATGATACTGAATGGACAAGTTATCTGATGGGTGAAGGTAAAAGTGTGCACATTCTGTACTCCAAGGGGCACATGCTACTTAAAGTCCACAGTATAAGCACAAAGGGGTTTGTGCTATTGAAGGGGTGCGCTCTCCATAAACAAAGGGGGAACATGTTCCCCTCCAACAGGTGTTTTGATGTCTAATAATACCAACTACTCACAATGGACAATGAAGGACAATGTCTGTCAACCTCACTTAGGGCTGCAAATGGGCTTTGATCATTACTGATCTCAGTGATTTTAACCACAGCATGATTGTTGGTGCCAAATGAGCTAGACTGAGTATTCTTATAATTGCTGATCTCCTGGGATTTTCACACTATCACTAGAGTTTACTCTGAATGGTGTGAAAAATAAAAAAATGTCCAGTGAGTAGCAGTTCTTCGGATGTAAATGCATTCTTGATGAGAGAGGTCAGTGGAAACAGCCAGACTGGTTTGAGAAGCATTTCAGAATGCACATTGGGTTCCACTCCTGTCAGCCAAGAACAGGCTGCATTTGACACAGGCTGACCAAAACTGAATGGACTATAAAAAGTAGCCTGGTCTGAAGAATCTCAATGTTTGTTGAGGCACTTAGATGATCGGGTCAGGTGTTGGTGCCAACAGCATGAATCCATGCACCCAACCTACCTTGTGCCAACAGTCCAGGCTGGTGGTTGTGGTGTAATGCTATGGAGAATGTTTTCTTGGCATACTTTGGGCCTGTTAATATGAATCAATCATCGGTTGAATACCATGCCCTATTTGAGTACTGTTGATGATCATGTGCAAGGCAAGAACAGCAAGGGAAAGGTGGATAGCTCCTCTATTGCTTAAATGATGCTGTGGGGCCATTATTTGCCTCACTGTGACACATGGAGAAGTTTCAGTTTTTTCACGTGGGGAGGCGAGGTCAATAGCAGATGTCAAGTGTACATAATTTAACTTTCACTCAGTAACACTTTGTGAAATGTTTGGTCCTACTGCATTGAAGATCATAGTGATATCCCAAAATCTGATGGTTAATTTCTTGTACAAACTTCCTAGAAGAACAAACAGGTAAGGATGTTAATCATATATCAAAATAATGTGTCTATTGATTCAAATTACATATGAATAGATGCTAAGCAACAGTTGAGAAATCCAGTAGTGTGCAAGGGTAATTTTCTCCTTTGAAATTCTTTGACATTAAATGAAAATGGCTTCCATATAAACTCAAGATCCATAAAGATGTACTAAATTCTGAGTGATGAAATCGAAGAACAAAGGAATAATACAAGACTAGTAATGTAGATGCAATCTGATATAATTCAAGTAATTTTTACATACAGTAACAAGCATATGACATATCCTTTGTAAAACAAAAGAAACTGTCATGCAACAGACACGCATTCTATTCCTGTCAAGTTCCTTGCAAATATGGTAACAATTACATGAAATAGAAGAACATTTGTCTGAAAAGAATGCATATTTAAAGAAGTAATTTGCAATGATACATTTTCCAGGGTTGCTGCAAAAATGTGGCATCAGGAAATGTGAGATTCATAGAGATTCCTGTAAAATAAAGGAGGGTAAATATGGAATGTGTTATTAGAGGAAGCCTGTGGGAGATGTGTACTGGAAACAGTAGGGAAGGAACAGTGCTATGAATAAATGCCAGAATCAAGGGCCTAAGAATGCAGAGCAGCAGGCAGCGCTGGAGAACTGACAAATAAACCGTCAGAGAGACCCTGATAGCGCAGCTGGCAAGGGAATAATGGGGCGAGAACAAGAGAAAAATGATCTGATTAGGCAAGCAAAAGGTAAAATGGTGGTAAACAAGCTATTTTAGTTGACAGGGCAAATTAAAAGGGTAGTCGGAAAAAGGGGCATACAAGTGGATCAGAATGAGAGGAAATATTAAGATGGGCTTAAAAAGCAGGGAAGGCATTTAGAGTAGCAGCAGAGACAAAACTGGAGATTAGAAAGGGCAATGAAGACATGTTTCAAGAACATCAGTGAATGAAAAGTATAAATACAAGACTGAAATAATCAGGATACTTACTAGGATAAGATCCAATAGAAAGCATTAGGCTAAATGAATGCTTTTTGCTCCTCTATAGTAGATAGAGGGATGGACGTGAACACACAGTAAGTGGTCACTGCTTTTATTTATCACTTGAACATGGACTGCACATATATTTCTGCCATTATGATGAATGTTAAGTCCTGCCAGCCGAATGGTACATACACTCTGACAGGCTTGTATATAAATAAATGAATCAATAAATCACTGACTACAGCATCTTGGGAAACAGGTACATCTCCATTGCCAATATGTCCTTATTTGAGAGACATTTGTCTAAAGTATGTCATAGTTTCACTCCTTGATTTGTTGATTTTTGTTACTTCTGCTTGAGTACTATTGAGCACAATGTCACACAAAGTTTGCTTTTCAGTAGTCATTTTGCATTAGTGGTTGATACTAGGGTGCAGTATTTTATTTTTTGTTTGTTTTCTCCCTTCTCTCTACTTTCTGATAATTAATATTTGTTTCTCAGCATTTATTTCAACATTAATATATTTTATATGAAAGAGAAAAATCTCTATATTCAATTATATTTTGTCCATCACAGTATAAGAGTGAACCAAAGCTGGTTCCAGCAACATTGTGTTCAAAGATAAATAGCTGTCCTGGAAATGACCTCATATCAGTAACACTGGGTCCCAACAAACACTGATTTTGCATACTTTCCCAGAAAAAACATGGAAACCGTGTTTCCACGCCAGTTTAAAAAGAAAGTAAAAATCTGCCATAACATGTGAGTTGTGGTATACAATTATGCACAATTTACTCAGCTCTGGCTCATACTAAACATTTCAATTCTCACATTTTGACAGATAAAACATCATTTGAATTTGCTTCCAAAATCATTTTAAGTGACAACCTTATGAATTAGGATCCTTTTGTTGTACACCATCTTGCTGGACTGTGCTTGTCATTTCTCAGCCTATTGCAGAATGGCTAGCATTTTTTTAGAACTGTTCCATGACCTAAAGTATAGAGTAGGATTTATATTTTTATACTCTTATAACTAAACATAAAACTTCCAAAACTCGGGCAAACTTGTTATTTTAGTATTACTTAGTGATTTTTGCAAATTGCAGTAATTCTTAAGTATAGTGTTAATATACTGAACCATGGAATTTGCCACAATTTATGCTGCTGCCACATATTCCAGAATCATCAAAAATTATCCCAAAATGGATGCAGTGATTTTTGAGTTATTTTAGAGTCTTATGCTTTCCTGTGGCATTTGCATCACATTGTGCATTTAAATATTTTAAACTGAGCTGTCAATTTATTTTTACTTAATTTGAACCACTGCAAATTTAAAGCATTAATAGTGTCTAGCCTTTAATAGGTACACTTACAAAACTGCAAGATAATCCACTATCTGCTGTCTGAATTCAATAGACTTACCAAGGTATTCAAAGTGTAACACAAAGATGCTGGTTCATGTCAACTATAATTGTAGTGAAGGGCTGTATCAGCATGCATCTGCAAAGGAAAAAAGAAAAGATAAAGGTCATTTCCATGCTAAAAAGCAAAGAAATGAGAAGGCTGTTCACCCCTGAGGAAGGCTATACAGTTGAAGCATTGTGTCTTGCTTTCTTAGCTTTTCAGTAAAGTAAAGCGCTTTTAAGTTTCTTTCACAATTATGGGTCCCATACTTGTTGCATATTTGCTGGTGGATCTCTTCTCTGAATACACAACCTGGCCCTTCCTTCAGTATGAATGATCATGAATTGGAACTTATTGAATAGTTAGTCCTCCAAGGTTTATATTGAGACCACTGACATAGCTCCCCAGTGCTGGTCGAAGCCTTTTTGGAGGCCTGGGTGGTAGGGGTTAGTCAGCACCCAGGGTGTCCATAGAGGGCAGTGTGCACTATTAGATTTAGATGACCAGGGAGTGAGGTGGAGTGGGCCCCCTTTGGCATGCACCCCTTCAGCAACATACACAGCACCCCTCTGTTTCTGTGTACATATTGCAGAATTTATGGAGCGCAAGCCCCTTCACTTTCTGGTGATGCCACGCAACAGTGTTATCAGACTTTTTCTGCTTTGGGCACCCCATGCCGCTCTCATTAAGAGGCTGCCTTGAGTGGCTGCCCATGTCACCCATACCCAAATCCGCCACTACAGCACACTATTACTGTTTTCTGACAATAGATGACTATTGTTGGGCCATTAGCTAACTTACCTTTTTTGACAAGCCATAAGATACTTGAGTAGCAGAATATCCATTGTTCTGCACAAGATGTGTTACTCCTCATTTGCCTTTTTTTATTAGTTAGTTTCTGGGCAGCAGATTGCTGTTGGCTGGATTTTGGATCCAAACATGACACTGTGGTTCATGAAAATCCCACCAGGTTTGTGGTTCTTTATGTTGTCATGCTAGTTTTTCTGGAATATGCTACCTTATCATGGCCAGTACAATGTAAAGGAATAATCTATTCAAAAATTATAATATTTGTATCTTTTAATTGCTCTCCATTCTTTGTAGTGATGGCAGGGAAAAACTAGTATTTTGGCTATAATATTGCTAAATAAAGAGCTAATGGGAAATGCTTTTGAATATGAGACAGCATGGTCAAATATAATTGAGTTTTTGAGTTGAAGACATGTCCTCACTCAATACTCAATTGCAGCACTTCTAATGTTTTTCTTAAGCAGATTATGAAGATACACTGGTGAATTGACATTATGCTTTTTGAAGCACCTAAGATAAGGGTGCCCAACTCTGATTCTGAAGAGCCATAGTGGCTACAGATTTTCAAACTAACCATTTTCTCAATTGGTGACCAGTTTTTGCTGCTAATTAACTTCATTAATTTATTTGCTATTTAAGACTCAGTCCTTTTAAATCAGGGGTGAACAATGTCAGCCCTGGAGGGCTTCAGTGACTACAAGTTTTTGTTCCAAATGAGAAGTCATTTATTGCTGAAGCACTTACTATTCAAGTGATATTTTTCTGCTTCATTTTAGTTGTCTCACATGTTAAGATTTTGAACCCTTAATTGCTTATTTTATTTTATTTATTTATTTTGTATTGATTTTAATTAAAATCAAATAACATTCCTTACAAACAAGTCAAACTAAACAAACCAAAATTCAAACCCCACCCAAAAGAAAGACAGGAGAGCCAACAAACAAAGCAAGTCTTTAAAAGCAGCAAGACAGGAAGAGTATACTTTTCCCCAATATAGAAGCGTATTTGGTTATTGATTAGTTCCTACCATATTTTAAAAGTTTTGAACAGATCCTCTGAGTGAAAATTAGATTTTTTCCAATTTCAAATAGTAAGGACATCAGTTACCCACTGACTTACAAACAGTTGGGTGGGATTCTTCCAGTTGGGCAAGATAAGTCTATGCACTAGTAGTGAGGTAAAGGCAATTACGATTTGTTTGTCCTTCTCCACTTTAAGCCCATCTGGGAGCACCCCAAACACAGCTGTTAATGGGTTAGGAGGGATTGTGACACCAATGCTGTCTTATAGGCTTTTAAAAAGTTTTGTCCAGAATTATGTTACTTTGGTACGCGCCCAACACATTTGAGACTGGAGCAAGACTACAACGTTTACAGGTTGAATCTTGCCCTGAAAACGTTTTGGATAATTTTAAACAAGATAAATGTGCTCAACAGAAGATTTTAAGTTGAATGATTGAGTGCTTTGCACATACAGAGCTAGAGTATATTCTGCTTATGGCTGCTTTCCACTCCTTTTTGGAAATATTATGTGAAAGATCCTTCCTCCATTGTAACCTGGGATTTTTGAAAGGAAGGGACTTTAATGCTAGAATTACCAAAGCCTACAAAAAAATTCATAATCCCGGCCCACCTTAAATCTGTTTGCACCTCTCCGTCAGCATCTTTTGTATTGTAAACGTGTCGATCAACACAAGCAGCAAGCAGCCTGCTATCCCATTCCCCCGCCGCAGTTCAGTT
Source organism: Polypterus bichir lapradei (assembly GCA_026402145.1). Classification (NCBI taxonomy): domain Eukaryota; kingdom Metazoa; phylum Chordata; class Cladistia; order Polypteriformes; family Polypteridae; genus Polypterus; species Polypterus bichir. The sequence goes on along the minus strand of JANRMT010062791.1, from coordinate 50,970,652 downwards.
CGAAAAGAAGGTTCTAAATGCTCAGTGTTTGTCTTGGAGTGAAGTGCTGGAGTTGTAGAGGGTAAATAATATATTGTTATTTGGAATACATACATTTCATGTGTGTTCAGTGTCTACAACAATCCTATGTGAACACATTGTTAAAACAGAAACGTTTTTCTTGTTTTAGTAATAATTGACAAAATGTAGATATAAAGTGTATAATGTATGAAGCCTGAAGTCCAAATATCAAATAAACACTTTCACAAAAGATATAACAAAACAAGTGCGCTTTTACTCAGGGTGCAACAGTGACACACCTAATACGACCGCTTTGGTGGTGTAGTGGTAAGAACGTCTAACACATAATCAAGATGTTTGCGGTTCAATCCTAGATGTCTCCGTTTTGAGTAGTGATCTTGCCTTATTCTTACTATTATAGAATAAAAAAAATATATTTGATTTTAGTCTGTAACATCCGGTGTAAATTTATGTTACTTATGAAAGTTAGCTTTTTTATTTTAATTTAATTTTATTCTCTGTCACGTTCACAATCCCGCCGATCTGACACTGTTAGTTTTCAAATAAAGACGTGCTGTAGGAAGATAAGTAAATAAATCAAGGTAAATAACATTCGATCTGTCTTTTATATAAGTAACATATAAATGTTTTTTATGTAAAGACCATCACAAAACATAATCACAAACAGGACTTTGCACGATATGTTGGCAAGCTCTGTAAGCCCTGCTTTTTTTCTTTGAAGGACACTTGTGGGGAAGACTGACTGGGAGGAGGACGTCCAACCTGTTGCTGCATCCAAATGGTGCCATCTTTTGCCTTTACGCCTGGTGCAGCTGCATTGTTCTTATATGTGAGTGGACGTTTCTTGCAGGGAGAGCTTCTGTTATCTTTCTCCAATGTAGAACCCTCGTCCTCATCTGAGTTCACCTCTGCTATAGCAAGTCTTTATTTGAAAACAGCAGTGTCAGATCGGAGCGAGCATGAATGTGACTGAGAGAATAAAACTGAATTAAAAAAAATGGCAACCTTTGCAAGTACCATAAGTTTACTCTGGCTGTTACAGACTCAAACCAAATGTAAGTTTTTATTCTATAATAGTAAGAATAAGAGCAGCTCACTACTCAAAACAGAGGCGTCTTTGATCGAACCACGTACGTCTTGATTACGAAGCAGTAGTTCTTACCACTACACCACCAAAGTGGTCATATTAGGTGTGTGTCAATGTCGCATCCTAACACGAGTTATTTTTCTGCAGTTATATTCTTGAATAAAAGATGACTTGTTTTGTCTACATTTTGTCGATTATTACTAAAACATGAAAACCGTTTCTAATGTTGTGTTTACATAGATTCTCATAGACATGGAACACACATGAAATGTAAGTGTTCAAGACTGATCAGTTTCTCCTGGAACAGAAATAGGTGGAAGGTGGAGAAAATTGGCCAGGTTCTGTTGAGCAATGTTTCTAATTTGAAAGTAGTGGAAAAATTATGTTAATGAGAAGTTAAATTTGAAGCGTAATTGCTTGTAGAAAGCAAAGACATTATTTATGTACAACTCTCTAAATGATTTAGTCCCAAACATTTTCCAAACATTAAATACTGTGTATGTTTGAGAGGGCGTGAAAAGGTGGTTGTCATGTAGAGGTGCAACAGATAAGAGCATCTCTGTCGTAAAGTGCTTCCTACATTGGTTCCATATTCTGAGTGAATGAAAAGCAATTGGATTAATAGTGTAATAGTGTATTGACGATAATTACTATTTACTGGGGCACAGAACAGACTATATAAAGATATGATACACATTGTAGTAAGTCCTTATTTAACTTAGGAAAGACGGTTATTAATGCTATGGAAATGTCTGAGGTAGAATTGTGTTGTCTTTAACTTCTGTAAATATTTCCAATAATATTGGGGTGATCTGAATTATTTTTATAAAAAGTTTACATATAGTTTATAGTGTCTAGTAATTCTGAGAGTGTCAGAGGTTTATCCAGGTCCACAGCACTGAGAGTATCTAGCTATGGTATCTGTAATGAATCAAAAAACTCATTAGATTGTATCTGATGTTCTTTAAACTAAGTAGAATTTAAGGATTTGTATGTGGGTTATATTTTTATGGTCAATGGTTTTATCTCTGTCTGTGTTGGTAATTGCTATTATTGCATTGCAGACATCCTGCTTGTGGATTTGTTGGGCTAAAATCTTATTGGCCTTCCCTCTGTGTTCATAATAATGATGTCATGATTTAAAGATGAGCTGTTCCATCTCATCAATAATCAAGAAGTTAAATTCTGATTCTTTTCCTATAAAGTGCCTCATTTGGTGACCTGGCATATTCTAGGTCTATTCTGGTCATTTCGCCGACTAACTCAGACGCGGTTTTGGTTTCCAATTTATTTTTTGTGAGAAAGATATGAAATAATCTGTCTTCTTAAAAATACCTTCAGAATTTCCCAGAGTACTCCTGCAGAGATCCTAAGGAGGCATTTGTCTCCAGAAAATAATCAATCCTGTACTGTTCAACTAATGACAGAAGGTTAAGATGCCACCTACAAGATGAGTGTGTAGGGTATAGTGGTTTGTGCTCCATGATCAGAGGGGCGTGGTCAGAAATAACAATAGAGTCATATACTTACAAGATTTGATAATGGGCAAAAAATTATTGTCTATGAAGAAAAAATCAGTTGTTCAGTAACAGTAGCCAAGTTTCCATCCAGTTTTTTGCGACGTTTTGTTATCGACAAACAGAATATACGTAAAAAAAATGTGCGAAATTTGCTGTCTCCAGCCTGTTTCCATCCAACTGGGTTTTTATCGATAAAATGGTGTGCGTGATGACGTCACCCCCCCCCCCCAAAACGAACTTTCGCATAAGTTTTGTTGTATCACGAAAAAAAATCTGCCCTTGAGCCGTTTCCATACATAATTTTGTGTATGTCACAAATTATCTACCTTTTGTTTTCCACGTTACACCCCCTCCACTAAACAAAGAAACAAAGAAATGGAGAGATTATTCAGACAGTTTTTTGAAATTTGCCAGCTTACTGATATTTCAGTTTCACAAATAATTGGAATTGTACATAATATCCGAAGACGACAGCAAAATGAAGCAGTTGCTTGTCTGATAGCCCTAGAGCTCGAAGAAAGTACCCCAATGTGACGAAACCCACGGGTATGGGAGAGACGATGGAATAAGACCTTCTGGGAGGAGGTGGTGGAGAGACACTTCACAGAAAATCTCTGGCTGCAACATTTTATAATGACACGGCCGACGTCTGAGATGTTGTGTGGATTCATCAGTCCTGATGTTGCGCCCATCACAGGTTGCCACCGACCACCGGTTCCAACCCAAAAGCGGATTGCCATCGCCCTTTACAAGCTGGCAACCTGCGCAGAGTATAGAGTAGTTGGAGAAACTTTCGGGGTTAGTAAAACTACCGTCCATCGATGTGTATATGCTGTGTGCAACACTAATAAATAAAAATTAATGCGGCGTTATATCAGACTTCCGACTGTAGCGGAATTGCATACCGCAATTCCTTGGTGCATCTTGTGCCACAGATTTACGGTGCGCTGGATGGCACACATGTGCCTATTCTTCCCCCGACGGAAGGCTACCGCGATTACATTAATCACAAAGGGTGGCCATCTATTGTTCTCCAGGCCCTTGTTGATGACAGGTGCATGATACGAGACATTTGCGTTGGCACTCCTGGAAGTGCCCATGATGCAGCTGTGTTTGCAGCATCGGATCTGTACAGGTGAGCCTACCTTTCAACATCCCTTCTCAGTGCGATAACAACTGAATTAGTACTGTAACCTGCTACCCTTAAGTTTTTTAATTAAAACTGAAATTTGAATTAATACAAAATAACGACGTTTAATCAAAAAAAACCAAAGTTAATATTAATGAGAGAATTTCTCATATATGCTAAAACATCTGCCATTTAATAATAAGAAAAAAATGTTTAGATAATGAAACACACGGTTTATTAAATATTTTGACTGACACAGTAAATTACCTTTGCGGTTTTTGTATTATTTAGACATCCTGAGAGACACCCCCAGGCTACAGTTATCAAATTAACTTTAGCATTAAATAAATTGCCCATCACCATGAGATATTGCCCATCAGGATCAGACATTATGTTTGACACTTTAAATTGAATAGTTCTGTGTATTAAGATTCTTACACTTCTAGTTTTCTTTGTATAGCTGGAGTGAAAAGTTTGGCCAGTCTGCTCTCTTTGCAACCCAAAACTGGTCCTTATTTATTAAGTGAATCTCCTGTAAAAATACTATCTTGGCATTTACCTATTAAGTGAGAGAATACTTTCTTTCTCTTTAATTCGTGATTAAGACCTTTGACATTGAAGCTCACAAAGTTCAGTTTGGTCATAAAGACATTTCTTCTAAACTTTTGTTGACATATTGTAGTCTTAGATAGTACATTGTTACACATGATAGCTTTGACCTAGATTTCATATTATGTGTTATGGCTATGAAGCCTATTGTTATGTTTGCACTTAGAAAAATTTAAATAAGAAATAGCATTGCTCTCTTTCTCTCCCCCCCCATTTTGCCTCTCCAAATGAGGCAAACCACAGTTCTCTGATATGCAAAGAAACAGAGCACATCCAGAACAAAACAAAACCCCTGGCAGTGGTGTAGAAAAGGTTAAAACTGAGATATTTTTTGAAAGTACATTCTAAATACAAGAAACCTAGGAAATGATCTTAAACAGAAACAATACAATAAACCTAGGAAATGATGTTAAACTGTTCCCATGGAGACTGAGATAACATAGGATAGTACCATCCCCAATACAATAAACCAAGGATATGATGAGTTAAAAAAAGAAAAAAACACTCTAAACTACTAGGTACTTTCTGGTTGTCAAAACGTACACAAATTCAATGGAAGAAACATTGGCGAAAAGAAAATAGAATGTATAGTTGCGGCAAATGTCACATTACAAATGGACCAAGTTGAAAACAGAATCTTCTTTGCTAGAACACCGTATGATCATGTTTCAAGAGGGTGTTGGGACCAGTCTTTTTGGGTGTTTTTCTGCTTCATTTGGAGAGGTAAAAATGTAAAACTGACCTTCAGTAACCACTTTCAGTTTGGCAGGGTACAAGAGGCTGGACATCTTCAAAAGCAGTCTTCAGGAATATCAGGGAGCAGTTAGAACAGCGAAATCACAACACTTTTCAGAGGTTGTGTCAAATAACAGTCAAAAACCACATGTTCTTTTTAATACTCTGAATGATTTAATTAATCCTTCTGATTCTACTGTTAATGAACCTTCACCTGCACTCTGTGAGCAATTTCTTAACTTTTTTAAAGATAAAATTGCAAATATCTGATATGTACCATCTACCTAGGGTTTAGACCCCTCCACTTCGTATACATGCCAAGCTGTCTTCCATCAGTTTGAAACAGTTTCTCTCTCCACCTTAAGTGAAATAGTTAAGCATCTGCGGCCATCCTGTTGTCCTCTTGACACCATTCCACCACGTCTTTGTAAGGATTTGTTTAGTTCCATTGGGCCACATGTTGCTGACCTAATTAATTCATTTCTGATGTCTGGCTGTGTTCCAGCTGCCTTTAAACATGCTGTAGTACAACCGCTGATCAAAAAGAGCAACCTGGATCACTCAGTTCTCTCCAACTTTAGGCCCATTTCTAAACTCCCTTTTTTATCAAAAGTCTTAGAAAAGGTTGTTTATAACCAGTTACAGGCTTACCTTGATTCTAATGGGATCTCTGAAAAATTTCAGTCTGGTTTTAAGCCACGACACAGCACTGAAACTGCCCTCCTAAGAGTGCTTAACGATTTGCTTTTAGCTGCTGACTCTGGTAATTCTGCCATTCTGGTTTTATTGGATCTGACTGCAGCGTTTGATACAGTAGACCATAGTATCCTGCTATCACGCCTTGAGATGTGTGTTGGAATCAAAGGTTCTGTTCTTAAATGGTTCCAATTTTACTTGTCAGGCAGGAGTTTCTCAGTCCATTTAGGGAAGTACTCATCTTCAGTGTCTTCTCTTGGCTGTGGGATACCCCAAGGTTCCATTTTAGGGCCAATCCTCTTTTCATTGTACATGCTTCCATTGGGGTCTATTTTTAGAAAGCACAAAATCGCCTTCCACTGCTTTGCTGATGATCTTCAAATGTATCTATCTATCCCATCAAATAGTCACCCAGCTATTCAGACCTTGTTGAACTGTCTCCGAGATGTTCAAACATGGATGGAGATAAACTTTCTCAGTCTGAACAAAAGCAAAACTGAAATTATTGCTTTTGGAAAGTCTAATGTCCTCAGTGGGTATGACAGTGTTATTGGAACTCTGGCATCTTTTTCTCATCAGTCTACCAGAAATCTGGGGGTAATTTTTGACTCTGCTTTTAAGTTGGATAAACAGATTAGCGCAGTTGTAAGGTCCAGCTTTTTTCAACTTAGACTACTTAGTAAAGTCAAGCACTACATTCCCCATGAACAGTTTGAGACAGTAATACATGCTTTCGTTACATCACGCCTTGACTACTATAACTCATTATACATAGGTCTCAGTCAGGCACAAATTCAGAGGCTGCAAGTCGTTCAAAATGCAGCAGTCCGCCTTCTGACAGGGAAGAAAAAGCGTGACCATATAACACCTATTGTATACTGGCCTCCCTTCACTGGCTTCCTGTACATTTCAGGATCCAGTTTAAAATATTACTGCTTGTTTTTAAAAGCTTAAATGACTTGGCACCTGCTTACTTGTCGGAGCTTCTTGTTTCGTATTCTCCTGTCAGAAACTTGCGATCCTCTGATCTTCAGTTACACCATATCCCCAGAATAAAGCTTAAAACCAGAGGAGGTAGAGCATTTTCAGTAATAGCCCCCAGTTTGTGGAACAGCCTCCCCTTGCAGTTGAGAGCGGCCCAGAATCTTAATCATTTTAAAACCCTGCTTAAGACACATCTGTTTTCATGTGCATTTAATTCTTCTTGATTTTATGAAGTTGGTTTCATCTTATTTATTACTATTATTATTATTATTATTTTGTTTTGATCTTATTGATTGGTTTAGTATAGTAGTGTGCAATGTATATTGAGTATATATACGCTGTGTAGTACCTGCTAACCTTTTTGTCTTTTAGTTGTACAGCACTTTGGTCAATGAAAGTTGTTTAAAGGTGCTTGATAAATAAATAAATAAATAAATAAATAAATAAAGAGGCTGCATCTGATTTCAGCTCTTTGTAAGTGCTGTTTAATATTGTAGATTGTGGCGCATTTAGCAACTGTTGCAGGGGAGAAATCTGGGAAAATATGAATGTGGTTATTTTCAAATATAATCGCTTTCAGTCTGAGAAGAAACATGAAGTTTTCTTTAGCCTGTAATTTGTTGAAACAGAAAATCAGGCTTCTCGGTTTTGAGGCATTCGATGCTCACTTATGGCAGGCCACTAAGACCTCAGTGCCCAATTGGAAGTCCTCTCAAGTTATTTTAGAGAACAGTTCAGCTGTGAATTTCACTGAGTTTGGACTTTCACGTCTTTCAGGGAAACCTTCGATTCTGATGTTGTTCCATCTATATATCTATCTTTCAGCGCAGCCAGTTTGTCAGAGAGCACTTTGCATTCTGATTTTGTAGCCATTGCTTTTTCATCAGTGGCAGATGTCTATTTTTCAATTTCAATACGAGTCATAAATGTTTGCTTAACATTTTCAAGCTGAGCAGAAATGCTCTAATTGTACTCTCTAACTTACTAGTATTTTCCTGTATTTTTTTATCAAGTTTTTCTAGAATTTCTGTAAAGGCTGTGTGATATCCCATGTAGTGGGAAGTGGCCCCAGCCTACACTCTGGACATCTGATAGTTCATGAACCGAACAGGATCAGTGGAGAGATGAGACACAGACAAAAATTGAAGGGTAAATGGTGCAGGTTTATTTACAAGAGTGCCGTACAACAAAAATGCAGTAGTGTCAGGTGGGCTTTAAGACACAGTCCTTCAACACTGACACTTCTTCAGAAATACATAAAAACAATCAAAAAGAAAAAATAGTGTATTTACAAAAACAGTGCACTCCTACAAAAACTACACACACACTCCAATAATGAAGGTTGTCTTCTTTTATCCCTGGCTCATGACGCTCCTCAAGCAGGAAAGAAAAATGCACAAAAACAAGTGTGTGTATATACAAAAACAATTGCTCCAAACCCAAAATCAAAAACTATCCCAGCACCAAATAAGTATATATACCTCCACCAAAAACGTCTACTAGGAGATATATAACTCTATATACAAAAGAATATATACAAAAGCTTCCAAAATCACAACTGCTCCTCCAAATAGCTCAGCAGTGCTTACTCATACCTCGCCTTTAGGTCCACTGACGACCCCAGTTGGCCGGTAACTCCTTAAATATAACCAGCAAGATTGTCCAGCTAATCTGCCAACACGTCTACCTCATGCAACTATCCAGGTAGACGCTAGTGCGTTCACGCCAAGCGCCGCAACACGCCCCAGGCAACTATGTATGTAAAACCGAACACCTGCGGGTTGCACGCGTATAAACCCTCCGGTGCGGCCTACAGCTATGCTGAGCTCAAGCATAGCCGCTGCCGACTCACCAGTAAGTAAAATGATTTATTTACAATTCAGGATCCCCTTCTTAGACTCAAACAAATGCCGGCTTTCTCTTTTAGGTGCGCCGCACTTTAAACCGCCTGCACTGGGCAAGATGCGAGGACACCGGAGTGTAAAAATGAACACGTGCTGTGGAGCCCGTACTGGCCATTATACCAGCTCTACGTGTGTCCCGACACACCGCGCCTCATAGCGCTCACCCGCTAGACAGCCCTGCATTCCTGCGACAGCGTCCTCAACACACAAACGTTAAGCGCTCTTCCTTACAACCATATAAATGCTGCTGCTTTGATTTCAAGGCTGTTTCAACTTAAATTTGGTAAATTGTGGTGTAGTAAACTTAATACTTAAACATTTCTCCAGGTCATTTAAATCTTGATGCTGTTTCTCAATTTCCTTGTTTAGTTCCTTTATTTATTTCTTTATATCCCTTACACCCTTCTTTATCCTACTCTTTATATCATTTATAACTCCCAAGAGTGTGGCAGTCATTAACTTCAGCTCGGACAGTGTGTTTCAGTCTCTGCACTAGGCGGAATAGTAAGACCAGTTGGGGTTGATGCTGTTGATTCAGTTTTGGATAAAAAAGCCATACTCGGTTTCAATACTCCTTCTGGAATACTCCTTGTCCACCTCACTTGCAGCTTCACTCCCACTCTTGCATGGAGCTGATGCTGCAACGTCAGGTTTTGGAAGATCTGTTCCTTTGTTCATCTGTTCCAGGTCAGTCTGTGGTAGATCGTACCATGAATTTGAGACTTTTGACTCTAATGGAACTTGAGCTGCCTTATCCTTTTCTTTCTGATCCCTTTGTTAGCTGCACATGCTTGTTTATACATGTGTATAAATGTAAAGTCAGGATACCTCAGAATGATAGTTTACAAAAATGGCAAAATAACACCGCTGCTAATGGAGCTCAATTCTAGAAATCCATCTCTCACAAGAGACAAGAACTTATTTTAGTCTTGAACAGCTGCAGTAACTGTTTTTGATTGTCTCATATTAACAATAAGATAAATGACAAAGAAACTAGCAGTTTTCCATCTAGTTTGCTTACATCTATCCATCCATCCATTTACCTACCTGTGTGCATTCATTGTGCACTATATGGTTTAATAAAGTACTCAGAAGGAAACTGAAGAGAAAGTGAAGAACTGAAAATTACTCATCTGTTTTAGGCTCCAAATAACTTAGATGATATCATTAGAAAAGAGAAAAAATCTAATTTAAAATGACCTAACATTGCAGATTTAAAACACTAACAAGCCAGAATATTACATATAATCTATTATTGGCAAGTATTGTTTTATAATTAAGCAACTGGGTTGGAACAACAACCTGTAGTCATTAAAGCCTTCTAGAATCAATATTGATAACCCTTGACCCAAGATGTCCACAAATACTTCCATCCATCCATCCATTATCCAACCCACTTTATCCTAACTACAGGGTCACGGGGGTCTGCTGGAGCCAATCCCAGCCAACACAGAGTACAAGGCAGGAAACAGACCCCGGGCAGGGCACCAGCCCACCGCAGGGCACACACACCCACACACCAAGCACACACTGGGACAATTTAGAATCGCCAATGCACCTAACCTGCTTGTCTTTGGACTGTGGGAGGAAACCACAGTACCCGGAGGAAACCCACGCAGACACGGGGAGGACATGCAAACTCCACGCAGGGAGGAAACGAACCCGGGTTTCCTAACTGCGAGGCAGCAGCGCTACCCACCATGCCGCCTTCCACAAATACTTTCCATCTGATAATGTTTTCACTCACTTTTCTTTAATGCTTAACTTCTAACTGTACATGTTATCCAATATTAATATCTCACGAATCTATTAATGGGCAGGACTCCTAACTTGTGAATGAGTAGGAGGTTCAAGAATTCTCATGTTTGACACATTGTACGCATATGACTGGATACCTGACATTTGGATTATGAATTTACATGAATAATTTGAAATTTTCTCATGGATGTTTTGATAATGTTTGATGTTGTGCAGTCTGGGTCTCCACTGAAGCCAACTGTATCAGGAATGTTTTGATATTTGCTATCCATGAAACATGACATAAAAACATTGTCCAAGCAACACTATATGCAACATAAAATAAGTAACATTAAAAAATTATAATTTTTGTGTGTAGTATTCCTTTAAGTCATAAATCTTTCCCCTTTAGGTAAATGATCTTTTGTTTCCTACACCCCTGCTGTTAATAGCATTGTGTACCATGATGCTATTAATGATTGTGCATAGGACAGGCATGTATACATAATAAACTGGCCACCTAGAGGAAAAAGTAGACAAAAATTATGGGGGTATAAAAAGTCACATCTAAATACTTACTTGTGTTTCATTTGAGCCCAAGGTGATTTGACTCAAACTTCCTTTCATCTGTCTCTGATTAAGAAGCTTATGCAAACTGTTGGAGAGAAAAAAATCCAGTATTTAAATAAATTAATCATGTAATCCATAATGAAAAATGAAAAGCTATAGACCTACGCTTTAACCACATCAAACTGACTTTAATTTATACTACAAATATTGTCAATAAAATTATTATACTGGTATTTTACAGCATTTATATTTCACATAATCCATATAGATAAAATACATTCCCTTTTTATACCAGAAAGGAAAATATAAAAAAACACAGAACTCAGTAAATAAAACATAAATAATTCTATGAAAAATATATCAAATACAAGTCCTTGAATATGACAATTGTGAAGCAAATTTGTTAGTCTCCTTTTTAATAAGGCGGTAGACTTATATAATAAAAATAATTTAATAAAAACATGCAGCTTTATGTAGCTATCTCCTGGAGAATTTAACTGTCTTTCTCGCCAGCTCAGAGGGCTGCACTGGGAGTGTGAAAAGTTCATCTGGATTCATCAAGAAAAAGCATGAGTGAAGAAAAAAGCAGTTTGTTTCCTTCTGGGACCTGTATCATACTACATGATTTGCATGAAGGTCTAAACTTCAAAAGTAGTGGGTGCCCTTTTTAAAATATTAATGCAAAGCTTGTTTCAAGTTCTCTCTCTGCTCTGCACTAGCATTTATCAAAGGCTTGAGAAGCAGTCACTGAAAAAAGTGTGTTTTTTAGTTTTTTGGCTGTATCCTGAATAGAGTCTCCTCTGCATTCAGTGGTTTTCTCCTTAGTATCAGTGTTCTCGACTCCTCTGACAGGATGTTTTTAAGGGGTGTTAGTAAGTTGCCTGCTTTTTTTTTTTGTACTCTAGGGTGATGCACAGCATTTGTTTTTGTGTTGCATCTTTCATTTCTGAGTCTTGATTTAATAAGATTAAAGCCTTCATTCTAAAATCGTAGAGGAAGTTGTTATGCTCCCTTGCTTCCCAGATTTCATTACTGACAATTATTTTCTTCCCATGCTAAAAGGAAAGCAGCAGGAAAGAAAAACGGTCATGAAACGTTATGATGTCCAATATCAAAGGATGTACAAGGGTGCATGTGATTTACTACTGCTTTACCTAAATACAAGTTGTAACTTTGTACATGTTCTGAAATTAAAGGTGAGATTTTATTACATCTCAGTTTAACTCAATATAACACTAACTGAGTTGAATTTTTATATTCATGAAATTATAGCTTATGTATAATTTGTATGTTTCAGTACTGTCTGGCATGTTTATCTTTGACAAGAAAACAGCTCTGATTATGGAAAGGATTTAGGGATTTATGTTGACACAACTGTTGCGTTGCAACACTGAGACAACAAGAGTACATCTGGCTAGATGTCCTTCATGCTGTGGGGTTGTTTGGTAAGGCAGCTCTCAGCAAGAGTCCTTTATGCACTGTAGCCTCAACACCACACAATTTCTGGTGTGTGTGTGTATATGACACAAATAAACAAAATTTTGCAGGTTAATAGGACTGGTTGCTAATCAAAAGGAATACCTGCATGCATTAGCATTTTTGATCTTAGAGGAACATACTGTAAAATTGATTCAATCCATTTCAGCACTTTATCAGTTTGAGAAGCATGATTTCTGGTAGCCTAAACCAGGACTTGAATAGCAGGCAACAAAGCCTTTTGGGGAGGACTGGTATGTTACTAGGAGCTGTCTTGCAATGTGGCTGTCCCAAGTTGGCACAATACATGAATTCAGTTCATTGTTCCATGTGGCCCTCTTATACATGCCGAGTCTATAATGTGAATTTCAGTGAGCGGTTCCCACAGGGCCTTATTCAACTGACTGGTTATTAGTAACTTTCTGTTTATGGCAGTAGTTTGGAAGGGGGAAGTGTGTATGTTATGATTATAAGGCTTCATTCTGTCACTGGAAATTACTTCCACTCATTAGGAAACAGAAGAAAACCTATTATAGTTTGCCAGGTTGCACAATAGACTGCCAGAGAGCATTGGGTAGAAGTATAACAAATACACCAGAAATCTAGTTCTTGAGGGCTTAGTTAGGTTACTCTGTCACTTCAGTCAGTCTGAGGACTACAAACTTCCAAAAAAAGACCAGAACTCTTCTAAAAGAAACTGTGGATTATTATCTCTAGTGATGACCCTAGAAAGTCCTCATCAGGATGTTTAGAATTTCAACAGCAACCCTAACCATCAAAGAGACAAATGAAAAGATCTCTCACGTGAAGGTGGAAAGGAAGAAAGGTAGAAAGCTTTGACCATCCTACAGTACAATGACCCCAACATATAGGAACTTATTATATATAAAAACAGTTAAGAAGTGTAAATGTCATCTGATCTCATCATCTCTATGTTAAATATCATAGACTATATGGTACAGAAAGTTACACAGGAAAGGTGCAGCCTTCAAAAGCTAGCCATGCTGGCTGAGTGTCTGTGAAGAAATCAAAGCCAATAAGCCTTTATCACAAGGACAGAAACTGTTTTGGACATGACTGCAGATTTCCATATCTGTTGACTGTCATCTGTGCTACACTGTAGTGTTGACATGCCAAGGATCACAAAATAAGTGTCTACTTGGTTGGGTCAAATTTTCTATGAACCACAAAATTAGTGAATGTTCATAGAGACCACTAGAGATAAACAGTATATTTGGTGGATATTAAACAACAATATTAGTAAATAACCCCAAATTACTTCTAATTTCTTGATTTTAAAAGGCATTTTATACAATAAACATTTCAGTTAGTGATATATTCCAATAAACAGATAAAGTCTAAGAATGCAAGACTGAATAGTGAAGACTATAACATGTGTGACAGGTGTCTGGTCACACTTACAGGTAATCGAACCTAGACACCGTTAAAATATCCGACTGCACCACCCAGTTTTATTATGAGACTGGGAACTCTTGAAATTTACAGATAATAGCACACAGGTTTGTTTAAATTGGGCAGTGAGTAAACACCCAATGAAAGACACAACAGTAATTTCAGGAAAAGCAACAGTAACTTCTACTACACAAGACAATAACGTAAATAAAAAAAAGATAAACGAACATAACAATCTCAGGTTTGAAATTCCTTTTTTTTTTAAAAGGAAAGCACACAGTCCACACTCTAAAATTCCGTTAAAAACAAGAATTGGAGGATACAACCTTTAGAGGTGCAGAGTCCAGTTTGCGCACCTGTTACCCCAACACTTAATTGTCCTTTTAACTTCTCACCCCCAGTCCCAACAATGGGTGCCTAATGGAACCACTAAGTGTACAAAAAAAGTCCCCCTCTGGCACATGCATGACCAGATCTATTGTCAAGGTGACTTATGTATGTACCCTGTGGCCCTGATTGCAAAGAGGCCTTAGCATATTCAATAAGCAATATGCCTAATATCAGGAAAGTCCACATCTTTGTCTACAGTACATGCCTGATCCTTGTGATTATAAAGCTATCCAATCAGACATAAATTAAAAGCATTTATAAAAGAAAATTATAGGACATGATCAGAGAAGGTGTCTTATATGTCTTTCTTATGAGTTTGTACATTTAATATGCCACCAAACAGCAAAAGGGAAAATAGGTGGTCATTTAAAACAAGAGCCCAGGGGTGCAGCAAAAATAAAAATAAAAAAGAAATAGAAACAAAAGACCAAGTTATGCTGAAAACTATCCCTAACATTTAAAAAAGTAAATAATACAAAGATTTGAATAAGTATTTTGAACAAGCTGTAAATACTGCAGGGGTGGCCAATGAGAATGATCTTATAGACTGCCAAGACAGAAACTAGCATAGGCATGAACAACCAACAATATGGCAGACAACAAGGCGACTGCAGAAGAAAAGACTCACAAAACAAAGCCAAACCCGAACAAAGGACCCCTTTCCGGTCTTTTACTTTGTCTGGCCCTGAAACACTTAAGTTACATATCAACTTTTTACCAGAAGGTGGCATAAGCCTTTTAACAAAGTTTAATTGATGTTCGTTAATTACAAGTTCAAAACAAATGTTGATTTCCAGCTGATACGATGTTGCATTAATCAGTTTGTCACATTCGTTATAATACACAAACAAATAAAAAAGGAAGGTGAAGTTAACCTGATAAAAAGTTTGGAATCTTTTCCAACTTTAATTCCCTTAACTGATTTATTACTTTCACATTTGATGTTCACAATTTCTGAGCATATGTGTGTGTCTGACGGGGGCGTAGAGGTAGTGAGCCTGAAGTCTTGATCCTGTCTTGATCATATGACAGTTAAATCATTGTTGACTGAACAGATGAAGTCAGCACTTATTTTATCCAAATATATTAAAACTTTAACAGTTGTAGCTGTGTTTTTTCCAAAATAACCAAATTTCAGCAGGTCTAGCATAAAACTTGGATTCAACAGAAGCCTGACACGCTGAAATGATCCCACAGACAAAATATCTTCATTTTAAAAAGTTTTAGTTAAAATTCAAAGTAAAACAGTTCACACAAAAAAGACAAAATTGAAATAGCAAAAAAGGAAAAGTTCTTGTTAAGAAAAGTTCTGTTCAAAGCTTAAATCTCGTTAAATTTCAAATCATTACAAATCACTTCAAAACGTTTCTGAACCATTTCAAAACAGTCAGAAAACTGTATGCCTATCCCATTTCTAAGCTGAAAATGGGTCTTTTAATCCCTGTTTACTGGGACCTGTTCTAAACAAAAACTGACACAATTAGCACAGTGAATCTCAGTTATAGCAAGAAAGTTCTATCTCATACTAACTTACAGGGGGAAGAGACTATACCATTGTCTATGACTATGAAAGAAATTTATATTCTATTCAAATTAAGAAACACTAATATGAGTTTAGCTCAAAGCTTTTAGCTTTCTAACATTGGCTCTTACGTTTCCGGCCCCTAATTGGCTATGCAGGAGTGGAGACAATTACTATACTTCAATATGAGCCAAATTACTTTACTTTTACATTAACTATTGTTCTCAAATCATTAGCAATAATATTGCAAACAAAAATTTCAAACGTTGGCTGTTTCTTGAAGGAGGCACAGTTTATTCACGGGTCTATCCCGTGTGCTGGTTTTCGTCTTCACACAAACTCTTCTGACTACACCTTTGACATCTGGCATTGTCTTGATGACTTGACCCATTACTCAGTAATTGCAGGGTGTAGCTTTATCTACAGTTAAAACAATGTCACCTGGTTCAAAATTTCTTCTTGGTGCAAGCCATTTTTGACGTTCTTGAAGTATCTGCAAATACTCTTTAGTCCATCTTTTTTTTAAAACAAATCAGCCATGTATAGAATTTGCTTCAAGCATCTTCGAGTGTATTGTTTATGTTTATAAAAGAGTTCAGGAGGCATATCATGTTGTGTCTTCATTAACAGCAAGTGATTGGGTGTGAGTGGCTCCAAGTCATTTGGGCCATCGGATATCTCTGTGAGGGGTCTATTATTGATAATTGATTCCACTTCACACATCATTGTTTGAAGACTTTCATCATTGAGTGTTTGTTGGTTTAGTGTTGAGCTTAAAATTTTTCTTATGCTTCTAATTGGTCTCTCCCACAATCCTATAAAACTCAAATCAAATGTATGCTTTTATTCTATAATAGTAAGATTAAGAGCAGCTCACTTCTTAAAATGGAGGCATCCAGGGTCGAACCCCTGTCCTTCTGATTACCAGTCAGCAGTTCTTACCACAGCACCACCAAAGCAGTCGTATTAAAGATGTATCAATGTCACACCCTAACGTGGGATCTTTTTCAACAGTTATATTCTTGAATAAAAATGCATTTGTTTTGTTATACTTGTACCTTTTGTGAAAGCGTTTATTTGATATTTGGACTTCAGGCTTCGCACATTATACACTTCAGGTCTTCAGTTTGTCATTTATTACGAAAACATGAAAAACATTTGTTTTAACAATGTATTTACATAGATTGTTGTAGACACGGAACAAACATGAAATGCATGTATTCCAAATAATGATATATTATTTAACCTCTACAACTCTAGGCAATTCACTCCAACATAAACACTGAGCACTGAGAACCTTGTTTGCGAACTGAACTGCGGTGGTGGGCGGGGGGATGGGATAGCAGGCTGCTTGCTGCTTGTGCTTATCGACACATTTACAATACAAAAGACGCTGACAGAGAGCTGCAAAGGGATTTAAGGTGGGCCGGGTTTACGAGTTTTTTCATAGGCTTTGGTAATTCTAGTGTTAAAGGCTGTAGTTGTGTTTTCATTTTGCCTGTATTTACTTTAAAATAGTTAGTTGCCCTCAAAAGCCAGTTATTTACCAAGTTAAGAAAATATGCACAAACTTTTAAGCACCTGTATTACAGTCCACCAAAGATTTCTGCATAAAATAAATCATCCAAAACATTAATTACCTACTTTTTTATAGACTTAATAGTTTGTATGTTTAGTTGTAGTAGAAAATGAACACAATTTTAAACTTTTTTTGAAACAAATTGGAATGAACGTGTACTGTGATATAAATGAACATTTAAAACACAAATGAATGGATACAATTCTAAAAGAATGGTTACTTATTGACTGAAAAAATAAATAGCATTTTTGTGGAGGGGATGAAGGAGGTACAGCTACACTCTTCTTGTCCATTTCTTTGTAAACATTTTTCAATATAATGAGGCAAAAATTGTAGCAAAGAATAAAAAATACATATCTTTGTGCTGACCTTTGACCAAACAGCATAATTACAGTATGTATCTGAACACATCAGTGTACATCAGCAAATATTCCTTTACAAAAGGGAATATTTGTTTGGAATGGTGGGTTTGTTAAATGCAAACTCATGTAGGCTAGCTTCCCCCCCAGATTTTTGTCTTGTGTTCATTGTGTTTGCAATCTATTACCAGGGAACCAATAATACATATTGTATACATCTATTGCCTATAACAATTACAAACCCCTTGGAAGTTTTATTGGTACTCAATGTTGTATTACAATTGATTAAACTTGGATTCTTTTAATCTTATCAGCAAAAAGGTCAATGTGAAAACAGATCTCTGAAAAGTGATCTGAATTAATTACAAACATAAAGTAATTGAATGCACAAGTATTCACCTCCTTGAAATCAGTGTTTAGTAGATAAACCAGTGCTCAAAGTGGGCTGGTACTCATCACAGTGGCAACTCTTCCAGTTTCTATAAAGATTACTGACACCTCTCTCTCTGCATCACAGTTATGTTAAATTTCACATTACTGGCACTTTTTTCTCAGACTACCAGTGAGTACCAGTGATTCTTTTGGAACCGGTCTTCAATAGACTGTGATTTTATGGCAGTGATATAAGTTTCAATATACCGGCACCTTTACCTAGAATACCAGTGAGTAGTGGCGCGATGCAGTCCCCACATTGATGGATTGATGGCCAGATGTCCACATGACAATCATCATCTAATTCTTCAACGTGAAGCCTGAAAACTTTTTGGTTTACATCATTTATATTAGATAGAATGCCCACTGGGGGACGAGTGGTCTTGGGGCCTCGGAACCCCTGCAGATTTTGTTTTTTTTTCCTTCTCCAGCCCTCTGGAGTTTTTTTTTTTTTCTTTTTTTCTGTCCTCCAGGCCATAGAGCCTTACTTTATTTTTTGTTACTTACTATTGCCTATTATTATTTTAGTACTTTTATTTTTTTTTGCAAACTTTGTTTTCATCATCTTGTAAAGCACTTTGAACTACATCATTTGTATGACAATATTCTATATAAATAAATGTTGTTGCCCCCTCACCTAATAAAATGAAGATCAATGTTGAAGGCAAAAATTATGATAGTCAATGACAGCCTGTGCTAGCAGAAATGAGTTCTGTGACATTGAATTCTCATTCAGTTAAACTCATTGTTTCACTTTGCAGGAAAAAAAAGTGTTTCACTTTTGGTGAAATTTGTAAAAATTGATAGAAGAAAAAAATTGTTAATTTCTTATCTGGAAGCATTTTCACACATTCTGCTTTATCAGACTCATTTTCTATCATGTACAGACATTTTGTTGTTGTTGTGTTGTTGTCTTATAGAGGGATGACCACTATGCCAATTATTATGACTATTTTTGGAGATTACAATCCTAAAGATGCATCAGAGACAGAAATTATGATTGAAGCTCAATGGAGCATGTAGCACCCTCATCTGCAGAATTTAAGAAACAGGAAAGGACTGTTGCTGGGTAATTGGAGGCAAGCGGCTTTCAAGTCACAGTCACACACACAATGATGTGATCTGGGGCCTCATGTATAATGCCACGCGTACAATTCGCACTATAACATGACATAAGCACAATAGCCGAAATGTGCTTACGTACAGAAAAAGATGCAGGAATCTGTACGTACTCCAACTTCCACGTTCTTCCGCTACATAAATCCCGGTCAGCGTGAAAAGTAACGCACGTGCATGCACCTGCTGTCCCGCCCCATTTCCTCCCAGAATTACGCCTCTTTGAATATGCAAATCAATATTAATAGCCCTTAAGCTCAGCGTTCTGTGAAAAGACAATGGCAAAACCCCGGGAGAAAATAGAACAATTTCAGCTCATACCAAGTGGAGGCAAAGAAAAACTTACTATTTGTTGGTTTAAACAGTGGTATAAACAAGAAAAGGAAGCTGATCGAGTAACATAGTGTGTCGGAGAAACTCGAAAGCTCAAGTTCACAAAGTCGCACAGTGGCCAAATAAGAAAGAAGTCACATATCAAAGTCGCCGTGAAAAGGCGAGTCGTGGCCCACCGTCTGAGTGTCATATGAAAGCTCATTAGGGTACAGAGAAAAGAAAAGGCACACAGAGGGGAAAAAGCACGAAATGTCAATATTAATCTTGAAATTTCAACTTTAATCACGTAGTTTATTTGGTCATTAAAGTAGAACATCATAAACTTAATCTTAAAATCGTTTAATTTATTAGTTTCTCAAATCCCATCGTAACTAAAGTAGTACGTTAAATGCTTTGTTTTGTATTTGATGTTCTATGTGCTCTATGTGTGTGAATCACTGCAAGCTTCTTAAACCGGCTTTCTCTACCTCCGACAGGACACAGAATCCATTACATTCATGATATTACAGCTCTCTGAATAACTAAAATACTGAGATGTATACATATTATTTTCATGATGATAGGAGTTAAAGCATGTTATTAAACATGGGAACACGGTGGCACAGTGATTGTGCGCAGCCTTCGATAAAATAATTTATTGCAGCAGTGCTGTCTCTTTAAAACATACTAGCCTCCAATTCATGTCCTTCCTTTTCTTTCTCCAAATACCCAGTCGCCACACAATCAGCTCTGTAATAAACGTTAAGCCATCTGTAAGCTTAGAACACAGATTCTTCGTAGTACATGTTTAATTATTCTATCGTTCATGCCAGTCCCAGTAAAGCATACAGTGCGAGGCATGCAGGAACAATCCATAAACGGAGCGCCAGATCCTTGCTAACGCAGTGACACCGTGTCCTTTAATTATTAACAATATAGATTATTTAAATAAAGTTAAAGTTTTATCTGTATAATATAATAAACATATTATACATATTGTCATCATATGTAAATACGCGCTTTATAATGTGGCTCAGGTTGTGCAATATTATAACTGTATCGCAAGTTTACAGTGAGGTAATTGTACTTATACAGTAAGTACAAACAGTTCTACAAGGAGCAGTTAATGGACTGATTGATTGCATTTAGAGCTCTTGGGATGAAACTGTTTCTGAACCGCGAGGTCCGTACAGTAAAGGTTTTGAAGCGTTTGCCGTGTGAGAAGCAGTACAATAGACAACATGGCTGAGGCAGCGTCTGCTTGATGCTGTGTACCAATAATTCTCTTTCCGATCATCTGCTATGATTCACACTCAGATACAGTGATATAAATACTCCGAGTGGTGCAGTGAGAGTAATATGGAAAAAGATGATCTGCTGTGGCAACCCTTAACGGGAGCAGCTGAAAGAAGAAGAAAAAGGTGCAGTGAGAGTAACAACGCTGAAGCAGCTATGGTATTTAGAATAATTTGACCATTCTGTGGACCATTATATTGTTACAGGTTAATTACAATCACATGCATTAAACTAATAAACAATATGTGCTTAATTTCAGTGTATTTATAAAGCCGCATCAGTAATGTGGATCTGAAAAAGAAAGATAAACCACACGGGAACAGTAGCACTGCTTTGACACTGGGTGCCGCCAGTCTGCAAAACTGAGCAGAGAACTTGCATACGACAGGGTATAAGGTACCGTGGAAATGTGCATGGCTTTACGCCAAGTTTAGGTTTTATACATTGTGATTTGAATGTGGAAACGTTCTTATGCAACATTTCTGCGCATATGCACCGTTTATACATGAGGCCCCTGGTGTGTCTTCGTGTGGAAACTATGCAGCATGTTACATTTTAAAAAATGCATTGCATCTCTGTGGTAATGTGAATGACAGGCATCAATAGAATTTATTTACTGTTGTGGAAAAACTCTTTTTAGTGAGTTTTGTTTTTTGCAATTGTAAAACAAATTTTAGTATCAGTTTCATAAAACTAGTATGCAAAACAAAACTAGGCTGTTTTACTAATCATTAATGATAACTTAAAAACTGGTTGAAATTGTAAAAGGCAGAAGAAAAAAACTCCTGCATTTTACAATGTGATGAAGTACTATAGCATGCTGTGAGATTTTTGTGCTGCAAACCAAAACACGATTGACGCGTCTGTCGAGGGTTGATTGTCTGTTCCTGAGGCAACTGCAGGTTCGCAGGGCCACCGAGGCAACTGCAAGTTCACAGCCTCCCCACGTAACACATCTGTTGCCTGATGGGTGAATCAGGAAACAATATAACCCTCGTCCTGTCCCTGCTCATTTGCTGTATCTGTGCGTATTGAAGTGATAGTTCCCATTTGAATAAATACCTGACTGTTCCTGTTTTGATTGCAATAAAGTTGGTTTTTTGAAGCCTTTGGACTCAGCATCTTCTCTCCAGTGTAAGATGGTGACTCACACATCACAATGTTATTGGTGAAAAATAAATATAAGGTATAGATGCCAGCCCCACCTAAGTCTAATCAGCAGTTTGAAGAACACTAATAAAATATTTGTGAAAATGATGGCTAGTTTAACGATGCAACAAAGAGCTGTTAAAATAATTTAGGGTAAACTAAGATTCTGTCTTCATCTGCCTTCAAAGATGTGTCATCAAGTGTACAGTAATTACTTATGACATTTTGAGTGCATTTTTGTATTTAGACTGTAATATTTTCTTTTGTTATTTTGTATTCAGCGGTAACTATTCTTGTATATACCATTGCCTTGAACAAAAATATTATCAGCTCATTCATTTTCTAAATGTGCTTTATGAAGTATAGTGATCAATATATTCAGAGTCTGTCCTGATGTCCTTAGACAGAAGGCAGGAACACACAGGTAGACACTTGCACACATTCTTACGCACATTCACACCAGGCTGCTTTTTTAGCGACTTGTTTGCCTTGAGGTTTATATCTTTGGGGTGTTAAAGGATAATCCTTACAAAAAAAGGGTCATAATTTGAGTCCTTGTTCCCAATGCCTTGATACAACACTGGGCACAACGTTTTCAGGAGCCTGGCTTAAAATCTCAATGTGGTCACTGGTTTGAGTTGTCCTCCAGTTATGCTAATGTTTCCTCTCACATCTGAAAGAAGAGTGTGGGTGTGAACATGAATGAGCCGTATGATACACTGGTGTACCATTCATAGCCGCCTTGCATATGGTGATGCCAGGAAAGATTCTACAGTACCCCCAGCAATCCACTTCCTTATAATTAAAGAAGTTCTTTCAACAGATATTCATTGAGTACAATTAAATTATGTCCATTCAATAAAATGTATCCGTCATACAATGTACAACAGTACTTTATGGGCACTCTGGGAGGTTCAGCTTTACTTATTAGGAATTGTATGTTGTATGTTTTCTTAAACATGCACCAGAATTACATTAAGAGTTTTCAAAAAGATGTGGGCAAACATAACATTTTCATAGGACCGCACGAAAGGTTAAAAAAAAATACACCTCACTTCTGTTGTGTTGTCAAAGTTTGCCGAGTAATCTTTATGTCTAAGTATTTGACTTTGATTAAAGGATGGCTGCAAGACATAATGGGTAATCACAGTCCATGATCAAGGGTGACTAACTGTGTTCTGGAGTCTGTTATGGAGGTGTTTAAACCATGTTCTCCAGAGACTTGTGGTCTTTTAGTTTCACCAACAAAAACACTAAATTAATTTCATTATATACCAATTTGGCAATATTTATTATTTTATTTCATTCTAATAAAAGTGATAATTTTAAAGTTCATGTGATAAAAAGCATCCAACCTTTGTAATAATGTAGGGCCTTTATAGGCTTCTCACTTTTTTCACTGATCAAATAATTACCCTAATTAGGAAGCTGACAGCTGTGTCTGGACACAAAACAGAAGACTCCGTGGCCCTCAAGGACTCCAGTTTTACGCTACTGGTCTTGGCAAGGTATGCCAGCTGTTTTTCATTTCAAAGTCACTTTCAAATGTAACCATAATTTAAGGTCTACCACCATAATTTGAAAATGATATGAGTAAGAAAATATGTGAAATGAAAAGCAGAAGTCAAACTTTTTATCTTTTTTTTTTAAACATTGAACAAATTATTAAACTTTAAAAAAGTTTCCAGTGGTAACTATTGAACAGCCTAAGTATCAGCTTTAAACAGAAAATGCAATTAATTACCCTTTCATTACAATTGCCATAATAAAACACACTCTGAAATATCAAAGACTATTTACTTACAAAATAAAAACAAAACATTGGAAAAACATAACTTAACATTGTGCTGAAAAATGAATCTTTAATTTTATTATTCTAACTAAATTTATAGTTTCATATATTTGAAAACAGTGGCTCATCAACCTATTTACTATGTTCGCATAATCTAATTGTACGATTGCATTAAACTGGAGTCAATTCAACAATGACTCATTCAGAATAAAATAAATTTTTATCATTTAATTTATTATGTACTGATTACCTAAAAGATCAAACAATATGTATGATTTTCCTTTAATAACAGAGCTAAACTATTAATAATTAGATGCTATAAGTATTGTTGAAATATTTAAAGATAAGTAGCAAATGCATTTGAAGCAGTTCTGATTAATTTCTGCCATTTTAAGCAGGAGTGGAAGAGAATTATTTAAAAAATAATTCTAAAATCAAACTAGTACAGATCCCTTTTAAACCTAATCAGATAGTGTCTCCCTAGTCATTGCTTGTGTGTAGCATTCACACTCTCCATAGACCTGCAGGATATTTTCTCTAGGTATGTGTACATCCCAAAGACACATAACTTTGAATAATTAGCAGTTCCAAACTTGTCTTGGAAAAATGAGTGCGGGTGAGTGTGCATATCCTGTTATATACTCACATATTATTCACAGCTTGTTAATTCTAATGTTGTTGAGGCAGGCTACATCTTCTCTTGGTTTTGTTTTAGAAGAACTAAGTTTAGAGAATGGATGGTGTCACAGTTTGCACCATCTGTCCATGAGATTTAAAATAGTAGTGCAGGGAGAACCTGAGAGGAAGCTATTAAGAACTCTGAATGCCTCAAAGGATGTTTTCTGTTTTCTTTCATAAGAGGACAGGAGATCAGAGTAAAGAGGCTCCACTCAAGAAGATGACAAGAAGCAGTCTCAGGGAAGTCATATCCCGTAAAGTCTACAGTAGAATAGATGTCACAGTCAGTCACATGGTCCTGGGAGTATTCAGTTCAGTTCACTTTATTCCTGGCAAGCTAAATGAACTCTGCTACTCCTAAGCAACAGGAAATTGCAAGAATATGAGAATCCATGTCCTTGGGAAAACAGAACTGAACACCATATTGAGCAAATAGCAGAAAAAAACCAAAAAGGACTGAGTTGTAGGCCACCTGATGGACCTGATTTGCCTATTTAGGAGATGGAATGTGGGTTTCCTAGCACTTTGGCATGCCCCCCTCAGTCACAATGAATTTCTACAAATATGTTTCATGTTGTATTATGAGGAGTATCACTTCAATCACCAGAGCAAAAATTTAAAAATATATGCATATAACAATATTTATAGAATTAATCATGAAATATATCTCTAAAGAATGAAAATTAAAGGTTACTAGCACATACATTTATTAAGTAAACAATGACATTTTCATCAAGTTGAGCTTTGTGAAACTGGAGTTTTATATGACAAAATACAATTTTTGCCTGATGCAGTTAATATTAATTTATTGTCAAAACTCAATTTAAACTGTATATTAATGAGATATTCTGATTCCTGATATTGATTCCTTTTGAAAGTGATCTGTTTTGCATTTTTATACAATACAACACAAGTATAAACCATTTAATAACCTATACTATCACACTGTTAGCCATAATGCAAATGTACATAGGAAATGTGATACACACAAGCATCAGGACACAAAAGATAAAAGACCGCTCATTACATTTTAGCAAATAGCTCTTAAACTGAATATATAAAGTAACCGAATATGTGATAACGTCAGTGAACGTCACTATACTCTCATACCCAGTAAACATGCTTAAGTTAAGTTTGTCAGTTTAATTTCTAATGGTGCAATCCACAAAAAGTGGCAATGTGAGTTCACACTCAACGTTCCACTCCCTGTGAGACGTAACCTTTCATCCAGCTATTTTGTCTACAATAATAATAAAGTCTAACCCAGGTGTAATATGCCTAAGTTACAGATCTAGCTCACCAGAGGCTGTTCATCTATCAAAAGTAATGCTCATATTGGTGGAACATGTGAATATTAAATATAACTGTTAAAAATCTGATGCATAATGTAACAAAGCAATAATTTGTGATAATAGGTTAAAAGGCCCCCGTCATGATACTTAAATAATAAGTAGGATTTTTATTATTTCATTGACCATATCACCGGCAACTTGCTAATCAAGAGTAAGCACATGCTTCATGTTTCTTATCACCAGAATGACAGAATTGGAAGTGAAATATTGTCAAGAAAAGCATGAGAAAAGTCAACTTTATTTCTATTATTCTTACCCAACATTCTGAACATGGAGTTATCATCAGAAACAACTCCAACTGTTTTGAATTTACAAAAGGGTAGATAATAAGAAAAATTACAGAAGTTCTGTTTCTTAAAAAGATCCTAAAAGGAGATGGAATCTGAGCTAGGAAACACCAGAAACAAAAAGGAACAGGCACCCGTTTTGTCTTTAAGCAGGCTGACGTCAAACATACCAGGAGAAATAACCAAACCAAACATCAAAACCAACCCACTAAGCCAGAAACCATAGTCAAAATAACTTGGTTCCTTGAACTGTCTCATTTTACTTTCCCTTAACTAACATGAACATTCTTTGTTGTTTTGTGTTCAATACAATTTTTACAAAAAGTAATGCAACATGTCATCCATCTTACATTGTGATGCGAAAACATCACAAACCACACTCGTGTGATGTCATGACCACATGCTAAGCAGCAGGCATAGTTTTTCTTATGTAACCATTAGAACAGTGGTTCTCAATCTGTGGGGCGGGCCCCCCTATGGGGGCGTGAAGTAACAAAAAGGGGGGTGCGAAGATGTGAAAAAAAAGAAAACAAGAATCAAAAATATGAAAAAAAACATCTGTTGAAACCAAAACAAATGAACTTAAACTACATTCTGATACTAGAACAATAAATGTAGAGTTAGATAAATGTCGATAAAAGTTAAGTAGGTAAAATATGCATCTACATTTCAAAAAAATGTTAGGGGGGGCGCGATTAAAACTGTTATGAAAACTCGGGTCGCAAATACTTAAAGGTTGAGAAACGCTGCATTAGAAAAAAAACACTAAATTGAAGTGAAAAACAATTTCATAAAAATGAAGCAAATGAATAACAAGAAACACTAGACATGAATAAGTTAGATTTAGGTATGTGAAAATAAGGATACATTACACTGTAAAAAACATACACAAGACACCGTGGCAATGAACAGTAGTTATGTCTTAGTGTAATGCTTTAGCTGGGGTCTCAAGCATTTATTTATTTATTTTTTTTTGTATGTTCCAGCCTCCAAAATGGCAGATAATACTAAGAGTCGAACAATATTCAGGTCAACAATTAAACATTCAAACAAGGTGTCTGTTGCCAGGACCTTAGTGAAAAAATTACTAGCTATAGACAGGTAGTCTCTATAGAACATGAAGCATTCTAACGTCCACCACTACCAGCTCCTGATCATTTTTAACAACGGGAAGTGCAAGGATTGGTTAACTAGTCAAAATCTTGAGAATGCCTTGATCAAATGTAAGCATAACCTTTCTGTATGCTCGTTGCCAAACCAGCATTAATAATATAAAAAAGTGGGTTATCAGTAAAACAATATTGCCTTTTAAAATAAAATATATGATATGAAGACAAGAGGTGGACAAACATCCTAGAGAAATCCAGCAAGTACTATTATCCAATATATTCGTTGGTACTAATACCAGTACCCATTTTACCTAATTGTAATAAATGAGGGAGAACTGTGTAAAGAGAAAAAAGGCATAAACAGGTAGTGAATAATGTATTTTCAACTGTTCCAGGAGGCACATACCAGTGGCAGCATTTACAATTCCATGCCACCACATTGATTTGAGATGAGCTCAGAAGTCCCTATCCTCTAAGAAAATGATAAATTCTTTATCATAGAAGAAAGTGTAAGGGATTGGAGGTATCACCATATTATAATATATAAAATAATTATCATTAGATCTTCACTGCTGGCTCCTGTTCTGTTCAATATCTATACCAAAGGCCAGCCTGTGTTCACCAACATTAGGAGGTTCATTTATGCAGATGATCTCTGCTTAGCCTCACAGTCTGTTTCCTTCCAAGATATCCAAAAGAGACTTACCAATGCCCTCAACAATCTCTCAGAGTATTACACTAAATGATTCCTTAATGCCAACACAGGGAAGGCACAGGTCTGTACCTTTCATCTTAACAATAAACAAGCAAACACAACTCTAGAGATCAGGTGGAATAACGAAGTACTGAAGAACACCAAACATCCTGTTTACTTAGGCATCACTCTGGACAGGACACTGTCTTTTAAAGAACATATTTTTAAACTCAAAAAGAAGATATCCAGCAGGAATGATCTCCTTAGCAAACTAGCAAACACATCCTGGGGAGCAGACCCTAAGACCTTGCAATCAACGGCCATGGCACTCAACAGCATTCAACAGTTATTCAACAGCAGAGTATTGTGCACCAGTGTGGGCTAGGTCAACACATGCCAACAAGGCTGACCCTGAGCTAAATAGTGCATGCCGAATCATCACCGGCACATTATGAACAACGTGTCTTCCTGCTTTATACAGCCTGGGCGGGATCGCACCTCCCCATATACGACGAGAAATTAGTTTAAGAGTAGAAAAGTTCAAGCAACTGATGGACTCTAGACACCCACTTCACCATCACCAGGAGGTAAATCGCCGACTACCTTCTTGTCGGAGTTTTGCCACAGTGGAACCCCTTAATCCAAAGCAGTCCACAAAACATAGGCTCAGGATGTGGCGAGAGACTGACTGTAGCCCTCTCAAGGAAACTCTTCCTACACCTCAAGACCATCTACCCAATGGAACGTCCCTGTCTAGGAAAGACTGGGTCGCGCTTAACTGAGCTAGGTCAAAGTTGGACAAAACAAGGGATAACCTATTTAGATGGGGCCTCACAACAAGCGCTGAATGTCCCTGTGGCTAGCCCACCTAAACAATGGACCACATTCTCCATGAATGTTCCCTAGGCCCTATATGTACCGATGAAGATTTTAAGGAAGCTAATGACGTTGCTCTTACCTGGATACGGCAGTGGCGTGATAAGATATGATGCTGATTAGATCTTAATGCCCCTACTATTAAAATATGAGATGAAGAGGAAGCCTCAAGGATCCTGTGACCCTTACAATCTTTAAAAAAATACGATTTAAATTTCATAAGAATTCTATTTCTAAACAACTCAGGTAGATCATTGTAAGAATCCTACAAAATCATCTCTGTCCTCTTACTGAGAAGTTCTTTCAGTATGTGTTTAAGTTGTCAATATGTATAATTTGTCCAGTTTCTCAATTCCAAGAGAAGTGCCAGAAATATCAAGACTTCTGTATATTTCCTTATTTGATATAACCAAAGGCTTTAACTCAGTTAGTCAGGGAGGATCCTATAGGATACTACAGATGTATGTATGTCCTGAGAAATCCATCACATTCCCTTCTTTGCCAGATGATGAGATGTAGGTAGTAGTCCCTGAGTACAAATTCACAACAGACTCCTTCAGGGTATAGGAAACTTCATTGTTTTAAAAGGTACTTAACTTTATTTGAATCTCTTAGTTATTTCTGCTTCTGCGAACAGCTGAACAGCTTTTTGCAAGAAGCAGTTTTTTTTTACAGCAGCAGGGACAAAAATACATCCAAGTATGATAAAAGAAGAAATTAAAAAATTGATAATTACTGTCATATTTTTGATATTTTAGCAATTTCAAAACAGCTGTGCAATTATATTTTGCAAATGCCGTGTACAGTATATTACAAATTAAGAAAACTGAAACACTAATAGAAAGAATCATTCTAGAGCAAATACATTCAAATAACTCTCCTCATTTAAATAAAGGATTTTTGGGGAAAAAAAAACCTGAGAGAAAACAATGTATTTTGCATGGAGCAGACAGTCCCTAATCACTT
Source organism: Polypterus bichir lapradei (assembly GCA_026402145.1). NCBI lineage: Eukaryota > Metazoa > Chordata > Cladistia > Polypteriformes > Polypteridae > Polypterus > Polypterus bichir. The sequence continues at coordinate 50,940,862 of JANRMT010062791.1, read as the reverse complement.
GTTTTTTTTTTACCTTATGAATAGTGCTAACCCAAAACTGCCTCACCTCTCCAACAAAAATTAAAGTAGGTGGTAGAAAACAAAACAAAAGAATATTAGAGAACAAAGCACTTGGCTTAACTTTTCAAACTGGGTCAACTTGGAAAATAGAAGTAACTGTAATGACAGAGCCCACCATCTTCGTCAAAACTGCAGTCTCTGTTACAGCAGTAGCGTGGGCAGATTTCTGGTCTGTCCCTGAGTATCTTGGTTCTTCACCTCTGACCAGGTGACTTGGTGCAGAGAATGATCAGAAATGATACAAAAGCTGGATAGCTTTATGATTTCTAACAAGAGAGCACTTGGATATTAACTAATGAAAACATAATAAATATATGTAGAGTGTTGTAGCAGCTTCCTTGTATCATTATATATTATTTACAACATTTATCCAATATTTATGCCTTGTTCTGTCACTTTAAACTGAAACAGTGGCAATTTTTATGCCTGCGGTTGTCCTTTCTAAAAATTATTTGGATGTTTACATGTCAAAAAGGCCTTTTACATGATTACATACTTAAGCTCAAATAGGGTCTTGAGAGCTTTATATAAGTTAAAATACCTTTACATGTTTGGGTGTATCACTACAATAGAAATGTATTCATAAAATATGGAGACAATGCAAAATATATACATTTATATATTGTTGTATAACTAATTAATGTATAAATCACAGTGACATGCTAAGTATTGCTTTTATTTCCTCCAAATGATACAAAGAGATATCAAAATAGGGAGATGTTTTATGGTAATTACTTTAATCAACACTAAGTGAGGACAGTATTAAAAATGGCCACCATATATCAAGAAAATATTGATGTTGTTCTGCATACCAAATTAACTAAATAATTTTCTCTTTTGAATTTTTATAATTGTCTTTTCATCTTGGTTTTCTTTTCTTTTCATCTTTTCCTAAGTAGAGCTTAAAATTTCCTTTCAGAATTTAAAACATATTTTAATTGTACTTCAGAACAAATTACAAATAATGTTATCGTAATTTTGGTTTTGTCTATTAAGAAGATAGATAGATAGATAGATAGATAGATAGATAGATAGATAGATAGATA
>JANRMT010062791.1:50906649-50939746 GCA_026402145.1 Polypterus bichir lapradei | reverse complement strand
ATAGATAGATAGATAGATAGATAGATAGATAGATAGATAGATAGATACTTTATTAATCCCCAAGGGGAAATTCACATACTCCAGCTGCAGCATACTGATAAAAAACAATATTAAATTAAAGAATGATAAAAATGCAGGTATAACAGACAGTAACTTTGTATAATGTTAACGTTTACCCCCCAGGGTGAAATTGAAGAGTCGCATAGTGTGGGTGAGGAACAATCTCCTCAGTCTGTCACTGGAGCAGGACAGTGACAGCAATCTGTTGCTGAAGCTGCTCCTCTATCTGGTGATGATACTGTTCAGTGAATGCATTGGATTCTGCATGATTGACAGGAGCCCGCTTAGCACCCGTAGCTCTGCCACAGATGTCAAACTAACCAGCTCTGTGCCTACAATAGAGCCTGCCTTCCTCACCAGTTTGTCCAGGCGTAAGGGCGTCCCTCTTCTTTATGCTGCCTCCCCAGCACACCACCATGTAGAAGAGGGCGCTTGCCACATCTGTCTGATAGAACATCTGCAGCATCTTATTGCAGATGTTAAAGGATGCCAGCCATCTAAGGAAGTATAGTCAGCTCTGTCCTCTCTTACACAGAGCATCAGTATTGGCAGTCCAGTCCAATTTATCATCTAGCTGCACTCCCAGGTATTTATAAGTCTGCACCCTCTGCACACAGTCACCTCTGATGATCACGGGGTCCATGAGGGGCCTGGGCCTCCTAAAATCCACCACCAGCTTCTTGGTTTTACTGGTGTTCAGTTGTAGGTGGTTTGAGTCACACCATTTAACAAAGTCCTTGATTAGGTTCCTATACTCCTCCTCCTGCCCACTCCTGATGCAACCCACGATAGCAGTGTCATCAGCAAACTTTTGCACGTGGCAGGACTCCAAGTTGTATTGGAAGTCCAATGTATATAGGCTGAACAGGACCGGAGAAAGTACAGTCCCCTGCGGCGCTCCTGTGCTGCTGACCACAGTGGATGGTGTCACCCACTATCTCCACGTCCGCCCGAGGAGGGATGTAAACAATAACAACAATGACATGTTCAAACTCTCTGGGCAAGTAATAGGGACACAGACTTACGGCCAACAGTTCGATGTCCCTGCAGCAAGTGGAGTTTTTGACGTTTACATGTCCAGGGTTGCACCACCTTGTATTCACATAGAGAGTAAGCCCTCCTCCTTTATGCTTCCTGCAGGTATTTGCGTCTCTGTCCGCTCTAACTGTGCTAAACCCAGGTAGCTCCACATTAGCATCTGGAATGCTAGTCATTAGCCACGTTTCGCAAAAACACAACAAACTGCATTCTCTGTAGGTCCTGTCACTTTTCACCAGCGCAGCCAGTTTGTCGCTCTTATTTGGTAGTGAGTTCACATTTCCCAGGATCACAGAAGGCACCGAAGGCTTGTATCTCCACTTCCTCGCTAGCCGCTTAGCCTTTAGCTTAGTGCTGGCTCTGCTGCCATGACACGGACACGGGCCTTTATTCTCAGTGCTAGAAGTTGACTACCTGAATAGACGAGTCTTGGCGTGTAAAAATCCATGTCCAAGAAGTAAAAAGTGTCCAGGAAACGAGTCCACATAAGAGAAAGTGGTAGGAATGATCAGTGAGATATAGAAAAAGGTAGAAATATAAAGTCGTACATGGAGCTGCTGGAAAGGCTGCCACTCACGGCAGCTCCAAACAAAGAAGTGAATTCTCATCAGAATATGGTCATGATTAAGCTTGCTCTCTTTATCTTACACTGCTACCTCATATCTTCTGGAACATGGGTTTGATTTCTGCCCTGTTTTCTGTCTGGAGACATTCTTCCCATTTCTGTACCAGTTTTCTCTCCATGTACCCGCCTCATCTCAAAAATGTGCATATTGCACTAATTGATGACTCTTTATTGTCCTATTATGAGAATCTGAATATGTGCTGTGATTTATATTGTGTTTTTAGAAAAAAGGCAGAAAAATGGATACATGGAGAAAGAAATGTTCTGTTCACATTTTAATGTCCAAATAATGAGCTGTTCTTGCCTGTATTCTAAAATAATAGATATATAGCTAGATCTTAATTGATTTCTTATAATACACATAAGCACAAATGCTAAATCTATAACATTAGTTTGTAATAATTGCTGCTCTCAGTTGATCTTATGGTTATGAAGCATATTTCACAATAAAGCATTGTTAAAGACAACTAATTTACTTAAAAGTATAGTAAAAAATATCCCAGGACCAGCTGACTATGGCAGATGAATGGAAATTCCAGTATTTAAGAAACATACTGAAACAGAGAAGTAGGTTTTTCAGAACCAATCTGAATGAGACTGAAGAACCCACACAAACAGAGGATAGCAGAATTTTTATTTAAATTTCAGATACCCAATTCTCAGATCATGTCACTTTTATCTTAGTCCCTCAAACACAACACTGAACCGTACTAATTTTACCCCAGCCTTTAATTTTTTTTTATAAACATTTGATAACCATTTCTAAACAATTTAGTTATTTGTATTGCATAGAGCTACTTATTCTAAATTTCTAATACTAAGAATAATTTTTTCTCAGTGCAGCATGATACTTTTAACAAGTATGTATTCAATTTCATGCATTGTTTTTGCAATTTGTTTTTTTATATGGGTTTTCAAGGGTAAACTTTAAACTGCACTATATGCATTAAATAACTGTTTAAATATAAAGTGATATTTACTAAGTTTGTTTTAAGTGGAAAACCATCAATTATTATATTAAACATACAGTATAGTTTAAAAGACTATAGCCTCCTGCTCAGAATTTGATAACATCTAGAATATGCATATGATAGAAACATGTAATACTCTGTAAGGCTTCTGTAATTAATTCTCTCCATGTATCGCCTCCGAGAAGGTGTCTGTCAATTTTCTATCTGAACAAATAATAATTTTACACAAGGTGGGTAGATGAGATTTTGATTTAAAAAAGCAAGATAAATGCTATGAGCTGTGCCAATATAGAATTCTTTAATTAAAGTACCAATACCTACACAGGTTTATTTAAAATCCAGCAGGTATATCTCATATTTTCACTTGGGTTCAAAATTAATTTTCTTCCATCTAAATGAACTAGTAGGTATATACTTGCCTTCTGTTTTACTGTTGGTTCCTACCTTAAATATGTTATAACAAATGCACTGATAATTACGGACCATCCAACTATTTTTTATTGTAACTGAGACTCTGGCAGAATGAAATTGCTGATTTTCCTCAAGTTATAACATATTGTAGAAAGATGATTTCCTTCTGACACCATGTCACAAAATGCCAGATTCATCAAAAGTGAAATTTATCATGAAACAGTATTCTTTATAGGATGATGTTTTATTACATGACTCATAAGAAGAGATGCACAAACAAAAACACAGTACATGAAACAGCAGTGCACTTTTTGTTACAACATAACAAATTTAATAGGGCAGAAGAAAGCATTCAATTCATCAGGCTAGTTTAGTGTCTTGATTTCCACAGGTATCCTCAAGTTATGTTATTTGCTGTGTAACTCCTGGATCAACTTTACCAATTGCCTGGAGCATTTTGAAAACCTCTGCGTTCAGGACTAAAGCAGTTCAAAACTTTTAGCCTCTCAGACTAAGACCTGTTTTTTTTCAGGGTTGCTCTTCTTTGCACAGCTTCTAGTGCTGATTATATCTTTCATAGTTTGGTGACTAGAATTGTACACAATGCACTAGATACAACCTCAGTTTGAGTATAAAAGAATTTGAATATAAAAAAATCTACTTACAATTATTTGTAAATATAAAATGAATATGACACAGAATAATAGATGGGCCCGAAAAGTACCACAGGTTAAAGGAGTATATCACAGTGATGACTGGAAAACCCACTAAGTGCCAGTTTAGGCACACAAAGCTCACAGGGAGCTATATGTTCTATCATATATACGGTGCCTATTAGAATATTCAGTCTCTAGGTAGTTTTAACATTTTATTGTTTTGTAAAATATTGAATCACAATGGATTGGTCTTTTTATAACACTGATCAACAGAAGATGACTCTTTAACGTCAAAGTGAAAACAGATCTCTGCAAAATGGTCTAAATTAAATACAAATATAAAACACAAAATTATTGATCACATAACTATTCACCCTCTTTGACATGAAACACTAAATCATTACTGGTGCAGCCAATTAGTTTTAGAAGTCACATAATTAGATCAGCGGAGACCACCTGTCGGTAGTCCATGCGCTTCAATTGATTATGGCATAAATTCACATGAATGTGAACGGTCCAGTATGTGGTGAGTCAGTATTGTGGTCTGACCTACATAATGAAGACAAAAGAACATGCCAAGAAACTCTGTGAAAAGATAACTGAAAAGCTCAAGTCAGAGGATGGAGACAAGAAAATCTTTATGGCATTGAATACCCTTTAGGTCCAAATAAATCAGCTAAAGCTGGGGTATTAGTTTAAGAGTTTTCAGATCACTTTAATAGAAGAATATGACCTCTTTACTGCGGTGGGCTGACATCCTGCCCGGGGTTTTTTTTCCTGCTTTGCGCCCTGTGTTGGCTGGGATTGGCTCCAGCAGACCCCCATGACCCTGTAGTTAGGATATAGCGGGTTGGATAATGGATGGATGGATATAATCTCTTTATAACCCATTCTCCCCAATGATTCATGCATTCTTTGCATGGGAATAAGCATAATCACATGCATTATCTTATATCATAATTTATGTATTAGTATTTATTATTTTACTATATAAAAACAAATTGGGCAGTAAAGCAAAGGAGAACTGCTAGATAAAAACATGTGTGACATAGTTGGAATTCCTGCCACAGAAAACTAAAAGACAATAATAGAATTATAGTGGAAGTGAGTTTCTGCATGAGCCTGTATGAGCTGCTACCCAAAACCTTCCCTGGTGAAAATGGGCCTACGTTGGATTAGAGACCTGCTCCAGATGATTTTCATCCTTTCCTTCTGCAGTGGGAGAAATGGTTAATATCTTCCAAACTGCAGTGACTAGAAAAACATGTATACTTAATATGATTATTATACATTTGGGAGTCCCCTTTATTTCATTCACAGTTTGCATGTTTGTCGAAATATTAAATTATTTATTCGTAAGCATTTAAAAGAGCAATATTTGTATGGGTTTTCAAGTACTGGATACTAAGATGTTAACAGTGGATAATATTATTCATGGTTTGAAATATTTTTGAGTTAAACCCAACAGTAAAAAGAGCTCATAAAATGCTGAAAACTCTTAAAATGGTAGCTGGTAGCTATTATCATGGAATATCACATGCCAAATGCAGTGGCAGTGTGGCCTGAAGCAGAAGTTGAAAATGTGGCAGCTGGAGTTTCTCTTTATCTTCATATGACAAATCCCACCTGTGTACCTTAGAAAATAATGGCACATGTTCACTTATTTAAGTCCTGTGTTGTTTATTTTTATAGAACTAATATATTAGTACATTTTGGAAGGGTGGGTGTGCTCATAGCTTCATCATACATTTAAAAAATAACAATACTTTAAAAAAAAGAATAATTTGTTTATATTGTATAATGTCAACCATTTATCCATTTTCATATACAGTATAGTACTTCCTATATATATTAGAATATCCAACCATTCATCCATTTTCCAAACCTGTTTATCCAGAGCAGGGTCACAGGAAAGCCAGAGCCTGTCCCAGCAAGCATTACACACAAGGCAGGAACAACAATGAAGTCCAAATTTCTGCTTTTGTTCTATAAACAATCAAGAAAGATTTTATATGAAAAAGTCAATGAGATAAAAATACAGAATGTAACCTTTGCTTTTTGGGTATTAATGCACATTTAGGGGGCGAAGTGGTGGCTCTGAGACTAAGGATGTGCACTGGCATCTAGAAGGTTGCAGGTTCAAATCCCCATTACTGCCAAAAGAGATCCTATTCTGCTGGGCCCTTGAACAAAGCCCTTAACCTGCAAATGCTTTGGGGGCACCATACAATAGCTGACCCAGCAGACTGCTTTTCATCTTTCAACATTTTGCCATCTCAGATTTGTTCATTTAACATTGGATTAAATTAAAATTGTTTCTTCATCAGAGACTTAAAAAGCTTTGCTTCTTACGTGCAATAAAATGCCATATTGGTATTACCTGTTTTCTGACTTCTGATCTCTTGTTTCATGTATGGGTCTCATCTCTGTTGTTGGCTATGTGGCTCTTCTGAAGCCGCTAATAAGATGTAGTCCATCCTGCTTCTAGCCCCTTCGGTACATCTTTCAACCACTTAACTGGCTTTTGGCACTGTGTAGCTGGCCAGCACAGGAATGAACTGATGATGACCCAAAGCCTGACACTTTATTTGTGACACATTCTACAGGTAATGATATGGCTTAGCTATGCCTGTCTGCCTCTGAAATGAATTCACTCATCTTGATCATGTTAACTTGATGCAGAATTACCTAGAAAGAAATGGTGATATTCTGTAATTCTGTCTTTGTCATGTTTTGTCTCAAATAAAAATAGTTTGAGTATATATGTAGCAAAAGCCCAGGTTTTGACTTCACTGTCTCAGTACTTACTAAGGACATAATATAATAATTTAAATATATAATTTGCTTTATAAAGAGCAGCACTGTGAGGCACTTGGTGAAGTAAATCCTGCATCATACCTTCAAGGACTAGAGTTCAACTTTTGGCCCAGTCAGGTACTCCCAGCCACTGTAAAAAAAACTTCACACTGTTCCATTACATTCAGACTAGCGTGGTACTAAGGTGTCACCCGTTGCACGGCTGCGCTTGGGTCCTAATTTGGGATCCTGAGGTGGTTCGTCATGTGGTGGGTGCGGCAACGCCCTGTATCAGTGCATACTTCCACACTCTCTCTCTCTCGGGTACTCCAGTTTTATTCAACATCACACAATGTGCCTGAAAGATTAATATGATGTTCTAAATTGCCTGTTGTGAATGATTCCTTGGTGTGCATGCATCCTGTCTAAAGTGTAATTAACAAAAAAAAACTATCTTCAAGTCAAGAAATGGTACAATAGCATTACATTTATTTTATGATAGGAATGCCTCTGGAAGTTAGGCTAAGAAAATATTGTTATGCCATCCGTGCGGCGTGGGTAAAAAACTGGTTCATGACAAAGATATCCGTCAGGAAGCCTTTAATAGTTAAAACGTTATCCAGAATTATTCAGCAATACATTCGCATTGAATTTAATGAAAAAGAGGCTGCGTAACAGATATTTGCTCTAGTTCAGAGTATGGAGCGATTTTAGTGTGCGCCCATACACCAAGCCTGTGAGCAAACAACAACCAAAAAACCCGCGCTTTTACTGTGCATAACAACCAAAATAACTCACCATATGTCAAAGTCACCCATAACATTAGAGACATTAAAACAACAGCCCTGAACTTTTTCTGATCACTACAATATATTATTATTTGCATGTTCAACTCAGCTTGTTAAACCTTAAGCAATATATTATTTTTACTGATGGGCTGATACAGTGCCTAAAGCTGAAAGTGCATAAGGTTGAAGCTAAAAACAAAATGTCAGTCTGGTTAGAGGATTGCAAAAAAGTATCCCTCAAAAACAACATGTATAACTTTAATATAATATGCATACAAGAGCAACATGCATAATTTGCTTCATTAAATCTGTCAGAACATCTCATTCCAGTATGGGTGTTTACTGCAGGGAAAGCACTCAGTGTCTGACCCCTCTCTTATTTCATGCCCTCACAAAGAGAGGCTGGCTGCTAACCGAAGACCTTTGAATTAATCAGCAGCAGCTCATCCAGTTGAGCAAAAGGAAATGCCACCTCTACCACCCCTCCAACTGAACAAGAGGACATCTGAGCTGAAATGGGGAGGGTATCATATTACACAGTAGTCATCCCTGTCTCTTCTCTCTGTCATATCCTCACTGCTCCTCCTTTTACTCACACCTCTCCTGTCAAGACCCAAACATCATCTTCATATGGAAAGGCTGGCCATGAGCCACAACTCTGAGTCAGAACAGATTATTTACCCAGCGCAGTGCACAGGGTATAGGTGAGTGTGGGGATTTGGTACCTGAACTCATCCTCACCAGTGACATAAGCAATTATTATTTGAAATGGAAAGTGTTGCTGAAAGCAAAAATTTAAAAAATTCATATACAAAAAGCATAACATAAAGCTAGTGATATTAATGTTAACACTAGAATTACCAGAGCCTACGAAAAAACTCGTAGATCCGTCCCACCTTAAATCGCTTCTTAAAACCACTCTCACCTCTCCGCTAGCCTCCTTTGTCCTGTAAATGTGCCGATAAAAACAAACTGCAAGCAGCCGGCTATTCCATCCCCCCACCGACTTAGAACGTGCACGAACTTCTCCGAGCTCATGCCTCGATTATCTGGGAGTGAAGTGGAGTTTTAGAGTGGAAATAATAGATTGTTATTTGGAACACATGCATTTCATGTGTGTTCCGTTTCTACAGTAATCTGTGTAAACACAATGTTAAAACAGAAACTTTTTCATATTTTAGTAATAAATGTCACAAAATGTAGACATAAACTATAAAATGTGTGAAGCCTGACCGCCAAAGAGCAAATACACTTTCATAAACGGTTCAGGACTTTTACAACAGCTTCTGTGGCGTACAGGTAAGATTTCGTCACTTAGAGCAGAGCAGAGCAGACTTGCTGTACTTCAAGAGATCCGAGTTCGAATCTCTGCTAGGGAGAAAATTTTGTTTATTTTTAACCTTCGCTGTTCTGCCTGCCTGAACTCCCTGTCTATCTATATAGTAATAACAGTAATTTTATTATTATATAGGAGCTTCCCTGTCTGCCTATCATATAGTGCCTTTCCTTTCTATATATCTATCCCCTTAGCTGTTTTTTATATATCTATTATACAATGCCTTCCCTGTTTATTTATATATCTAGTGCCTTCTCTACCTGTCTGTCTGATTGCATATAGGGCTGAATTTACTGCTCTGTACTATTCTGTCTTCTGCATGTCCTGGAGTACAAAAGAAACACCACCATACAGCAACATGTGCAAACTGGCAAGATCGGGGAAAAAACACGCGATCACTGATTACAAACCGCAAGATGAATGAAAGAGACAATATATGTAAAAACATCATCGCACTAATGCAATATTATTTGAAAACAAACAGCGTCAGATCGGGTTTGAATATGCGCCCGATCTGACGCTGTTCGTTTTCAAATAATATTGCATGTACTGTGCGTTGAAACTGCTGCACTGAAAAAGCAGACTCTTTCTGTAACAGCGTCAGCGTGTATTCAAACCCGATCTGACGCTCTTCTTTTTCAAATAATATTGCATGTATTGAACTATTTTAGAATAAAAACATACATTTGATTTCAGTCAGTCTGTAAGAGCCAGTGTAAATGCATGATAATTATAAAGGTTAGCTTTTTTTTTAATTCAGTTCCATTCTCTCAGTCGCGTCCACCATCCCCCCATCTGACACTGCTTTTTTTCACATAAAGACGTGCTATAACTCAAATGTGATTTATTTGGAGACGCGATATAGCTCGAATGTGATTTATTTGGAGACGCGCTATACTCGAATGTTATTTGTATAGGGAAGAAAGTACAATGTCAGGTGCTCATTCAGTGTAATAGGAACCATAGCACAGAGAGATGTGTAGACTGCAACAAGTACACGTGTCGTGAATGTAGGAAGGGTGTGTGGGAATTGTTAATATTTGAATGTGATGATTTTATATAGCACGGATCAGAAATCAGCAGTTCTTAGCATTGCACCACGCAAGCTGTCGTATCAACCGCCTACTGTAACTTGCTTTATTTTTTCTTCACGTATAGTCTAGAATAAAAGTGCACTTGTTTTGTTATTCTTGTACACCAACATATGTTCCTGTGTTTGAGCGACACGGGCATGCTCAAAAAAATAGACGTGTAATGCCACGAAAAGTGCACGCAGGCTCTTCAGTTCGCAAGCATTGGTACGAGAATGCAGTCACAAATACGCTGCAGAGCTATAGCGCATCTTTATGTGAAAACAGCATTCTCAATTTATGTGTAGGAAAGGATCCTGAACACGACTGAGAGAATGAAAAGTGAATAAAAAAAAAACTAACCTTTACAAGTATCATAAATTACAACGGCTGTTACACACTGAAATCAAATGTATGTTTTTATTATAAAATAGTAAGAATAACAGCAGTTTACGTCTCAAAACAAAACTGAATTGCGCGGGATCGAACTCACGACCTTTTGGATACTAGTCAGCGGCTGATACCATTATGCTACCGTGGCAGTTGTAATAAGTAGGTGTCAATGTGGCATGCTAAGGTGGCTACTTTCTGCAGTTATATTTTTGAATAAAAGCATACTTGTTCTGTTATATTTGTACCTTTTGTAAATGTGTTTGATATTTGGACTTCAGGCTTCATACATTATACAGTTTATGCTTACATTTTGTCATTTACTACTACAATATGAAAAACGTTTCTGTTTTAAAAATGTGTTTACACGGATTACTGTAGAAACAGAACACACGTGAAATGCGTGTATTCCAAATAATGATCTATTATTTCCACTCTAAAACTCCACTTTACTCCCAGATAATCAATCAAGGCATGAGCTGGGAGAAGTTTGTGCACGTTCTAAGTCGTTGGGGGGATGGAATAGCCGGCTACTTGCAGCTTTTCTTTTATCAGCACATTTAGATTAACAAAAGACGCTGGCGGAGAGGTGAGAACGGTTTTAAGAAACGATTTAAGGTGGGACGGACCTACGAGTTTTTTCGTAGGCTCTGGTAATTCTAGTGTTAAAGGAATATCTTACTGCACTTGAGGATTAGTTAAAGAAGAAAATAAAATGTTACTTTTCACCTTGTTGTAGAAGCTATTTTGTATACCTTTTGAAAACTGACTAAAAGGTAGATGTTACCTGGGAGGTTCTGAAATGCTCACCCTTAATGTGACAAAGGGAGGCTATCAAATACATACAATCCTCCTTCTTAATTGCAAACATGTATTTTTCCAGTACATACACATATGGTCATTATAAATGACTGCACATGTGACTCCCAGAGTCCATTGCACTCACTCATTTAATGAAAGCGAAATTCCAGCTGCAAATGAAACAACACAAAATATAGAAGAGTGTCCTTTCCAAAATGCTGAAAGAATGAGGCAAAATAAGGGGGAGAGCGACTCAGTATGATGCACAAAAAAGTTGCTACAGCGCACATACAAGAAGCTGATCTCCAAATGCAGCTCCACTAGTCACTTTGCTCCAGTCAGATGCTGAAAATCATTGAAACTCAAAAAAGTGGACAAAAACAAAAAAAAAATTCTAGGTGCAATTCAGGGCCGGATTAAGATGAAATTGGGCCTGATGCTGCAGCACTAAAAAGGCCTATTTTTTCTTGGCATTGGTGCATGTGCATTCGACACTCACCGTACTTGTGCACTCAGACCGACCAAGGAGTCTTAATTGCTTGCGACGCAATCAGCCAGCTTTTATTGAACATGAATAATAATAACGATGTAGTATCATAACAACTCGAGATTAACATCAAACTATGTAACATCAACATTCAATAGCAATTGTCTGAAAAAAGTGAACTTGATGCAGAAAACCTAACAATGAAATACACAAAATTTCGCAATTCTCTTACGAAACAGAGTAAGAAAAAATTAATTTGCAGAGACATTGGATCAAAGTGACTCAGTTCAGGCTCTTGAGGGTAAAAATTTGTCCACGATTTAAATTTCATAATAGACCAGAATCCTGTTGAGGATTTTAAAAATTCTAGACATCCATGCCGGGCCCACAGGCCGGCTTTTAGTTTTACCTTTACAGGTAACCATTTAAATAGCCATCGATTTTTACTGTACAACTAATTTTCAAGGTGAAAAATTTACTACATGGCACTTACCGAACAATAATAAAGTGGCAAGAATCCCCAAGATATTGCAAAAAACACAGCTAAATTACTAAGCAAATTGTTTAACGTAAAATTGATAGAATTAACTTGAAATCTTCGATTAACAATAAACACAACATTATAGTTACGTCACAGCGCAAAGATCAATAGTAACTGTATAATAAGTAACGCTGTGTCTAGGTGTTTGAAAGTCGGACTCCAAATTTCATTCTAAGAATTATTTTCAGGTTAATATAGCAAAGGAAAACTGTTCAGCTTCCAGAAAATTCTCGTCTGTTTTCATCTGGGCCTTTTTCAGGAATGGGCCTAATGCTGCAGCATCAATAGCACCCACCTTAATCCGGCCCTGGGTACAATGTTACTAATATAGGAACCATTTTGTGTCTCCCTTAATTTGATGTTATGTTTTACTGCACAGTGATGAGTTTCAAAACTCTACTATTGTTCACTTATCAAGTACCCTGATAACACTATGGTAATAGGACACATATCTGTGATGAATCAGATAAATTAGAATAGATAAGATAAACTTTTTTAATCCCATGGGTTAATTTCAAATGCATACAGCATCAGAAATATAAAAAAACAAGAATACAGATTTACAGGAAGATAACACACTCATTCAATCATTCAAAATAAATAAATAAACATAAACTTAATTAGTACATTTGGTGGAAGCTTTGAATTTCTTAATAGCAGCGGGCAGAAAAGAACCCCAGGGGAACTTCTTAGCACACCGTGGTGGAATAAGCCTGTGGCTAAAAAGTGCTCCAAGAGAGCTCCTCCTGGTGGGGATTTTTCATGAAGGCATCCAATGTTGCCTTCATCCTCTTTTCCACAACAGCTTCCAGTGTGTCCAGGGTTCGCCTTGTGATGGAGGAGGCTTTCTTGTTAAGTTTGTTCAAGCATTACACTTCTTTTGTGCTCAGAGCCATTACTTCAACCAAGTGGATTGTTTAGCAAATTGGTGCTGTAAGAATTATCTTACTGTAAATGTTAGAAAGATTCAAGAAATTATACAGATAAAAATCTGTATGTTTAGCACTCATTCTGCTGGAGGGTATAGAAACAGTGACCGGACAGAACTACTTAGGAACTCACGTAGATAATAATCTAAATTCTATATTGACGCAAACAATATCAATTCTAAATGCTATCAGTGCTTATTTCCCCCATACAATTTAAAGTGGACAAAGACCTCAAGTTGTCCTTTTATTGCAACGTGATTCATTCTGTTACCACTTACATTTACATTTCCTGGTTTAGTAATCTGAAAAAGTCTCAGCGGGTTAACAAATATGCAGCCAAAATCTTTTGGTACTAATTAATGTAGATGATTTGGTACGTGTGTGTCAGAGCGCAGTGTTGAAGAAACATAAGAACTTAACTTTACTAAAGCAGGGAGGAGAATTGCTTGAAAGACCTACACAACTTTTTCCAGAAATTCCATTCTCTCTAGTGCCATTAAAATATTTATTCAGAAATATAGAAAATAATAAACATTTTAGGAGTGTAGAGTTTTTCATATGTAATATGTAACTGTTTTAGGTAAAAACTTACTGTCAGATTGTTAGAAACAGTTGTTTTTATCAAATTATGTAAATATGTTTTTATTTTTGTCTGTTATTGGATACAGCTGAGAAGGCAAATTTAATTTTTTTTTGTGTAAATATATCTAAATAAAAAATCTTTAACCTTGAATAAGATGAAAACAATGTGAAAAAGAAATGACAACCATGTTTATGATAACTGTACATACAAATGAGCAAGAAGGAACACAGGAATAATCCTGCATAGCTGCTTTAGCTACTTTGAACTAATGGACCTTCTGTGCATGTGTTTTAAATGGAATTTCCTGCGTAATGGTGAAAACACTTAATCTCAAAGATAGTACATTATATGAACTAAATTAGAGTATTATTTATATCTCCATATTTAAGGGGATTGGTTCTATAATTAGTGGACTTACATTTCTTCTGCTGAGATATACAAGGGGGGAACATCAACTCTAGAGTAATCATTCGGATGCTACAACCAGGCTCACCAACATGGAACTAAATTGCAAAGCTAATGTCAAAGTTATATGTCAGTTCTATAGGCCAGAATATGTTATTAAAATAAAAATGCATTGTTGACTTGAATAGAAGACAAAACAAAGATCAAACTGAGCTAAGGTCAGACACCTGATTAAACAAAAGAGAACACATTTTTCAGAAAAATGCAGTCTTTATATTTTAATTAATTGGGATTATGCCCTAGTCTCTTTATCTACAGGGCAGGCATACAATTGCAAATAATGTTTTGAACCAAGAGGATTCGTTTCACTTTAGATTTGGTAACACTTGATGGTAACCTAATGAACAGTGACAGGTGTCAGGCTGATGAACTATAGGATTAACTTGCCACAAGCTCAATGAAAAGTACCACCTGAACATAGTATTGTTACAAGAAAATAGTAAGTATACACTTACAGACCACATAGAATACTGTGTTTTACAGAAATGTTTTTATGAGTAGAGCTAAATCCTTAATAAATTTAAATACAATTCTCCTATTCTTGAGGCATGCTTGCACATTTTAATTCTGCGCTTAAGTAACTGGCTACTACTTCGACAGAAAGTCTTTTCTGTTCAAACTGAACAAGAAGTTACAGGCTAACGATCATCTTTGTCAGCATCCTTTCCTCTCTTTAACTATGTAGATACCTTGAAAAAGGTTTATGTTTGCTAAATCAAAGCATTCATTTGATAAAATAATGGCCTGTGAGTTAGATTATCTAGTCACAAATAATGTACTTCAAGGATGTTTGTTACAAAATGGAGAAAAATCTGCATAACTGATGTTCTATTCTTTAATGGTATTTCTAAAGAAAGCTCAAATATTTACAAGAAGAATGTATTCTTTCATATATAGTTTATTATAGTCAGTAACTGATTTTTAAATAATTATAATTTTGCTATTTACATCAGTTTAAGATGTATCTCTAAATGCTTTTCCAGGGCAAAATCTGAAAAATAATAATAGTACAAAAGTAGATTTGGTGCAAGAAGCTACGGATCTAAAACTTGACATCACTGAACATCAAGTTTAATTTCTTATTTTGTTAGATTTAGGTGCTGTATTTGATATTATAGATTGTAACATACTGATCAATAATTGTCTATTCTAGAGCTACATTTAATTGGTTTCACTCAATTAACTGGAGGACCATATTTTGGTAATACAGGAGAGCATGTGTCAAGAATGTATGATTTTGCTGCAGATTACTAAGGGTTACAGGGCTACTTTGAAGGGGTAAACTGTACAAAAATGTGCATATCCCAGGATTTATAACTCCTTATTTTCCTATTTTTGCCATGTACATATTTTGTTTCACAAATCTACACAAAGTAGAGGCCCCTAAACCCTAAATCAGTCATTCTGTTAACCTGAAACACATGCACACATGGAGAGGGATTCTCAATGTGGCGTTATTGTGTGCTTGAGATCATTCACACAGCAACTTGCACAGCAGCATGGCTACCATGTTGTCACTGGCGCAAGGTCCAATTTTTTGGTCCAACTAATCGCCCATTTTATTTTTATTTCTACTTCCCTACTTGATTATTCTTTTTCAGTATTTCTCCTGTTTGCATTATCTTCAAAGAAGAAATACTTACTGCTTATTCATTTAGAAAACAGAAAAAAAAACATCTGGTGTTACACCCATTAAGGTAGTTATTTACTGACAGTGCAGACAGGATTAAGACAGAATAGGACAGAATGCATACTTGGAATAACAATGTGCAAAAATGTAAAGAAAAACAAAAATGTTTTGTTTCTATATTTATTCAGATGATCATTAATGTTTAACTGAGTACACAGTAGCAAGGTACTGCTTCACTGATCCTTTATATAGTCATTGGTATTCTTCCTCAGAGAGACCATAAAAGATTTTTAGGACTAGGAAAGGAGATTCTGACATAAACAGAGCTACATTTGTTAGCCAGGCATCAAGTCAAGCCAAAGATTTAAGCAAGAATCATAGTGAAGAATTCAGAAATTAAATATTTAAAACCAGAAACACCCTAAAGCAGTGATTCTTAACCTTTTTTTGAGTCACGACCCCTTTAAGAATCTTATGAAAGCTATGGACCACCTTTTCCAGAAATATTCACATAAACACAACTTTGCATGCAATGAATATATTGTACTTTATTTGTCGAGATTTGATTGTTTCATACATATATGGCACGCACAAAGTATTATTAAACTTTAAAGTAAACAATCTAAAAAAACACTCCTTTTTATGCAAAAAGTAATGGCCACTCATTATAATTATGAAATACAATACTCTTGTACAAATTAAAACAGATCTACTACTACTGTGTTTTCTACTAATATTACTACTACTACATCTACTCTAAATCAACAGAACCAGGCTGTATAGTGAATATAAATCTTAATTTTTATATCACCCTCACGGACCCCCTGAAACTCATCCATGGACCTCCCTAGGGGTCCACAGACCTCAGGTTAAGAACCCCTGCACTAAAGAAATGATCACCATATAATGCCCAGCTTTTATCCAATCCTGGATAAAGCTAAAGTGAATTCACTGACTTTTAAACAGTGGTGATGAAGACATTACATACAGTGTTAACCTTGGAAAAATCTGGGAAACACAGGGACACATAAAACTGTGGAGCGGCAAGATGATAAAAAATTTGAAGTCTCTTAGGATATCTAACCCTAATTATCTGTGTGGAGTTTGAAGTTATACCTGTCTCTACATGGGGTTTTTCTTTGGGTGTTCCAATTTACTTCTGTTATAGTTTCTACTAGGTTTCATGGCCCAGATGTTGTCTTGTGTGCTTTTTTATTGCTTTTTCTCTCTTTATTAGTCTCTATATTAACTCACTAAAAAGAAACAAGAATCATTTTGTTACTTTAATTATGTCAGCCTTGGTTTCTTAAGTGTTTAATTGTTTTTGATAGTGGCAGTGGGATAAGACCTTTAATTAATCTAGTAGTTCTGGTGTTGTGATTAGGCCACTACAAGGAACTGTGCAGTATACATAAATCAGGCCTGTGGAGGCATCGGAAGTGTTCTTTTGTTGTTCTAACATACTATTTTTGTGACTTTTATTGACCTATTTGATTTGATCTATTGGATTTTGCCCTTTACCTTGCTTTTAAATTTTAATTTAGGATTTTATAATTGGATTTGTTGTTTGGACTCTTTTTGGATTGTTTGTAACCTTATTTTGAAATCCTTTCTAACAAGACAGTAGAATTGATTTGGCAGCAGTCAATATCAGTGTCAATTTCAAGTTATTTATACAGCACATATAAAACAATATCAGAAATGCTGTAGCCAAAGTGCTTTACATGAAAACATACAATGAAAATAAATAAAATAAATAGAAATAAAGTACAATAAAAACAAAATACAGCCAGCAGCGAGTTAAAGAAAAAGAAAGAAGATGACTAAGAATAGGGAAACCATCAGCATCAGTGAAGGTCACTAAAAGCTAAAGAACAGAAATGAACCTTCAATCTCGTTTTGAATGAAGATGACTCCTTAATGTAATGAGGTAAAGAGTTCTACAGACAAGGTGCAGCAGCTACACAAGCCCCGTCCCCCTCAGACTTTACACTTAGTGTGAGGGACCATAAAAGAAAACTGACCAGCAGCGTGGTCTGGAGTGAACAACCTTTACTGGGCGGCAGAAAAGGATAGTAGTGAGAGTCCAAATAAAAAGTAAATGAGGGTATAAAGGGATATTAACAGAGAGGAGAGAAAAGTAGAAAAGAAAAACCATGGGGGACTATTGTTTTACTAAGTATTACTCAGTTCCTAAGCAGTAGGCTAAACAACAAACACAGCTTCTTCTTAGGGTTGGAGTGGCAACACATTATAATCACATTTGTTTGAAAATCTCAGCAAGAATTAAATATATTACCATTTCAACTTTAATAGATACAGATGTAGCAGAAAAATTTATAAGTACAACATATTTTGCAACAACTAGAAAAAAAATATTAAAATATAAGGCAAGAATATTATTTTTAGTGGGGAATCCATTGGGAAAGAATTATTAGAATTTCTTACATCTTCCATTTTGCATACATATTGGATGTTTTCATATAATTTTTTTATATAATCATTCCTTGTTATTCTCAGTTATCCTTGGGTAAAATCCATAATCCTCAACTTAATTGGTTCACAAGAGAAAATGAAGCATGGGACCCTGTTGAAATTTAAGAGTTGTTTAACCAAGGCTAAACCACATCACTATCATTGTTTAGTAACAGACGTTTTGCCATCATCATATAGAGACCCTGAAGATGTTTTTAATAAATAGAAATCTTTAGAGGTTTCACTGCATTGAGAATATGATTATGCAATTAAGCTTTTATCTGGTGCACCATTACATAATGGTAAAATGTGTACAATCCACAACCCAGAAAAAAAAAGGAATGGAAGAGTATATTAATGAAAATCTCCATAATCGGTTTATTAGACATTCTAGTAGTCCCATAAGAGCTGGATTTTTTTTTCTTCAAATATGGATTATAGGAAATTAAATAAAATGAAATCAGGTATAACAGGCTCAACCATCTGTACAAATTTAGATCATCGAACTGCATGTAATTTGATAAGAACAGCATAAGAAATGAATGGAAAACAGCTTTTAATACTGCTGCGGGACATTATGGAATGTTGATAATGCCTTTTGTTCTGGCACCAACAGTGTTTCAGTCATTTGTTAATGACATCTTTAAAGATACTTTAGGTATTTTTGTTTACATTGATGACATTTTGATATTCTACAAAACTGATGAAGAACAGATTTCCCACTTTAGGAAAGTTTAATAGATTACAGAAAAACATTTTTTTTATTAAATTGTTAATAAAATATTTGCTCCATAATAGTTCAATAATACCCAAAAAAAACCTCACCTAAACTTATATGGGTTTCTGAAGCACTACAATCTTTTAAAAGATTGAAAGAAATGTTCACTTTCACACGAAACACACATGAAAAGTATGTATTCAAAATAACCATATATTATTTTTCTATACAGTTCCAGACATCTCTCTCCCAGATAAACAGACTTTTGCTTCGGTGGGGGATGAGTGTGCATGATGCCTGCTACCAGTGCTGATTGACACCTTTGCAAAACAAAGGCTCTGATGAGGAAATGCCAGGGAATTTAAGACGGCTCTGCATTACGAATATTTTTGCAGGCTTCAGGGATTCTACTGTTAATTGATGCTAAACAAAACTTTGATATGGGAAATCTTGAACTTCAGGCTATTTAATAGTTTAAAACAGTATCATTGATTAGAAGAGGCACAGCATCCCTTTGTGATCGTCACTGATCATAAAGCTCTAAAGGTGGTTAAGCATGCCTGGCTAAATGTGCCTTTTTTTAGCTAATTAAATTTTGTAATTTCTTACTAAGCTGTAAATACAAATTTGGACACAGATTCCTTATGTAGACAACATGATACTTAAAAGTCTTCATTAAACTTCAAGCGTATTATATTCTTCAATTGTGGCAATATTAGTGGATCTTGAGAATATGACCATTTTTCATTCTGCAGTTGATTCTCAATCAATCCCTAAAATGGTAGAAGGAGAAGTTGTATGTGCCTAATGAGATCAAGGGAAAGTTTTGTTTTGTGGATATAGTAGTATATTGTCATTCTGATATCACAAAGAGCAGGGAATCAAAAGATAATTTCATTATTTTTCAAGCATATTAATTTACCACCTGAAATTGAGTTCTAAAGTGAAACTTTTTTTCATAAAGTTTAATAAATACCTAGCCTGTTGTTGTGCTTGATAAAAAAGGAAAAATTAAAACATTTTAGTGTGATCCAGCTATTTTAAAATGGGGTCAATTGTGTGCTTCACTTCACTTCTCTCTGTCCTCTGTAGTACTCTTTAGGGCCAGGGGTGTGTTTTCAACTTGAAGAGTCATCTCCAAGCTCTGTTATTAACATTATCTTTAACTGCTGTTTCTGTAGATAACTAGACAGTAATGAAAGAAAGAAATATTTATATATATATATATATATATATATATATGGTTGAAAATAGTTTTACTGTCAAATAATGCAAAGAGTACACGACACGTGTTTCTCCCTAATTCTGGGCTCATCAGGTGTACACACTCACTGCACTCCCTCTCGGGAATCGAACCTCGGACGTCAGCGACGAAGCCCCTAACGCTGCGCCACGGCGTGTGGTTCGTTTACTTGACAGTTTGTAGATCGGGGTAATTACATTCAAGGCATTCATAGTCTGAATCACAATCTGATTGTATGGGTGGTTACCTATCAGGTAACGCTTGTGGTTGGTCAGCAACTCTAACGCTGACGTCCGAGGTTCGATTCCCGAGAGGGAGTGCAGTGAGTGTGTACACCTGATGAGCCCAGAATTAGGGCAAAACACGTGTCGTGTACTCTTTGCATTATTTGACAGTAAAACTATTTTCAACCATTCTATATGATCTGCTTCTCGCAACTGAGATGGCGCCGTGGCGGATGTTAGCCGACTTGCTGACCAACCACAAGCGTTACCTGATAGGTAACCACCCATACAATCAGATTGTGATTCAGACTATGAATGCCTTGAATGTAATTACCCCGATCTACAAACTGTCAAGTAAACGAACCACACGCCGTGGCGCAGCATTAGGGGCTTCGTCTCTAACGCCGAGGTTCGATTCCCGAGAGGGAGTGCAGTGAGTGTGTACACCTGATGAGCCCAGAATTAGGGCGAAACACGTGTCGTGTACTCTTTGCATTATTTGACAGTAAAACTATTTTCAACCATTCTATATGATCTGCGTCTCGCAACTGAGATGGCGCCGTGGCGGATGTTAGCCGACTTGCTGACCAACCACAAGCGTTACCTGATAGGTAACCACCCATACAATCAGATTGTTACCCATACAATCAGATTGTGATTCAGACTATGAATGCCTTGAATGTAATATATATATATATATATATATATATATATATATATATATATTACCCTTATTCAGAGCTCTTTCAATACAGAAACATTCCCAATTTGCTCCTACGGTCTGATGAGAGAAAGGTTAAGTACTCACATGGCATGCAATTAAATGACAAGAACCAACAGGCATTCATTTAGTTTTAATAAGGTTGAAGTTTAGTACAAATGCTTTAGCACAGGCAGAGTGATAGCACAGAGCTGTCATTCCTGTCCCATACTACCCAGAACTGTATGGAGTTTGCACATTCTCCCCATGTGTTTATGGACTGAATGGTATCAGATAGTGTCAGTAAGTTTATGCGCTCAAAAATGTCATCAGTTCTTTTACCACCATATCCTCATGATGAGCACCTCAGTATGCACAATTAAATTTGATAATTAGTTTGTAGTGTAGTTTACCTCTATTGCATACTCTGTTTTTTTTATTTTCTCACTCATTTTTTATTGTGTGTTTGCACATCACGCCGCTGGAAGAAATGCTGAGTGCTGGCTAGCTTTGTGAACTTACCCCAAGATGATATCAACATTAAGGTGGTTTGGCATACCTTTCATAAAAAATGCAATTCAGTATAAACAGTTCAGTTCAGATTTATAGTTACTTGTACAAACTACATTGCAATTCTTCTGTGCACTTTTGACCATTTGGAGCGACTTTCACTCCATAGGCTGTGCAAAATAACTGCACAAAATGTTACAGATGAAAAGTAGGCACCATTTATGAAATAATCATCACCATATGATTTCAGCATTCATCCATCTGTTGTAATAAACTATGATAGAACCTAACCATTAAACAAACAGAATTGCAGAGACACAACTAGGTTAATAGGCAGTCTGAAGCTTCTGAAATTTGGAGAATTGGGGGATGGAGGTCAAAACTTTACCCACAACATCTGCTGCGGTCAGATAAGCAAGCAAGTAATGTATCCTCGTCTCAAGAAAATAGCACACAGAATCTGAGACCAAAATGTATTATTTCCATGTTTACTTTTGTTGTCAGAAGCATGGCATCGAAATGGAGGAGGCATGTTATTTTAATCTGATATCTATGCTGCTTCAAAATGGACAAATCCGGTAAGTTAAAAGGCTTTTACTTTTATATTGGATTCTGCTCTCCTTTACCTTCATTATAAAGTACAAGAGTAGGGTAGGGATTAAAAATTTTACAAAAGGCGTCACTTTACACTGTCGCTCCATGTGGCAAATTTATATTTATATATACTATAATAGTGAAAAAACAATTTTGACTTGAAAAAAACACTGAAGGTATCCTTTAATTAATATTTTTGCTTGGAAAGCATTAATCAAGAAAAAAAATTAATGTAAAACCTTAGAGACTTGCAACAGGGCAAAAGGTAGACATAGATTTTCAATATGGCTACTTCGACCACTTTCCCCACTTAGTAGACCTTAGGGGAGATCTCAATTGACTTAATTTCTGATGTACCATCTTCAAAGGGTAGTCAGATGTAGTCACATTCGTGAAAAGTGTACTTATTTATTTATTTAATTTTATTTTTAAAAACTACCTTCCTTCTATGATAGTGTAAGATGAAGTATTCATCAAAGATATTTTTTATTATAGATCTAAGGTACTAGATATTGCTATCAACCACTAGTTGCTCTTTTGCATTCACTTCAAATCCATATCCAGTTCTCTTCTAAAATTTTGGCACATCATTTTGCCTACAAAACAGACACAAATGGCAATTTTGATGTGAATAAAGGCCAATGACAAAGCAGTTGCACCTTGCAGAGATAAGAAACAAGCTTGAAATGAATATTTTGAAAGTTTGAGTTTCTGGAGGATACACAATTTGTTTTGAAAACTGAACAGGAAAATGGGGTTGCAATGGAGAGGTTGTGTTAAATAGACAGATTGTACAGTTAATTGTGTATAAGATACCTTGCCCTGTAAAATGTACATTGCTGCCAACAGAAAAGTAATCGAGGGTATAGAGTGACAGCCCTTAACAACATATCTATGTTGAAGATAAAACTAGAGGCAGGAATAGCGGGAACATGACTTTTGTCAAAGATGTCCCAGAGAGTTGGAATGCCTTAAGAGACCTAATGAAGAAGTGAACTTGGGTTGCCACTCAGAAAGAACAAAAGTATTTTAATTTTAACTTTTGCGACTGAAAATGTTAAAACATAGCTATTAAACATTTATTTAACAGTTTCAGCCAATATACGATGTTTTTAATATGCTGCCTTTCACAGAAAGTTCCATCTCATCTTGTGTTATATGAATATTACAATATGTCAAATAGGCAACCACAGAAAAAAAAAGATAATAATCACATGTTGAATCCAAAATTAGATTTATGGTTGCATCTTTGACATTTAAAATGAATGATTAACAGTTTCATGAAGTGCATACATTTTATAAAAATGAGAGAATATGCACTTTTAAGTTCAAATATACTGCAGAGAAAGAAAAAGCAAATATACAGTACATATTTAAGGCTTTCTGTGTAATTAAATTCCTACTCATATGCTGTAAAAAGAATGAAAATGCTAGAAATTATTAACATTAGATATTTAGGGGATTTTTTTTTAAATGTATTCTTTTAGTGACTTGATTAAAGGGTACATACATATATTGGAGGCCTTCTTTATGACTTTATGACATTATGAAGTGCATAGATACTTAATAGAAACTGATACGTTAGTGGGTTAAACACTAATGAAGGAAAACTTAGAGATCTTCCAGATTTGTCTGTTAGGCTTTTCTCTGAATTTACTATCTTACTCTTCTTTATTTATTTATCTGGTTTAGTACCATTCTATACCCTGCCATTCTTTCTTAAACTCTGTGAAGTGCCTTAGCATGGGAAAGGCTCTATATAAATAAAATGTATTATTATTTTTTTTTTGTGCTGCATAATTACTGTACATACTATACATAACAATAAAAAGCTGAATGTAATAAAAGCTCCAACCAAATTCTGTTTGCCTTGTCTGTCTCCTAAAAAGTTTCCAGTAATCTAGAGGCATGCAAAATATTTCTTCTACGCCATCATTAAAATGACTAATAATTATTTTCAAAGGACAAGTGGTTTCCAAGTTAAAAACAATGACCAGTTATATAACTTTGTAAGAAGCTTTATGATGACTTCTCTAGCCCAGCACCATCAAAGGAAAGAGTTTCTCTTGTTAAATTTTAACAGATGATCCTCTGGTAGCCTCTCTCAGGTATCACATTTTACTTTCATCTTTAAGACTACAGACAGCACAGCAATTGAGCTGCCAATATTAACACTTGGCTTTCAAGAAGACAGGAAAGTAAGGCTTATAATGTTAGTCTTGCTTTGTTAAAATGAACTTTCAAGATCAAACAAATCACCAGCTTCCCTTTAAGAAAAAGGTAAATATTTGACAAGCAATGATAGGTAGTGGTCAGTGCCCAGCTTGCAAATTGTCATGAAAAATGACCCCAATTAAAGACTTATCACTACACTTATCACAAGATAATAGGTTGCCCGCTCTAATGCCCTTTTAATGCTACAGGCTCATGACCACTGTGGATATGTGGCTTTAATTGGGGTAATACAATATTGATTTTTCTGTGGTGTTTTTAAAGCAGTTATGCTTCAGGCTGCATCTGGCTAGGCATTCACTAAAAGAAGTCATGGTTTACTGGATCCCATGTCATTTGTAATGACCTAATTACCTAAATGATAAACAACTGCTGCTGGTCATTTGTCACACACTGCTCTCAACGTGTGTAGATGCCATATAGAGCTTAACGCTAATAAATTTATTTCAATTAATGCTCTTATCATAATTTACTGCAACAAGCTAGTGTACTAGATTTTCAAACAATTTAGAAATAGCTACAAATTATATTGTTGGACTAGCTAGAATTGAACTTAACAAAACATTTTTTAATTCATCCCAGCAGCTACATATGCCATCAGTGTTAAGCAAAAATAAACTATGGTAAGCCCAAAGGACTTTTTTTAAGCATAGATAATGATCCTTAAAACTATACTGAAAGCAAATGTGGAAGGGCAGCATTAAAGCCAACAAATCTTTTATTCTTTCCCTAACTACTCTCAAATATGAATTAATTTTAAGTGAATCCAAAACTTGAATATCTGTCTCAGCATGCTGCCATCTTTTATATTGAATGTGTGATGTCATACATAACGTTCATGATTACATGAATAGTACAGAAAATGTCACTCTTGAGAAAAACCCACAACAACATCAGTGCTGTGGCATTATCAAAATAATGAAAAATTGTTACAGAATAAAATAAAATTAAAAAAATGCTAATGCAGGAATAATCAACAAGGTTCCAAAAATGTTTGTGAAAGTCAGGAGACACACATAATGTGTATTCATGATAGCCTATTGATGTTGTGTATTGAAGTCACCATATTTTAGTTGTGCAAACAACTCATAATGTTATTTGTACTTTTCTTTACAATTATCATCCAAGACCCCATAGATGTCATTCATGTAAATAGTGCTTAATGAATTATATTTATTTGGGAACTACAATTACAGTAAAAGTAATTTTTAACAAACCTGCAGGAACGATATATAAGCAGTGATTTCATTTTAGAAATAGGTATCAGAATTTCTGGCAGTGCCAATAATATCTTCTAAGAATATGGGAACAAACATATGGAAGAAATGCTTTTTAATCAGTAAAATAAAAAGTTTCACTGCTGATAGCATTGGTAAAAAATTTTAAATTACAGCTAGGAAGTATATTAATATATCAGTCTACCTACTGCCCTAAAAAAGTGACATTATTTATCCCTATTTACCAAGTCACACAATTTTATTTGTAATGGTTTGCTTTGTTTCCTTTTCTTTTTTATTATTCTTCTGCTGTCTAGAAACCATGGTCAAAATTAATAACATTGATATCTGAAATTTGGCTAAAATAAAACAAAAAGGAAAAAAAAATATTTTAAACAACAGAAAATGAAAAAGTTAAAAGATAACAAACCAAACAAAATTGAAATGTACTAATTCTTTTCTGGTAAAAAGGTTGCAGGGTTCCATTAACATTTGGGAAGCTCATTGAGGCCAACATTGTTTAAACTGTGCAATATTTTGGCCTTTAGTTTAGGGCTTATTAGTTCAGCCTTGTATTATCCCAGATTATGAGCTCAGTTCTGGTTTTGTTAAGTTGCTTAATGCCAGGAATACACAGTGTGATTTTAAAAAATTGTGGGCAAGTGACTGCTCACATTGCACGATAGAGTCGCAGGTTGTGTATGTATTCAAACTGTACGGACACGTTTGATAGGATTGAAATGCTATGTATATGGCTCTGATGAACATTTTACCCATTCAAGTAATAATGATAGCACAAAGAAAATGAAAAGGCTTAACTGTTCATGTGGATTGTTGAGGTATGGTAATACAGTCTGACTATTTTACACAGAGAATTAAAGGTACATAGTCTAAGTAATTTACTGTTGTGTTTTCATTTTACATTCTTCCAGTAAAGGTTTCCTAAGATGCTTTTGTCATTGCCATTTGAGTTGTATGTGTTTTGGTATATGATATTTAGATTTTTGAAATCATAAATGTGAAAATGAGCATGACAACAGCAATACCCAATTTACAATATACTGCAATTGATACACAATGAAAATTTATGCAGACATCAGAAAATCAGGCCATCATACTACTCACATGAGATAGCCACCTGAAATTTCTTAATTCTTAAACTCGTAAGGTGACAGCCCAAATGTAAGGTACAATACGACATCACAACTCCTCTCATACCGCACATGCAATTATGACCAAAGAAGTTGAAATTCGGCACAATTCAAAAAAATCAGTCAATGACTGCAAATTTCTGGTTTTGGCCTTACTTTGCATTTCAGACTGACAGGTTCATATAGTAACTGCTCTACCTCAAACATCAATAGAAAACTTCAGATGTGTTGCGTGATAGAAAAAGAAATCCTGGATTTAAAGTTGCAAAAATTAGTGTATCCAAATGAGGTGGTGTCCAATTAATATCTTTCCACAGCCACATCTATTATATAATAAAACACTTAAGTGTGTCCAGTCCCTCTGAACAATTTAATTGGCCAGTTTGGGTTTGGTGTGATTGGTCAGTTTGGCTTGGGTAAAGTGATGAAACAGGATATGCGACTGTGAGATGCACAAGGAGGATTAAAGGTTTATGACGCAAGGTGAGAGAGTTGCCTTAAAGGCAAGAATAAAACATGACAGGCGGCAACAAAGGTGTTTTTAAAATAATGACAGAGACTGAGAAGCAGGCTTTATGGGAATGCATTCAAGAAAGGGACGCCAGGTAGGCGATGTTCACACAGTTAAATATAGAGCAAAGGGCACTGAAGGTACATGTGGGACAAGAGATAGCAAATATTTTTTAATTCTTCTATTACCTATCTTCAACAGGTTCCATGGCAAGTTTTAATATAGAGCACATAGCATATAAAGCATACAGTGCTGCTCATAGATTTGTCACGTTTAATGTGGCATTTTAACTGCTCCTTTCCATGTCACAACTTAATTTTTAATATGTTCTATTTATAGCTTCCACAGTCCCAAAATTCATTTTAATTAGAATTTTTCCATCAATATTATGGAAATCTACTCTCACTACACATCTTTAACATATTTGTCTTATTTTACAATTATTATTATTCTATTCCCCAAATATATTACTTTGTCTAGGGATATAATGCCGTATACACATCCATCGTCCATCCATCATTTCCCAACCTGTTTAGTCCTGAACAGGGTTGTGAGAAGGGGTATGCTGGAATCTATCATAATTAGCACAGGACGCAAGGCAGGCACAAAAACTGGAAAGAGCGCCAGTCCATTGCACGCATTACCAAATCCATGATCTATATATTATAATGTGATAATGTTTAATTGTACTCCTGTCAGATAAAGATTCCAGCAAATTTTTAACAGTAAGATGCATGTAATCAAGATGCAGAACACTGATCAATCTAAAGTATGCACTCACCCTTCACATGTAGTGAATACATTAGGTATCTATTTTGTCCAATTCAAAATAAAGAATCTATACAGTTGTAATAAAATAACTTGAGTTACTAAAGGACTCTGTTATTTATAATACTCTTCATTTTTCAGTACACAGGCAGTATCTAGTGAAAAGTAGGAAGCACCCCTGGACAGGTTGTCAGCCTTTCATGGGGAAAAGCAATGTACAAATCCTTCCAATTAATAGTTAATACACCAAAACATCCAGTGATTTGTATAGTGTTATGTTAAGCAAAACTTGTCAGAAAGAGAATTCAACAAGAGATGTACCTCTGCTTATAAGATAATTCATCCATCCTTTTAAAAGGCCACAGAGAAAGATTTGTTTAAAAATAATTTTTTATTCACCACAGCACTTGGCTTTTCTCACCTTCACTAAGGCTAAACAGCCTTGTAACGTAGATGTGTGTGTTGAGTACAAGTTATAGCAGCATTAGAAAATAGCACTTTTTTTTTTAAAATAATGAACAAAATATCTTCAATCACCCTTATAATATTCCTGAATACAAGCTTAAGCTATTGTACTGTCTGGTTGGGTATGCAGCAGCTCAGGTCTGCCATTCCTATCCGATTATTGTCTAAGTGAAATGTATATGTTCTTTCCATGCACACATGGATTTCACTTTCAAGTGCTTGCACTTTATATTGATTCGAGACTCTAAACTGGTCCAGTATTGGTGTGTGTTGAACTCCCCGACACCCCCATTCAAAAATCACTTTTGAGCCTGTGTCCCATATCTGCTCACCCCATATTCTGTTATAGTGTGACATGGACATGTCCAAAAATATCTTTTTACCACATTAATAGACGGACACCTGAAGATGAAAGCATCCGAAGATACACTTACGTGCTTCAAAAGTGTTCAAGGAGCTGCCGCAAGAGGGCTGCCAAGAGGCAGCCTGTTAGTTGCTGAATGCTATATTCCCAGTAGGGAGCAAAATGTTGCCATTCACCACATTCCCAGAAGTGAGCATTCTGCTATAGCTCTTGCGTGAACCCTTTAAAGGCTGGCAAACAAGCTGTACCTTGCGGTTCATCTGAATGCACTTGGTGATTTCAATGAGTTGTGACCTTAACATTTTGTTTTTTGGCACTCAAGGGAGTGGGGTGACAGGGGGGTGGGTGTTGGAGCAATAACAATAGTAGAAAAGTGCATGTACTTTGTGCAACCTTGTCATGAAAGGACAAATTGTTGTCCACCTACCCATGTGGAAGGCCTAAGTGTGATCCTATATAATTTTTATCAGACATTAAGAAAAGAACTAAGCAGCTAGATTGTCTTATTCAAGAACAAAACATTATGTTTTTGTTCTGTTTGAATAAACAGAGTATTCATTTATGTAATCTGTTCAGATTTCTTCTGGAAATTGCATCCTCCTAGCAAGACCTTTTGTTGTTTTCTTTCTCAAAACAGTATAATCCTGTCTATTAGCAGTATAGTTTGGGCAAAGCTGGTGTATCAGTCAATAAATGGTAACAAGGGGAAAGTAACCAGAGTAAGTGTAATTCTAAAGTATGCTCTTATCTCTTGTGTATAGTTAGTCTAAATGATTTCTCCAAGCAAACTGAAGAGTGCCCTTTGTAGGGTTATTGATCCCACTCTCCTTTAAATTCTAAATGATACCAGAAATTTGTAGCATCTCTGAAACTGATGAAGCTTGTTCAGTAATTGGATATATATACTATTTTACAGAAAAGGCAATGGTTGTGTATAAGTTACTTATGCCATATCATGCAGTTTTTTTTTAATAATCTCATAGTCTTTTTCCCTGGCTCAGTTGAATTTGGTGCAATTGAGTACACACTTGATACATTGAGTTACTTTTTATTGTCACAAATAGTAATGATAAATAATAGTTAATGTTTAACTGCTTTTTCTGCAGATTAATCATCAAATAAAGAACAAAAACAATTTTCAGCAGAACTGCAGACCAGCAATTTGTTTGCAAAAAATAAGGGAACATTCATAAAACATTTGAAGTTTGCTACAGCTGTTCGAAGATCAGGCTTACTACTGCTTATTAAATTCACTGAGCACTGCCCCTTTATGTCCCAATCACTCCATAACCCTAGCAAAGAATTGCTATAAACAAAATGGGTTATTATTTTTACTCTTATTATTACTCTCTGAAACTGTCGATTAGGATAAAGACTTTTTGTATCATAAGCCAAGGTGTGGGGGTTTAGAGGTAAGACACTTGTGCTGTGCTGCGCTTTCGTACTGCAATGGATGCCTCTGGACTTTTTAAAGAGAAACATTGTACTTTTCACTCCTTATCCTCTAACGGGCTAAAGAATATATTGGTTGTTTAAGGGATTTTTATTTGGTGGAAGAGGACAATGTCAGATGCTTTAAGGTGGGGCTTTTAGGAAAATAAAGGTAAAACTCTGTTTTTTATACCTGATTTCCATGCTTGCTTTGTCACTTCTGAAATGGTTGGCCTCTAACAGTTTTAAATCAGTTGTAGTTTAAAATGAAGTTAATAGGTGGCAGTCACTGCTTTGATTTCAGCACTGTTAGGCAATCATTAGAGATAGATAGATGAAACTTTATTTTTCCCTTGG
Organism: Polypterus bichir lapradei; assembly: GCA_026402145.1. Lineage (NCBI taxonomy): Eukaryota > Metazoa > Chordata > Cladistia > Polypteriformes > Polypteridae > Polypterus > Polypterus bichir. Next base: position 50,909,209 of record JANRMT010062791.1, on the reverse strand, counting down.
GGAAATTTGGCCATTTGCAGAAGCTCTTTAAGTAAATAAATATACACACACCTTGTTCTGAACACACATCAGAAAGACTATAAAGCATGAAAATTAAAAAGAAAGAAGGCTTCTGACTTCACAGTCACAGTGAGGCATTATGATGTATTGCTGTTGATGTAAAGGAGCCTCAGTAATGTTTCTTGACACACCTATGCTCAATAATTCATTGAGTGAAAGTAATCAGTGTTAGTGTGTCAGAGAGAGGATGTACAGCATTGTTCATAATGGCACTCAATTTTGTTTTAATTTTGTTCTTCGCTACTACCCCCAGGGTGTCCAGAATGCATCGTATAACTAAGCTTGCCCTTTTAATTAGCTTGTTGATTCAGTGGGCCTCTCCTTAAGGGGTGTTACACCCCAGCACGCCACACCACAGCTTAGGAAATTGCACTGGCCATCACAGAATTACTGAAGATATGAAGGACATCACTTCCCACACTAAAGGATCGCAGTCTCCTAAGGAAAATGAGTCTGCTCTGCCCTTTCTTAGATAGTTCCTCTGTGTTCCGAGACCAGTCCAATCTGTCATTAATATGGACTCCCAAGTACTTGTAGGAGAGGACCACCACTCCTTGAATAGTCACTGGACATAGAGGCTGTTTGGTGTGGTGAAAGTCAATAACAATTTTCTTGGTTTTGCTGATGTTAAGATGCAGACAATTCTTTTTACACCAAGAAACAAAGTCTTCCACCTGACACCTATATTGTTTTGTCTCCTTTATCAATAAACCCCATTAAGTGCAGAATCATCACAGAATTTCTGCAAGTGACATGGCCTGGTGTTATATTTGTAGTCGGATGTGTACAAAGTGAAAAGAAAAAGAAGATAGGACTGTTCCTTATGGTGCTCCAGTGTTGCTCACGTCCGTATCAGAGATACAGTCCTTGAGCCTCACAAACTACAGACAGATAGTCTATTATCTAGGACACCATAGACTCATCCACCTGCATATCTCTGAGTTTACTGGGATGGCTGGATGGTATTGAAGGTGCTGATGAAAGCAAAAAACATAATCCTTACTGTACTACCAGCTTTTTTCAGGTGAGAATAAGACTTGTGGAGCAGATAGATCATTGCTTCCTTCACTCCAAACCTTGTCCGATATGCATACTGCAGTGGGTCCAGGTGGTCTACCACAGGAGGACTCATATAGTCCAGCACCAGTCTCTCAAAGGTCTTCATGATGTTCAGTGTAAGTGCCACTGGCCTGTAGTTATTAGGTGAAGAGGTGTCTGCTTTCTTTGGAACATGAACAATGCAGGATGTTTTCTACAGCAGTGGAACCTTCTGGAGCCTTAGATAACAGACAGAGCATGTTACAGAGAACACCACAAAGTTGGTCAGCACAGGCCTTAAGAACTTGAGGACTGACTCCATCTGGTCTCCCAGCTTTTCCTGTATGAAGCTTCCTCAGTTGATTCCTTCCTTGGTCTTCAGTTATGGACAGCCGTGAACCTGCAACTGGCCATTCCAGATGACATGGTAGGAGATGTTGATATAGTAGGTATGATGTTGGGAGACTGGTCAATGGAAGAAGGTGGCATTGGCAGGAAAAATCTTATAAAAAATTAATTCAGGGCGTTAACTTTGTTCACATCCACTTCTGCCACCTGAGCCCTGGATTGCTTGAGTCCCATAATTACACCCAATCCACTCCAGACATCCTTCATGTTATTCTGAGTGAGTTTGTTTTGTGTTTCAGAGTGCAAAAAAGTTATATTTTCACTGTGAAAATAAATAATAAAATGAACAGTTTAAACCATTTTTAGAACAAAATTAAATATATGTATATTTACAGTATATTTAAGCACTGTTTTAACTGTTAATGGCAATTGCTTTATTGCTATACTAGCAAAATACCCGCACTTCGCAGCGGAGAAGTAGTGTCTTAAAGAAGTAATGAAAAAGAAAAGGAAAAATTTTGAAAATAACGTAACATGATTGTCAATGTAATTGTTTTGTCACTGTTATGAGTGATGCTGTCATATATTATATATATATATATATATATATATATACACACACATATATGAGCATATATATATACATACACATATATAAATATAAATATATATATATACGCATATATACATACACATATATATATAAATATATATATATATAGATACACAGATACATACATACATACATACATACATATATACATACATACATATATATATATACATATACATATATACATATACATATATATACAGTATATATATATACATATATACATATATACATATTATATATATATACCTTTTGAGGTGCGAGCAGCTGTTGCTGGGGGTGCCAGAATTTAATAATTTATTTAATTTACTGTATCTATCCATTCCTAAATAATTAAATGGGCAGGCTATGTTGTATCAGTGCAATACGCTGCTTGTTAAAACAGATGACTCCCGCTCTTACGCTCACTTAATGCTGCATGGGTATTATGAACTATCGAATCTGTTCAAGTTCTATTTAAATTTTAAATATAAGTAATTTTTATTTAGTCGACAGAAATAT
>JANRMT010062791.1:50864499-50906249 GCA_026402145.1 Polypterus bichir lapradei | reverse complement strand
TTGAGTTTGACTCATATGGACTAAATAGAACTTGAAAAGAAATATTTTTTGGAATGTGATCGCGCAAGTCAGTACATCGAGCCCGCGTGCTATTGTGGTTTTGCTTGTGTGCTTCAGTAAGTTACCGTCCCCTCGCTCTTACTTTTTTACCGTTCATCTAATGAATACACTGAGTATGGCTTTACCAAAACAATCATTGATCGCGAATAAAGTATCCATTATTCATGAAGCTTCAATAAGTGAATAGGTGATCTGTCTTTCTGCGTTAACCGCATGCGTTTTCATACGTCTCAAACTAAGGTGATGCGAGGTTAAAATAAATCGAGAAGCGCGCGTACATACTTAGTGCATCCCCTCTCAGGAATCGAACCTCGGCGCTACAGGCGAATGCTTTACTATCGCGCCACTGCGTGTGGTTTATCTATTTGAGCATAGCAGTGTAATTCGGTTTTTGTTCAGCACTCTTTGGAACTGTTACTTTTTGTCTGCACACTGCGTCAGTTCACGTGAGCCGCTGAATATGGTTTTATATGTCAGTCGCTCGCTTCTAATTGTTTCGCTGCCTTAATTATATAATGCATGTTTTCTAAAGCGCGTTTTGTAGCTCTTCCTGGCTTTCTACGTAATGCGTGATTACGTGAGAGGCGTGATGATGTCATACGAAACTCCGCCCCTCCAGCTGAACTCCATTACAGTAAATGGAGAAAAACAACTTCCAGTTATGACCATTACGCGTAGAATTTCGAAATGAAACCTGCCCAACTTTTGTAAGGAAGCTGTAAGGAATGAGCCTGCCAAATTTCAGCCTTCTACCTACACGGGAAGTTGGAGAATTAGTGATGAGTCAGTCAGTCAGTCAGTCAGTGAGTGAGTGAGTCAGTGAGGGCTTTGCCGTTTATTAGTATAGATATACATATAAAAAAAGACAACTCCTGTAGCCACAATAAATGCCTTTATTGACTAGACAAAGCAGGGTGAACAAGTTCCTTTCTACTGCAGCCACAGCCGCGACATCACATAAAAAACATCAATAATAACTCATAAACTTGCAATATTATTTAGGAAAAACGCAACATTTTACTCACCAAAAATTCGGATTATTTGTAAACAAAATCCATCCTCCTCTCTTTCCTCAAAAACAGTTCAATTACTCTGTCGTACGGATTATCCGTGCACTTCAGTTCCATCAAAACCTCACTTTCTATCGCCATCGAAGCTAATGCTGAAATACCCTATGGTATTTCTGGCATAAGTTTGAATTCGCTTTAGGGCTGAAAATGTCCGCTCGACACAAGCAGTGTACACAGGAATGCTCACTGCCAAATATACCAATGTGAACGGCTGCCCCATGCTCTCATTCAGATTTTTCTGATGAAGGAAGTCAAGGAGATCAGTGGGAGATTCTCCTGCAAAATCATCCATGGCATACATTACAGTCAGTTCTGTTTTTAGCCGAGACAGATCAAAAAGCGCTCCATGGCTCTTGTGTTACACTGGAGAAGGCTGCATGTGTGAAATTTTTCTTGTATTCCCGAAACTTCTGGGGCTTGAGGAGCGTGACAAACATCAGGTCTTCGTGGTCTTGAAATCTGGTCTGTGTCTGGCAAATAACATTGTCCAGAATCCTGCCATGGAGTTGGCCGTAGTGCACGCGATGATCTTTCGCTCGGAGCGTTTGTGGTGCGTTCAATGGCCTCGTAGAGTTCCTCATATCGGCTTCTATCCAATCAATGGGTCTGAATACGGTGACATTGCCGTACGCCTGCTAGAGGGCCCTACTGACACCGACTCAAAATCTGATTGGTTGAAGCAACAGGTTAATCGACATTTATTCTGTGTTAGAGTGCCTCCACAATAGATTTTGAAAGCCTCTCTGCCTGGCAACAAATGATGGCTGAAATGTGATTGGTTAAATGCTTTAATACGAAACTCCGCCTCCCACGGCTATCGAGCTGCAGTCTATTCTCTCTGCCTGACAACAAATGACTGCTGAAATGTGATTGGTTAAATATTTTAATACGAAATTCCGCCTCCCACGGCTATCGAGCTGAATTCTATTACAGTATATGGACAAAAATACGTTCCAGTTATGACCATTATGTGTAGAATTTCGAAATGAAACCTGCCCAACTTTTGTAAGTAAGCTATAAGGAATGAGCCTGCCAAATTTCAACCTTCTACCTACACGGGAAGTTGGAGAATTAGTGATGAATGAGTCAGTCAGTCAGTGAGTGAGTAAGTGAGGGCTTTGTCTTTTATTAGTATAGATACATTGGTGCTGAATTAATACACTGAATGTTTATAGAAATATTGTATGTAATATAATAATATTGTAGGACCCCGCTTACTCTAAAATGTCTGATTCACCTTATTAAGTTTTTTGCTATATTTTATTAAAAAATACAAAATCTTATAATTGTACAATTTGCTACTTTTAATTGCTGGTCTATGAATAAAGAACAATTTCATAAATTGCTGATATTTTGTATTTAGTTAAAAACATTTTGGCAGGTGTTGCATTATTTCCACCTAAAACTGAATTATGTTAAGGTTTCTTGTTCTAAAATAACTATAAAATACATCTATATGCAGAGTGAAATAGCTTAATGTCATGTTAATGATAATTCTTTTTTTTGTTTACTGCATTCATTTTAGTATACAGTAGCTGTAAATGCTTTGGACTGGTTTTTGACACCTAAATGGATGACCACTCAATCGCCAGACATTTATCCATTAACATTATTTTTAACAATAATTACAGTGCAATTTTACGAAATGTAAAAGTATTTTTCATTTATTTGCATCCATACCAGAGCTTTATTTCTTAATACATGACTAACACTAGTAAGGTCTCTACTTACCAAATCACTTGTCCAATTAAAACTCCATCTTTACTATTAAACAAGTTCAGCACATTATTCTTGCTAAGGGAAGCCGACTGCTTATTGACATTTAGATTGCCTCTCTGACATGCAGAAGAGTGGTGTTAAATGGTAAAGGAGTTCATTGGTAAAGCAGAAGATGAACATACTGTACATTGTAGCTCAAGGGTTAGGACACTTGTCTAGACCTTTTAAATACTGTATTTTTTATAATGTTCTGAAAGTAAAGAATGAATTTACAGTTTGTTAGGAAAAGCTGATCAATCTAAAGAGACTCTGGAGAGTGTACCTGAGAAGTAGAAGTAAGAGAGACATGGGGGACAGGAAGTTGGTCGGTAAACGGTCAGCAAGAGTAACTGGTGGAGAATATTACAAAAGTAAGACAGGAACAAATATTTGCTCCAAACTGTACATTTGGAAATTAGCAATGTGTATTATTTATTTATTTGTTTGTTTATTTATTTATTTAACCACCAGTCTATACTATTGGGTTGGAGGATAAATTATTATTTTTTTATATTACATCAGACCTGGATTAAGATTTTTTTCTTTTTTTGCATTATTACTACCAAACATTGTTATTTGATATTCAAATGGAGGTCTGCTTATAATTCCAAGAGCCAAGCTTAAAAGAAGTGGTGAGGTGGTGTTTTGCTGTTTTGCACCCAAAATTTGGAATACTTTACCTATAGAAATTTACCAGGCTAATACTGCGGAACATTCTAAAAAAAACTGCTAGAAACCCATTATTTTAATTTGACTCTTTCATAACTATATTTTAGCTGTATTTCTTATAGACTATATGGGTATAAAAGTATCATATTCTTTAGGGATGTGCATCTGTACTAATCCCCACTATTCTCTGCTTTCTTTTCCTGGTCTTTTGCAGTGGCGATCTAAGCCACCACCACCTGATCAAGGTACCATAAAGTCCCCTGAAAATGATGGATGTCACAGCTACATGAGACAAACTTCATCACGTGAAGCATGAAAACAAAGAGGACTGATTTAGAAACTTGTACATTATGTAGAATGCCCAGTGGGGGCTAGGCTGTCTTTTTTGCCTTGGGGCCCCTGCAGATTTTGCTGGAGTTTTTTTTTTTTTTTTTTTCTGTCCTCCCGGCCATCTGACTTTACCTTCTTTAGTATTATTGCCTAATCTTTATTGTTTTTGTTTTCTTGTAACTTTCTCTTTGTTACCTTGTGAAGCATTTTGAGCTAAACTGATATATGAAAATGTGCTATATAAATAAATGTTATTGCCTAATGAGGAATAAATTAGACCTCCTACATAAATATATCATTCAAAGCAACATATTTAAAGACCATTCATGAACACTATGGTGAGTCAATGGGAAATTTTAAGATCAATAAAATGTCTAGAAAGTTGTCTTTTGCTTAACAGGCCAGATATTTTTCCTATGATATTAAACATTTATTTATTGCAAATATATAAAAATTGCTAACATTCGTTTTAGTATTTTGAATACATTTTTTTATTAAACAATTAACTTGTTTGATGACACTTTCAGGGATTCCTAGCATTGACAGAACATGAAAGTAGCAAGTATTCTCATTCAAGCAAATGTTATTTAGACTCATGCAATTTAATAAAAGTAAGTAACAAATGATAGTGTAAAGCATGTTTTCATTTGCAATAAGCAGAAATTAGGGTAGCACAGTGGTGCAGCGATTCGCACTGTTACAACGTCATAGCTTTTGTGTCCTGAGTTTGTGTGGAGATGCTATATTCTCCACTTGTGCATGTAAATTTTTCTTTGAATACTCTAGTTTTTCTTTTTTATTTGAAAGACATACATCTTAGGTTTATAGGTGAGTTTAAACTGGCATATTTTGTTTGTGCCCAGTAAAGGATCCCTCCTTCCACAGTCTTGCACATACCTTATATCTAGTGCTGCTGGGATGGGCTCTGTCCACTTGTGAATCTAAATTGGAGAAGAAGGAATAGATAAAACACAAAGTTTATTAGTGACATACACTTCTGTGTAATTGCTTTCTTGTATATAAGAAAAAATCTCTGTCTGTGTGTAATTTGCATATCTCTGTATCATTCAAGTGTTTCATTGAAAAGTATATTTTTTGCATGTGATATACCTGTATTTCATTTTTATGTAGTTACTTCTAATGCCACAAGAAAAACTACTTTACAAACTCATACTTTTTTTATTTTGTTGATGTTTGAGTCCTTTTTGGTAATTCTGAATTTATGCAAGCATGATTTACTTTAAAACACCAAAAATGAAAACATGTCCTTTATTAGTTCTGTAAGCAAAGAATACAGGAAACTGAGAAGAATAAGAAAACAGAACAAAGTTTCCCAATCTTGATGAAATGTTTTATTAAAAAGTAATGTTATGCATAAAAAATAGCACAGATCATCACAGTTGGAAATTAAGTATTGGCATACACTATATGATATAAAATAACTCCATTCAAGAAAATAGACTAAAATGCTTGAAGGATGAATAAAGAAACTAGATGTCTATATAAATACATGATTATAGACCATTAAACAACCAATTATATGGAACTAATAAATACATGCCTTTATTTGACTTTTTTGTAATCAGAAATTTCCTTTACACGGAAATAACTCTGTGAATAAATAGTGACTGATTGCCTCACTAAAAATAAAAGCAGTGATCAGACTAGACAATCAGCAGCTTTTTTCTGAGCACACTACTGAAAGGCACAGAAGCCAGTCTCTCCAGTAAGCCAATGAGGACATGGCATTTAAAAGACATTACTATGGCAACAAGAAAAAAAATCACTATTTAGTGATGTGTTTAAAAATACAGTTTTGTATCAACAATCAGCAGAACTTCACAGTGCCTAATGAGGAAATAAATTAGACCTCCTACATACGTTCATCATTTAAAGCAACCTATTTAAAGATCATCCATGAACACTATGGTCAATGGGATATATATATTTTTTTCTTCTTAAAGGGAGGAAACATAATGGTTTATCACTCATCCATGTCCTGAAACAAGATTTTTCTTTTACTTTCCTCTTTTCATTGTTATTTGGTAAAGGTATATCAGGCAAAAGTTATCAAAATGCCACATTTTTAATAAGTTTTGAAGGTAAATCAGATGCCCAAAAATTAACTGTACAAAACAAAACCAAATTAAAATTAGTACATTTGGAAACAGGAGAAAGATAATTTAGATATAAATTAATTTTGTGTAAGTACAAGATGGTGTAAGAAATACGCTATATACCGCCCGACCCGACACAGATTAGACACAGGAGGCATGTGTAAAATTAAATAAATTTGTATTTTTCTTCAGCTGTGAGACACGTCTTCCCCGTGTCCCACTAGTCCAACACAGTCCCAAGCACACAATAAACACTTTCTTCTCCTCTTCTTCTCATTCCACCACTCCTCACCAAGCTTTGTCCTCCTTCCATCCGACTCTGGCCCCTGAGTGGTGGTCGCTGGCTCCCTTTATAGTTCACCCGGAAGTGCTCCAGGTACTTGATCCCTGATTTCTGGCTGCACTTCCGGGTATGACGAATTGGTTGCCCACACGGGCTCTGGAGTCCCAAATACAGCACCCCCTGGCAATACCTGCGGGACCCAACAGGGCTGCATCCAACTCCAATTCCCAGGACGCCCTGCGGAAACCCGAGACACTGTTCCACCCCAGGGAGGTGGCCAACTAGCGTTCAGGAGGAGGTATTTCAACGTCCATGGCTGTTCCCCCGAATATAGTGTGCAGGGGCATCCCGGCTAGGTAAGGATGCCAAGCCCCTGTCACAATGGATATAAACTTGGTCCACAAAATTAGTCTTGTAGAACTGTAAACAAAAGCCAATTTTGGTAAATGTCTGCTGATTAGGCAGAGAACTGGACTTTAAATTGCAGATACCAGTGCATCAAATGCAGAACATTCATTGTAAACAATTCCAATGTATCACAATCTCCTTAATCACCCTTATTAAAGCATCTGCCCAACATCAGCAATAAAGTGGCAATATTTAGGCAGACTTTCATGGTTTAGAGTTTAATTAGCATTTTCTTATTTGTTGCTGGTTGTCATTGGCTTTTTGTGATTCTGTACTAATGTTTTTTTTTTTGGTCAAAAAGTCAAAGTCAGAATCTACAAACTTAGCTTTGCTTTTTTATCATTGATTTTCCATGATTTTGATTTAGAGTATATGGCAAAAGGCATAAGAGCTTGAACAGTAAAGAGAACCCATCATGTTCCTGTGACGGAAGTAGAACCGTCATCAGGTCTTTTGTCGGTCTTGGGACCCGGAAGAACCAGCAGCAGCTACTATTTAGACAAATAAAGTACAGTAAAGAGTTTAAAGGTGCAGTGCTGAAAGATTCATAAAGTGAAATGATTCCCCATAATAGACTTAATGTTAGCACATCATTCCGGTAAATATCAGATTTTTGATTTTAGACAATACCTTCACTTACCGGCTTGGTGGAGTCCTCTTCTTGAGCGGACTAGCCATGTTAGTGGTCAGGTGACAGGCAGTTTTTATTCTACACACACAAACTCCTTTTATGCTGCTAAAAGCCAGCAAGCAGCTGATTTCGCAACAGTCAGGAGAAAATGAAACTGGAAAGGGGGAAAGCAATCGCAGCACTGGGATGGTAATAGTTTTACTCCACTCGTTCATGTATTTTATGTCTTGTTATTGTTTAAGAGTTTAGATGTAAACTCTGAGGATATGTGAGATGTATGTAAGATGGTGTATATGTAACTAGGAATGAAGTGAGGATAAGGGAGTGTTCCTCCCCCTCTATCTGAATGGTAGGAGCCCATTGCCTTTAAGTGACTGGGTAGGAAATACTTAAATGGCCTCAGTGCCATTAGTAAGGGGGTGAGTTTTGAGGATAGGTATCGCTGTTCTGCATATTGCAAAGGCAGTGTTCTCCCTAGCTGTCTTTTAGCTGGGCACTCTGCCCTGCTAATTTAGTTGAGCGACCGGCTGTCATCTTGCATGACATTGTGAGATGAGAGCCGCAGATATACAGGCACAGGCAGATCTAATTATCTGCAGAGATGGCAAGGGACAAGTGGGTGGGTGGGCAAATATTTTAGAAGCAGGATCGCAAGTTGCGAGGAGAGAGGCACGGGACAGGATGTTGCCAATCACTCGATGCTAAAGCTAACAGTGGGGACAAGGCGGAGCGGAGTTCACAAGCAAAGAGTATGGGGAGGTGGGCTTTCGAGTGGGAGGAGTAGATGGTAGCAGCGGAGGCGGAGCAGCTTAATACAGTAGCAAGGAGTATTGAAAGGTGGGCAGGTTGAGAGGAGGCTGTACATGCTAATAGCGGGAGCGGAGTGGCAGTTCACAAGCAAAGAGGATGCGGAGGTGGGCAGGTGAGAGGAGGACTGATAAAATAAAAAAGTCTATGGTAACCAGCCTGTCAGATATCAGAAAAAGGGCGTCAGGAAGTGACGTCTCTGTTCTCAGCGTCAGTGCAGTCTGTATAGTGCCACAAAGCGTACAGCTGCTCTCTTCTTGTTCGATACATAGCAAACCAATATATATATATATACAGTTGTTTGAGCATTAGGTGTGTTCTGTGTGCAAAAATCCTTGTAGCACTCACTGTGGTTCCTGTTAATGTGACCCCCATCTGCCGTTCTTATATTTGCTCATATTTGGACCTGCGTCCATATTGCAAATAGTGTGCAGAAACACTTGCAGCACACACTGTGTCCTGAGCAAAAGTTTTGTCACTGAATTGCTGAGGGTTTTGTATGGAAGCATATTAGGGCCACGGTAAAGAAAAAAAAAATATGGACAAAATGAAGAAAAAAAAACTATATGTCGAGAATAAAGTCAACATTTTGACTTTATTCTTGACATTTCCACTTTATTCTCGTTGTTTATGTCGAAATTAAAGTTGACATTTCCACTTTATTCTCATAGTTTATTTTGTCATTAAAGTAGAATGTCGTAAACTAAACTTCATCTTAAAATCAATGTTTAATTTACTATTTTTATTTTCAATCCCATCACAAGTTAATGTAGTACATTAAATGCTTTGTGTTAAGTGTTCCCCGACCGAATTGTTAATCACTACGCGCTTCTTAAACTGACTTCCTCCTGCACTGAGGAGGCGCAGGCAGCGATCACTGCACAAAATACATTCACTTCATGATATTCCTGCTCTCTGAACGTTTACAATGCTAAGATAAATACTTGATATCATTTTCATGATGAAATGCATTAAAGCATGTATTAAACATGCACGGTGGTGTGGCGGTAATGCTACTCCCGCGCAGTAAGGGGTCCCCAGGTGTACGTTCAGTGTAGAGACCTTTATGGCAGGTGTGACGAGGCTCCAAAAAACTGGATGTATGAATGGGTATTGCACAGGTTTAACTTACATATTGTGTAAATGTTGGGTTTGTGATCTGTTGGTCGGAGACACGAACACAGAATTCAATGGATGTTCTTCTGAGCAGGCTTTCTTTATTGCATGCGTGCTGTCTCTGTCTGACGTACCAAAACCCCAGTTCCTATCCTTCCTTTTTCTTTCTCCACATAACCAATCAGCACACGATAAATGTCTTTGTAAAATTAAAACTAGTTATAAACTTAGACCACGGAGTGTTCAAAACTTTAAAAAATGTTTGTTATATATTTTTAATTATGCTATCCATTCAGGGTTGTGCACATCCCAACAAGCATTGTGTGTGAGCCAGGATCAAATCCTGAACCTGCACCACCACCATCTATTCAAAGCATTATGATGCTCCAACACTGATGGACTAAAAACTAGAAGTCTACATGAGCACCATCATCAAAGTCCTTCCGTGAGAACCCAAAATACAAAGAGGACTGTTTCATTTATATGAGGTAGAATGCCCAGAGGGGACTGGGCGGTCTCATGGTCTGGAATCCCTGCAGATTTTATTTTTTTCTCCAGCCGTCTGGAGTTTTTTTTTGTTTTTTCTGTCCTCACTGGCCATCGGACCATACTCTTATTCTATTACTTAATTAATTAATGTTGACTTATTTTATTTTCTTACTTTGTCTCTTATTTTTCTATTCTTCATTATGTAACGCACTTTGAGCTACATTTTTTGTATGAAAATGTGCTATATAAATAAATATTGTTGTTGTTCTTGTTGAACGGGGCACCAGCTCATCGCAGGGTGAAAACGAGCACACACATACACACTAGCAGGTGTCTTAAAGGTATTTTTTAAAGTATTTTTTCAGCCTTAAGTCTCCTAGATTTCGGGGAGAGCTTCAGCACTTGGGGAGGGATAGGTTTTGGCTACTACAGAGCCATTGCACCAGTTATTTATCTTTCTCTTTCTACCATTTTATTTTTGGCAGCTTTGGACTAAATACATTTTATGAGCCCTTGCCTATAATTACTATGCATGAATATTTTCAGTAATTTATTGAATTTGTCCTGTTTGTTGGATGTGACTATTTTATTCTGCTGGACTGTTACATTTTTTTTGTGAATTTTGTCCTTTATCTCACCCACAACTACTGCTTTATCATTTTTTTGTGCAATAAACATTGGTGACTTTGATTTCAAGAGAGTTTGTACTTTATCTGGGTTGTGGTATACCTTAAGCGCTGTCCGTCTATGAACTACTAGCAGACACTGACCGAAGGCAGTGTTTCGTGACAGTTCCAAAACACTAAGTTCTCCATCTGACTTGATGTCCTATTTGTTAACACAATGAAAAAAACAACTTATTTGTAGTCTAATGCCTATTTTTTAAACCCATCTGATCACAATGAATTCAAATCCACTCTTAGGGTCTGCTTTTTAGTTGCTGTCTCTAACTACCTAAATTCTCTTTTTACCTTATGCATTTCTTCTTCTGTACCGCTCTATTCTTACCCTCACTTTTATCTAGCAGAGGTTATTTTGTCAAAACTAACCCTATCCTCTTGTCAGAAACCCTCCTCTATAAACTTACAGAAATCCTCTCTCTTTAACTTAGTCTTAACTTGAACTTTCAGAGGCACAGATCTGACCAATACTGAGAAGGGGCAAACACTTGAGAGACGGGTGAACTGTGATTGGTGTTGTGTCTTCAGTACTGCTTTCCGGTTTCTCTCTTTTTTTAACATCTTTGCTCTGCTTTGGGCTCTATGTGCCTGTCAGGTTTTCCTCCATAGTTTGCAGGATGAACAGAAGTGGGTGGGGTATGGTCACTATAGGAAGCATTATCACATACTTTGACGGTTTGTGTTTGACTTAAATGAATTTTCAATATAAAATTGAGCCAAAAAAAATCAACTTCTCAAAGACAGTTCTGTTTACCTCCAAATTATTCTTGCTGAAACTAAACATATACCGTAAATGTCTGGAGACAATCACAAATGAATTATGCTTAAAACTGGGTGGAACATCTCACTGAGTGTCACATTTCTAAACCAATCCAATGCTTCAAGAAGGGCAGTCCTTAAAATAGAGGTGGTGATTTTGAACTTCAAAGATCACTGGCACTCTCATTAACCTAGTCTGAGAGAAAGCAAACTTCTGATTATAATAAATTATATGGCCAAAAAGTCTCCTAAAATGTACTCTATTAAACATGTGTGTTGCATGTGCAGAGAGCACATTGCCCAAGTTAAAAATAACTTGTTGCAAGGGAAAAACCTTTCTGTAACATTAGATTATATATTGGCATTCAAAGACATCAAACGTGAGGTGCTGATTTTTCTCTCTTTTGTTCAACGTTATGATGATACTGTAGCTGTAAGCTGGAAAGAATCAGCAGCTATGTTTGTGAAAATTTGAATTGCAACATATGCATTCAACATAAACAATTTGTCAAACTCCATCAAAAGGATGGCTATTAAGAGAGCTGATAACAAAGAACCAAAGGAAATGCAGATTTCAATATTCAAAACACTCAAATCAACAATATGCCTAATAACGCTAGCAGAAGAAAGACAAGGCTGCACAGCATCCACCTTCTGACTGCACATCTAAACAAGTGACTAAAGGAAGTTAACATTACTGTCTTATTGATAATGCAAACTTGTCTTGCAAATATAGCTGCAGTGTTTTAATGCATAGTATACCCACAAACCACAATGCTTATCTAGACTCTGTTCACTGTTATGACATATAGTGATGTGACAGTCAAAATGAAAGATATCATAGCAGACAAGCAGATCTCAAAAGGCTTCAGCCAAGTAATTCTCTAATTTCTGTCGCTACACTCATTAAAATGTACAAATTAATCATTAAGTTTCAGTAAACCTTGTGCTACTGAGCTTCTTTTTATTTTTTCTCAGCATCAAGTCTTTTTTTCACTTTCTTTTGCTCTCTTCCTGAATCACCAGGAGCAGTTTAAAATACAGGGACTACAGGAATAGAGGATGGGTGTTTTAGGAAGAAGCTTGTGGGTGTAGCCTTTGCAGCTCCATTTTTTGCTGCTATTCACTACAAACCTGTTAACGAGTTGTCCCCAGACATATATGCTCATTTGTGAATCACATCTGTCCCTGTGAGACTACCTCCAAATCTACAAACCAAGACAAAGTAAGACTTAAAGTACGGGGTTCCAACAATCCCTCAAATATCTGTAGAATCACAAAAAACTGCTTCTTTCTTTCATGTCCAGAAGGAATCTGCAGTTTTCCTACTAAATATGAGGGTAAAAGAATGGATAATTCTATAGCTGAAATAATACTTCCCTCCTTCTGCCTATGTTTATTATTTAAAAAGTTCTGATTAGATGTGATAAACTAGATGTCCGAAAATATTCTTGTACCTTAGTACCGCTGGGTTGATTTTATCCATCCTTAAAGCCGTACGCCATCAGAAGCTTCTGACCATTGCAGTGAACTTAACACTAGTGTTTGAATGAAGTGCTATGAGGGGTTCCTGATAGTATTCCATCTTCTTCATCACTGTATATGCAAAGCTGACCGACTCACTCACTCACTCAGCATTTTTCATTTATTTGTGACTTCATGTTATATGTTTACCTTTACTTTTACTCTGTGTATATTTGGAACTGTTAATAGTAGCTGTGCTTCTCATAGTTTAATGTTTACTTAGTTTATTATCTACTCTTATATTTATTTAAGGCATCTATGGGCTTTCCCCAAACAATATTTCATTGTATTGTACAGTGACAATAAAGGTATCTTGCATGTTGCGTCACTTACTCACTCACTCAATCATTAACAAAAACACTGTTTCTCTTTGACTGAAATTTGACAGGATGGTATATTTAGGGCACTAGACGTAGGCCTAAGAAAGGACATTTTGATATACCAGTATTTAGGAGTCCTCCCTCCCAATAGAAAAACTAAATACCCTCAAATCTCAAAAATGCCTTGATGAATTTGATTGAAATTTGGTCATGTTATACAAAAAGGAAAAATATATGAAACATGTCTTTTTATTAGTTGATAACTTTTTTATTTATGATTATTTATTAATATTATGCTAACCTTCAGTCTTGTTGCTGCGTTGGGTGTGTGCTTTATGCAAATGAAGGACACATTAGAAGTGACTGACTAGCTACACAAACAGCACCAGTAACCAATAGGGTGGATGGATGAACTGAAGATGGGTGAGACGTGATCATGTCAAAAGTATCTGAAAGAAAAACTTCTGCAAAGATAAAAGAAGATTTCACTTACGATTATGAGTGCACTATGTTCTCCAAGGGGTCTTTGAATTCAAAATGGATATTAACGCACTCTGATCACCAAGAGGGATGTCCGTCTCCCCCACTCTTTGATTTCACATGCGGCTGCGAGCGAGCATGCTCCAACTTTCAAGAGGTATTCAATTTGAAATGCATCTGCGAGTGTGGTCTGATCTCCAAGAGATATTCTATTTGACACACGGCTGTGAGTGTGCTGTGATCGCTGAGCGTCATTAATTTCACTTGTAGCTACTAGCACGCTCAGATCTTGAAGGAGAATGTCCCCGTTCCCCACTCTTCAATTTCACATTTGACTGCAAACAAGTTTCAATTTCCAAGGCATCTTCAATTTCAAATACAGCTGCAAGTGTACTCTGATCTCCAAGTGAGTATACTCTTGGAAGTCATTTAAGAATCAGTAGGAGCTCCTATTCACCAGTGCCTAGGGGCACCATGTACCCTTGAGTCGGCATTGGCTTCAACCACTGCTTTGAATGTACTGTACAGTATATATAAATTTGTGGACTTTAAAGGTGGACTACATATAACTGATAAAAACATGAAAAGAAATACTGTACTTGAGTGAACAATGTAAACAAATGAAAATTGTAAATATAATAATGACAACAAAATTTCATATTATTCGTACTGATTACCTGTTTAATTCAAAAGAATACACTTTCCTGTAAAACTGTGTTTTACAATGACAATCAACAGAAGCCAAGTCATTGGGAAACACAGAAAAAAGCAGGAACCAATCTAATATTGGAATGTTTTACTCATGGACAATTGTGTATAGCATTTTAAGTAGCTGTAGTTGCTTAATAATAATATTACTTATTGCTTGACGGATGCATTTAATCAAAGCAACTTACATTGTCTGATATAGAATTGGTGACATTTCTTTTGTTTTTGGAGTACAGGCAGGGAAACTGACTTGCATACGGTCACATATTGTTAGTAGCAGTATTTGA
The DNA here is from genome assembly GCA_026402145.1 of Polypterus bichir lapradei. Taxonomy (NCBI): domain Eukaryota; kingdom Metazoa; phylum Chordata; class Cladistia; order Polypteriformes; family Polypteridae; genus Polypterus; species Polypterus bichir. The sequence continues at coordinate 50,891,753 of JANRMT010062791.1, read as the reverse complement.
ACCAACAACCTCAGGGTTTAAAGTCTAAAGTCCAAATCTATTGTTTCATGAGATTTCCGGGACAAAGTAGGGTAACTAAGCTAGTTTATTTGATAAAAAACACACCTCTCAACCCACTCAGTACAGAGAAGCTGGACAAAGCTTTGAGACCCTCAAAAACTGAAGATGCTATAAATGCACTGCAAAGTGGGAAAACTAAGGTCCCAATGGTTATCTAGCAATATTGTATAAAATCTTCTTTGCTAAGTTTGGCTTAATTAAAGTTGGTAATGCTTGCAGAGTATACAAAATATAGTTTACTGCCAAGGACACAATGCCACATAAAATCCAAAAAATATCCAAAAAGAAATGCAGTCAAATCAGATTTATTAACATACAATGTTTGATGATTACTGCAATATATTCCTCTGCAGTATCTGAAATTTCATATATTTGTTTTTGGATATAGGAAAAACTGTTGAGTTGAATGGAGAAATGTATTTACTGTATTGTGCAAATTTGGGGTTGGTCCCAATATATAGTGAATTAAATTGATTTACAGTCATCCAGAAGCCTTAGTTTTTATGAATAATACACATTCTCACAATTTCATATTAGAGTGTGAAACTTGGCAGGGGTTCATTATCATCATTATTTTTTTTTTAAGATCAGTATTGAATCCCTAGTTTTTAATCCATGGAAGCAGTCAGACATAAAGAGGATTATATTGGATAGCCTTGAACAGAACGTATGTCTCTTGCTAGGCTGTATGTTTTGGGAATTCTTTACATTTAGTAACAATAGCAATGTTCTGTGTAGCACCAGATGTGGTAAATGTTTGAAATAAAAAAATCTATTCTGATATTCTGCACTACTGTACTTTCACAAAGATTCATTATAGTTAACTGGAAGAAGACTGATTTTAACCCACCTCTCATAATTCAGTGCAAACACTGATGTCTTGTACCATACACTGAAAAAAATGTAATTCTAAGGAATGGTTCAGATTTTTACAACTTTAGAAAGACTTCAATAATGCTACTGTAAATAAGCATGTCAGGTCTCTACTAAACCTTTTCTAATATCTTAATACAGTATATGTAAGGAAACACATTAGACTGGGTTGTCTTGACATACAGTTCTGAATTGTGTGTGCAGGGGAGGCTGATTGTTCAGTTTGCTAAAATATTTTAGAACACAATGTCTAAAGTATTACCTTATTATATGTTTGACTGAATTGAACTTTACTGTCTGTGTTTTCTTCTTTTAATAATAATAATAATAATTATAATCATAATAATTGAGTGATCACCTGAGGTTTACCATCATCTGGATAATCCTCAAGTGTTCTAGAATATTTTATGGACAGATGAGTCACATGTTTCGTCTGGAAAGGTCGATTGTTATGATTTTAGAAGAGCTAATCCTGAGTATAGTATAAACCTCTTAGTAACTTCCAAGTATTGTTGTGGAGGTCTCCTTGTTTTGTGATGCTTTACTGCATCATCGCCTAGATGATTTTTCATCACATTTTGTATTTTGTAAGAAATGATTCATCAGAAAATCAGAGATACAGCTATGTCACACAGCATGACAGTGATGCTTAACATACAAGTAAGCCTACATCAACATGGATGAACAAAATATATGTTGAGATTTGGAATGACCTTCCTTTGAGATACTGTGTCAAAACGTGAAAGGAATCTAATTTGATATAAACTTTTTTTTTTCTTGTTTTGCAGTTGGGTAGAATTAATAAGCAAACATTGTGCTCTTTCCTTTTAGATGTTGATTGATGTAATTTTGTTTTGCAGTATTTTTTTTATTTTATTTTACTGATTTTATTTGAAGAAAACAACACTCCATACATTCAAGTCAAACTTACCAAACCAGAATTCAACCCCAAGACAAGAACAGGAGAGCCAACAGCATGAGTAAACCTATATAAACAACAAAGAAAGGAGAATGTAATTTTCCCCAATATAAATGGTTATTCTAAGATGTGATTAATTAGAACTTGCCATAATTTTAAAAAGTTTTTACCAGATCCTCTGAGTGAGAATTTATTTTTTTCTAATTCAAAATCAGCTACCCACTGATTCATAACAGGTAGGCTCTGTTTCTTCCCATTGAGTAAGATGAGTCTACGTACTAGTAGTGTGGTATAAGCAATTACAATCAATTTGTCCTTCTCCATTTTAAATTAATCTTGGAGTAAACCAAACACGGCTGTTAATTTATTAGGAGTGATTGTGACACCAAGGCTGTGTGATAGGCAAATTTTTGTTAAATTTGAGTACATTCATAGATTATTACCTGCTGGAATGGTGATCCCAATGAAGAAATATTAATCAACAGAGAACCATTTCTCAATATATGTTTTGAACTACCTTTTGCAATTAAATTTGCAAACACAAATTTAATTACTTAAATAAAATATATATATTAAGAAAAGAAATATATATTGAAGTTTGAGGATTGCACCCATTGTTGCTGGTAAAAAAAATTAGCACTTTATCCCAAAGGACTAGACAATATTCAGGAGTATGTTTAGACTTTAGTAATTGTATTAATTTCTTTTCATCTGCTCCTTATTTGGAAATTATGTGAAGATAATTAGTTTAATAATACATTTTATTTGACTAGTGAGAAGCTGGAAAACATTAATTGAGTGCCATTACTAATTGAAATTGCTATTTTTAATTTATCACCAAGAACTGCACTGAAAGGATTAGAAGTGGCATTTACTGTATAAAGCAGCAGGTAAGGAGCTACTGTATGAACTTGCTAATCAGCTGAAATAATTTTAGTTATAATATAAAATTTGCAATATGGTGATCAACAGAGGGTAGAGAACAAGTCGTCTGCATAAAAATTGCTTGATGTGGATGAGTCGCTTTTTACAAAGATAATGTTATCATATGAAAATGGAAATTTCACCATTACATTCTTACTTACAGTACAAGAAGGCAAAGGGCTATTACCTGAGTGAATGTTCTTTTTGGATTTGAATGGCTAACTTTAAAAAAACTGTTGTGCCTTTTGTGTTACTTTTAGAATTTTATTTTTCCTATATGGGTTTTAAGGTTGCCAAATTCATATTTGACATTTATTTATTTACTGGAAGTGCCACCCAGCGGTTATGCCAGCGGTTGCTACACCATCATTAGGCTTAAATGACCAGAAGGTTACAATTGTGCGTTTCTGGGTTATTTAAGTTTGATTACAAAGTGCGTTAATGTTTGTTTGTTTCATTTTAAAACTTGGTGTAATGAATCTTGTGCTTTGAACTTATACTATGGTTTAACTTACTGTTTGGGGTAAGAACAGACATAGGACTGATTTTTGGTTTAGGAAACTGGCTTGTTATCCACAGAGTGGATATAATATTGATATAACTAATGATAAATAATTGTATTATACTTGGGATCCTTAACACCAAGAGTAATACACCTGCATAATGCCTCACTGTGACTCTGACTGCCAAGTCAGAAATTTTCTTGCTTTTTAGTCATTCTGATGTTTGTTTAGACCACAGCGTATGTATGTATGTATTTATTTATTTATTTAAAGAGCTTCTCTAAAAAGACAAATTTCCCCTTGGAGACAAATAAAGTTCTATCTATCTAACTATTATAATGCTTTCCTCTCTTTTCCTTTAGTGAATAAGTCATCAGGTAATAAAAGTGCAGAGGAAAAAGAAAAAGAGACATATTTGTAAAACTGAAAACATTGAGCATTATCTTAACCTGTACAATTCTGGACAAGTGTAATTTTAACAAAGAAGTAAGAAAAAGTTGGACTGCATCGAATTGTTATAATTGTACATGCATGCATCTGCATAATTAACTGTACATAGAGTATTCATTTTGTACTTACTTATTAACTCCTTTTCAGGTTGAATCTGAGCCTGTCCATTAGGTGACATAGTCAGCTGAATTTGGCGACATCATCTAAGGGGGGGCCCTTATGAAAGTTAAGAGGCATATGCTCCAGACACCAAGGACAATTTATTGATCTCTAATGATACTGAGTGGGTGCCGTCACCTGCTGGGCAGCACTTATAAAAGTAAAAGTGTGCCCGCTCCATTCACCAAGGGGCACGTACTCCTTAAAGTCCGAGGTATATGCACATACTCCAGATGCAGGGGGACCCCCTGCAGAGCAGCGCACAGGCCATTGAAGTCTAATAATACCAACTACCTGCTTGGGGCAGCGACGGGTGGTGTCTGTCAACCCAACCTATGGTTCCAAATGGGCATCAACTGGCACTGGGTAGAGACATGGATTTTTACTACATTGTCAAATGTTTTCCATCCACTCATTCAAGATTACAGATATGTGACATGAGCATGTTATTCTGCCTCCAGATTAATGCATTTCACCTAGCCAAAATCCTCTGGGATTTTTATCTTCTCTTTCTGATCAACTGTAGCAGTATTATGGCTGTGCAACCTCATGCAAGGTTGTTATTTACTGTTTCTAGCTGTCTGTTTGCCCTTAGGTCGTTAAGCCGTGCAGCTCCTCTGGATGGTGGCCACGGAGCCCAACAGATCTGAGCCCTGAAGTTCCACACCTGTGGCCCTGATGTCACCCAGGAGGGCTGCCACCACGCGTTCCAGGGGATGTAGTGTGCATGCCATGGCTGCTCCCCCTGTCCCAGTGTCAAAGGGCCTTCCCAGCCGGACATGGGTCCCGGCCGTCCGCCACAAATATAATTTAATATAATCTCTCATTATAATAAAAAAATCCTGGAACGAGACGAGACTATTTAGCCTGGGATCAGACATGACTTTTTCAGAGAGATACTTTCACGTTCCACAAGACGAGACTGTGTGACAAGAGATTTAACCACGCCCAGGGCCGGAAATAAAAGACTAAAGACAAAGAGTAGATGACAAAGTAGAATGTCAGAAAGAATTCAAAAACGTTGGCACGATACACATGTAGAGCAAGTTAGAGATAATGAAAGTACTAAAATTCATCCATTATCCAACCCACTATATCCTAACTACAGGGTCATGGGGGTCTGCTGGAGCCAATCCCAGCCAACACAGGGCGCAAGGCAGGAAACAAACTCCAGGCAGGGCGCCAGCCCGCCACAGGTACTAAAATTCACAAGTCTCAAAAAAATGATAGTAAAGATTGCATTAGCGCAAACAAACGAAAATTGTTACTCAGTGAAATAACGGAACAGTGAAAAAAGATTGAATATATTGTTCAGATTTAAACTTTAAGTCGGAGACTTGTAGATCATCTAATTTGTGTTGCCATCAGCATTTCTTCCCAATGAAGAGGCATATCTGCGAGAATTAAAAGATTTGTTGTTTGGTCAAAGTGAAAACCACATACGTGAGTGGTAGAGACGTGAAGTGGTTGGCGCGTAGCCAAGGCCCCCTAGTATAATGTAATATTTTGGTTTATTACCTTTTTACCTGTGTAATACTGTAAACACAAATATTGGACTATAACTTGGGTTCAGGTTAAGTGTAGGACATAACAGTATTTTCAAGTATTTTGAAATTTGTTGCTAACTATTATTAGATTTTTTTTTCCAAATTCTATTGAAATGTAAAGGAAAGCAGCTTCAAAACACAACACATATTTCTGATATATAAGGTATTTTGTGCATTCTTGCCGTTTTTTTAAATATTCAGCTCATTTATCTATCAGTGGAATCTAGGCACTGATGTAGGCCTAACTAACAATAACAAAAATATTACATACTAACTTGGCTGCAGTCAGGTTAACAAACTTGCAAACTGCGCTGTAGCACAATGGAGGCTGGAAAAAGTGCCTGATAACACGGGCTGGAGTGCTAGCTGTATGAAAGAGGACTTACCGACATCACTGATGTTTTGAACATCAGTACCTTTGTTGATATTTTCCTTGGCTTAATATTTTTTTCTTTATTGATCATGTATTTTTTTAATTTAGGCATTGAACTGTGCAGAGTTCAGTTATTTTTTCTTTTACTTTCTTTTGTTGTTACGTTTTGATTTTACCACAATACCGTTTTGTTTATTAGTGGACATCTCCATTTTGCGTCCCTGTTGCTATGACAGGGCCATTTGGTGTCTGTGTGCACTGTCCCAGAAGTCTTGTCATGTGAAATCATTAACTCTGTCCTATTCTGGGGTTTAGTTTTGGGTTATTAGGCACAATTGTTTCCACTTTCGGACTTTGACCTTTACTGGTATTTTCAATAACGTTTTTATCTCCTCATCCTTCTCTTTTACCCTTTTGCCTGCCAAATTTTATAGGGCAGAACAACTAACGCTGTTGAATATTGTTCTCTGGTAAAAAAAGGAAACTTTTCCTGTTACATGTGAGAAAATTATACTTTTCTGCACAAAGATTTCTTAGAGCAGACATTCCAGATATCAATGATTATATTCAAACTAGAATTTCACTAACAACCCGAAGACTCCCTAGCAGTTTTCCAGTTGCAGAACTTGCAGAGACATTAGCCAAGTGGGCAGGGACAGGCTGTATCTTGTCCAAGATAGACATGTAGTCAAGTATAGCTGTGACACAATTTGAGCATGACAGGCTGGAACCTGTCTCAGGCAAACATATTAGCTTGTGTGAACGTACAACATGCATGTGCCACAAAGCTGAGTTTGTCTGCTAGGGTTGAATGAGAAGTGAGGTACATGCAAGTGCCAAAATATTTGGAAGTGCATGCATGCACCATCTCACCATGTGCAAGTCACACTAGTATTATAAGTTTCTACATACTGTAAAATTCACACCACCTCCCGTTGTTGTGGTTGAGCATGAGCAGAGTGGACTGCTCAATACACACACACGTCTTTTATGGTGAGAACCGAGGTACAGTTCTTGCAAGCAAAGAAAAAATTTAAAAGTGCAGACATGCACCATCCAGTGTCCAACTGTGCGGAAGAGACCTCAAACTATGCCTTGCAAAGTATGATTTCTTTTCTCTTTCTTTTTTTCATTGTGGAAGCATTTTCTGTTTAAACTTCAGATACTCTAAGCTGTAAATTTAGACTTTTTGAAAATGCAGCTATAAAAGTGTTTTTTTTCTGGAGCTCTTCATGAATATTTTTCATCAACTTTTTTTGTTATCCTACTGAAAAAAATTATATTCTTGATAAATATTACATGAGGCCAGTTCTGCTTTCCAAGTTTCTCAAAAAAGAGGTGGCACGCCACAAGTGACTACATAGCCAGCATCTGTGTTTTATATATTTCTAGTACCTGTCTGAACCTATTTTCCCTGGAATAATAAAAGTCAGCACTGGATGAAATCTTTTTTTTTTGAACAAATGTGCTTCTGGTAGGTGCATAGTGGCAGAACGGTTATGTATGGACATACTCTTAATGCCAGTGTGGGTTTTCTGAAAGTGCTTGAGTTCCACATAACATAAATTGTGTGACTGAGCTTTGCTGTTTGTTGGCTCCTCTTTTTAGTTGCTTCTGGAAATTGTAAACACTGCCACCCACATGAATTTGAATTGCACTAAGCAGGTTTGTAAATGGATGGATGGACTGATGGAAGTATTATTGCCAAAGTAAGCTGAGGCATGCACACTGAGAAGAAAGCTTGTCAAAGTTGCTTAGGGCAAAATGCAAATCTACAATATATTAACAAGATTTACTGTATTTTAATAAGTCTGTGTCTCATTGCTTAATTAATCTATGCTGTTATTCTTTCAGAAAGATGTGTTTTATTTACAAGAAAACAAAAAGCTACCTTGTCTATTTTTAGCTCTCTTTTTATTCTAAACACTACTATTTAAAATTAAAAGCAAAATGTGCCGCTAATTCAAGGATCCTTTACATCATGCCTGGTAGACAACCCATTGTGATAATTATTCTACTCAAAGCCCTAATCAAACACTGAATCTGATATTGATTGTGCAAGTATTTCAATTTGAGTAGCATGATGACATTGTGCCCCTGTGTAAACTGTTATTAGCCTTTGAAATTTTACCAGTTACACTTATTTTGTTTAGATTATTGTGTAAATTAAAAGGAAAGTTAAGAAGTAAACTATTTGAACAGCAATTATATGCATATCAGACCAACAAATCACACAGACATTAACCTATATGTATAAGAAAAAGCAAACAGGAAAAAAATGTTTAAATCTATTACAAAATACTCAGAATGACTTCAAAACTGCACAGCTCATTTTCCTTCAGTCTTATCCTGATGCAGCTAGAAATTAGAGTAGGCATTGCACATTTAACCCTTGTTCACTCAATTGTATTATCCATTGCTTTACTATTATGAAGGTTGTTTTTTTCTAATTGCCATTACTTCTGATTATTAATGAATTCTCAGAATTATCTAGTCAACAGTATGCCAGCTGTTTCTTAAATACCAAAACAGCTGTGAAGATTCACTCGGGGCATTTGTTTGTTTTTTTGTAGATGCTATGTCTCTTCTTTTTATCAGTTCTTCATTTTTGATTGGAGTGGTGGCTCTGCAGCTAGGGATTTGCGCTGGCAATCAGAAGGTTGCCGGTTCGAATCCTGTATATGCCAGAAGTGCTTCCACTCTGTTGAGCCCTTGAGCAAGGCCCTTACCCTGCAATTACTCTGTTCTGGGTATGGCGTTAACCTGCATACAAGCTGATCTTCCAACTTGCAGGGAAATCTTGGGGTTTGGTGGCAGGGCTGTCACTACAGCCACTGTAAAAAACCACACATTGTTTTACTCCATTTAAACTAGTGTGGTGCTGAGGTGTCGCCCGTTTGCACGTCTGTGCTCAGATCCTAATTTGGGATCCTGAAGAGGTTCATCGTGTGGTGGGTGCAGCAACACCCTGTATCAGTGCATACTCCCAACCTCTCTCCTCTCTTCACTTTTGATCACTGGATGTTAAGACACTCGGTGGATCCTATCATGTAAGTATGACACTTACAGTATATTATACATACCTTCTGAAATTTTGATTATTAATAACCTTTTATTCTAATGTCACTCTTGAGTACTGTGGATAGTTATCCTATTTGCAAAATTATACTCTTAACATATATTATATGGAGCCAGTTCTGCTTTCCAAGTTTCACAAAAAAGAGGTGTCACACCTCAAACAAATACACACTGGCATCAGTGTCCAAAGTAATGGCAAATAGGAATTTATAATAATTACACACAAGCCTGAATACCTTCTATATGTTTGGAACACTGTTTTCATAAAACCTTTCATACAAAGAAGTGAAACATTAATCATAACACCTTTAAGCAGTCCCTAGGATTCCCCGTTTTCCCTGTGAGTTCTGCAAGCTTTGTTGTTTTGCTGGCATAATCTTCACATATATTTGTGATTTATATCTGCATTTCATACAATATTATGTAAAAGTCTTAGCACATACACAAAATTGTATAAAGTGAAGCAGCTTTCTAAAAATAATGATATTTAATGTATCTGAATATCAAAAATGTTAAATAAAGTGTAATAAACAGTAAAAGCTAAGTCAAATCAAAATGAAAACTGCATCAGTTATGTTAGGTACAGTATTGCTCAGTTATATATGAAAATTAGTTGGTAACTTCATTGAAGCATCTTGGAGACTTTGCTACTGTTCTGCAGACTTTGGCCATCTTGCGTGATTCTGTTTTGAACAGCCTTTCTGATTCTGAGATCAAGGGTCTATAGGGACCATTGTAGGTCAGACTGACATTATCAATTTTTGCTATGCCTAGAACACAAGTCTTGGGTTAAAAGCTATGGCCAGACACTCTTAATACCAGCTAAAAAGTCTCTTTTTCATGACATGGCTCCTCGGTTTCTGCATCTTATCTGTTAAGATGGTCGATTCCAGATGAAGTCACATCACAAAGATACAGTACCTCCTTGATGTACCAGCTGGACATCTAAGTTTGTGCAAAGGACCATAACTCAAGGATAAGTAACACTGACAGACATAACTTTGTACTGTTGTGGCGAAAAATTGCCACCAAAAGGCTTTTTACCTGAAAATGAAGGCTATTAGGACTCAGGATAGGCAAACAGAGTTTTAAAGCTTTATTGCAATAAAACAACACAAAAAATAACACGGACTCAACCCAATACGGCCAAACTGAGCTGAGCCCCGTACAGTTCAGCAATCAAAGTTTATATAACAATAAACATATCACTCCAACCTCGCTCAATTAGCTCATTTGCTGTTTTTCTCTGACTTCCTTCTATACCTGTCCGGCCAATTTCTCGAGTTCTCATGGGAACCATCATTATCTCCTGACTTTCCCTGCAGCTGGCTTCTGTTATTTCACCGTCTATTGTCCACTTTTTAGTTTCTGTTTTTGCTTATTTCTTTCAGACGTTCTTCTTACATTTATGGGCTTTCCTCTCGTCAATTCCTCTTTCTTGGACTTTCGAGCCGGTTTGTCTGATGCCCAAAGCTAAGCTTTAATTAAAAAGAAATATGGCATGTGCCTTTATTTAATCATTGCGTGGCAGCCCTGACTTGCATTTCTATCTACACTAAGGCAAATGCTTATATATTTGTCTATATTTATTTATGCTAATACATGAATACACTAATTTTACTTTCCATACACTACATCATCTTCCTTTTGCTGTTTCTCCTCACGTGCCTACCAGAACCATTTTTCTATATTAAGTCAGTGGTATCGTTCCTCAGCTTCCTAGCCTTGAACACAAGTGTTCTCATTCCTCCTTATCTTGTCCTTGGGTAGTTTCTGTATGTCATTCTTGTCCTGTTCTATTCTTCCTCTCTTAATACTGATAGTTTTCATTTTTTACTAGAAAATGCAGTATGACTGATTTTTTAGTTAACCATTTGCTTGATCTATCTTATTTGCTTAACATTCTAATTTTTGCTTAATCTAATGTTTCAGAAGCTTTTAATTACTTTTTATGGCTATTTATGCTAATATGCTATTTATGCTAATATATACATTTTTCTCTTCTATAATACCAATTTCTAATCAAAAGGAGGGACTGATATGCGCCCAAGAAACCAATGGCAAGACCTCTGTTCCTTCCTTTAAAAACCCTTGAAAAACCCAGATTTCTCTTTTCATCAAGGTTTTGGCACTTAACCTGGCCACAATTTATGCTGTATAGCAGAGACCCCCATGCTTAAAGGGTGTGGCTGTAACAGAGGCTGAACCAATCCTATTAGTCGGAAGGGTAACTGTGCTGAACTGGAAGGGTGGAAGATTTGTCAGTATTTGAGTTGGACAAGGTTTACATTAGTCCAAAGTTTGCAGAAAAATAGCAAGCAGAGAGAGGACCATATACGTCAAAGCCATTATTTTGCTAACGACTACAGCTGACTGATCACCAGCCAACCCAGCAGCTGTAATTTTGCTAGCAACAACAGAACCTACACAGGTTGTTTGAACCTCAAAGAGAAATTGCAGTAGCACCCACAACCTGAAGATGCAACCAAGATAACAAAGGAGACAAGCTCCTTAGATAAAGAAAGAAAGCATGTTGAAGATTCTTTCATGTGTCTGGAGAAAGCCAATCAGTAAAAGAACAAAGTATTTCTTGTGTTAGACCATACTTTATTCTAAGAATTATCACTTGCAATTTATTATTTAGGACAAAGCCAGCTAATGTATTTTGGCATTGCTGTAACTGTAACTAAAAGGTAGTAACCTTGTGAAGGATAAGTTCAAGCTGTTATTAAGCTTCTTCCTAAATACATTAAGAAACTACAGAGAAGTAATCTGCACCCACACACAAACAGAAACTGTGTGTGGAAGGGGGTAAGACAGTGTAAACTAGCTTTGAGCAAATTGACTCCACAGTGCAGGCAATAGAAGCTTACTGACTAGCTTAAGTACTTATCCATTTTGACTACATGAATTAAATGATCAGAATTCCTAAGTTATGTGGCTTTTTCCATTTTATCTATCTATGCCAAGAGATTGAATTCCTACGTCATGCATTTTTTTCTATAGGCAAAAATAAGTCCAAGTAAGCTTATGTAATTTTATGTTTTTTGTTGTTTGTTATTGTCTGGTGCAGCTTTAGCCACAGGAAAAACACTTTGTACAGTTTTTTAATGCAAAAGTAACACAGCTTTGGATTGCCAGATGCCAGATCAGCTGCTGCCATACCACAAAAAACACTTGTCACCTGTTGCAGCCAGTTTTTAAAGCCAGTTTACTCACCTGTTGTTCTGTCTTTTCTCAATCCTATGCTGACTGTGTGTGACCCTGTTCTCTTTCCACAGCTGAATTCTCTGAAGGAAGACACATACAGAGAGTTGTCTGTTTTGCTAGGTGTTTGAATAAAGGCTCTGATATTGAATAAAGCTGGAGTACTCTTCCTTCAAGGATCAAAATAAAAGATCTGTTTGCTTAGTCCACTAATGCCTGTCTTTTGTGCAACTCAGTAGCCTGTATGTGACAGTATATACTCATATATATACATCTTCTATTGTCCTTATGTTGTAAAAAATGTATTATTTTGTTTGTATCAATAAGAATGTTTTGGCTACTTGTGAAAGCAAGTATATTGCCCCATTTAGATCGCAACAAAGAATGTGAAAGTGATTAATGTACACTTTTGATGATTTATGTATAGATGCATAGATCTCTTCATACTTCTGGCATCCTGGAAGGAAAATGAAACAGAGATCCTCACTAGACCTGCATTAAAGTGGCACCCCCCCCTTTGTAGGCATCTTGTTAGTCATTTTAATGAATTACCAGCATTTCTGAAGGCAAAACTGATATTTAATTAACTTAATGATTAACACTTCCTCTTTCTTACTCCATAATATTTGTTGCAGAACCCCTTGTACTTCTTTTTGCTGAAACTATCCCTGTATGACCTTGGCTGTGTACTTGGTGTAATTGTCCTGATGCAGAATGACTTTGGGGCCACTTGGACACCACCCTGATGCTATTGAACTGATACGTGATTAACTGTCTCCTGTTTGAGCCAAAATTTTCAAATTTTGGCTTGTCAGTCAAGAGCACTTACTGCCTCTGTTTAGCACCCTAGTTCTTAAGTTATCATGTGTAGGCGAGTCTCTTGGCTTTGTTTCCACTTCAAAGGAATTACTTTTTGGCAGCAACTTAAAAAGACAACTTCTGACAAGAATTTTCCAAAATATAGTGGGATATACAGTACTTAAGCTCCAGTGGTTTCTGTGATATTGAGAGGATGTCAGTTTGATGACACATGCAGCACTTTCCACAGCTGACCACTGTGTTTCTGGTCTTCAAGCTGGCCCATTTCCATGTGCTTTTTAAGAACAGCTTTTGAAATTCCTGTCTTCCACCCATATTCTGCTTGGGAGAGACCTTGCCTATGCAGGAAGACTGTTGGTATGCTAGCTGTTGTCATTGTGCTAGATATTGATAAGTTGAAGATTATACTGTCATATTTGCCACACCTTCTTAGTTTTTTGTTTTTCATTCAATTTGATTCCTTCTACACAAGTTCCTGTTTTAGATAATTTATCATACACTGGGCTATACACCAACAAAGTAGTCAACTTTTATCTGAAAGGTGGATTGTTACTTAATATGTTACTTTCTCAAACCTTTAATTTTTTGAAAAAAGAATGTTTGGAAAACTCAGATTTTCTCTTTTCTATGGACGTGTTATAATGCATAATAGTTGTAAAAAATAAACGTCAACCTCAAAGTATATGAAGAATTCTATGGAGCCTAAGACTTTTGCACACTACTTTATGTTTCATGCAGATGTTAAACTGGCACCCTGTCCGTAGTTGATTCTTTTTTGTTAGAAAGGAAAACAGGACTGGTGGCAGTGGCACAAGGTCTACAAAGCAAAGCAGAGCAATGTTGAAGTTGATTAAAGCACGGCAAACTGAAGGAACTTCAGCATGATCCGTCAACATAAGTTTGCATTTAACCCTTTCAGCCCTGACATCCTATTATTTGTACATATATATGCAGCCGTTTTTGTACAGCACAGGTATATTTGCAGCCATTGAATTGGGTGTGCTACTATTATTTCCTCAAGAATTTGGCAGCTATTATATAATAATAGTTTTTTTTTTGTTTTTTCATTTTTGAGCTTCCTAGACACCCCAAAGGTAGACTATCTCAAAAAATAATGTTGTGTAAAATTATGTAACTAAAATTATTAACTAAGCACAAATAATCATCACCGTCATTCTCATTTGATAATAATTTGTTTACAATAACTTCTTGTTTGCTAGTTTGGTAGACTATTAAGTGGGACATGAATTTATTACTACAGGTGTTATGATGATATTATTATAGTTTTCTATTTAGTGTCTTTTGTGACAAGTATATCATCATAGCTGTTTACAAATGTTATATTTTCAGAGCATACAGTAAAATGTAGGCTATTTCCACCATAATATGTGAAGTTCTTTAGGGCCTCAACCCGGTACCCAGTGCTTAAAGCTGTGCTGTGACTGAATTTCATTGAGGTAAGATCCTTAATATCCATCACAGCCCAGTCCAAATACTTCCTCTTGAAATAGCACAATACACTCAGAAATATTTCTCCCATACAGTTTTCTGGTCCTTCCATTGGTATTTTCAATGAATTGTAGGCTTTTACATCATCAGTCTCAAAGTGTGGGTCCTTGTTAATTATCCCTAATTATTCCTAACAAAACTTTTTTTTCCAGAAGCAAGACATTCAGTATTCTAATTATTATTTTTTTGTTTTCTGACCACACCAGTACATCAAAGCATACATTTGTCTCAGAGGAGCAACCATAAAAAATGAAAAGGGCATTTACATTCAGCTACACCTTTTTATGACCTCAAGGCTTTAACTTCTACCAGTCAGTACAGTTCCTATGTAAAGGCAGCCGGATATTAAGATGGAACGTTGAGATGATCAAAATAAAAGCAGAACTCTGTCACCAGCTGGTGGCACCAGCACTTTTCTTCTAAGATGCAAGTTAGTCATTCCCAACCCATAGAATGAAAGAAAATGAGCAGCTTTGTCTATCTTTCCTGTGTATGAAAGACAAAATCATACCCCTGTGTGCTGTTTAGGAAAAGATGTGACAGTATGTCCAGCAACACTCTGCTAGACATGTAACACAAGTTTGGCTCCTCCACTTTTCATCCATTTTTCTCCAGTCAAGCTATTTAAAATCTCTGTCCACCCTTTGAACACTACACTGTAGTACAGCAACCAAGGATTCAGAGACTAACTCCATTTTTAACCATACATGATAATGGATTGACATATTATTACAAATTCTAATTCCTAACTTCTCATACTGAGACCCAAGTACGTTTTCTCATCTGAGATTAGCCCTAAGAAATGTATTTTCTGGGGATGCAACTGAACTTTTTTTTAGGTGATTTAGTAGTTGACTGATTTTTTTTTTTAACTTGTTAATATCATACTCAAACATAATGAAAGCACTAAAAAGGCTCAGGTAGCCTCATCAGTCAACTGAATTTGCCTGACATACAGCCTGTAAATAAAGCAGGTTCTGAAAGGTTTGAAAATGTCTCCTCTGTAGACACAAGCATTGAGGGGGGTCTTCAGACATTATGCCCAGAAGTTGATCATTGAAATGCAATGAGGTTTTCAAATGTGTTACAGATGCTTCTCACCAGCATGCACTCACAGCCACCATGTCTAAGCCATACTAGTTAAATTAATACAAAAGCACACTGCTATGGACCCCCTACTTGCTTAACCACACACTTGAAAAAATCTTCTATCGATATACAATTGCATTGATTTAGACTTTATTACTCATTTGCTCAAATTAATATGAAATATTTGGAAAATCTTCTGTGATTAGGAGGCTTAAGGTCTGATGCTTTATGTGAGAGTAAAAATGTGCAGGACTTTACCTGTAGCTCTTTAATTTATGTAATGGTTGAAAAAAAAAAGTATTGCGAAGTGTAAAACAGCTGTAATGGGAATTTGTCACATAGCTCCCTTAAGTCATATTCATGGTTTTGCTCACTGGAATTTTTTACAATTCTGGAGTCTGAAATTTTGTGAAGGTTGAATTCACTTTCCTGAATAAAGCCTTTAATGCTTGACTCTGTGCTTAATTTTAGTTAAGACTGTTCCCTCAAATTTTGTCTTCAACTTGTTAACCTAATCAACCTGTTATTTGCATCTGATTTTGTTCCAATTGTTCTAGAAATGAACTTGACCCCAGAGTTAAAAACTTTATTTGGATATATTAAATCTGTTGAGGCTGAATTGTTTTAAGAAAAAAAAATCCCTTTTTGTAAAACATGTCAAAACTCTGTACAGATAATGCAATCCAGTGTAGATAATGTTTTTTGACCATTAGAAACCTTCTACCCCTTTAAACGTCCTTTAAAAAGTTCAATAAACTTAGGCCCATTCTTCCATAGTATTTATACCTGAACTTATGAAGTAAGGTACACTGTGTATTCAAAGTAACAGAATGTTCCATGGTGCATCAACATGGTACTTCAACCCTTCTAGTATGGTTTTAGAAAATAACAAAATATGGAAGCAACACTTGTTCAAGTGACTAGTGAACTACAGGTAGTTGCTAGAAACCTCAACATCTTGATTGTGTTAGAGTACATTATTTGTATTGTATTGTATTTATGATGAGCAACTCAAATCTCCTTGGCAGTCATTCAATATGTGCTAATTCTGCTCTCGCTTGTTCCAGTTGTAGTTCAATGGCCTAAATCTTGTTTATATCATAGGGAAGCACTTAAGGATATAATCTTACGCCACTATTATTCTGCTCCTGCTTGATCTCAATAATTACCTTAGATTAATGAAAAGCTGATCCATGTCAAATGTAGCCTAGACAATTCCTCATCATTACGCAAGATTAACAACTACATTGTCTATATAGCTTACATGCTGAATGAATGAGAGCTCCCTTAAATTTAATTGAGCAAAAAGTAATTAATTGGTGATAAGTTAATTGCAAATAAAATTTGAATTTACAGTATAATAATATAAAGATATAACTTAATCAGTCAATCCGTATTTTAATTAGCTTCACAGAGCACATAATCACATAGTGTTTTATAAAGCAAACAAGATGACATTTCCAAGTAACAAGATAAAGTATGGTGCAATACCATGTGTGTTATAATAAAGAACAAGGAAATAAACTTGAAACAGAAGAGTCAAAACAGAGAATATATTTGAAGGAATAGAAGATTAAAATGCAAGATGGAAATGCAGAGTTTTGAACTGTGATTTGACCACTGACACCTAGAGAGTCTCAAATAGAGTAGGATCATCAATGCTAATTGAAAATGTACTAAGAATTGCATATAGAGTCTTTTTAAAAACACCAAAGCTGGCATTAGAAGATCTTGGGCTTCCAGTAAGCTAACATGGGGTAAGCAGTAACGGGTTACATAGAGGGCACCAGGTTGGTATAGTTCTTACAAATGGTAACTCACAGCTCCAGAGGTGAGTGTTCTAATCCCAGCCCGGGACTGATTGTGTTGAGATTACACATTGTCCTCGTGTCTGCATGCCTTTTCATTTGGGGACTCCATCCATATCCCAAAAATGTGGGTTAGATTAATTGCCAACTTTGATTATGATGCAAGTGAGTGTGTATACACTGCCTTGTGTCTGATGGAGTGCAATGTGTATTCTAATCATTGATTTTAAGGTAGGTTCATTTATTGGGACTTACTGTTGCCTTTTTATGTAAATTATGTGTTTTTTATGTTATATTTAGAATATTGCTTTGCTTATTAATAACTTATATTCTGTATATATAATATTTATTATGTTAATAGTTACAGGTATGTGCCCTATTCCCCTTATATGGCATTCCAGGGGGCAGGGGCACCTAAATATTTCAATCAGAGGACTGCCCCCCCTGCCTAGATACTCCCAGTCGTTTGGGATTTAGTTTGCTATCGAAATCTTCTGTAATTTTTGGATGTGTTTTTCTTACCTTTGGCATTAGCTTTGTGGTTCACAATTTTGGTACGTGAATGGCTTTGTTTGCTGTGGATGGCCCTTCAGGTATCCCTTTTTGCCTTTATTTTTGTTCTTTTTTCTCTCATTGTCTGTTTATGTTTGTCTTTTTTATTAACTAAAAATCTCTAATTGTAAAGGAACTTTTTTGATTTATCTTTGAACCAGAGGTTTACATTTTCTCTCATTCTTCCAACTTTAAAAAATATAGTCCCATTTTTAGTCTTGTGCAGGCAGTAATTCTGCTATTTGAGCTTGTGGAGTACTGGTCTGGTTTTTGTGGTAATTTTGAGTCATACACCCCTCCTTTCTCTCTTTGTGTTTCTAGAGTCACAATATAGGTAAATTCTATCACTTGTGACCCTGTGTTATGATGTAAGATTTTGCATATAACTTGATAAATGTTTTGTATGTCTTTATTTGTAATTTAGGAAAATCAATGTAATTTAGTGTTACTTTGGTGAGAGGCATTCGTGTTTGCCCCCCCCCTTTTTTTCTCTTTGAATTTTATGACAAGGTTGGGGAAGGATGAGTATTTCTCTGCTAAGGTCTTTCAACCCCTACAAGGAAGCCAGAATGTTTAACATATGGTTTGAGGGCAGGTGTTAAGATATTCTATTTCCCTCATTGGTCTGAGGTATGGCTGTTTGGAATTGGCTTGTCTCAGAGGCCTTTAAATACCATGATGTCCTATTGGCTGTAGGAGTTGGACAGAAAACCCATAAATTTGCTTGCACAACCACATTCTCTCTCTTGATTGCTAACCCACATATGATGAAGAAGCATGTCTGTTACTAACACCTGATGAAGAAGATGGTAGCCATATTGAACGGACAAGTTGGCTGCAAGCTGAGCACCAATGATGCCTTAACTAGAGACATTTAAGTAACTACAAGTCTGTGTGCCACCTGAGCTACACATCACCATTTAATCAGGTTGTATGGTTGCCAATATTCAAATGTACTTTGCATTTTGTTATTATTTATGAATATTATCAGTAATACATTATTTTACGTGTAACTCAACTCTTGCTTGTCTTTTTACTACATCTAATTGCCTGAGATTATAGATATAGAAGGGAAGGTGGGGATAAGTTATATACAATAATCTATACTAATAAAAGGCAAAGCCCTCACTCACTCACTCACTCACTCACTGACTCATCACTAATTCTCCAACTTCCCGTGTAGGTGGAAGGCTGAAATTTGGCAGGTTGATTCCTTACAGCTTCCTTACAAAAGTTGGGCAGGTTTCATTTTGAAATTCTACGCGTAATGGTCATAACTGGAAGCTGTTTTTCTCCATTTACTGTAATGAAGATGAGCTTGAAAGTCGTGGGGGCGGAGTTTCGTGTGACATCATCACGCCTCCCACGTAATCACGCAGTTCGTATAAAACCAGGAAGAGCCCCAAAAAGCGCTCAAGAAAACATGCATTATATAATTGAGAAGGCAGCGAAACAATAAGAAGCGAGCGAGTGACATATACAACCATATTCATGAGTTCTGCTACTTCGGAAACAAAGCACGATGTAAACCTAAACTTTAAATTAAGTTCATAGACAGGCTGCCGCTGGCGTTTGTAATTTAGTGCCTGCCCATATAAGGCCGTCCGTCAGCGGCAATCCAATAGAAACACTCTAAATATTCACGGGTGAAGGACTGTGCTTATGCAGAGGAAGATGAGATAGTCAGGGTGGTGTTTGGCACAAACTCAGCGAAACTGCGAGAGAAAGTTTTAAGTGCCGGGACTTCGGTAAACATTAGATACAGCCATGGACATAGCACGACATGGCACCAGCACAGCTGGGAAACTTCGATGCATGTACACCGAGCGGCTCACGTGAACTGACGCAGTGCACAGACAAAAAGCAACAGTTCCAAAGAGCGCTGAACAAAAACCGAATTACACAATTGAGAAGGCAGCAAAAAAATATGAAGCGTCTGATACATACAAGCGTATTCATAAGTGCAGCTACTGCAGAAGCAAAGCACACGGTGCAAAAAGTGAATGTCCCGCTAAAGGAAGACAGTGTAAAAAAAAACCCGTGCATGCAGTGTGTCACATCTCAGATAAAGAGGAAGACGAGCTGTTTATTGATGCAGTAAGAAACAAATCGATAAATGAAACCTCTTATCTTTGCAACGATTGACAAACACGGAATGTAACTTGAACACAACACATCGTACAAATACGACCCTGATTGAAACAAATAATGATAATCGAATCCTTGATGACAGCAACACTCAATAACACTCACAAACCAATTACTGTATATTGACAATCATGTTACCTTATTTTTAAAATGTTCCCTTTTCTTTTGCATAGCTTCTTTAACACACTACGTCTCCACTGCGAATATATATATATATATATATATATATATATATATAATATATATATATATATATATATATATACCCCCCGATCTACATACTCTCAAATAGATAAGCCACACACCGTGGCGCAATTGTAGAGGCTTCGCCTCTATCGCCTACATCCGAGGTTCGATTCCCGAGAGGGGATGTACTGAGTATGTACGCGTGCTTCTCGGTTAATTTTAACCTCGCATCTCCTTGGTTTGAGACATATGAAAAAATATGCGGTTAACGCAGAATCATGTTACGTTATTTTTAAAATCTTTCCTATTCTTAGCACAAGCACAGCTGAGAAGCTGCGATGCATGTACTCCATAACAAAAAATAACGCATTTAATCACACTTTCAATTCCAAGCAAAGGGGAACTTTTGTCAATGCATGATTTCCTGGTACATCGATTACACTGATGCACACATCACAGCTATAAAAATGTTAGAGTCGGAATGAAGCGCGTTCCTACGCCTGATAGGAGGAAAATTTCATTTCAAAAAACTACCCGAGCGAAGCCTTGATAAAAGCATGGTTTTGTGCACACTGAAAAGCAATCAAAATTAGATGCATTACAGAAAGCGGACTTTGTGGCTCTTACTGGGGATCATTGGACTTCCGTGACCGTTAGTAATTCTAATTACATCTAATTACAAAATGTTCAATTATCACACTGTTTTAGCTTAATGTACAAAATAATTTTGGCTAAGGTTACTCAGAGTTTAAAGATTAAGTTGGTCAAATTACCTTTTATGTTTCTGACTTATTTTTTTAAGAAGAAAAACTGCACTTTATGTTGAAATTTTGATTATTATTATTTAAAGACAATACCATTCTGAAAATGTACTTAAAAGTACTTAAACTACCACTTTATTTTTAAGTCTACCCAATTTTAACCAGGGATCATATTTTTGTTTCTGTTTTGAATTCAAATGCAGTTTAAAAGCATTTTTTTTTTTTCAGAAATTAAAACAGCTTGAGTTTACAATATTCATGTCCATGTCTATTATTTGATTCTGTCGCCCACTAAAACCCTTTTAAATTAAAAAAACACATTTGCGATTTGGGGCAAATTTACGTGTGCGATTACATACGATTAATCAAGATTAATTATTACACAGCCTCTAATTAATTGGATAAATTTTTTTAATCGAGTCCCACCCCTAATATATATATGTAGATATATATGTAGATTTGTATATATATATGTGTATATACAGTATATATGTAGATATGTATATGTGTATATATGTATATATATTTATATGTATATGTATATATATGTATATATATATATATGAGATGTGTATATATATATATATATGTTTATATATGTGTGTGTGTGTGTGAGTATATATATATATATGCATATATATATTATATTATATTATATACAGTATATATATATATATATATATATATATATATACAGGTATATGCCAGCAACACTCATGACAATGACAAAACAATTACATTGTCAATCATGTTACGTTATTATTAAAATGTTTCCTTTTCTTTTTACTTCTCTGCTGCCAAACATGGGTATTTTTCAATATATATATATATATATATATAGAGAGAGAGAGATAGAGAGAGAGAGAGATATGACAACAACACTCATATCAATGACAAAACAATTACATTAACAATCATGTTACGTTATTTTTAAAATATTTCCTTTTCTTTTTCATAACTTCTTTAACACACTACTTCTCCGCTGCGAAGCGCGGGTATTCTGCTAGTACCTTATAAACAGTGGTAAATCTGTGAGATTAGGCATTCTAAGGCTACATATTAATAATACAATATGAGAAAGTAGAGCAATATATATTACTCTATCAATATAAAACACCCTTAAATGGATTAAATATGTTTAATAATAGATGAATGTATGAAATTAAAAGCATTTTAAGTCTGTAGTGGAGTTGAAATATATTACGATATCGTTCAAAAAGTCAAACCATTTTAGTTGGACATTCATTATGTCTGCTCCAATTCAGGACTCTGCTAGTGTTTTTTGAACTTGCTGCTATGATTCTCAGATTTCCTAACATTTTGAACTTAATTTTTTAAACTTTTTTTGTGACTTTTGTTTTTTTTTTTTATTTTCAAACCATTTTGCTGCCATTTTGGGTATCTTTCCTGGCAGCAAATTGCCTCTGGCAAAGGTACTGCATTCCTACCAAGGGACAACACAAAGTCTTGCAACATCACAGCTTAGTCAGCATATAAAATGGCAGTGCATGGTTCATGATCCAAGTTTGTGGATGAATATTCAGAAATGTCTTGTAGCTAGAAATAAAATTACTTTATTGAATTAGTACTTTGGCCGTTAATATTATGATGGTGAATTTTGGTTTATGCTTTGGGTTTTTGAAAATTGTCTGATTGACTTTCTGGTTTTGACTCTCCTTTGTTGGTTTGTTTATGAGTTCTCTCATTTATCTCCTGATCTTTTCTAATATTTCCTTTTGCCAAGCCAGTTTTCACCTTGAAAGAATTGAAAAATTCATTGTACAGATCAATCCATTAATACAGTTTTTTGAGACTCACAGAGTAACAAATAATATGAAAATGTGTTTAATCTAAAAAGTATTGGTTTAATTATATCCTTTCTTGTGACCCACAAAATGGATGCAATTCTGGCTATTTTAAAGAGTTTCTTGATTCATAGTTCCTTGCTCCTTTGGGTCTTATCTTGGTATCTAAGCTTTGCCTTTTCACAGAGGAACTGAACCTTCTTCATTACCTTTCGGTATCTCGGTGAAATATAATTACGGCATTCAAAACTTAAATACAAATGCCATTTGTAAATCAATTCTAATGATGCATTTGTCAGAATTTGTCAGTGTTATCACCAAAGGAGTTAAGAGTTAAGTTACATCATCCTGAGTAATGTTTATTATCTCTGGAAAAGAAATGGTTCACTCTGTACTCATATTGCAATGAATGTTAAAATGCTGTTAACTTAACCAAAGGATATCCAAACAAGTAAACTTCGATTACCATGTTGGATTTACAGACATAAAATGATGGACTTACTCTATTTCAATATCAATGCCTTTACATGTAAATATGCAGTACAACTGAGCAGATCTGGAGCCTCATGTATAACACCTTGCGTAGAATTCACAATAACATGGCACATGGGCAAGTCTACAAATGTGCATACACACAAAAAATTCAGATGCATAAAATTAAACTGTGCGTAAGCAAAGTTCTGTGCACTTTCAGTTTATAAATCCCAATGTGAATAAAAACTCATATGGATACAGGGACCATGTGCAAATTTAACAGTGTCAATAAAGCAGTTTTGCTGTTCTTTCTGCTTTTTTTATAAGATGCTGGGTCTATTGTATATTATTGGTAGTTTAATACAGATGTCCTTTGCAGGACTGACTAAAGCAAGAGGGACATATAGGAATGCTCTGACACAAGTGGCTTTCCAAAAATTGTGCTGTTGCGTGACATAAAATTGCTTCAGTAAAACAATATTTTTCCATCAGCTGAGTACATAAAATATCAAACGAATATTTATATTTTCCTACATAGTTTAAAAATTTCAACCATAATAACATATTTCATGTAATATGTATGTACTGTAAATGTATAATGGTGTGCCTGATTGATTATAAACCAATCCACATCAGCAGTCAGCACAGATTGTTTTAGTCCAGTGTGATCAGCTCTTGCACACAAAATGGAGGCACTTTATTCACTTCAGTATTGTTGTATGTGCATCTCCTCACCTGTCACTGCCTCTGCGCTTAATTGGTCTCTACCTTTTTGACCATCTCTTGTGTCACCTTTCACAGAGGGGTTTACATGGTATGGTGCAGACTTGTCTTTTTGGCAAGTAGCTTATTTGCCATGGAAAGTGAAAATATTGTCAGCAGGAATATTTCTCCTATTCTTAGTGAAAGCCTCAATGAGTCGTACAATAAGACTGTCTTTCTCTAGTAATCTAAGGGATTGTTCATCAAATAGGGAATCAAGTTTAATATACTATACAGTAATCCCTCGCTATATCGCGCTTCGACTTTCGCAGCTTCGCTCTATCGCAGATTTTATATGTAAGCATATGTAAATGTATATCGCGGATTTTTCGCTGCTTCGTGGATGTCTGCGGCCTTTTTATTTCTGGTACGTGTACTGTATATGCTTCCTCTGTTGGTTTGTCCATTTGAATACAAACAAGGGACACTATTGGCGGATGGCTGAGAAGCTACCCAATCAGAGTAGTTAAGCTCCTGGGTGCTGATTGGCTCTGCGACGGGGAGCGCAGAATTCGATTTCGCTTAAAGCCGGCATCTCGTCTTGCACATTCAGCTAATCAACGTGTTTCTTTGTGAAGTCGGCATCTCGTCTCGCTCATTCAGCTAATCAACGTGTTTCTTTGTGCGTACTGTAGTCAAGCCCTTCGTTATGTCTACAAAACGATCTGCTGCTGCTACTGCTTCTGGGGCCGTGCCCAAGCGCCAACGGAAGATGTTAACAATTGCAGAAAAGGTACAATTGTTGGACATGTTGAAATAAGGGAAAAGCTACGCTGCTGTAGGATGCCACTACGGCATCAACGAGTCCACGGTTCGTTATATTAAGAAGGATGAAAAGAGCATACGATCTACGGCCGCAGTGTCCTTTAACCAGGGCGCGAAACGAATTGTAAGTGGACGTAATAAGGCGGTAGTCCGGATGGAATCTGCTTTAGGCATTTGGATCGAAGACTGCCGGAAGAAAAACATCCCGTGGACACCAATATCATCCGAGAAAAGGCCAAGCAACTTTATGATAGGTTTGCGGATGCCGGAGATGCTGTAGACGACGATCCTCAACCTGGAACTTCTGCTAAATCCCCCAGCGAGAGCTCTGAATTTACTGCCAGCAAGGGCTGGTTTGAAAAATTCAAAAAAAGGTTCAACTTGGCCAGTGTGAACCTGCAAGGAGAGGCTGCCTCCGCAGACAAAGCCGCAGCCGAGAAATATGTCGTTCAAGGCGATCATTGAGGAAGGCAGATATCGGCCTGAAACTGTGTTTAATATGGATGAGACAGCCCTATTTTGGAAGCGGATGCCGTCTCGTACTTTTATCATGAAGGAGGAGGCAAAAGCCCCGGGGTTTAAGGCTCACAAAGATCGCATCACGCTGGTCATGTGCGCCAATGCTGCGGGCTTTATGATAAAGCCTGGGCTCGTTTATAAGTCCAAAAACCCACGGGCCCTGAAAAATAAGAATAAAAACCTGCTGCCTGTGTACTGGATGCACAACCCGAAGGCTTGGATTACGAAACGCCTAACGTCGGATTGGTTTCACCAATGTTTCATCCCGGAGGTAAAGATCTACCTGGCAGAGAAAGGGCTGGAGTTCAAAGTCCTTTTACTTCTGGACAATGCTGGAGGTCATCCCTTGGATCTTTCCTACGAAGGTGTAAAAGTAGAGTTCTTGCCAGCGAATACAACATCACTGATTCAGCCAATGGATCAAGGAGTTATCCGGGCTTTCAAGGCATTGTACACCATGAACAGCCTGCAAAACATGGTCGAGGCAATGGACACGGACGATGACTTTTCCCTGAAGGAGTACTGGCGTAAGTACGTGATCACATCGTGTATGGTGAACGTGCAGAAGGCCCTTAACGATATGAAGAAAGGGACGGTTAATGCCTGCTGGAAGAAATTGTGGCCAGAAGTTGTGCACGACAAGGGCTCTTCTGCAGAAGAAATTCAGCACTCGGCGGTTGACAAGACAGTCAGGCTGGCAAAACTGCTAGGAGGAGAAGGTTTCAACGACATGACCTGTGATGACGTCAACGAGCTGCTCGATGCCCACTCCGAGCCGCTGAGCGAAGAAGATTTGGCCGAGATGACCAAGTCAGCGAGCGAGGAAGAAGAAGACCCAGCACAGGAAGAAGACGACCCCGGCCTAACTCTTGAGCGTCTCACGACCATTCTACGTATGACAAAAGATCTACAGACATCAGTCGAAGAATGGGACCCGCAAATGATTCGTTCTTTGCAATTTAAAAATGCTATTGACGGCGCCACGGAAGTGTACAGGAACCTCTTTACACAAATGAAAAAGCAGCGCCAGCAACTGCCCATCACGATGTTCCTCACCCGCAAAACACTGCCTAGTATGCCTTCAGTGGAAGAAGAAAGTCCAGATGACGGTGGCGGTGCTACACAGTCGCCTGAAGGGGCTCCTTTAGAACAGCTGTGACAGTGCAGTAGATGTCATCGTTATAGGACAAGTCGTCGTGTCATTGTTGGTGAGTACCCATAACTAATTTTCTACATACTTAGTACATGTATGTATGTTTATTGTAACTGTACACACATTTTTATACGATTTTTCTTGCATTGTAGGTATTTTTTGCCGGTGGCCTGTCTATTGTAATGGTTGTAACATCTGTGATATAGGAGACGCTCCACAGTATCTTTAAAATAACATTTTGGTTTTATGTACTGCTTTTACATGTTATATATTTTTCACTTTCTATTTTTATTACCTAATCAATTACAATATATTTAAAACTGTATTACGTATTAAATAAAACTCCTCAGTGATATACGATACGTACGTTTGTGAGTACTGTAGTACTGTGTATAAACAGTGTGTTTACATACATAATTTCAATGAATCTTACCTAATAACTAAGAGAATATAACGGGTTTATGCTGTATAACTGTGTGGGGAATATTTATAAACAGTGTGGGAGAGTTTAGAAGGGCTTAAAATATATAAAAACTAGCAAAATACCCGCGCTTCGCAGCGGAGAAGTAGTGTGTTAAAGAAGCAATGAAAAAGAAAAGGAAACATTTTGAAAATAACGTAACATGATTGTCAATGTAATTGTTTTGTCACTGTTGTGAGTGATGAGTGTTGCTGTCATATATATATATATATATATATATATATATATATATATATATATATTTACACACACACACATAAACATATATATATACATATCTATACATATACACATATATATACACACACACATATATACATACATATATAT
>JANRMT010062791.1:50823128-50851903 GCA_026402145.1 Polypterus bichir lapradei | reverse complement strand
TATTTATATATATGTGCTTCCATTTATATGAAATATTCTGATCAAGCACTGCTGTTACCTGATGAGAACTACGAATGAGGCCTTGCTGGCCTGTTCTAATGGGGCCCTAGAATCCATGATACATTATTCAGCAGCTAAAGTAATCTGAGTTAAGGTTTAGCAGTTGATTAAGTGAGTAACTGAGTAAGAATACAGAAGAGACTCCTCAACTCCTGTCATGTTTCCTAAATCTAACTTTTCCCAGTAGTTCTAGCATCATTCATTTTAGTATTGCCTATGTGCTTATTGTATTATATAATGCACTTCAAATTTTATCAACAGCATCATTTAAACTTTAAAAATTGTGCTAAAGATTGTGTAAGTTTAAGATGTTTATTACAGAGAACATACAATGAATGGCACCATTTTCAAAACCTGTCATTTAACGGATGATTTCATTATATTATTCGTAATTTGATTTTGCACTTACTGTGCCTAAAACCAGTTTACATTTTCTTTATATCCATATTCTAATGCAGTGTTTCCGAACCCATGCATTGCAACTGAAATGGGTTGTCAGCTAAAGTTAATATAACTAAATAAATAAAATCAGCCATTGATATAATGTTTTAGGGGGCTACTAATTGCAAATTTTCAGTTTTTGTTCTCAGAATGAATTTATGAGTTAAGCAGAAAAGTAAAAAGAACAATATTTTGGACTTTGACCTGCACCTCACCTATGGTTAAAACAGTAAAACAATTTTATGAAGGCCCTTTACCATACTCCAGTATTGAGCTTTAGTTAATCTGGTCAAAGTGCCAGGCTAAATGAAGCTGAAATGCATTAGTGAACATGTGGTAATTATATGCTTTTGATTGTCTCTCTATCATAATAAAAAAAATCCTGGGACAAGACAAGACTTTTTAGCCTGGGATGAGACATGACTATTTCAGAGAGATATTTTCAAGTGCTGTGAGACAAGACTTTGTGCGAAGAGATTTAATCATGCCCAGGGCCGGAAATAAAAGACAAAGAGTAGATGACAAAGTAGAACATCGTAAAGAATTCAAAAACGTTGGTGTAATACACATGCAAAGCAGGTTAGAGATAATGAAAGTACTAAAATTCGAAAGTCGCAAAAAAATTATAGTATAGATCGCATTAGTGCAAACAAATGGAAATTATTACTTGGTGAAATAACAAAACAGTGAAAAGAGATTTAATATATTGTTCGGATTTAAACTTTAAGTCAGAGATTTGCAGGTCGTCTCATTTGTGTTGCCATCAGGGAAAAGTAGTGTTTCTTCCTCCCAATGAAGTGGAGTATCTGTGAGAATTAAAAGATGTGTTCGTTTGGTGTAAGTGAAATCCACATATGTGAGCGGCAAAGATGCGAAGTGGCTCACACGTAGCACAGGCCAGTGGGGTTGGCGAGAGAAGCGAGCAGGGGGCAAAACCCCCTAGTTTTATAAAAATCAATCGATCTTTCTTAATTTTCTTACATCCTATCAGAGAGAGAGAACAAAATACTTAATCCAATCAAATTCTTTAATAAAGCTGAACTAATTTATATGAAGTGTTTATATATTTTTTAATAATGATCAAAAATAGAACTGGCGATTTGCTGAAATTAAAAGACTTGCCTTTCCCTTACAGATTAAGAATATCCTTGTGTTACCCTGCCATAAGTGAGGTATGTACATGTGTGCAATAACGGGATGAGGTGGCTTGTCTCATTATTCAAAAGTGTGATTAAAAAATTCAGAAGAACCTGCAGCTCATTGACATTACATGAAGCATTCTGAATACTAACAATGCTGTTTAATTCCAATTAACATTTGTTGGTACTCCTCCATGAAAACAGAAGAACGCACAATTGACCCTGAAATAGCTTAAAACTGATTAAGTAATTGGCACCCATCATTTTTATTCTGTATTTAACAAAAATCAGACTTTGCTTTAGAGTTTTGATTCAACATAATATTTCAAACAATAACACAAATGAAAATTAGCAAAATTTGTTGGCTTTAGATGCTGGGGCGGACGGCCAGGGCCCAGGACATCTCCACACTGGGAGGACTGGGGGAGCAAGCGTGGCCAGAGCATTACCTCCCTGGAGCACTAGATGGCAGCCCCCCTGGGTTACAGCAATGCCTACGACTCCCACAGGGCTCCATGGGAGTTGGCGGTGCTACAACAACTGCTGAGCCGTCATGGGCAGTTGTTCCGCCACACCCAGAAGTGCTACTGGAAATGCGTCATTAAACATCTGGAGCACTTCCGGGTGCCTTATATAAGTGGCCAGAAGACACTAATCGGTGAGCCAGAGTCGGGAAGAGGGAGATGAAGCTTGCCAGGAGGAGTGGAGGAGAAGAGAAGAGGGAAGTTAAACGGAGAAAAATTGTGTATTGTTCTGTGCTTGAGACTGTGTTATACTTGTGGAGAACTGGGAAGGTGTTTCCCACAAGGGAAAGAGAAAACAAAAATCCCTGTGTGCTTTGGAGTTGTGTCTCTGTGTCTGTCTGTGCCAGGTTGGGGCAGCTGTGCCCACCTTGGATGTCCACATTGCAATCACTGCAAACAAGCAATTCATGTAGCTCTCAATGTAACTTCTGCACCTGTCAACAGGGAGTTTGGCCCACTCTTCCTGAGCAAACTGCACCAGCTCTGTCAGGTTTGAAGGATGTCTTCTCCAGATTGTATATTTCAGTTCTTTCCATAGATGTTCGATAGGATTCAAATCAGGGCTCATAGAGGACCACTTCAAAATAGTCTGATGTTTTGTTCTTAGCCGTTCTTGGGTGCTTTTAGCTGCTCATTTAGGGACATTATCCTGTTGGAGGATCCATGACCTATGACTAAGATGGGGCTTTGTGACACTGAGCAGTACGTTTTGCTCCAGAATGTCTTGGTAGTCTTG
The DNA here is from genome assembly GCA_026402145.1 of Polypterus bichir lapradei. Lineage (NCBI taxonomy): Eukaryota > Metazoa > Chordata > Cladistia > Polypteriformes > Polypteridae > Polypterus > Polypterus bichir. The sequence continues at coordinate 50,849,003 of JANRMT010062791.1, read as the reverse complement.
AGATTTCATTGTTCCCTGCACTGACTCGAGGCACTCCATGCCAGATGCTGCAAAGCAGCCCAAAAACATAACTGACTTACCTTCATTTTTCACAGTAGGTGTGATGTTCTGATTTTTAAATCTGTGGACATAGAGCTAATGTGACTTGCCAAAAACCTCCAGATTTCTGTCATTTCATTGATAGCTTGTCAATATATGATTTAGCAAATTCCAGTGTGGCGTTTTTATGTTTTTCTTTCAACAGTGAAATCCTCCTGGGTCTTCTTCCATTGAACCCTCTGTCACTCAGGAAGACAATCAGACAATAATGGACCTTGACCTTGGAGTTCAGTTTGTATCACTTTGGAGGTTATCGTTGGCTTTTTGTTTACTGTTCCCACTATCCTTCTGCCCACATCCAGTGAGGTTGGCTATAGTCACATGGATCTTAACCTTAATATATATTTGTCGCAGGAACTTCAAACTGCTTGGAGATGGTTTTATTGACTTTGCTTTTAACATGCTTGTCTATGATTTTTCTTCTCAGTCAACTCTCCTTTGTTTCTTCTGGTCCATGTTCAGTGAGGAACACAAGATAATAAACAGGCTGAATGACTGATTGCGTGATTGGAAATATGTGTGATACTAATTAAAGACAACAGCTTGAAAAATCACTCTAATACAATTATTTATGATCTTTTCTAGGGGTATCAACAAATGTGTCCAGGCCATTTTAGAATATCTTTATACAATAAGCAGTAATTTATCTGTTTGGATCTGTTTGCTTTGCTTTGCTCAACATATCAAAGGCATGCAGGAATACATGGGACAAGTGCGTTTCATTTTTACACTTTTTGGGAGGCATACAGCACTTTTTCCAATGAGCTGTAAGGGTGCCAACAAATTTGTCCATGTCTTTAAGAAGTAAATAGCAAAAGCAACAGAAATGTAGGAGTGATTGGAGCCCCAGTTGGAGAAACTCCATATATGTTAGTGATACAGGAAGATAAAACGGAGGTTCTCCAAGTCACTGTTTTGTCCTAGAATGGAGTGTTTATGAATTCTTTTTCTGTTTTGGTCATGAGAATGGCCCCAGTTATTGCAGAAATCCTTTCAAAGAGAGCCATATATGGCATTGGGTGTGACATTGGATAGAGAGTTAGGCAATGCCAGCTGGGGTCACAGTTCTTCTTCCGGGTCAACAACATTAGAACTGTAAAAGAAACAAAAGAACACGTGACATCTCTGGTCTACCCTAGTACCATGCCCTGTTGGTGTGTTAGTCCTAGGGTGTTTGAACTGCTAACCAAGCCCCTGACACCATGTTTATGTAGCACCATCTTATGTGTATGTAGAATATGAAGTCAAAGAGTGCTGTATGAACTTTACAAATTGTCTCCATGGAGTCTTTGTCCCAATATAGTATTTCATCTGTATAATTCTGTTAAAGGGATTTTTTTTTCAATAAACTTCATAATATACTTCTCTTTACCTAATGGATACAGATCAATGGCATTTATGTCTCACATCATGAAGACATTTGGAAGGCTGGCCCTAAATTATATGAGTTATCTTGTGGTAAACCACATGAGCCCAGTGCAGTCTGTCTATTGGACAAAGATTTGAGTGGAGGATGAAATTATCTGTCTTCTCCACAAATCCCGTAAATGCCTGAAATGACTCTATTCTGTTGGGCCCCTGAGCAAGGCCCTTAATATGCATTTTCTCCGTCCTGGGTATGACATTAATCTGCATCTAGCCCTGCAAGTAGGCCCTCCAACCTGCAGGGACAAACCTGGGGGTTGGTGGCAGTATTGGCACTCCATCCACCATAAAAACCTCACACTGTTCCATTCCATCTGAACTAGTGTGGTGCTGAGGTGTCACTCATTGTATGGCTGCACTCAGGTCCTAATCTGGGGCTCCTCAGTTGATTTGTCATGTGGTTCGTGCAGCAATGTGATGTACCAGCACGTGCTCCTAACCATACCAACCAACCCCCAAGGTTTATTCTCACCTGGACCAAGCTGAGAGCACTGTGACAATGATGGTTTTTGATTTCTCCAGTGCCTTCAGTACCATCCAGCCATTCCAGTTAAGGGGTAAACTCAGAGATATGAAGGCAGATAACCCTATGGTGTTTTAGATAATGAACTGTCTTTTGGGCAGTTTGTTTGTCTCAAGGACTGTATTCAAGATATGGATCGATTTTGCACATAAATGATGTATTGATAAAGGGGATGAGACAGAGTATAGGAGTTTATTTCTTGGTGCAGAAAGAATTGTCTTCTGCTCAACATCAGCAAAACCAAGGAACTGGTTATTGAATTCCATCATACCAAAGAGCTTCTACATTGGGTCAATATTCACAGAGTGGATATAGAGATGGTGCATTGCTATAAGTACTTGGGCATCCACATCAGTGACAGCCTGATCTCAGTCTCATAACACAGAGGGATTATATAAGAATGGGCAGAGCAGACTCTTTTTTCTTAGGAGACTGCATACCTTTAATGTGGGTAGTGACATCCGTCTCATGTTCTATAAATCTGTGTTAACCAGTGTGATTTTTCACCCCTTAGTGCTGGGCCAGTAACATCACTTTAAGAGAGACCCACCAAATCAACAAGCTGATTAAAAGCACAAGTTCAGTTATGGGATGCACTCTGGACCCCTTGGATGTCTTAGCAAAAGTGAGAATTGAAACAAAACTGAGTGTCATTACGATCAATGCTGCACATCCTCTACATGACATACTAACACCGAGTACTTTCAGTCAACAAATTATTCAGCAGAAGTGTGTAAAAAAATGTTACCGGAGCTCCTTTATACCAACAGCAATACGTTTGCATAATGCCTCACTGTGACCGGGACTGCGAAGTCAGAAGTTTTCTTTCTTTCTTTAGTCATTCAAATAATTCAAACTAAGTAAAATGGAAGGGGACTTGTACTCTAGATATGTGTGTGTTATTATAGCTCAATCATACTGGGTATACTGCATTTCTTGCATTACTGACTTGATTGAATGAAGACCACACAATTTTAATGTTTTATTTTTCAACAGATGTCCTTTTTTCACCATTCTAGCTACAATATGTTAGCATGCTTTACTACTTTTTTTTTATAATAGCAGCTATTTCAAACATTGGTATTGCCAGGGTGCAGTCTTGCCTTATGTAATATACTTGGCTCATTTCAGCCCTCGGAAGGATTAAGTGCTTTCAAATAATGGATGAATAGAATATAAAAATGCACTTTTGTTATTCAATCTATAACAGAAGCTAGCTAGAACACTACCTAGCAAATGCTCCTAATACTACAGAGACAACTTCAACTAAAACATCAATATCAAGCCCTGTATGTAATTCAACAACAATTATACACCTAATTCATCACTAATTGACTGCTTGCTTTCCCTGATGGTACATTTCTAGGTCAGTCTTCCTGAGCTTGTCTAATTATTGCTTTTTAACTGATCATTTACAACTGCTGCTGAGATGCGCTGCCAAACTCAGCATTCATGAAAAGCAAGGTTATTTGGTGGGTTTTTAATTTGCACTATGAAACAGTGTGGCCTTCCGCTAAAGCACAAGTTTCCCTGTTCAGTCATCACCTCCCACTTACTATTTGACCCTGAGCAAGTTCCTTAATGGGCCTGTGTTCCAAAAGTTAAAACAAAAACAGAACACAAAGAACTGGTCTTTATCATCTGCACTCCTAAGCAGCATTCTGATGTCATTCACACAGGTGGCATGTAAAAATAAAGATTGCATGTTTAAAGATTCTCATTGGTTTAATTTTAGAGTGCACTGCAATATCATACACTTGACCACTCAATTCCCAATGCTGACCCTTTGTGTGACCCCAACCAAACTGCTTAACCTGCCTGTGCTCCAGCTATAAAAAAACAGATGTAAACAGTTGTAATATGGATCTTTGCTTTTATAGTGCTTTGAGAAGGTGCTTGCAACAGAAGGGCTCTGAATAAATAAAAGATTGCATGTATACAAATTAAAATGATAGGAATGAAGAAATGCTAATTAGACACAATTCTGGCAGTCAAGACAGAGCAGTTTCATTGCTTCTAGGTAACTTTCCAAGTGTGTTTAACTAACACAGAATAAATAGTCAGTTGCCTGAATCTACTGACAAGGTAAGGCATTTTTAAGCAATAGATCTGGATAACCAAAAGCACTGTGCATTTTATTTTGTGGATTTCAGTATACTACTTTTAAGAAAAATATATACTTTAATGCAAAATCTGGGTATCAAAGAAGAGCAAATATAGATGATGTCCCAATCATATCATTAATTTAAAGAATCTGACAAGTGTCATTTAGGCAGTTGTTAAAACTTTCAGAATTTTGTTGCAAGGTGTCAGCGATTATTAAGATAAATTAAGTTCTCTCGGGGTCTAAGGTGAATTCATACAATTGATTTCCTACAGTGTGATCAATAATTTATCGACAAGTCAGTAAGTAAATGACAAAACAAAGAGCAAAAATCAATAGCATCAAGTCAAAGGCCAAATCAATCGCTGAAATTCTCATTAATGTGTACAGTAATGGTTTTACTCACTTTGATACAAAATAACAGAGTTTTGTTGATCTTCATGTTCATTCATTAAGGACAAAAGGCCAAAAGTCAAAGATTCATGATGATTTTTAACCAGATTCTTTTTTTCTGAAAAGGGACTTTGATGTAAAGAAATCTGTATTGTTGAATGACACAGGCTAAAATTCTGAAGTCACAGAAGTTTGAAACTACCCCCTAGGCCATCTCTATAAAACTGTAAAACTGACATTTAATGAGAATGTAACTGAAATAGATAGATATGAAGTTCATCTTTATTTCAACTTTACTGTAAAGCAGGATTAAATACATTATCAAATAATATGTTCCCTTCCTACTTCAACCAGATGTTTTACTGTGGGAATATTGTAACGCTATAATTTTTATCTCAATTTCCATGTACACTAAATATCTGTCATTTACCCTGGGGGTTTAGGCATCATTGTTCTACAGATGCTTTGTTCAATAAAATATTCATGTTTAAATTCTACTATACAAGTCAAGAATTTTTGGAAACAAAATTCTGCCAAAATTGTGTATTAAATTAAATTTTATAGGATTAGCAGTAATTGGAAGGTCAGAGGTTCAATTCACATGAAGTAATTGTGGTTTTTCATCCATTAGAGACTCCAATTGGTGTAAAGAGCTTTGAAACCGTCAGTTTACACAAGAAATTTTGAGACAGAGAGTGAGAAGATACTTGTAAGGGCTAAGGGGTGTATAAAAAACTGACCAGGGCCTTGTATGCAGAAGTTTGTTGTTTTTTTTTTTGTTTTTTTTGCTGTATCCCCACTTAGAATATTCCAGAAAAGAATGGACTATCCGGTTTGTACATGTTCTAGTCAAATGTTATATTATTTCCTTCTTTGCAACTTTTTCTTGAGTATGTGGTTCTTGGGGATGCTAAATCTCATACCCACACTGACACCTGTGGGGTCCCACAAGGATCAGTTCTTGGGCCGACCCTTTTTAATATCTATATGCCACCCCTGGGTCACATCATCCGCAGGCATGGAGTTTCATTCCGTTGCTACGCGGATGATACGCAGCTCTATGTGAGACTGGATTCGACTTCTTTTACACCTCCATCAACTCTTTCCTCCTGCTTGGATGAGATTGAGGCTTGGATGTCCAATAACTTTCTTAAGCTGAACAGCACCAAAACCTAAGCTCTTTTAACTGGTACCCCCCATCAACTTCGTTCCACAGTACAGTAAATTGTATTTCCTTTTCTGGTCATACCATTACTTTCTCCCCTTCTGTTACTAATTTAGGTGTCAAATTAGACTCCCATTTGTCATTTGATACACATGTCCATCACCTCTGTAAAATTGCTTTCCTTCATTTTCGAAACATAGCCAATCTAAATTTTCTGTTTTGGAAAGCTTATTAACAAAATTGCCTCTAATTATTGTTTTATCTTGTGGCTTTGTTTATTTTTTTATGTAGCACTTTGAGATTTACTACAAATGTAAAGTTCCTTATAAATAAAATGAATTATTATTATAACAAATGTTGTAACAACTTACCAGGATGGATGGTGAAGAAGCATCAGCTCAGGTACTGTCACGTCTATTAACTGTTTTGGTGCGTTGTGCTGCTGCTGTCCCAGCTTCCGTCTTAACAGTGCCATGACCTTGGGGACACCACTAAAATAACAAAATTCTCTAACGCCTATGTCTTCCACTCTGCCTCCTTTCATTCTTTGTCCATGTCCTATTCTGTTTTACTCTCTTTCTCTCCTAGTTATGATTTACTGTTAATAATGTTACTGTTAATTATGCTTTCTACACTGTTACTCGTAATAATGCTTTCTACACTCTTCTATCCATTGCTGTTTTACTCCCAGTTGTTCTAACTCCAGACAGCCTCTTCATGCCAACTAGTCCCTTTTAAAGCACTCTACTAACATCACAATGAGTGCAAGGGAAGGGAACATTTGCCCCATTTTATTTCCAGCTCCCTCCACCTTCACTCATGCTGCTTTCCAACTGCCCAGCATCACAATATTATCATATACAAAGCCAATTTCAAAGCTGCATTCAGAGAAGGAGAGAACATCCAATCACAGTCATGGGATACTAAATAACACTTGTTAATTGGCAAGTGTAACATTTCTAACCAATCAACACAAAACATAATTCGGCGGTCATCAGCTTCAGACTGACTCATTATGCCAACTATAAAAATAGAGAATCTAAATAAATAAATAAAACAAGACTACCAAGTATTAATGAATAAAATCTTTTATTAACAGTGTCAAAATTAGAATGTACATATAGAACATTTGAACAATCAAGATGAAAGCAGGCCATTAAGTTTAAAAAGGCTCTTCTTGGTACTGTGCACTTAATTCTTTGCAAATAACCTCAAGTATGTTTTTGAAGGTCCATACAATTCTACTGTCTTACCACATTATTTGATAGCATATTCCAGGCATCTACAGCTCTCTGTGTGAAGAAAACCTTCTTAATGTTTGTGTGAAATTTACCCTTAACAACTTTCCAACTGTGTCCCCAAGTTCTTGAAGAACTCATTTTTAAGTAACAGCCTCGATCCACTGTACTAATTCCCATCATAATTTTAAGTGCTTTAATCATATCCCCTCTTTTACTTAAACTGAAAATGTTCAACTCTTTTAATATTTCCTCACAACGTATCCCCTACAGTCCTGCATTCAGCGTAGTTGCTCTTCTCTGGACTCTTTCTGGCGTTGCTATATCCTTTTAGTAGCCTGGAGACCAAAACTGCACACAGTACTCCAGATGAGGCCTCACCAGTGTGTTATAAAGCTTGAGCATAACCTCCTTGGACTTGTACTCTACACATCATGCTATATAATCTAACATTCTGTTAGTCTTCTTAATGGCTTCTGAACACTGTCTGGAAGTTGATAGTGTAGAGTCTACTACAACACTTCAATCCTTCTCATAAGGAGTATTTTCGATTTTCTGATCTTCCATTGTGTATTCAAACCTACCATTTTTACTTCTTATGTGTAATACTTTACATTTACTGACATTAACTTTCATCTGCCACAAATCTGCCCAAGCCTGTATTCTCTGCAAGTCCTTCTGTAATGATTCAACTGATTCTAAATTATCTTCCAATCCACCTATCTTGGTATCATCTGCAAACAGCCTGCTTGTTATTTACATTCCTATCCAAATTTCATTTGGCATCACTAGTAGAATATTTTGGTTTAAATAAAAAATGAATAAATAAATGTTTTAAGAAATATGTGACATTAGATAACAAATAAATACACAAAGTAGCATGTGAGCATTAATAATTACATATGTGTTGAAATATGACTTTTGTTGTTTGTTTCTTTTATGCATTTATATATTTTTTTTTGTACATTTATTTCAGTGACACCATACACAGCACGATATGAAAAGTGTTGCTTTCACCCATCAAAGTTGATAGGCTCTAGCAATCACTGTATTTTGATTAGTAGAGGGGGCATACATCTGTGGCCATCAAGTGTTACACTTATAGGCAGGCACCACATATGGCCTGCAGACTCCTAAGAGAGTGATGAATTCAGAGCTTCCTGAATTAAAGTAACAGCATCTTGCAGTAATTTTTTTGCACTTGTATGTATCAATATACACTCCCAGTCACAGCTATGAGTATGTGCTTTGCTTGCCTAGGTGAATCCTGTGGCTCATAGGCATGTGCAAAGTTGTAATTGTGTATGTCTCCACAAATAAAGTTTCACTAATCAAAAACAGTACTCACAAGAGCCCACCCTCTCAACTCTAACGGGTGAAAATCACAGGTTTAATTTCAAGCTGTCTCTCTCGTCTGTTGCTTGCAGTATCACTGAAATTGTGAGCTTTGCACGTTCCTCCAGTGTCACCAAGGGTTTACCTTTGGGTCCTCTGGTTTTCCTCCCCATATTCCCAAAGATGTACAGGTTGGGTTAATTGGTGATTCTTTATTGACACTCTCGGTGTGTTTGTGTGAGTGTGTCCTGGGATGAACTGGTGCTCGTGCCTTGCTCCAGATGCTGCAAGGATGAGCACCAGCCTCCTGCAAACCTGAAATGGGTTAAGCATGTTTAAGAATGTTACAGAAATTTGCAGTGTAGCCACAAATAAAAATCATGTTTTGTTTTTATGTAAAATTCAATTTTAATGGCCTTCAGAATTTAGTTTTCTTTCAGAAATGTAGTTTTTTTTTCCTAATGAATAGTTTTCACTTGAAACATGTTGGCATATTCGAGATTTTCTGTTCCTTTTATATACACACCTTGAGACTGCTTCCGTCAGATACTTTTGATGGCCCATGAGGTATAAAGTAGCAAACCGTAATTGCATTTTTCCAAAAATAACTCCGAAAATGAAAATAATATCGCTGTTTGGGGGAAAAGCTTAAATAGGCATCTCCCTGTGGAAGTAACAATTATACCCCAAACTTACTTAGAACTTTGATACATAATTGTCTCTGATTTTGCCCACATTTTAAAAATATTATTTTGAAACAGCAAAGTATAGACTGCACAGATCTGGCTTAAAAACTATACCAAAAGTGTAAATACATTTTCCAATAAAATATCAATGATTCAATTATATTATCCATAAAAGCTTTCATGGTTTTGTGTTAATTTTAATTTCTTTTTAATTTAGTTTTATGCAACTTTACAAAAGTTAACCAATAGCTTTTAATTATTATATGACTAGTAAACAATTGTAAACATGCATTCATTACCTTTATGATTCTGCTTTGATGTACAGTATTTATTGAACCTGCTTTGTCTTTTTTTCAGGGAGTACAGCATATCTTGAAAAGTCTGGTCATCAGCCCTGGACTGCACAGCAGTACATCCCAGGGACTATACAATTTCATCAATAATGAAAGGTACTTATTGTCACTGAAAGTTTCTTTATTGTACATATTTACATATTCTATTTGGAATCTCTTGATAATTCACTCAAAACTTTTACATTTCTGTGTGTTATTTTCTTCATTGTATCTAAGGTAATTCTCTCATCAATGTCCTTCAAGTCAGTTCAAGATACCCAGAGGAGCTGAGATTTGCACAGTACTCCACTATTTGAAAAAGACTGGAACATCTAAAAATAGACTTCAATACATCTGCTAGACTAGATTCACAACTATCTTGCCAAAAGTGAATACAAACCATAGTTTTCTGAAGGTCACACTTACTTACTATCGAAATGCTGTGGCCAGTATGCAAAACTTGGTTAATTATTATGTTTAAAGCTTTGTTTATATTTTTTAATGCAAAATGTAGAATTTTTAACCATGATAAGCAATAATGAACAGCATATTCTTAACATATTTTCATGAATATGTAACTTTAGCTTAGGATACAAAACTTACCATAGTATTTTGAAAAAAACTAATTATGTGTTTACATATGAAATAACTGAATAAGGCAACTGAATGTACTAATCAGCATATAACTGTTATCATTAATCCTTCATAATAGGCTAGTAATAAAGAAGCTGCTGTATTTAAATTTGATCACTTCAGCACTCAACCCTTCTATGTCTATGTTAAGCCTGAGATCAAATCCTGGTTTCATGGGATGTGTGGTGTTTCTGGGTACCTTCTATGTTTGCATGAGTTTTCCTGTAGATATTCCTATTTTCTTTCCACATATTAAGTGCTCCACTGACAGACTGAGGAGATCGTTCCTCCCCCACACTATGCGACTTTTCAATTCCACCCGGGGGAGTAAATGCTAACTTTTTTCATTTTTATTACTATTTAATTTAATATTGTTTCTTTGTATCAGTATACTGCTGCTGGATTATGTGAATTTCCCCTTGGGATTAATAAAGTATCTATCTATCTATCTATCTATAAGTCACACAACTTAGGTCGACTGATCATCAGTGAGTTTGTATGGATGTGGGAGTCTGCCTTACCAAGCAGGATTTGTTCTTGCTCTGTTCTTGATGCTGGTGGGGCCTTTTCCAGTCCCTACAACCCAGAACTAAATTAGACTTTCAGAAAATGGATAGATGAATAAATGTGTGTTCCTCTCTCGTGTTGTATTATTACTTTTATAAAAAAAAAGAGCTTCATCACAGTGTTACTGTTTGTGCCAAAGGTAAAACTAACTACTGCACTGCCATGCTACCCTTAAAGTTCAAAGTGAAATAACACTGAACAACACACTACCATTTACATAACCTAAACCCAAGTTTGTATGTGATTAATTTAAAAAAAGACACACAAGGAAAAACAACACTGTATGCTTTCCTTATTTCATGGTATTAAATATAAAAATAAATCACACACTGCAAAAAATGCATATGCAAAAACTAGACAAAAAAACTTTAAATGGAGTTGTTTTTGCTTTTATTTAGGAAAAAATCTGACAATGGGGTAAGCACAATTTACTTGACATGATTTCTTAAAGCAAACTAAATACTCATAAATACAATTTTTTGATAAGTCAGTAATTCTTAATGTCATGATATAAATACTTTTTCAGTTGCTTAGATTTCATTTTTGCACTGCACTTGGTAAGTTCTAGTTATAAAATGGAAAGTGGAAAGGGTAGTTTTCATACTTTTTATCAATTAAGCCCTAATAAAGTAAAGAGTTTTGCAGATTTATTTTGGTTATATTATTAAGGAAATAATCTATCATTCAAGATGCAATCCATCATCTGTCCAAACTTTAGTCATTTGTTCTCTTAGATTATAAAGTTGCTTTATATTTTTCATCCCATCCAATTTATACCCCAACTATTAAATAGTTTGTTTAACAGATAAAAGATTTTGCTTACCTGACATGTGTGCAAGATGTTTCATTCTCTTAGTAGAACTCATTTAAAGCCTTTACTTTGCCAAAGAAGTCCTCAAGGTGTACGACGGACACTGAAGAATCCAAAGCTTCATACCTGGAAAAGATGAAAAATCCACCCATGGTAGAAAAAAATCTCTTGATTGCCAGTATGCAAGTTTACTTTACCAAGCTGAGGTCAGAGATTGCCAGTATCAAGCAACCCAAGATTAAAAATGAATTTCTGTCTCCAAATTCCAGTATCTCCAGTGTCTTCTAAAAACCTCAGATCTTCATTAAGAAATCCCAACCATCAATTTACTCAGTTTAACTTTGTGCATAGGTTAAACTTTATCCCTTTTAAGTACATGTAATGGGCCTCAGCCCAGATCTGCTCTGTCAATTCTACCCACATTATGTCCCAGGGACGTTACGTTCATGTATTGCTTTTGTCCTCCTGTTCCAACGTTCTGGTCTTTAATCTGTTGCTTGCTCTATTTACTGCTTACAACATATTCTAATAAATTTAGAGCTTTCAGGCCTCACTCTCTTTGTGCACCAGTGTAAATTCTTATGTTGTAGACTGAAGAAACCCAAAAATGGTTAAACTGATGAACTGGTAGTCTACTCTTTTGAATCTTTTGGAGCTGTCTACATCACAAATCATTGAAGTATCCAATGACTACATGCATGACTGAGATTCTGTTGATTCTAAACTTAAATCTTTTATGACCACAAACTTTTGATGTAGTTGGTCCCGTGGTCAAGTGCAGTGGTGTGGTTTATGGTGATATGATGCAGAAAATGAGACAGGTTTTGGAGGGATAGGTGTGCGATGATGCAGGTTCCACTTCATGCAACCATCTCCTTTTTAGGAACGCTTAAACCCGACATAGCTGGTAATGTAACCGGATGAGCTGATCAGTGAGGACACAATGAAGCAAAGGGATGATGCAAAAAAGTGCAAGACTGCTTTTATTTAAAAACAGTCAAAACAAAGTGTTCAAATAAATAGTGCAGTGCTTCAAACATTATTAAAAAAATAAATAATCCATTAAAAAGGTAAAAATCCCAGGTGTTAAAACAAGGCTAAAACGAGATTAAAATCCTTCTGACAACATTGGGGTCACACCAGCCAAGCTCTGCTTATTCCCAGTCTCTCCAGCTCACCCAAGGTATATTCAGTGGGAGAGACGTCAGCCACCACGGTCCTCATTCTACCGAGCCCCGTCATGGCTGCCTCCACTGGCGTCTACCTGACCACTAGGGATCGGTTGCCCTCCCGTCTTCCTTCTCGCTTTCTAAGGGGGACAACAGGCACATTTCTCATTCTATGCTCATCTACTTTTGTAGGCAAACTGGAATCAGTCCTCACTGGCTGTATGACATGTTGGCATGGAACTTGCTCAGCACAGAAGAGCAAATCACCACAGAGGATATTGATATTGACATGAAACATTACAGGCTGTCCTCGAGTACATTACACATATGCACATGCAGTACAGTCACTTTTGTCACTGCTCCATTCTGGCAAACAGTACAGCATCATTAGGACTCACATAATTAACATTCAGGGACAGTTCTTATACACTGCATGTGCTTGATTGTTTCTTGCATATATGTCGCACTCACTGTTTGATGTTGAATTCATTGTCTTTTGTGTTATTGTTATTGTATTGCTGTTAATATGCTATGGGAGAAACTCAACAAAGAATTTCATTCTACTGTTTACAAATGAGAATAAACTTGAACTGAACCAAACTGAACTTAGGGTTGTGGTCACAGGATATTCATTCTCCATTGACCAATCAGACTTAAAGTTGGTCTTTGATATTATAGAGCAATGTCTGAATTCACAAAGGCAAACAATTTCACACTATTTAATAATGGTTTAAAAAAATCTTATTCCCTGAAATCTTAAATTAGGAAAGAATTGCTTTCTCCAAACTTATAGGATTTTACACGTTTTCATGAATGGCAATAGGAGACATTTTTTCTTTAAACTGGAGATTCTGTGTGTTTTCCCAGGCAGTCCATAATTTATGATTGTAAAAGCTCATTTGTACGTGGACAGAGGCAGCTGCAGACACAGTTGCACACAGAAGATGTGCATCCTGGTTTGTTCATAGTTTAAGTTTTAGCATGGCAGAGCACAACACTGCATGATTGCAGAATCCCTGGCTTTTCCCCCCAATGTTTGTTTTTTCTTTGCCTTTACATATTGTAGAGATTTCCATTTCTGCCTCCACAAAATTTCATCTTTGCCTAGGATCTGAGCAATTTCTTGCCATGAATCTGTGGATATCTTGTTGTGTGCTTTTAATGTTGAATCGTGCAGGTGCAGAAAGTGACACTTCACACAACTGTTCCTCCAATGAGCCTAGTGTCTGCATAGTAAACGGGCACAGGTGTGCCACGTGGTTACAAAATTATGGAGGCATGCGTGCCAGGCCTAATTAACGACATTTATGTCACATTCACCCTAGTGGACCCTTGCAGCAACGTAGACTTGTCAAGTAGAAACAGGACTTAAGAGTCCACATTTTAAATTTGACAGGATGAAGTGTAAATGACTGTACTAGATTAACAACTTTATGCAGTTCCAGAAACAAGAGAAACCTGGCAATCTTGCACCCACCACGGTGCACTCATTAAGAAAATTGCTGATTTAGCCACATGTGTGCAAATTCTTTCATAAAGTGCTTTCTCCCTATGGCTGGTGGGTTTTAGGTCTAAACAGCTTTTCGATCTGGCAGTGCTAGCTGCATTAAAGTTTCACTGTTGAAGCTGCTATGTAGATTCAGAGTTATGGTTATAACTAAAGATAGCTCCCTGAATGTATGTCTAGTAAATATTACATTTGCTTTAGTTATCGTGTATGCTTCAAAGTGGTAATAATATGTTTTTCTGTACCCGTTTTACATTCACATTGAGTTGTAAACAGCAATTGTAAACATTTTCCTTATCTTTACTCTTTAAACAGACCAAATATTCAAACTCAGGTTCTGTTTCAATTTTAGCTATGTTTTAGACAATTAGCTGGCATTTCACAGAAACTTCCTTTAAGATGTCCCAATAAGATATACTGTTTTGTTTAATGCATGCTAGATACTGTGCAGTAGAGAAGCATGTGAACCCTTGACATCCTCTCTGTTTTTTTTCTTTTCTTCAACAAACATCCACAATGTAAAATAAGAAAAGACATATGAGGAATGTGACCAACAAACTCATTTTATTGTTGCTTTAAAATACAATTTTACCATTGTAGCTGGAGAAAACATGCATGTAATGTCATGTATTCTTCTGCCACAGTTGCCCAAAGATTCCTAGAGGGTACTACATATTTATATGTACATAGTGGCCAAAAAGGATGTTTTGTGAGGTTTTAACCACAGAATTCAAGCCGTGCAATACATAGACCTCACCTGACAGAAAAATCTTATGCTAGTGCAATTTCTGCTAAAGCAACTGTAGCTTCTGCTAATTTTGTTCCATGCCTCCCATCTTCACACAGGACAGAAGCTAATAGAAAGCCAAAATCTGTTAAATGTTAGAACTGCAAACAAAGCGGCTGAGTGACAGACATTTCTACACATCCAAACTCTCATGAGAAATAAAATCTTTTAAGATATTCTCCCTTGTATTGTGGGTCTTTTCTTTTTGTTGTGCTCAGAAAGTGGATTCATCTTGAAAGGTCTTTCCCTTTCAGGAGACAGCAGGTTGTACTCGAAACTATCCATAATAGTTCCCTGACATTGAATCTTAAGACAATGTCATTAAATTCTACTGAGGCCTGTCTGGCTTGCTAACTGAAGGAGAAATTTGTGTGGGAATTGTTATCTGAGTAATGAAGTTTCCCAGCTTTTTCCATCCCTATCTGGATTTTGAAATGAATTGTGATGGCCTGGTAAAAATGTGCAGAACAGGAGCTGAGCCAGAAGATACATTATTGGGTTATCCACTGATCTTAATACTTTTTCCGACAACAACAATGAACGAAATGCCTAGGTGACATTAGGTACATCATGACTGTAATTGAGCTTGGAAAAGCCAGGAGATAAATCAAATGTGAAAATATATGAATGACCAATAGCAGCATGTAGGCCAGGAGTCCTTCAAAACATTAAGTGGCAATTTCCTTAGAAGCAGTTCATGGTTGAGGCTTCAGGCTCCTTTGGGCCATAAAGCCATGGAATGTGAAGTCAGAAGAATGAACTTAGTAAGTGCTCATCTGGAAGGAAGTGTGGTGAGGGATATCTCAAGAAAAGTGGAGAAGGTGCTAGAGGAGTGCTATTGAGCATTCAAGGTGAGAAATATATTTAGTAAGGTTCTATGATGTTTGGGTGGAATGGTGGCTCTGAGGCTAGGGATCTGCACTAGCAATCGGAATGTTTACGGTTCGAATCCCGTAAAATGCCACAAGGGTCTCTGCTCTGTTGGGCCCTTGAGTAAGGCCCTTAACCTGCAATTGCTCCTTCCTGGGTATGACGTTAATCTGCATCCATCCAACCTGCAGAGAAAAACTTAGGGTTGGTGGCAGAATTGGCACTCCAGCCACCGTAAAAAACCTCACACTGATCCACTATATCTGAACTAGTGTGGTGCTGAAGTATCACCCGTTGTATGCCTGCACTCGGGTCCTAATCTGGATCCTGAGTTGGTTTGTTGTGTGGTGGGTGAGGTTTACTTTATTTATTTTATTGCTTTCAGTGCTCATTGTGTTCAATACTCTCCTTGCTTGTGGTTTAATTTTTGTCAACAAAACACACTTTTCTTGTACTTCTTGGTGTTCTAAACCTTATTTTGGGTTTGGTTCCAACTCAAGAGCACCCTCTATAGGCCACTATATAGATTTATTGTATATAGAACTAAATCTCTAAAGCAAAATTAATAGCAATACTAGTTGTGCAACCAGATTAGCAAAAATTGATTAATAGTTACACTGCAATTTAAATGCAGAGCATACTCTACCTAGCTTCTAATGCTTGATCACTTATATATGCACCACATTCATCATTGAATAAAAAAATAAAAAAGACATTTTTTGAATTTACATATTAATACCAGGCTTCTAACATTTAAAGCTTAGATATACTGTATAATTGCAGTTTAAGTGGTCTCTTCCAAACAGTTGCAATCTAAACATAGAACTGTGATCTTTAAGAAAATGTTAAAAACTTGAAAAGTATTAATTATATCTTTAATGCTGTTTATTACATGCATAGTGAAAGGCAGATTAATTACTGTAAGGACACATTTTGCAAAGTTAACAAAGATAAACTTTAAAGACTTGCAATACTGTAAACAATTTTAGGATTTTTTTTACTGTTCTTCAAAGATTTTAGTTAATGCTGTACTTCTGGATGCTTGCAATTTTCTGCATTTTTAACTTGTGTACGCAAAAGTATATTTTGTATCAGGTTGATAGAAATATCATAAAGCAACATTTATTTTTTAGTCATGCAAATACACTACAAAACATATAAAAATGTATAATTCCTTGTATAAAATATCTGAAGAGTGTAATTATTATATTTTGAGCAAAGAACTTTATCAGTTGTCCACATTTGTTTTTGATGGACATAAATTGGCATGTTTTAATTATTGCTATAAGTAAGGCCTTGCGCCCTGTGCTGGCTGGGATTGGCTCCAGCACACCCCCTTGAACCTGTGTTAGGATATAGCGGGTTGGACAATGACTGACTGACTATAAGTGAGTCAGTCTGACAGGAAACATAAATTTTTCCTAATATTTCTTAGCATTGTTTAATATCCTGGGAATAGGCTTGTAAAGTTTTAAATTTTAATAAATGTGGTAATGGATAATATTTTATTTGTACTTTAGGAAGGCACCATTCTGTTTAAAATTGGAAAAAAGTTCTCTCAAGGAAGATGAACCTTCTTTTATAATTTGAAAAATAAAGCAGCATGTCTTAGATACAACTATTCGCCTTCAGTTGCTGACCCCAGACATCGGAGCAGTGCTATTTGTTTTCTGTGTTGTTATTTGTAAGGAATAATGGTGGGATTCTTGGTATAAGAAGTGGATGTAGAGCTGCCAAACTCCTCCAAGTACTTGGGGGTCCACATCAATGACTGGTCTTGTAACACTGAGGAACTATAGAAAGAAGGGTAGGGTGGGTTCTGCATTTCTTTAATGTGGGTAGTGAGATCCTTCAAATATTCTATAAGTCTGTGATGGCCAGTGTGGTTTTCTGTGTTGTGTGCTGGGCTGGTAACATCACTTCAAGAGAGGCCCACCAAATCATCAAACTGATTTAAAAGGCAAGTTCAGTTATAATAAGCATTCTGGACCCCCTGGAGATTGTAGCAAAGGAGAGAATTGAAACAGAACTGTGTGCCATTATGAATAATGGTGCACATCTTCCCTCAGACACACTAACACCAAGGACATTCAGCCAATCAATTATTCAGCAGAAGAAATGCTACTCGGGCTCCTTTATACCAACAGCAAAACATCTGCATAATGCCTCACTGTAACTGCCAAGTCAAAATTTTCTTTCTTTTAATTTTTCTTCCTTTTCAGTTTTTCTAGTGTGTGTATATATATTTATTTATCTATTTATTGATTTTCAGGTTATATTGTGTGTTTTTATTTATTTATTTAAAGAGCTTCTGTAAAAAGCCAAATTTCACCCTGGTAATATATCATGTTCTCAAGTCCTATCTAATGGTAGTTAATATAGAAACGGTGAAAAGTAAGAACAGAATTTGCTAATGGATAAACCTACTGCATAAATGCTATAAATAAATCAAATTTATTTGATTAGTACAGAGAAAACCTAATAAAACACAAAAATGTGAAAAAAAATGTCACAAAACATTATTTTCAAATATATACTTCTTAACACTGCAGCTGAAGCACATTATAAATACCAGAAACGTCCTACGGAATTTAGCTTAACTATTGTACTATTTATGTATATTAAACTGTTAAATGAAAACACTTTTTGGATCTTTTATTAAGACAGGAGAATATTTGAATGTTTAAATATTATATTCAAAGTGACCTGAGGTGGTATGTAGCTGCAGTGATTAGTACTACTTACTGCCTCACAGCGACATGGCATTGTGTTTGAATCTTGGCCTGGTCAATGTCTGTCTGGAATTTGAATGCTCTCTTAGCATCTGCATGGGTTTTTCTCCAGGTAAACCAGTTTTCGTCACAAAATAATTCTGTGTTAAGCAGAGGTGGGTGGAGTAGCCAAAAATTATACTCAAGTAAGAGTATTACTTCACAATAATATTACTCAAGTAGAAGTAAAAAGTAGTCATCCAAAAAATTACTCAAGTAAGAGTAAAAAAGTGTTTGGTGAAAAGACTATTCAAGTACTGAGTAACTGTTTGATCATAATAAATGATTTATTTTTTAGAAATGTTGTAATAAGATAGACAAAAATATAAAATAATGTGCAAATTATATTTCCAAATAATAAAATAAAAATGAGTAAAAATAAATAACATCTTTACAAAATAAAGATGCACAAATAACACTAAGTTCCAAATCTCAGTTTTTCACAACAAAGCTTTTGAAGCCAGTACCTACAGTAGGTAACATGTATGTTTGAACACTACAAACTACTTACAGTGACAAGATATACTGTACACTGACAGAATAATACTGCATATGCACTTGCCCTCCAAATAGCACAGCTGATAGAAAATAACATTAGAACAAGGCAGCTTGTGCACGTACAAGAAGTCTCACTTTACTTGACTGTCTGTGTCTGTGCATGTTTGGTTAAAACGTGCTTGTTCTTCAGTCAGTGAAGTGATGGTTAAGCTTCAGCAGAAGTTGGCTCTCATTTTTTATGTACAGTGGAACCTTGGATTGCGAGTAACTTGGTTTGCGAGTGTTTTGCAAGATGAGTTAAAATTTGTAATAAATTTTGACTTGATAAACGAGTGAGGTCTTGCAATACGAGTAGTTCGTATACGCTTTGTCTGCCGAGCGTCACGTGATCACAATTGAGCTGATGGTTCTTCTTTCTCTTGCTGCTGTACTGTGGGCAATCGTCAGTCGGCATGCCTCACTCATATAGTCAACATATTACGAGCGTATACTGTTTACTACAGCATTGTGACCACGTGTGAGTCCCCATCTTGCACCCCAAAACACAAAGCTAAGTCTCAATACTTTAGCAACACAATCTTTATTCAGCTTGAAACAGGAACAGCACGGTTATTTATTGTAGCGGGATCTGCCACTCTCCTATACACAGACACAGCAGTCAGGCAGTGTCTATGCCACCACGGTTTGAGTGGTCAATTGACTGCATGGCTATGTCTAATTTGTGAAACGGAGCCATGTGATTATTGTTGCTACATCTGATTGGTGAAACGGAGTCTTGTGATTATTATTGCTACGTCTGATTGTGAAACAGTCATGCAGTAGATCCACTGGCAGCTTCTCTCTGTCAAAAATACAACGTATCTAATGGAAAAAAAGTAACGATTCGAGTGTTGCCCAATGTAGGGGAGTAAGAGTAGCGTTTCTTCTTTACAAATGTACTCTTAAGTAAAAGTAAAAAGTATGGTGCAGTAAAACTACTCTTACAAGTACAATTAGTAACGGAGTAAATGTAACTTGTTACTACCCACCTCTGGTGTTAAGTTAGTGGTGATTCTGAATTGGCCTGACATAAGTCAGTGTGGATGTTATGTGAGTTTGCCTTGTAATGGACTGGTTCCTAATGCTGCTTTGACAGGCTCTACCTGCCCTGAGGCTTCATGTTAAAGCTGCAGTTATTATTATTTAGGGACAAATGATCCACATGTAATTTACTTGTTGGGACCTCTTATCTGTCTCATATTTTACCCAAATAAATTTGATCCCAGCACCCTCTGTGATGGGCTGCTTACTGACGAGGACTGTCTTTACTTGCAAACCTTTACTTCAACCCAGTTTTACAACCAATGGATGGCTTCACTTCTTTTGCCCTTAAGGGACCACAGCTAGACAAGGAATATACAATCTAGCTCTCAGCTTGCTAGTAATAATAACAAAGGCAACAACTTTTAGGCTTTTACTTGAAAATTATATTTAATTGCATCAAAAATACTAACAGCAAATTTATGATGATACAAAGAATCATACAATATGGGTATATTAACTCCTCATTCAGTACATGTAGTTGCACTAAAAGGCAGATGATCATTACACTCTCGAGTGCCTTTGTTTTTTGCAGATTAAGTGCTCTCAAACAAAACAAAAGCCAGAGAAAACTCTTCGTAAGTTTTAAAAAGTAGCTGGGGTGGGAGAGCAGAAGGATCTTCTGAATCATTGTTTTTTTTCATGGCATAAGAAAATGTTTTAGACATTGTTATCATAAAGCTCAAGGTTAATTCTCCATGATTCTAAGTAAGTGAAAAGTTTAAAAAAAAACTATAGATTTCTACTTCATATTCCAACTTCCATAGCATTAACTGTACTCCTATTTAAAAATGGTAAGGCTTGATAAGACTTCAGAAAAGGCCTATTACCTGAACAGTTTAACACTAGAATTACCAGAGCCTACGAAAAAACTCGTAGATCCGTCCCACCTTAAATCGCTTCTTAAAACCGCTCTCACCTCTCCGCCAGCCTCCTTTGTCCTGTAAATGTGCCGATAAAAACAAACTGCAAGCTGCCGGCTATTCCATCCCCCCACCGACTCAAAACGTGCACGAACTTCTCCGAGCTCATGCCTCGATTATCTGGGAGTAAAGTGGAGTTTTAGAGTGGAAATAAATGATTGTTATTTGGAACACACGCATTTAATGCGTGTTCCGTTTCTACAGTAATCTGTGTAAACACAATGTTAAAACAGAAACTTTTTCATATCTTAGTAATAAATGTCACAAAATGTAGACATAAACTATAAAATGTGTGAAGCCTGACAGCCAAAGAGCAAATACACTTTGATAAAAGGTTCAGGACTTTTTACAACAGCTTCCGTGGTGTACTGGTAAGATTTCGTCACTTAGAACACAACAGACTTGCTGTACCTCAAGAGGTCTGAGTTCGAATCTCCGCTAGGGAGAAACTTTATTTATTTTTAACCTTCGCCGTTCTGCCTGCCTGAACTCCCTGTCTATCTATATAGTAATAACAGTAATTTTATTACTATATAGGAGCTTCCCTGTCTGCCTATCATAGTGCCTTTCCTTCCTACCTATCTATATATCTATCCCCTTAGCTGTTTTTTATATATCTATTATACAATGCCTTCCCACAAACAAACAACAGTCAGGACCCTTCCTCCCACCCGAAGGCGGAGGGAGGCCACCCTCTCGTCCACCGGGGTAAACCCCAACGCACAGGCTCCAAGTCGGGGGGCAGTAAGTATGCCCACACCTGCTCGGCGCCTCTCACCGGAGGCAACTCCAGAGTGGTAGAGAGTCCAGCCCCTCTCAAGGAGATTGGTTCCAGAGTCCAAGCTGTGCGTCGAGGTGAGTCCGACTATATCTAGCCGGAACCTCTCAACCTCGCGCACTAGCTCAGGCTCCCTTCAGAGAGGTGACATTCCACGTCCCAAGAGCCAGTTTCTGTAGCCGAGGATCAGAACGCCAAGGTCCCCGCCGCCGGCCACTACCCAACTCACATTGCACCTGACCTCCTTGGCTCCTCCCATAGGTGGTGAGCCCATGGGAAGGAGGACCCACGTTACCTCTTCGGGCTGTGCGTAAATGTAAATGTAAATTACTTGGAGCCTGTGCGTTGGGGTTTACCCCGGTGGACGAGAGGGTGGCCTCCCTCCGCCTTCGGGTGGGAGGAAGGGTCCTGACTGTTGTTTGTGCGTATGCGCCGAACAGCAGTTTGGAGTATCCACCCTTTTTGGAGTCTCTAGAGGTGGTGCTAGAGGGCATACCTTCTGGGGATTCCCTCGTTTTGCTGGGAGACTTCAATGCCCACGTGGGCAATGACAGTGAGACCTGGAAGGGCGTGATTGGGAGGAATGGCCCCCCCGATCTGAACCCGAGCGGTGTTCTGTTATTGGACTTCTGTGCTCGCCACGGATTGTCCATAACGAACACCATGTTCAAGCATAAGGGTGTTCATATGTGCACTTGGCACCAGGACACCCTAGGCCTCAGTTCGATGATCGACTTTGTGGTTGTGTCGTCGGACTTGCGGCCATATGTCTTGGACACTCGGGTGAAGAGAGGGGCGGAGCTGTCAACTGATCACCACCTGGTGGTGAGTTGGCTTCGATGGTGGGGGAAGATGCCGGTCAGACCTGGTAGGCCCAAACGTGTTGTGAGGGTCTGCTGGGAACGGCTGGCAGAGTCCCCTGTCAGAAGTAGCTTCAACTCCCACCTTCGGCAGAACTTCGACCACGTCCCGAGGGAGGTGGGGGACATTGAGTCCGAATGGGCCATGTTCCGTGCCTCTATTGTTGAGGCGGCTGACCGGAGCTGTGGCCGTAAGGTGGTCGGTGCCTGTCGCGGCGGCAATCCCCAAACCCGTTGGTGGACACCGGCGGTGAGGGATGCCGTCAAGCTGAAGAAGGAGTCCTATAGGACCTTTTTGTCCTGTGGGTCTCTGGAGGCAGCTGATAGGTACCGACAGGCCAAGCGGAATGCGGCTTCGGTTGTTGCTGAGGCAAAAACTCGAGCATGGGAGGAGTTTGGAGAGGCCATGGAGAACGACTTTCGGACGGCTTCGAGGAGATTCTGGTCCACCGTCCGGCGTCTCAGGAAGGGGAAGCAGTACAGTGTCAACACCGTATATGGTGGGGATGGTGCGCTGCTGACCTCGACTCAGGACGTTGTGGGTCGGTGGGGGGAGTACTTCGAAGACCTCCTCAATCCGACTAACATGCCTTCCAATGAGGAAGCAGAGCCTGGGGACTCTGAGGTGGGCTCTCCCATCTCTGGGACTGAAGTCACCGAGGTGGTCAAAAAACTCCTTGGTGGCAGGGCCCCGGGGGTGGATGAGATACGCCCGGAGTTCCTTAAGGCACTGGATGTTGTAGGACTGTCTTGGTTGACACGTCTCTGCAACATCGCATGGACATCGGGGACAGTGCCTCTGGATTGGCAGACTGGGGTGGTGGTCCCCCTCTTTAAAAAGGGGGACCGGAGGGTGTGTTCCAACTATAGAGGGATCACACTCCTCAGCCTCCCTGGAAAAGTCTATTCGGGGGTTCTGGAGAGGAGGGTCCGTCGGATAGTCGAACCTCGGATTCAGGAGGAACAGTGTGGTTTTCGTCCTGGTCGCGGAACAGTGGACCAGCTCTACACCCTTAGCAGGGTCCTGGAGGGTGCATGGGAGTTTGCCCAACCAGTCTACATGTGCTTTGTGGACTTGGAAAAGGCGTTCGACCGTGTCCCTCGGGGAGTCCTGTGGGGGGTGCTCCGGGAGTATGGGGTACTGGACCCCCTGATAAGAGCTGTTCAGTCCCTGTACAACCGGTGTCAGAGCTTGGTCCGCATTGCCGGCAGTAAGTCGAGCCCGTTTCCAGTGAGAGTTGGACTCCGCCAGGGCTGCCCTTTGTCACCGATTCTGTTCATAACTTTTATGGACAGAATTTCTAGACGCAGCCAGGGTGTTGAAGGGGTCCGGTTTGGTGGACTCAGGATTGGGTCACTGCTTTTTGCAGATGATGTTGTCCTGTTTGCTTCATCAGGCCGTGATCTTCAGCTCTCTCTGGAGCGGTTCGCAGCTGAGTGTGAAGCGGCTGGGATGAGAATCAGCACCTCCAAATCCGAGACCATGGTCCTCAGCCGGAAAAGGGTGGAGTGCCCTCTCAGGGTTGGGGGCGAGATCCTGCCCCAAGTGGAGGAGTTTAAGTATCTCGGGGTCTTGTTCACGAGTGAGGGAAGAATGGATCGTGAGATCGACAGGCGGATCGGTGCGGCATCCGCAGTGATGCGGGCTCTGCATCGGTCTGTCGTGGTGAAAAAAGAGCTGAGCCGTAAGGCAAGGCTCTCAATTTACCAGTCGATCTACGTTCCTACCCTCACCTATGGTCATGAGCTATGGGTAGTGACCGAAAGAACGAGATCGCGAATACAAGCGGCTGAAATGAGTTTCCTCCGCAGGGTGTCTGGGCTTTCCCTTAAAGATAGGGTGAGGAGCTCAGTCATCCGGGAGGGGCTCAGAGTAGAGCCACTGCTCCTCCGCATCGAAAGGAGTCAGATGAGGTGGCTCGGGCATCTGATCAGGATGCCTCCTGGACGCCTCCCTGGTGAGGTGTTCCGGGCACGTCCAACCGGGAGGAGGCCCCGGGGAAGACCCAGGACACGCTGGAGGGACTATGTCTCCCGGCTGGCCTGGGAACGCCTTGGGATTCTCCCGGAAGAGCTGGAAGAAGTGGCCGGGGAGAGGGAAGTCTGGGCTTCTCTCCTTAAGCTGCTACCCCCGCGACCCGACCTCGGATAAGCGGAAGAGGATGGATGGATGGATGGACAATGCCTTCCCTGTTTATTTATATATCTAGTGCCTTCTCTGCCTGTCTGTCTGTCTGATTGCATATAGCGCTGAACTTACTGCTCTGTACTATTCTGTCTTCTGCATGTCCTGGAGTACAAAAGAAACACCACCATACAGCAACATGTGCAAACTGGAAAGATCGGGGAAAAAACACGCGGTCACTGATTACAAACCGCAAGATGAATGAAAGAGACAATATATGTAAAAACATCATCACACTAATGCAATATTATTTGAAAACAAACAGCGTCAGATCTGACGCTGTTCGTTTTCAAATAATATTGCATGTACTGTGCGTTGAAAGTGCTGCACTGAATAAGCAGACTCCTTCTGTAACAGCGTCAGCGTGTATTCAAACCCGATCTGACGCTCTTCTTTTTCAAATAATATTGCATGTATTGAACTATTTTAGAATAAAAACATACATTTGATTTAAGTCAGTCTGTAAGAGCCAGTGTAAATGCATGATAATTATAAAGGTTAGCTTTTTTTTTAATTCAGTTCCATTCTCTCAGTCGCGTCCACGATCCCCCCCCCATCTGACACTGCTTTTTTTCACATAAAGACGCGCTATAACTCAAATGTGATTTATTTGAAGACGCGCTATAGCTCGAATGTGATTTATTTGGAGATGCGCTATACTCAAATGTTATTTTATTTATTTGGAGACGCGCTATACTCGAATGTTATTTGTACAGGGAAGAAAGTACAATGTCAGGTGCTCATTCAGTGTAATAGGAACCATAGCACAGAGAGATGTGTACACTGCAACAAGTACACATGTCGTGAATGTTGGAAGGGTGTGAGGGAATTGTTAATATTTGAATGTGATGATTTTATATAGCACGGATCGGAAATCCAGCAGTTCTTAGAATTGCACCACGCAAGCTGTCGTATCAACCGCCTACTGTAACTTGCTTTATTTTTTCTTCACGTATAGTCTAGAATAAAAGTGCACTTGTTTTGTTATTCTTGTACACCAACATATGTTCCTGTGTTTGAGCGACACGGGCATGCTCAAAAAAATAGACGTGTAATGCCACGAAAAGTGCACGCAGGCACTTCAGTTCACAAGCATTGGTACGAGAATGCAGTCACAAATACGCTGCAGAGCTATA
>JANRMT010062791.1:50793918-50821638 GCA_026402145.1 Polypterus bichir lapradei | reverse complement strand
ATCTATCTATCTATCTATCTATCTATCTATCTATCTATCTATCTATCATTTTCCAGCTGTGAACTGTGACATCAGACAATTGACGATCCTCATCCTGACTGCTTCTCCATCGATCAACTTCTCTAACTAATATAGAAAATCTCACAAATTTTACCATACATTTAATAAGAGAGAACAAATGCTTTTAAATTTGTATTTACTAGGCTGACCAGCCTTTTAAGGCGACCGACTTTTAAGTTGACCACTTCTTAAGGCAATTCAATATGTAGATCAATTTCATATTTTATACAAACTTATTAATTTGGTTATATTGCATTTGAGCGGTATTACTTTAATACTCGTAGTTTCTGTTATTTTTGTGATGAAATTTAAACTTTTTTTCTATATTGAGGTCGCCCTTTTGAATCTCCCTGATATTTACTACGCGGTGAGGCATTTGTACTCCATCAACATTAATTATTTCCAGAGAAATAATTTTGTCTATTTTTCCAGCGCATCACGCACAAAAGCAAGGGAACGATGGGGACGGAAAGACAATCCCGACCGCTTTTATATAGTAAGAAAGAAAAAGAAGATATCGCACAGTCTGGAGTAGAAAATCATCTTTTACCTGGAAAAACGTAACTACAAATCCTATCGTGCATTGCAAAATGGACGGGGCATGTGTGACACTCCGTGCTACTCGCACAGTCTGGAGTAGAAAATCATCTTTTACCTGGAAAAACGAAACTACAAATCCCATCGTGCATTGCAAAATGGACGGGGCGTGTGTGAAACTCCGCGCCTGCGTAGCACTCACGGGACGGAAGGACAATCCCGACGGCTTTTATATAGAAGGATACAGTATTTTACTTTGAATTTTATTAATAGGGAAATTTTATTAAATCTTTATTTATATTTCCCTTTGATCTTTATTAATAAGGATATTTAAACTATATTACAAAGAACTGTTTTTATTTCTTCACAATAAACTGGAGGAGTGGACCACCTCATTTTTTTCTGTTCATTGTCTGTAATAATTAAGAAACATTTACAAGTTTAACCTGACTGGTTATAAAACACAGTATTTCAGGAATAAAGTGAATGCTGTATTGTCTTTCTGCTTAGACATGTTTGGAGAAGGGAGGTACGGGTGGAATGAAAGTAATCCATTGAATATGTAAGTACAGGCAAAAGTTTCCATTTTGGGAGATAAGGTATGTTTTTGAAAAAAGAACACAGTGAGCATAACAGAGAGTGAATACCTTTACAATTGCTTAATCAGTCTGTCTTTGTCCAATGTACCCACTAAATTGTTGTGACTGTGAAATTTCTGTTAGATGTAAAATGGAGAACAGCGGGAGGATTGTAATGACAGGAATCATAACAGATTTTTATTATGAGTTAAGATGCGTTACACTTCAAACGTTCAGATGCCATGATTGCAGAAATAAAATGAGTAAAACAGACAATATTTGCAAGTATATGACACAGAGTCATGCTGATTATTATAAAATTATGGTTGCAATTGTAAAATAACCTCAAAACTTTCTCTCATTCATGCAAACAAAATGTGTTTCAAGGAAAATAGGAAACAATAAGATAGCAAATAAACAAAAAAAATGAGACTTTAAATGAATTCCTAAACCTCTATTAAAGAATAATAAACTGAATGAGGTTCAGGTGATGAAATAAAAATGAAATTATGACACTTAAATATGCATTTAGTTTTCGCTGGGAAAACTTACCCTACTTTAATACGTATTCAACGTTCAGTGCAGAAATTTTGGCACATTGCCCATTTTCTTAACGGTGTTTGTACTAAAATATCTTGGCTGATATATAAATGTATTTATATCGTCTATTATAGATGCCCAAGGTGTAACTCTATAGCTCTCTCTCCAATCTAGAAATACTTGTTCTTTGTCCCAGCTTTATTGTATCATGGTTGTATTGCAACAGTTCTCTTTTCAAGGGTGTTTCATTGTGAAGTATCAGTAGTTTATCTTATCTAGCCATTCATCCGTTCATTTTTTAACTGGCTTATCCAGTGTCACAGGGACAGCTTTGGACACAAGGCAAAAACTGTTCATTGCAGGGCACATGTTGTGAAGAAATCAAACCCAATAAACTTTGGCCAATATAGACCAATTTGGTAACCTTTTGGATGTGGTTAGCTCAGCTATGTCATTTATGGGTTTTAAACTTGACTCACACAAGCACTCTCTGGATACAATTTGCACATTCTCTCTGATGACTTCCTTTCATTACTTTTCCCTTTTAAAAGATGTCACTGAACCTGGCGGTTGACTTGAAACTGATCTATTATGAATGTGTGTGTCGGGCAAGAGTTTGGCTTGCTTCGCATCCAGGGATGACCTCTGTTGCAGTCCTCCCACATTGAATTGTATTATATGGGATAATAAATGAGTCACATTACAAGGCATCTTCATTAAAACAAATAGAGACATGGTCACTTCACATTAAGTTTGCATCAATAGAAGAAGTATGTAACAACTATGAGCTAGCACACAGCTGAACATTTTCCTAATGGGTAAAAAAGGATGAAAGAGATGACGAAACAACGTGACCTGACTTTTGCAAAGTCTTACATATGATGCAATTAACTAACCCTAAACTACGTTTTGCTCATTTTTATAACATACAACATAATAAATCATATTTATAAAGTAATATCTTGTACATACAATATATTTAACTTATACGGACAAGAAACTAGGTCATACATTCAAGTTATTATCTTGTATGTACAATATAGTTTCACATATATACAAGTCATATGTATTTTTTTCACCTTGCGGTTCAAGGCTTCCGCACAATTTAATCTTGCCTGTGAAAGTATTTTTTTCCTTCCACTTTTTCTTAACCTGCATCTTATTTTGTAACGTTTTTGTTATAACCCTTTAATCAGCAGATCTTCCTCTGGGCTCTCCTGAGGTATGTACTACCACCCTAGGTCGAGAAGAGGCGCTGGCGCTAACTCAGTGAGGGCAGGTATCACTCGTTATGAGAGTGCCCCACAGGATGGAGTGACTATAGCAGGCTTTGTTAGACAACAAAGATTCCTGAGACAAAGAAACCCCAATTTTTGTTTGCTTTGGTACCATGGAGCACAGCTTTTGTTTGTACCTATGAACTGATTAAACGGGGACGATTGGGTTGGCACCCCAAACATTTCAGCTTGTGGTCTTGCAATTCCTTCCATCGACCACAAACAATTATGCTTATTAAATTCCACAAAAAATAATAATTACTTTGAATAGGCCTCTTTGTAACACATGTACATTCAAAACTTGATTTGTAATCTGCCGTTTGTTGATCTTATGAAATGCTGAAGTAATGTAAATAAATTGAAGAGGACTCTTTCTCATATGTAAGAACAGCTTGTAATGATGAGACTGTTTGCCAATTAGCAGTTGTATGCAATGTCTAAAGCTTTAACTTGCTCTCACTTTGACACTACTGGTGTCACTACTTGAAACAGAGATTTATGTTGCACTTCTTACAAAACTGGCATGCATAAACAAGTAAAGCTCATCTGTTGCTATTTTTCATTTTAACTGGCTTATTATAATTGTAATGTAGTTAAGTTACACACTGGTAAAAAATCTACTCTTTAAATACAGCTTATAGTGGGTCTAGATAATTTATTTTTTTTACTTGAAACATTATTTGTGTTGAATATAGTATTTATAAAAATGATCAATTCTGTACTGTATACTTAATAGGCCTGATTTTAACATAATGGAGATCCTGGCATAAAAGACGTAGCCACTGACAATGTTTTGATAACACTTTTCTATTCAAAATATGCTTAAAACACACCCTACAATCATGAATCATTTATTATGACTGACTTTTATCACACTATTCCTTAATGGTGATGATAGATGTACACGAGTATGTATGTTTGCATGCCTTTGGAAGGTGTTCTGTCAAAGCCCACTCAGTTAATACAGCTAGCTGCTCATTGTGTGTCTTCTCTTACTGAGCTCCCACCTACTCCGACTTATCTAATGCTTTTGAAGACCTGTCAATCCAATGCTGTCTAGAGAAGTCTTAAAACTAAAAAAAAAAAATTGAAACCTTAGGACAGAGAAAGCTAATAATCACAGGTATTAATGTTTGAAACTTTGAATTTGCAGAGTTTGATTTGAGTAATGCTTAGTGTACCTTAGACCAGGGATATTCAAGTACAAATTCAGAAGAAAGAAATTTAGTTGGCACAGCCACCAGTAGGCAGCGGGTAAGGACAAATTTTAAACCAACACAAATGAATATATTGAAAAACAAGGGTCATATCTGACATAGGTGTATCTCAAAGTACATAAAAACAAAATAGTGCACAGTATTAGTAACATTGGTTTCCCTTTTGGCCTTATAATAATAATAATCGTTTGCATTTATATAGCACTTTTTTCACTACTCGAAGTGCTTTGTACTAAACACAAGGAGGGCCTGAGTTGTGAACCTATGATCATCTTACAGCAAGGCAGCATGGTTACCATTGCATATATATACAGTACCATTGCATATATGACCCAGTCACATCCCCAAGTGCATTTAACAGAATAAAAAAGAACTATCAATGCTATCAAAGCTATCAGTGCACAAACCCATAACAAGTGATAACAGTGACTAACACACATGAATACAATGTCTACTGCTCACTGAGGGAACATGGGCTCATTTTAAATCACCACATGTGTGATTTGGCATGGCTTTGTTACACATCCCACATTATGTTATGTTGACATGATGTTCTGACATGTCTTGCTACTGTATGCAGTGGGAGTTGGAGTCTTGGGAGAAAGTGCTTTGCGAAGGCTCAGAGCACCTCTCTGGAGGGAGCTTATTAACAGGATCAGAGTGAGAGGGGTGTGAATGGAAAAAGAAAAGCGGATCTCTACCTTTATTTTTTTTTTTTTTTGTTTTGACCCAAACCAGGAGCAGTAGGGCACTATTAATAGTGCAGCTATCAAATAAAAAGCCAGTCGACATTTTGAAGATTCCTCCATAGAAGCAACTCCTGTGTGTGTGTCTAACTTGTATCGTAGACAACTACCACCACTTCTATACACACAACAACAAGCTGCATTGTGGGTTGAACGCTGCTAGGCTACATGGAGTGCTACATTCATTGTCCGTACTGCTGTAGGAATTTATGTAGGAATTTCTGAATGTTGGTGAAATTTTTTGTCTTGGTTTTTCATTGTTTTTTGTCAAGATCATGGGCTGGGGCACTTAGAGGTTGTTTCTGGGCCGCAAGTGGCCCATTGGCCGCCATTTCAATAGGCAGGCCCTAGACTATACTACCATACCATCATAAAACTTTTATTACTAAATGCAACATTGAAGGCTATAGAGTGTTAATTTCGCATAGTTGGTCATCATATTCTGGTTGGAGCTAAGGAAATGTGCATCGGCAAATCGATTACATTGTATGAAAGTGAAACCACTATTTCTGTCAGGAATCCAATGCATGCGCTAGCAAACTAACTGATCTGTGCTGAATCCAGTATGTTATTTAGTGCATCTGATCAGAAATAAAGGAAAAGGAAGAGTTGTTTATTCCTGATTGTTTGGTCATTATAAAGTGTACTGGCAGGTTGCTAAAATTTCAATTCCTCAAACCCAACAGGCAAAATAAAAGAATATGTACATTTTCAGTAATTTTCCAAACATTTACAAAGTCATGATAAGTTATTCACTGATGTTTTTCGTTTTAATAAATTGACAATTCTACTTTTAGCAAGCAGGCAGTTGTGCATGTGCTGCAGCAATGCCAAACAGGTTTTTGTTTGTTATGAGATGCTGTTTAGGAAAAAAAGTTTTTGTTTTTAGTTCGGCTGTATTAAAATGCTGGCACAAGTATCGGTTTCAGCATAAATCTATCAGATTTCCTCCATGTATAGAGGATTGTTCTTCCTCACAACTCTATCCAATTGTGGGTACACATATTCGATTCAGCACAACTTGATCAGTCCTGGCACATATATAGTGGTGCCTCAGTTTGCAAACATAATTTGTTCCAGAAACGTGCTTGTGATCCAAAGCACTCGCATATCAAAGTGAATTTCCCCTTAGAAAATAATAGAAACTCAGATGATTCGTTCTACAACCCAAAAATATTCATATAAAAATGATTAATACAAAATATAAAGTAAAAATACGTAAAACAAAT
The DNA here is from genome assembly GCA_026402145.1 of Polypterus bichir lapradei. Taxonomy (NCBI): domain Eukaryota; kingdom Metazoa; phylum Chordata; class Cladistia; order Polypteriformes; family Polypteridae; genus Polypterus; species Polypterus bichir. The sequence continues at coordinate 50,815,454 of JANRMT010062791.1, read as the reverse complement.
TAACCTGCACTTTACCTTTGAAAAGAATCGTGGCTGGTGTGAGGGAGACGAAAGAGAGGAGAATTATTGTGTAGGACGACTTTCACTCTAACTAACGGAGTCACTGCTATCTGTTGGCTCACTGGAATCTTTTTCTTTTTTTGCGACTTTAACAAAGAACCTATCTAATGACAGCTGCTTTTGCCTGAAGAGTCACTACACTTGGACACAAAATTCTAAAAAATGCTTTACGCACTGTAAGGTTTCTAAACTCTTTTGGGAATCCCCCCCAATGGGATGACACGCAGAAGAGCATCCCGAAGCAATCGCAGGCTCCCAGCGCTGTAACAGTTCACCGTAAAAGCGAATCAGAATTAAGTCGCAGTCAAGCTATAAGCGTCTGCCGTTGATGGGTGATGTGAGGAACATTATAAATGCAAGAGCATGGTATTACTTAGCCACTAACCCGGTCACGACCCTGCCTGATTGCTGTGTCTGTGTATAGGAGAGCGGTAGATCCTGCTACAATAAATAACCATGCTGTTCCTGTTTCATGCTGAATAAAGCTGGTTTTGCTAAAGTACTGAGACTCAGCCTCGTGTTTTGGTGTGCATGACAGGGACTTGCACGTGACAGCACACACATGTGGTCACCATGCTATAGTAAACAGTATACACACATATGGATGTTGAATATCTGAGTGAGGCACACCAACTGAGACCGAGCATGGGAGACGATTACCCACAATCCCACAGTGAGATCACGTTGTGATCATGTGTCACTCGGCAGACAAAGCGTATACGTACTACTTATATTGCGATTCCTCGCTCATTTATCAAGTTAAAATGTATTAAAAATTTTAGCTCGTCTTGCAAAACACTCACAGACCAAGTTACTCGCAATCCAAGGTTTTACTGTACTGGTTTCACTTCAATACAACTTAATCGGCTTGCCAAAGCACATATTGTTTTGTTGGATTCAGCACAATTTTAACGGTTAGCTGGTGCACACGCTGGATTCAGTTTGGCTTTATCACTTTACTGTCGCGCACACTGGTTTAAGTACAGCTCAATCAATTATTTGATGCAGGTAATGGATTCAGGACAAGTCTAGCATTTTGCATATGTACATATTGCTTTGCTGCCACACATATTGGATACAGTATAACTTGGACGGTTTTCAAGCACATGCACTGAATTCAGGAAAACTCTTACCAGTTTGTGCACATGTTGGATTCAGCTGGCACATGCATTGAATTTGGTACAGCTCGATTGGTTGGCTGGTGCAAGCACTGGATTCATGACAACGCTGTCGATTTTCTGACACAAATACCTGTTTGCTGGTGCAGTCATTAGATTCAGTACAGCTCGATCGGGAAAACTATTGGTTTGCTGGCAGATATATTGGAAAGTAATTTCAGCTTTAGGTGGCCTAGATGTGCATAAAGACAATAAAAGAATATAACTATGAAATGTAAACATTTATTATATATAAAATAATTAAAAATGCCAGGGCAATTTATGATAATTATTTTTTTTCATATCTTAAATGACTACTCAAGAGTGACTTACTAAAATGAATGCTTTTAGGACCCTATTGCTTCTGGTTTATGGGTTGTACAGCAAAGGCTGAATTACTAATTTTTATCTCAAACAAGTTTATTAAAAGGAATGGATTTTATTTCTTGGGTGCTTATTTTTAAATACACTATGTCTTATATGATTATTAGAGTTCAATAGTAACACAGAACACATCTTTTTAAAAAGATGTGTTTTTGAAAAAAATAAACTAGTTGCTGTAGCAATGTAAAAAGAGTTTTGTACTCCCTGTACAAACCTTCTTTATCACTAACCTTTGATTTTTAAAATGATGTAGTCATTTCAGTCTTTACTCATGGCCCACACCATATAGGGTTACCATACTTATTGAGCCAATAAAAAAAAAACTGCTTGGCCCCCCTTGGAGTTTTTCTTTCTGTGTAAGAGTGACAAGGGGATCATTGTCCCACTCGGAATTTGTCTCATTGTGAGACTGGGGAGGGTGTGTTTTTAATCACTTCCATAATGTGCATGGCACACTGTTTGAGAACCACTTATCTATGGCATCTATGTGGATTCATCTGATGTTTTTAAATATAATATAGTAAGTAAAAATTAAAAAAAGGACATGACTTGAAATAAATAAATCTGGTTGGGAAGGATGAGCTTTAGTATGAAAAATCTAAACCTTAAGTAACAGACTCTTCAATGTACAGATTCAAATAGTGAAGAAGCGACTAAGAAGGTCATTAGGAAATTGCATTACATAGCATGATGTGTCAAGAACAAATAAAAAGAAAACATTCTTAAACTATACAAAGCACTAATGAAATCTCCTCGGGAACAATAACAAAAAACATAATAATATAATCATATAAGGCATAAACTATTTAACAACTTAGCATCTGAGGAAAAAGGATACTTCTTTTGAGCTGATAAACACTTTCAAAATAAAACAACTGATATAAAACTCATACTTTTATTTAAAAACTTTTTATAGAGAGAGCCGTGCTGAATCCAATATATGCGGCAGTGATCTGACATGTGTGCCTGCTAATCGATAAGGTTGTCCTGAACTTAATATGAGCACCACCTAACCGATCAAGCTGTACTGAATCCAATGCATGTGCCAGATGAATCTAATGCATGCTCCAGCAATCCGTTCAAGCTGTCCTGAATCCAGTATGTGTTCGCAAACCAAAATGTGTGTCCACAAACCAATAGACTTGCCCTAAATCCAATACATACTCCAGCTAACTGATCGAGCTCTAATCCAAAGTATGTGTCAGCTGAATCCAAAGTGTGCACCAGCAATCCAATGTGTGTGCCAACAAATCATTTGAGTTTTCTTGAATCTAATGCATATGCCGGAATACCGACTGAGCTATGCAGAATCCAATGCATGTGTCAGATAACTAATAAAGTTGTGCTGAATGCAATGTGTGTGTCGGCAAACGAATAGAGTTGTATTGTAGACAAACCAATAGATGGGCCAGCAAACCAATATGTGCACCCACAATTCCATCGAGTTGTGTTGAATCCAATATGTACACCCGCAATTTGAGTTTTGCTGAAGTAAAATCCATATATGTGCATACAAACCAATAGAGTTACCCTGAAACTGATACATGTGCCAGCATTTCAGCATAGTCACACTAAAAACATATTCTTTTTTCCTAAACAGCACCTCATAATTTGGTGTAACTCTAGTGGCAGGCGTGACTTTGTCAGTTCTGTTCATGGTAAGCTTTTCAAACTCTCCCAGGCAACATGTAACCATTAGTTTGCAAAGACTTACAGTATTGGTTCTATGAAAACGAGAAGGAATAACATGTTGTATACTTTTGGTGGTAGTACAGCACTACTGGTTTGTTTCATTTTTTCTTTTTAGTTACCTTTACCTTTTCAGTTTTGCCCATTAGCAACACAATGCATCTGAAATAAGAAATACAGGTAACACACATGCATAACTGCAAAGAAAAAACAAAGCAAAGATATTCATTGAGTAACAAAGACGCAACTCACAAGTCTTAAGATTAGTCAGCAGTTTGAAACATTTACTGTACATAGCACCTTCATGAACCTGCTTTATCCTAATCAGGTTCATAAAGGCTGGGCCTATCCTGGAAGTAAATGGCACAAGGCAGGAAACAGCCCAGGGCACACATACACACTCTCATTCATACTTGAACCAATTGAGAGCTGCCAGATAAACTAACTTGCACATCTTTGGAGATGTAGAAGGTAAACCAGTGAACTTAGAGAAAACCAATATTAACACAGGGAAACATACAGACTGCACACTGACAATAATCAGGTACGGAATTCAAATCCAAGAACGCTGGCTTCATGAGACTGTGCAGCTATTTAAAGCAATAATTATAAACAAAAGGAATAGAAAAAGAAAGAAATCTATAAACACTTATATATCTAATCACATTCAAATGAGGTTTTATGCTGTAAGTCAAATTGAAATTAACAGTCAATATGAACCCTGAAACTTCAGATGGTAGAACAATGAGCAGAAGGGATGAACAGCTTTGACCAGATTGGAAAAAGTGGCAGGAAAGACTAGTATGTGCCACTGGAGGTATCTGAGGAACATGCCCTGCAAAAAATGAAATCTAAGCAAATGGAAAAGTACTTCTATCATGACATGAAACCTTGCTCTCCTTTTTGTAAGAATTATTGACATATCAAAAAATTTGTATTTACGATTATTTAGCTGATTTTAAGATAACTTGTCAAGCATATTTTGCTTACCCAATTGGCAGATTTCTTTGCTCTATAAAAGTAAACCAACTCCCATTTAAAGTTTTTTGTCAAGTTTTTGCATATGATTTTTTCCAGTGTGTTGATTTAGATTTTTCTCTTTAGGAGCCACTTTTGTTACAGCACACGTTAGTAAGTTCTTCTGTTTTTGAGGGAAAAAAAAAAACAGAGTGTCTCAACCATTCAACTAAAAGAACTGATCTTTTCAGGGATGTTAAAAAGTGACATTCTTGAAGTTAAGTGAAGTAGCAGATTGGCTGAACAACTTAAAGCAAAATATGAAATTTATAACATAAAAAGGCTAAGCTGCTGCTGAGAAGGAAAGTTTTCTCAGAATGAAGTTGGCAATAAGCAAGCTTAAATGCATGCCAAAGCGGACAACGTTTTTTTAATACAGTGATGCATTATTTCACTTTAGGGGAAGCAGCAAATGAGGTTTCATCTTTACTAAGTCATATCTCTTTTCTATATCTTTTCAGTGGAATATACATAAAAGGAAGGGTTTTACCTGCATAATAGGCTAGGTTAGTTGGGGACTCTAAAAAAGGCATTGAAAGCATGGGGAATGCTTGAGTATGCCCTTAGCCACTCAGGGATAATACCAGCTTTGCACCAACCAATGTGATTTAAACTGGATGGATGGATAACACGTAATTTTATACTAAATACACAATAGGCTGCATAAATAAAGGAATCTAGTTTCAAATGAGTTGTTGAAAATGCTATGGAATTCTCCCTTTATGCTCACTGATGGATTTGTACAGTTTTTGACTGTGGAAAGATAATAGATTGTTTATGACATGCTTATGACATGCAGATTTTGTGAATTAAGTGTTACTGTGTGACAATGCTAAATACTTGAAATTCATAAATAAGTCAAAGAATTTTTGTTAAACGATTACATTGGTTGACAGCAAGGTTTTCCAATGTAAATATAAGAAAAATAAAGGGCATGATCTGCAAGTACAAGAAAACAAAAGGATGATTGTCAATGTAAGGGAAAACAGTAATTAAAGTGAAATAAGAAATGACTGTAACACATTCTACAGGATGATGGACAAGAGGAAGATGGTAGAGTAGCAAGAATAAGCAATGAAAGTGACAGAAAGAAAGGCAAAGAATTGTGGCTTTGAAAAGAGCAGAGAGAAGGGTCATATGTAAGAAAAATCTTTGACAAGCACAGGTCATTGAGGCCATCCAAAGCTGTCAGAGTCTGTTTTCTGAAGTTTTCTAGACATAACTAAGACACATTTAAAAATCTCACAATAACTTAATTTACACGAAAAAACATTGTATACATTGATAAGTATTGCCAAACACATCAATTGAATAATTCCGTTATTTCAGACCAGAATTTGTCAGAAAGTACTTTATCTATTTTGAAAATATCTTCCAGTACTTCAGTTATTTTGTATTTGTAGACGTCAGGCTGTTTTATAGCCACTTGGCAATTTGGCCTGCTGGTTAAGGCACTGGATGTAAAACAGAATGTTCACCGCTTACTCATTCTGTTACCTCTATGCAAGTCACTAAATCTGCAAATTATTCAACTGAAGCAAATATACAGTACATATAAACAATTATATGTATATCTGTACTTGTGAAACATAATAGAATGACATTCACTACATAAAAACCATCTGTACATTTTCTCAACCTGCCTCTCTTTGCAGTGGACAAAAGCCTGTCCCCGAAGTGTCAGGTACAAGTTGGTAACCAATCCTGGACAGGGTATTAGTCTATTGAAGAGCCCTCTCATACAGTATACACAGTTATTTAGCCAATCAAGGCTCAATAATAAACCTAATTTTTGCATGTTTGAGATGGTGGATTTCTTGCTAAAAATTCACGTGGACACATAGAATAATTGACACAGACAGTGGACAGAAATGTATAACAGAACATACAGAAATAAAAACATATAGAGTGAGGGGATACACATATGGCAAATGATTGTTAAGAGCAAGGGCACCACTAGGATGAAACAGGGAAGAGTAGGTATGGTCACCTAGATAACCTTTGGAGGAGAGACAGAGATGGACAGAGAGAGAAAGAGAGGGTGTGTTTCATGATAGAGAAGGACAGCAGTCTGGGGCATGAGCATGAGAGAAGGGGAGAAAGAAAAAAATATGTCAAAAGTGGCAGCACAATATGGTGGCTAGATGTCTTACTGTTCCACATAGACCTGATTCTGAGGCTTCTGAGGATTCACAGGGAGGTCTTTAAAGCTGTCTGTATACCATCTCAATCATTTAAATGCAAGGTTAGGAATACAAATGAAAATAGAAAAATGGGGTGTTAGAGAGGTTAGGTTCAAAAAGTGAGACAGTCTGGTACTAGACTGGTGGGTAAGTACTTATGTCAAACCACACATTAATCAGGAGTACAAAAGCTGTTTAGCCTGGCATATTTGGGCATCAGATTTGTTATTTTACTGTAGCTGTTTTTGCTTAATAATAAAGACACTATTTTTGTTAACATTTTGTTTCCTGCGTCGTCTTCTGGGTATGTAGGTTCTGCCACAGCCCTAGTTATATCTATATGTAGCACTAAAAGTATCCTGTTTTAGTTGTCTATGACTAGTAGTGAAAAGCTTTTTAGTTTTTGAAATGTGCTTATCAATCTCTGATCAAATATCTTTAGTTTTGTGAAACAATGAATTAGATTTTAATGTGAATTGAAGATAATATAGTGAGTTAGGGTTGGCTTTGGCTTTAACATCACGTTTCCAGATGGCAGTATTTTCACAGTATGAATATTTATCTCTTAAAGTAGTTTAAGATCATAGACAAACTCTTTTGTATGATGTATGAATACTAAGAATGAGAAATAAAACACAGATTTTTACTTTTTTTCTCTGTGTTTTATTATATGTATAGTTACAGCCCTAGCAGGTTAAGTGACTTGGCCAGGGTCACAGAGTGAGTCAGTCGTGGAGATTATACCTGTAATTGCAGTTTACACCGTTTCAGTCCTGACAATGCATTGGTGAATGTAGCACAAAGCTGTTAAATAATGCAGTATCTACTCAAAGTAGCCTAAATATTAATGCTCTGGTGTTTTGTGAAAAAGTGTTGTTACATGTTCATCACCTACAGACAAGCATCTTGAAAGGTTTTATGTTGTCCTATATTTCACAGATGGCTGAGTTTGCCCTTTTCTTTAATACGTTTTTATTTTTTGAAGCTTAGCATTGTGTGCTGGTTAGCTCTACTGTTATCCCATACAGTAGTTAAAATTCATTGTCTGGGTTTAAGCCTTATACAAGTGAGCCTGTACCATAAGTTGACAAAATTGCTTTGATAATTTTTTTGGCTATATCTGTTATTGTGAGGTACTACTAAAATGTGACCATCATACAATATCTGAAAATAAAAACAGTAGAGGTCGCAGGAATGTTGATTTGACCAACAAATGTATCTGTAGCCACCGATGTATAAGGCGAAGTCAGGCACGGGTAAGACGCGTGTCAAAGAAATCTCACAGTCCAAAAGTTTGTTTTAAAATATTTAGTGAAAGTTAAAAGCAAATAATCCACACAAGAATAAAAAGAAAAATAGTTACACACATAGAATAAAGGCAAAAAAAAAGTAAAATGTATCTTCTATAAACTTAGCTTTTCTTAAGAAGCTTTGGTTATTTCTATACTTAAAGATTATTTATTTCTTCTTCTGTATGTTTTAAACATACGGTTCAACACTCTTTTATTTTACAAGTTACTTCACACTCAAAAGGCCCGTAGGCCGTTGGCACATAGACATGCGCCCAGGCACGGTCATGTGCGCAAGCACGAACGCGAGCACAAACAAGAACACGGTTAGAAAACCGTATGCCTCTGTACCTTACACAAGGCAGGGCTATACACTAACTGGAGAACATTGTTTGTTTAAAACTGTTAGAAAATGACAGGAAAATACCAACTCAATTCTATTCACGGGGATTTTAGGAACCTCCCATATTTTATGCATTATCATCTAGTAAATATTCATACATTTTATAGAACTAGGAAATGGCTCTTACAGTATCAGTGCTCTTAGAAAAGTAAAGAAAAAATCAACAGTTATTAACAGTATGCTACTGCACAATGAGAGCAGCAACAAAGCCATGGAAATAACAAACGGGTTTAATTAACAACAAGACTCTGCACCTAATTAAGCAACTGGTTGGAGTGAAATCGGTCGGAGTTTGAGGACCTGACTTAGTTGGTCTTCTGTTGGCTCACTCACTTCACATTTAATTTCTGTTTAAGGAAAGAAACTAAGCAATTCAGAGGAATGGTAAAGAAATTCGGGGGAACAAATCTTAAAAAACAAGTCAATTAAAATTAATTGAAAATAAGTAAATTAGCGGCAAAAACTGGTCACTAATTAAGAAAAGGTTTAGGATGAAAACCTGCAGCCACTGGGACCCTCCAAGACTGGAGTTTGAGATCCCTGGTCTAGGCGAACGGACATGGAAGTGCATCTGTGATTGAGTGGCTGTCAATCTTCTGTTCCACAGAGGGAGAAGAGGAGAAGGCATTAGTACACAGCATCAACTTCTGGTCGGCAAGTAATTCCCATCTCAGAAGCCCTTAAGCTGTCTCCAATACACAAGTGATCAACAACAGTCAGGTTCGAAACAAACATTCTCTTGATCATTCAGACTGTCAATAATGTAACAACAGTGTAGTTGTACTTGGCACTGGGTATTACAGAAATTGTTTCTTTAACATGAATGTTGTCATTATTTCTAGAATAGATAGTTCCTTTTAGAACATGTCTGAAAAATGCTTTGATAAGCCTAACAGTATTTTAGCTTTATTTTATGATGAAACCAAATTGCTTTTGGTGGAGCATGTATGCAAAATCTTAAGATCGGTTAATGAAACGTTGGAAAGAGAAAAATTCCTTGTAAGAAATTCCAAGGTCCCCAGATGCGGTTAGGACTACTGGCTATAAATATTTATTTAACATATGTAGTAAAAAAAAAAAACAAGTGAAAACATACGAGAGTAGACTGCCCAGAGGGGACTGGGCGGTCTCATGGTCTGGAATCCCTACAGATTTTATTTTTTTTTCTCCAGCCGTCTGGAGTTTTTATTTTGTTTTTTCTGTCCCCCCTGGCCATTGGACCTTACTCTTATTCGATGTTAATTAATGCTGATTTATTTTGTTTTCATATTGTGTTTTTTATTTTTCTATTCTTTATTATGTAAAGCACTTTGAGCTACTGTTTGTATGAATATATGCTATATAAATAAATGTTGTTGTTGTTGTAGACTGATAGTTAAAGTTTATAAATGACAGAGTACATTAAATGCAAAACACTCGTTTAAAAACAGAAAATACAGACCAGCATCATAACTACAAAAATGAAAGTAGATTTTTTAGAATTATGACTGAAGAACTTGAAACCCATTGAGCTGAGTGAGTTCCATGGACCTATGCCATGTATCTAAAATCGTCTTAAATAAAAGCAGAATATTGGAATTATGAAACAGCAAGTAGGCAGATATAACAAGTGGAAATGCAATCTGACTAACAAGATAATATGTATGTGTAATGAATGGAAAATATTCAGCAGAAAAAAACTTAGGAGAATGAGTAGGTATAGACAGTTAATGGCCAAGTCAGAATTCGAGAGGGTACAGTGGATAATTTATATAATGGACTTATAAGAGTCAAAAAGGCAACAAGAAGTAAAAATAAAATTGCAGGACACAAGCAATTCTAATATATAAAAAAAGAAAAAAAAAACTACAATTTCTTAAATATACACATATTGTTCATGGGCCCAGAAAAGTTGCAGCTTTAGAGGTAAAACATTTCTGACCACGTTTCATTTGAGTCAAAGTGAACTTTATTGTCATCTCAACCATATACAAGTATACAGATAGATGAAATTGCGAAGCTCAGTGTCCACAGTGTAACAACATGAAGTGCAAACAATAAATGAAAAATAGAATTAAAATTTAAATTTAAATTGTGCAAAGACAAAACAAAGAAGTAGCAGCAATATTGACGTGTAGTTAGCAATATGAACATTGATGCAATGTATGGCATTTGCAATCTACTGTAGATACATAAATATAGTCAATAGATATGTAATATAATAAATAAATAATAGATATCAATTTTATATAGAAATTATCTGTGTATGATAATAGTTGTTTAAGACATCAATGACAGGTCAGAATGTTTCACAGCAGAAGGATATCAAGAATATCAAAATACTTAAAGGCTAGTATGAGAATTTCAACTCTTTTCTACATGCACACTCGTCTTTGCAGGAAAGTGGCTTGCATGTGTAAAAGTTCTGTTTTTAGAGGTGGTTGAGGCAGTGTGGAAGATCCCAGGTGGCAGCATGGTGTTAAGGAGTGTTATGATTAATTGGTTGTAGTACATTTGGCAATAATAAATGAAACATTTAGTAGTGCTCCTCCAGCTCCTCCCTATTTTCCTCTGGATTTGAGCACTTTTATTTAGATTAACGTAACTGTGGCACAATAATGTGGTAGAACTTAATGATAAAGGATTTTTTTAAAAAAGGTAACTTCTTTGATCCAACCTAGAAAGACAGGAAACAGTTACAAGTCAGCAATTGCAAGTTCTTTTAAAAAAATTCTGATTGTTTGGAAAGAACAGAAATCAGTTTCTGGTTAATTTCATAATCTTTTTCATGGAGTGGTTTTCACCATGTCTGGACTTTTTATATTATAATTTTGTAAAATTTGTATGTTTTTTGGGTCAGTTTGAAGTTTTTCAATATACAACATTCACATGTGTAATTATTTAGGACTTGTGATGTTTTTTGTTTTATTATGATTAATACTTCACATTATTGTTTGGTTTTGATGTATTGCTATTTTTTAAATTCCCCACCATTTTGTGGTTTGTTTCTGGCCTTGCCAGTTGGTTCCATTGCCATCACATGATACTATGAAGTTATAGACAATAGCCTTATCTCCGGGAATATAAGGTAGTAATACGCTCCTCCTGGTGTCAGTCAAACATTTCAGTTGTTGTTTTGTGATTTAGGCCTTTAATGACCTCTTGGGCACAGCCATCAGCAGTGTGTCTGATTGCGGAGAGAATGTTGACCTTGTGGAGAGGTTTACTTACCTTGGCAGTGACACTGATGTCTCTTGTGACTCTTCCTATGAAGTCAGTAGACGGATTGGGAAAGCATGGGGGGTCATGAGGTCGCTGGAAAGGGGTGTGTGGTGCTCCCGATATCTATGCAAAAGGACGAAGGTCCAAGTCTTTAGAGTCCTGGTGCTTCCTGTCTTGCTATATGGTTGCGTTGAGTGGTTGGACAAGGCCAAGGGGTCGCTAACGTAACACTTGGCTGCGGCAGATAGAGGGTCATTTCAGGAGGGTGGGACTGGACTGCGTGTCTGCCTGGGGGGTTGCCAGCTGGGATCCCGAGTTGTTTCGTTGTGTAGTGGGTGCAGCAACGCACTGTACCAGTGCATGCTCTCCAGCTTGACTTGTTGTGAGCTAGTGTTTTTAAAAAGGTATTCATGGAATAAACATCTTGTTTTCTTTTCATCTTCAACTTTTGATTCCATTATGGCCTTGTTACTTTGACTTTGATTTGTTCTCCCAGTATATTCACTATTGCTTTCATTTCAACACAATTTTTCTTCTTCCATCAACTGGTTCAATTTTTGATCTTTTTCTCTGCCTTTAACTTCAGCAGAACACATATAATGTTCTTAGGTTTACAGGGTTAATATTATAATGTATACGAAGTACAGTGAAATTCTTACTAGCATGTGCTAATCAGTATGCCAACACCATAAGAATCGAGTGTTTCTTCCTTACCTCAAAACCTTTGCCTTCAAAAGCTTTAAAATACATTCATAAGTTTAACTGTGACAGTTAATCATGTAGGTGTTACACAGTAATGAATATAAGGAGAAAAGGTGTTTAAATGGCTGTATACTAGTAGCTTAGGTAATTGTAATTCATCTTGGCATTTATCTGAAACAGTTTTACAGTACCAAGCTTTTACGATGTCCAGTGCTAAATAGACTTGTGTGTCATTCCCCTGAGTTTAAGTGAAGAACTCTGCTTGTGATGGAGAACAAGTATTGTCTTCGACACATTGTCCCTTGTGTGCCATGTTTGACTCTTTGCCATATCCTCTGCACCTTCAAAAGGAAATGGTGGACCCTTTCAGCCACAACAATTTGGATGGTGAGATTTGCTAATTGAAGCAATGATTCTTCTCCCACACTAGGCCCAGTCACTGACACACACCTTGGAACTTCAAGACTGTGATCTTCCAAGGGTGTTCAACTACAAATGCTCTAGCAAGAGTATATTCCACACCCAGAAAGATGTATGGTTGAAGTTCCAGGCTACAAACAGAGCAAAAAGATACACGCACCTAGTTTTTAAGGAAAGATGTAGCCTCTGCTGAGGGGTTCAGAGTCCACTTCCAGTTACTGGTCAATGCCTGCTCATATGTAGGTGAATGAGTAGACATGGAAAGAGAGGATACTAACAGCCATCTTGTATAATGGAGTGTGTGAGTAATAATCACTTTATTGTCTATAAATGTTACAGTTTTATCTAATATAGTTACTGGCACAACAAAAACTTATACATATGAAGGTGCATTACATGATGTGGAGACAATAATAAGAATACAGTGATAACTGTCATCTTCAACAATGGTTTTTGTTAAATATAACAGTAGTAATATCTGCAAAGCTACTTTTTCACTTATGTAACATATCTGTATGGTTCTCTTACTATCAGTGACTGTGAGAATCTTGTTAATGTTTTTGTTTCTAGCCGACTGCATTACTGCAATGCTCTTTTTGTTAGCCATCCAAAGCGCACTATTCACACCACATCAGGGAATGTAAAATACTTCAGTACACTAGTACTAATGATTACATTTTTTCTATTCTCAAGTCTATCCATTAACTTCCTACCTATTTAGGATTTAAAGTTTAAGATTCATTTATTGTTTTTTAAATGCTTGTATGGCCATATTCATTTCTACCTTAACACTTTGAATGTGAGGTACAAGTTAACTCATACGTCATTCAGCCTTTTAAGGCGCGATAAATGATATAACTTCAAACCTCAGTATGCAACCACTATGGACAGAGCCAGCATGCTGAAGATCTCTGCTTCTATGTCTCAGTCACCTACTGTAGTGCTGCCAGCTGGTAGAAAGAATTTTTTTTTTCAGTGGCAACAACTTGCAAAAAATAGCATTATAAATTGACAGTCCTTAGTTATATTATTGTAAAAAGAGGCATAAAGCTACTAATGCTCTGAAAGAGCTAGATTTGTTGCAAGATAAGTATTTTGATTATAATGACAGTAATCAAGATAGTGACAATCAATTGGATAATGTGGAACCTGTAGGCAATGGTTCTGATGAGGATAGCTGCATCAAAGACATTTCTTCATCACAAGGCACCCGACTTGTCATGACTGTCAGAACAGTACTACATGGACATTGTGTCACCCGCTGAGTGCAGACAGTCACCAATTACCAAATGTGTTATATGCAACAAGCGTGGACAGAACAATATGTTCATTTATACCACATGTGCTTCTAAGCTTGGTCTCTGGGTGGCGCTTCAAAGACTCTCAATTAAATGTTGACTTTTAGTCATGTTGCTGGTGAAAATAATTAAAGAGTTTCTTTATGTTTTCATTGAACCGATTTACATTTTTGACAGAGTTACTGTTGCTAATAAAGCTGTTGATTTCTAATAAATTTCTTTCCATTTTTTACAAGTTTTAATAAAGTTCATTGTTATTCATATATGCATTGACCTATACTGCAACATCTTGGTAATAAATGATCTAAGCAGTCAATGCATCAAGGGTGTGATTGATAGATATACAGTGGGTACGGAAAGTATTCAGACCCCCTTCAATTTTTCACTCTCTGTTATATTGCAGCCATTTGCTAAAATCATTTAAATTAATTTTTTCCCTCATTAATGTACACACAGCACCCCATATTGACAGACAAAAAAAAGAATTTTTGAAATTGTTGCAGATTTATTAAAAAAGAAAAACTGAAATATCACATGGTCCTAAGTATTCAGACCCTTTGCTCAGTATTTAGTAGAAGCACCCTTGTGAGCTAATACAGCCATGAGTCTTCTTGGGAAAGATGCAACAAGTTTTTCACACCTGGATTTGGGGATCCTCTGCCATTCCTCCTTGCAGATCCTCTCCAGTTTTGTCAGGTTGGATGGTAAACGTTGGTGGACAGCCATTTTTAGGTCTCTCCAGAGATGCTCAATTGGGCTTAAGTCAGGGCTCTGGCTGGGCCATTCAAGAACAGTCAGAGAGTTGTTGTGAAGCCACTCCTTTATTATTTTAGCTGTGTGCAACCATTGTCATGTTGGAAGGTAAACCTTCGGCCCAGTCTGAGGTCCTTAGCACTCTGGAGAAGGTTTTTGTCCAGGATATCCCTGTACTTGGCCGCATTCATCTTTCCCTCGATTGCAACCAGTCGTCCTGTCCCTGCAGCTGAAAAACACCCCCACAGCATGATGCTGCCACCGCCATACTTCACTGTGGGGACTGTATTGGACAAGTGATGAGCAGTGCCTCATTGTCTCCACACATACCGCTTAGAATTAAGGCCAAAAAGTTCCATCTTGGTCTCATCAGAACAGAGAATCTTATTTCTCACCATCTCAGAGTCCTTCAGCTAAAATAATGAAGGAGTGGCTTCACAACAACTCTGTGACTATTC
The DNA here is from genome assembly GCA_026402145.1 of Polypterus bichir lapradei. Taxonomy (NCBI): domain Eukaryota; kingdom Metazoa; phylum Chordata; class Cladistia; order Polypteriformes; family Polypteridae; genus Polypterus; species Polypterus bichir. The sequence goes on along the minus strand of JANRMT010062791.1, from coordinate 50,800,440 downwards.
TTGAATGGCCCAGCCAGAGCCCTGACTTAAACCCAATTGAGCATCTCTGGAGAGACCTAAAAATGGCTGTCCACCAACACTTACCATCCAACCTGACAGAACTGGAGAGGATCTGCAAGGAGGAATGGCAGAGGATCCCCAAATCCAGGTGTGAAAAACTTGTTGCATCTTTCCCAAGAAGACTCATGGCTGTATTAGCTCAAAAGGGTGCTTTTACTAAATACTGAGCAAAGGGTCTGAATACTTAGGACCATATGATATTTCAGTTTTTCTTTTTTAATAAATCTGCAACAATTTCAAAAATTCTTTTTTTGTCTGTCAATATGGGGTGCTGTGTGTACATTAATGAGGGAAAAAATTAATTTAAATGATTTTAGCAAATGGCTGCAATATAACAAAGAGTGAAAAATTGAAGGGGGTCTGAATACTTTCCACACCCACTGTACTCCCAATGCACCACTCAATGTTAAGAATTATTTATCAGAAAACTTCACTGCCATTGATAGCTCTGGAATATCTAAAAAGAATTCAAAAATATTTTTTGTGCTGTATTCTTTTAAAAATTAATATTATGTTCTATTTTGATGTAATTATATGTTGACTTTTTTGCTTTGAATTTAATTTCATTGTAGTGTTTTTATCACACCCTAATGAACCATGTTGTTAATAAAATGTGTCTACATAACTAATATATAATAATGATAACAATAATATTATTATCATTGTCTACGTTTTTACTCTTTAGGAACTAGTTGGTATAGATAGCATGTTTTGTGCTTCTCGCTCTCGCTGTTTTCCCTCAGTACATCGCACCTTCTAGTATTTATTTCAAAACTCAGAGAGATTGAGATAATGAAATGTGTCCTTCAAGGAAAATGTAAACATTAAAAATCCTTCAAAAGAAACCACCACATGCAGTACTCAGTAGCAGTAGTGTCCTGCCATGAACATATAATGTGTTATGTCTAGATGTGCTGTCGTACCATTCAAAAAAGCACTTAGGAAAAAACAACAAACTGAATCCAATTAGATTAAAATATGAAAAAGCATGATTATTAGATCAGATTAAGGGTTTTCAAACCACAGAATATAATGAAATTGGTGTTTTTGGAATTCAGTTTAAGGAATATCATAACTAACATAATAATTATGAGTATTACACTGGAATCATATCAGAAGAAGAAGAAGAAAATTTGCAGACACTTATTGAAATGTTTTTTTTTCATCTAGGCAATAATAAATTTTGCATCTAATAAAATTATACTCTGTGTGTTTTTACATTCTTGCTAGCCTTTCTAACCTGAGATTTTCTTTCCCTCCTCAAATTATCTTGCAGTCTGTCATCTTCTTCTTCACACACTTGCTCTAGAATCAAAGTCATCCAAAGAGTTTTTTTTTGTCTCAGATATCTGATACATAATAGCATCGTCTCCTCTCTCATTTGCCCTGTCATGAACTACTTTGTAGCCTGACCAAAGCAACCCTGTCATTCATCCCAGAATTCATTCCCCTGCAATAAAACTGCTCTGACAGAAACATTCCTGCATGTTATACACAGACAAGGTAAAAAAATGGAAGATGATGCTGGAACAAGAAAGAAGATCTTATACATTTACTATACCCACAGAGATCTGTAATTCCCATCTCTTGTTAACTACTATTCTTTAGTGATTAATAATGGGTCAAGTATAAGGAGGGTCTTTTAAAAAGTTTGCAGGCAAATTCTAAATTTGGGAAAATGGCAGCTGGCTAATTGTCTATTACATGCCATTATTGTGTTCCTTTCTTTCAATGTACTATCAATGTTCTCCATTTCTTCTTACTGCCCAGCACATTTGGTCTCCTTAAAATTCCCCTACTGCCACCCTCTTTCTCTGAAAATATTTTCCTTTTGGTTTTACCATTGGTTTTAAGGTTTCTTTGCCTGCACTGCTTTTTATGATTTACTCTTCCAAAGTTATTTCCTTGTTTAAGCACACTCCCAATGTGTTACTTTAGCCAGGATTTTTTCCTGCTCCCTTAAATTATGTACCAGTTGTCTTTGATTTGAATAAGACAACCGTCAACCTGTTTGTTCCCTCTATATTTCACACCCTTTCTAATCTGGTTTTCTGATACAGAATCTTTTGGCCATTGCTTATATCCAGTTAAATCAACTGGTACTGTATTTACTAATCAATGTTTCAGGTATTTCCGGGAAGAGGGGATATTGTCCCACCACAGAATTAAAACTGACAGTTTGTATTCTAAGTAATCTCTCCATAAATCTTTCTGTCAGACTCCTGTCAGCACTCCTTTGTTTTCACTGCACTGTCTATATTTCATAGTGTTGACCACACATCTCAGTTTGCACTGCCTAATCTGTGCCGCTGAACCCCTCTACTCCTAGATTGGTAACTTTTTTCATTTTTCAGTTGGTCCCATGTGCTGCCCACTAGCAGTTAGGAGGTGCTTTGCATCTCCTGACACCTGTTTTTGGATTCACCTTCTGTCTTTCAGAATAGTCAGGAAGTTTCTACACCTTTTGACATGTATGAACTCCAGCAACATGGGGGAACATTATACATTTATCCTATGCTTGTAGCTTTCTCTCTCTTTCTATTGTGCCCAGCCTACTACCATTGCAATACATATAATACACACAGGGCATACCAGTCTCTAGTAGTGTTATAAATCCTATATTAACAGGATGTTGCCCATTGTCATCATGTTTTTTTTTTTAACCTTGCCCTGCCAGGCCCTGATCCTGTTGTGCGCAAACATTTTGTTTGTAACTCTATCCACTGGGAAAACTGTCACCATTACTAATAATGACTTTCAAGTTAAAAACAGGTATTTTAAGTATTTCTTTATACTTTTTCTATTCTGTCTTTAATTTAAATGTTTCATATTGCATTTTTAGTGGATATGTGCTATATTTTTTTAGTTGGTTTTCACATATGATTAGTGCTATTATGCAATATACTTGTATCAGTTTGACAATGTGATTTCTTTATAATTATCTTATATATAAACGTACGCGTGGAAATGTATGTGTAAGTATACACAAGCGAGGCCAGCACGTTGGTAAAACAAAACCTCCGGAGAAGGAGTCACTCACTTAACCGCTAATACAGAAGCGAGGCAAGCACATCGGCAAAACAGTATACCTTTTTCTTTTCCTTTCGGCGATAATACAAAAGCGAGGGGAGCACATCAGTAAAACGAAACTGCTGAAGAAAGACAGTCGCTTAGCTGCTAATGCACAAACGATGCATGCATGTCAGCAAAACGAAACCTCCTAGTAGAGAGATGCCCAAAGTAGTTCCTTACAATTACCTGACATCTCTACATTTCAATTTTTTTTCTGATGATTTCAATAGTTTCTAGGACCCCAGGGTTTTTACAGCATGGGCTTAAACAGCTAGTGTCATATAATAATTTGCTACATGAAATTGTGTTCCAAAGTGAAACATTTTTTTAAATCTAAATAAAATATCTTTGTTGTTCTTGTATTTTGAAATGGAGCTTACAGTAAGTGGCAACAGTCTAAACATTGCAACAAAGGCTTAAAACAAACCGAGTATATCCTCTTTGAAGCAGGACAGATTACAATAAGATTATTTGCCTTATACATTTCTAAGCCTTGATTTTGACAATGAAACAAAATTGGAAAAAATCCATTATATCACACATTTTTAGTAAGATTTTTCTTGTAAAGGTATGTTTCCTGTTTGATTGTTAGTGTACAGAGACCATTGTGAATGGGGTTTTGACATTTTCCACGATGCACCATCGATTGATATTTGTTTTTCAGAAGCTTTGAGCTGCATATGTTTCTCATTTTGTCTTTCCAATTCAGTTTCATCTATGCTTATGTTCTGTCATAGCTTGTAACAAATGTTTTGCAAAAAAAGTGTGCAGAGTGTCAAAGCAGTCAAACCTCTGTGACTGGACATGATTTAAAATGTATACCAGCACCAGCAGCCACATGCATACTCAAATCATAATTTTTTATTATGCTATGTATACTAAACATATTATATGCAGTGGTGGTGCATATGTTGAATCACAAGTAGATACAGTAGTTTGATGGCAGATGCACACTCAGATAACATATATAAATGCAAAGAATTATTATTATTAACATGATTTATTTTTTCCTAAACACCTCATCATACAGTATATATAAAGGATATGCTATAGCCATAGTGTAGTCTCAGACATATTATTTTTTTGAGTGAGTAAAAGTAATTAGTAACTTTTGTTGTTTCTTGTCGGTAGATGTTTTTCTCAAGGCCACAACATTAGGCACGTCTGAGTAATGATTTGAAAGAATTTTAAATATATTTTAAATTGTTTTAATAGTCACTACAGCATTACTTAATACCACTGTTAATGCTGTCTCATGTTAATATGGACTCCAGCAGCAATATCTATGCATCCATAATCTCCCCTTGCTTGAAATTGTTTTCATGGTCCATGGCTGAAATAACTGATGTGCCAACAGTTTTCCAGACTTCTCCTTGATCTTTTGTATCACACTTAGTGAAAGACTGTAAGTGTGAAGTTTTTCAGTTTTTATTGTCTAGTTGTCTACAGACCAGGAGCAGCATTTTATATCTGGGCGTGAATATTCAATTATGTCAATAACAGCAGTTCAAAATGATTTTTCAAAGTGAAAAGTATATGCTAAAGAAACCTTGGTCCTGCAGCTGGAGGAGTGCCGTGTAGGAAGACGAACAGTGAGATGATGTCTCATTTCAATTGACATTTTTTTTAATCTTTTTTCTTTGTAAAGCAGTATGGATATGCTATTTTTGTTTTTGTGTGCAGATCACTATTCAGAAACAATCCTGATGGGAAAAAAAAAAAATGTTTATTAAGTTTTAAAGCTTGTATACTCATGTTTGGACTTGTACACCTTGAAACCCACCATAAGAACCAGGCATGATATTATTTTAAATTTATTAACAAATAGTTTACATTGTACAGCACAACTTTTTCGCAAATTAATATATACCACGATTGTGAAGAAATAACTTTGACTTCAAACTTATTGAACTTATCCTTTTAGAGTATCATACGAAATTATGAATGGGAATAGAGCCTAAAAGATTTAGCTGCAGTAGAATATATTATGAAGATGGGCAGTCTTGCTGAAACATTTTCTGGAAACCACATCTTATCAGTCTTAAGCAGAAAAGGTTCTGATCTATTCAATCCACATTTAACAATATCTAAAGAAATAATAACGTACATCTAGAACAACTACATTGAAATGGACTTCTAAATATGCCATAGAAACATGTGAATTTAAAATATAAAAGAAGAACAATTCTTTAGTCTAGGGGTGTTGGAGTCTGAAATCTACAGACCATGCTGTTGAAGCCTGCAGCAAGAAAAGATAATTAGTCAATAAATATTCATGGGATAAACAAAAGATCACTAGCCCATGAAGTATGTTGGTCAATCCTCCACGACACTTTCTAAAAGCTGCTAAAAAATATATAAATCCCTCCATAAAAGTATAATCTCATTATCCTATACTATATAATAAATGCCTGCATTCCCAAGGCAGATCCTATATCAAAACTTTTATTTTCTATCTTTTATCTTCTATTTTCTACCTGTTTATTTCAGTCAGGAATATTTTCGAGATCCCTTAACTGATGAAACACCCTAAGGAAACATCTCAAAGTTTTGCACAAATATTTAACTGGCTATTAAAGTTTTGCTACTGTACATGTTGAAATTTTAGCACAGAATCTCTGTGTTTTTAGCATCGCTACCTGGCATCTTGAGGAAACTGAGCTATTACTTCAGCCACCAATCCTGCTTAAATACAGACAGAATTTAAGGGGGAGAGCAGGGAGGCACAGCCCCCACAACAGATGCACCAAGTTACTAAAGTAAATCTCCATTATACCAAATACTCCAAATACTGATGCTCTGTGCAAGAAAGGACAGAGCTGACTATACTTTCTTAGAAGGCTGGCGTCCTTCAACATTTGCAATAAGATGCTGCAGATGTTCTATCAGACGGTTGTGGCGAGTGCCCTCTTCTACGTGGTGGTGTGCTGGGGAGGCAGCATAAAGAAGAAGGACGCCTTACGCCTGGACAAACCGGTGAGGAAAGCAGGCTCTATTGTAGGCACGGAGCTGGACAGTGTGACATCCGTGGCAGAGCAACGTGCACTGAACAGGCTCCTGTCAATCATGGAGAATCCATTGCATCCACTGAACAGTATCATCTCCAGACAGAGCAGCAGCTTCAGCGACAGACTGCTGTCACTGTCCTGCTCCAATGACAGACTGAGGAGATCATTCCTCCCCCACACTATGCGACTCTTCAATTCCACCCGGGGGGTAAATGTTAACATTATACAAAGTTACTGTCTGTTATACCTGCATTTTTATCACTCTTTAATTTTTTTTTTTTTGATCAGTATGCTGCTGCTGGAGTATGTGAATTTCCCCTTGGGGATTAATAAAGTATCTATCTATCTATCTATCTATCTATCTATCTATCTATCTATCTAT
>JANRMT010062791.1:50779318-50793908 GCA_026402145.1 Polypterus bichir lapradei | reverse complement strand
TATCTATCTATCTATCTATCTATCTATCTATCTATCTATCTATCTATCTATCTATCTATCTATCTATCTCCAATAAAGGCATTGATTTTTCACTCATATGTTTACGTTTTAAGTTTTATATTGGTTTTAAGAAACAGGCAATGTAAATATGTTGATATTCTACAAATATGATAATTAAATCCATCCTACTTAAGCAATATCACCAAACCAATCAACATTTTGAAGTACATAACTTACGGATTACTTGAGAGAAGTCACTTTAACTAGTATATTTAGTATTCAATATTTTCCTCTTTTAAATGTTGCATAGCCACTCCCATTGGCAAACACGTCCTCAGGCGGCTATTTAGAAGCTATTTAAGGTCGTGTGCAGCTGCCTCTGTGCATCCATGTCTTATGGTTGAATATGCTGCCTATGCAAGTGGCAGTCTGATCAAAACTCCGAAACAAAATATTTGGTAACAGTTTAGTTTAGGTACTGCAAAAATGCATGTATTATTCATTTATTCTTATGTAACAAGACCTTAACAAAGGCTTCTTTTGGTCTTTGTGACACTTATAAAAAAATAAGTAGACTAGTTATTCATCTCAGTGCTGTGTGGCATATTGACATGATGGTAAAATGACTTAATATGAAGGATTCACAGGTCTTACACTAAAAACATAACATCAAGGGAAACATGTCTCAGTTAAGCTACCTTAGACTACAGCAAAGTGATGTTTTGTTAGTTGTCAACATTGCACAGATGAATAAACACTTTACTGATGTTTTATAAGTGTTACGAAGACCCAAAGAAGTCTTTGGTAAAGTACAAAATTATAAACGAGTAATAAATGCATTTTTGCCACGCCTAATCTAAACTGATACCAAATATTTAATAAACACAGATGTCTCTTGGATGTAGTTAATACAAACATTAACTGTGCTTCAACTTTCCATTAATCGATCCATTCTGTGAACACATTTATCCAGAGCAGGGATGCAGGAACATCATTAGATACATTTTAGGACCAATTCCTGGACAGGACAACAGCTCATCACAGGGTGTGAGCAGACACACACACACATCAAGGGCATATTTAGCATTGACAAACTACCTATACAGCATGTTTCCGAAAAAAGTAAACCCAATCCTAGAACACTCAATGCCATGCATGCATTTTCTAACTTGATTAAAAAGTAACATGTTTATTTTGCCATAAGAGCAATAAGCAGACAAAACAAAACAAAAAAAGTTTTCTGCTATTTCATTATCATGAGCAGAAAAGATGAGATTTTCAGAATCAAAGTTTTAAACGTGTCATTTCTAGTGAGATTTAGGTTATATTGTAACTTTGTATTATGAACAGTTTATGATATGTGACTTGTGATACGATGTAAATAAGTAGCAGTATGGTTGTGACTTCAAAAAATGCAATTTTTTTATGGTTCATCCACCCTCCAAGACTAAATGTCAAACCCATTCCATTGTTGCAATACTTTATGACTGGCTTACTCTCTGCATACACACTCTTAGGTTAGTTATAAATTGCCCAACATGACTAAACAAATGGGTGTGAATGTTTGACTGTCTGCTGTGATAGGTCCTGTCCTAGGTAGGTTTCTATACCTGGCACTGATGACGCAGATATTGGCTCCACACAATCATGAAGGAGTGAAAAAGAGACATCATGGGAAAAAGAAGAGAATATGAAAAAAAGACTGCATTTTGAAAAGCATACATATTACATCAGATAACTAACTTTTTAATTATGCTCAGTATTTATTTAATATAAATGTCAATTCAGCTACTACAGCAAGTGACAACAAATACACAACCTACATTTTTTTATAATATTTTAGTGTCTACTGCAATTTTTTTTTTTGTGTCTGCATTTCAAAAGATTTTTGGTTACGTCTTTGAGGTGTCATTCACTATGTTTATTTTATAGAACATCAGAAAAATACATCTAAGAGGGTTTTTTTTATCATTCATGAAGCAGACGTGACATGGGCATACTGTTCCCTGTGTCCCTTGCCTGGCAAAACATCACATAATGTTGGTATTAGCATGAGCTGTCCGGGTGTTCTCCACTAGCCTTCTTTGCCAGAAGCTGGCTTCACAGTATAGTACTTGCAATCCAAGTTTCCTTTTTTTTACTGAGGACCATGGAAAACGTAGCAACTTGAAAAGAGAGGACCTGTCATAATGTCTTCCATACATCTTATTAAGATATTAGTGTGCTTTGGGGGGGATAGGGAGTCGGGCTGAGGGATTCAGTTGTGATTATCTGCCATCTGTTGTTTTCACTGTCTCCAATTGCATCAGCGTTATGTGAGAAAAGCTCATTCGCCATGGAGTGCAGAATATATATTAAGAGATGGCTTCAACTGAGCAAGTACTCAGCTAATCCCTTTAGCACACAGGACAAGACTGCCACCAGCTCTAATTGATTTTGAAATGACTTGCGCTGAATCAGTATAGAAAATGAAAGGTTTTGGATTCCCATGTGCTTTGCAATAAAGGAGCCAGGATGTAAGTCTGATAGCTGATGGTATTGTGGAAAATCTGATAAGAGGCTTAAATCCGTACTAAGGTTCCAAACTAATTTTAATTCCACTGTTAATAGAACACAGTGGATTGTCACCTGGTTAATTATCTCCTGAGATGAGTTTTTGCAAAATGAAAAGTATGATACAGTTTTTTAGGTGTTTTCCTCATCCTATTATTTATTAAATCTCTTTTCAGTAGCTGGAAGGCAGGAAAAAATGGATTATTTCAGTTCCACTGTGGCTCTCAGTCTGACGTGCCAAATGTTTTTTTTCCTTCTTCTTAACATGCCACTGATTATGCTGTCAAAAATATTTTCTTACATCTCAATTTGCAAATGAGGTGACATTTTCATTTTGCAGTGGTAGTTGCACAAGAACTCTTACATTGTACCTATTAACCTTTTTTTCTTAATGTTTCAAAATTTATTATGGTCCAGTATTTTAAAATAGAAAGCATCTGTTTAAAAACATCTTTAATAAAATATTTTTTCTTACAGCCATATGTTCTTCTTATTGAAATATCCTTGTGTTATTTTTGTATTGGATTTTTCTTTTACAAATTTGCTGTATGGACCCTGCTGTATAAACCCTATCCTTAAAGCGTTTCTTGAAAGATATTTTTTTTTATTTTTAGACCTGAAATGACATATGTCTAAATCTCTCTAATGGTTTAGCAGGTGTCATAAACTGGTTATATAAAAGTATATGCACTTGGCATAGTGGTTACTCAATTCTAATATTTAAATAGAAAAAAGATACATATTTTGCCTGTTTCTTATTCAGCTGCTGTGCTGTTTTCAAATGTTTGGTGTCTGACCATATAATGCATTTATAACAAAGAGGAATGCCATCACATATTAAAAGTGGTAGGGTATAAACTTATCAGTGCCCTTTCACAGTGGACAACATAGTCCATACAAGTTGCAAAGCACTACCTGTGAATGAGTGATGATGTAATTCTCACACATATACACAGGTTGTTTTTATACAATTATAACATTAGTATAATAACTCAGTTGTACTTACTTTAAATTATTACTGGGTCTAAACCTATTTGGTTAATAATGTTTGACTATGCATCACTGATAGGTATTGTTCCTTGTAGGAGAAAAGTATGCCCTTAAAGTACAAAAACCAGATGGTCAAGAAGGGAAGAGGCAAGGGTAAGGTCTGAGAGCTAGCAAAGTCATTATGGGTGGCGGGGGGAGGAAGAAGAGTCAAAAATGCAGCAATGCCAAAAATCTAAGTCAAAAATGTATGTTACTGTTGATCAAAGGAAAGATTTCAAAAAGCAAATAAATTGCAAGGAGTCATAAGTAAATGAAAAATACAAAATCTTGGATGATGATCATTATGCACTGCCAAGTTTTCTACTGGCAGTGCCATGATTTCAGACGTCAAGTCAAGTTTATATATAATGCACACTCGTATATAATGCACATTCTGATTTAGCCCAAAAATTTAATGTAAAAAAAGAAATTCATATATAATCCATCCATCCATCCATTTTCCAACCCGCTGAATCTGAACACAGGATCACGGGGGTCTGCTGGAGCCAATCCAAGCCAACACAGGGCACAAGGCAGGAACCAATCCCGGGCAGGGTGCCAGCCCACCGCAGGACACACACAAACACACCCACACACCAAGCACACACTAGGGCCAATTTAGAATCGCCAATGCACCTAACCTTCATGTCTTTGGACTGTGGGAAGAAACCGGAGCACCCGGAGGAAACCCACGCAGACACGGGGAGAACATGCAAACTCCACGCAGGGAGGACCCGGGAAGCGAACCTGGGTCTCCTAACTGCAGGGCAGCAGCCGCCCTCATATATAATGCAACCCCTTAAATTTTTAACATACAGCAACAGCGCACTGCATGCAGCAACATTTGTTTTTTGTCGATTTATGTGTGAAACCATGGCTTTGTGTGCTTTTCAGAAAGTACCATGGCAGCCCCTCACTACTCTGTCCCCCCACCAACCGCTGTTGCCAGTGCCACAGCAACCAGAGATGGCTAACACATGGCAACAGCGCACTACATGCGGCAACAGATGTTTTATGTTGATTTATGTAAAAAACTATTGCTTCAAAATTATGTATAAAGAGCACCCAATTTTTAGTGAACTAAAATGAGCAACAATTGTGTGCATTATATGTGAAATTTTACGGTAGTTCAATGACATTTACTTGTGTGAGATGTGCCAGGATTATATAAATTGCAAGGGATATGGCATTTGTCATAAACCACTATTGACAATGTGGTGATAATGACTGGAGTAAGTGCCTCCAGCCTGTAGTTACTTACACAGTCCACGTTTGTTTGCATAGGGATAATTGTTGTCCTTCTGAAGCAGGTAGGAACAACAAATTCTTTCAGTCACTGAAGATGCCAGATAGTTGGTTGCTGCAGGTTTTTCAAAACACCATGAAATTCCATCCAGAACAGGGGCCTCATGTATAAACGGTCCATATGCACGTTTCCATGCTTACTTTGAGATGTATAAAAACTAAACTTGGCTGAAAGCCACACACATTTTCACAACAGCCTCACGCCATGCGTACACATTTTTCTGCTCGGGTTTGCAAACCGGAAGCACCCAACATCAAAGCAGTGCTACTGTTGCTGTGTCGTTTCCTTTTCTTTTTCAAATTCTTATCCATGATGCTGCTGTTATTAAATACACTGAAATTAATTGCATATTGTTTACAAATTTAATGCACTTGATTGTAATCATTCTGTAACAATATAATGGTGCATGGAATGGCCAAGCTTATCCAACTACCATAGCTACCTTGCTTAGCGTTGTTAAAAGACATTGCAAATGGAAGAATTAGAAGAGAGGGCATATTTATCGATGACTGGCTTCTAACTCAATTTCGTTTTCCAAGAGCTATCCTCTTTAGGCTGTATGCTGAATTGGGGCCAGCTTTACAAAGGCAGACTTTGAGGAATTGTGATCTACCTGCTCCTTTGCAAGTTATGTCCATTCTTGGCTTTTTAGCCACACAAGCTTTACAATGTAATCGAAGACATCAAGTGCACGCACAATGCTATTGCAATGACGCTGGACAAGTTACATCAGCTTGGGATGAATCACCAAAAGAATGAGCTGGTATTAAATGATCTGTAGCAGGAAAGCCTATAAAAATGTCAACTCTTCACAGTCATGGGTGCTTTTTCCAACTAGTGTGGCAAAAGGCAAGCAGTCCTTTTAAGGATAGTGAGTCACCTCAAAGAGCCATGTAAATAGCAGAGAATCTGTCCATTGTGGCGCTTGGTGCCAGTGCTTCACTATAGAAAGCATTTCCACTCTATTAATGGGCTGCTCTATAGTCCAAAGAAAGTGTGTTGCAATATGCAAGTATGTGGTATGTAGCATAATGTGGCACACAATCGTGACATGCCCATACCTGAAGAGATGCGGTATGATGAACCTGACCCTGACCCACCAAATGATCAGCCAAATCGAACATTGTTACAACTTCTTTTGAATGTAATTAGCAGAATGTACAAATAGTTAATCAAACGTAGCAATTATTTTTTAACCAATTCATTTATTTTGTGGTCTGTATCACATAGTACAGCCCTTATACTCCTTAGTTCAATAGCCACATCTCTTACATCATCCACTATTGCATTTTATGACTCCAGAACAGTGTCTGTTTGCACACAGGCAATGTGGTTCCGAGTCAGAGGTGTGTGTGAAGTCAGCGCCCAAAAAATTCTTCTTTGTTCCATGTGCTTTTGCCGTTTTCTTTTAGCAAAACATTGAACAGAAGGGACTGTTTATATTGATTTGCATATTCAAATATGCAACCTTCTGGGAGGAGTCAAGGTGGGTTTAGCGCATGCATGTATGTTAAATTTCACATTCATTGTTATTTATAAAGGGGAAGTGTGTGGAACTTCACGTACGCACAGTTTTATGCATATGGATTTTTTTGTGTATACTCACATTCCCGATTTTGTCTGTACGCCATGTTTTAGAGTTCTACATGAGGCCCCAGATGTCTTAACTCATTAACACATTTAAAAGCTCTTCTTACATCATGCAGAGAAACAAAGAAGGAGGAGTCATGTGGTGCTGCAGGTAATCAAATGATGGCCGGTTTGTTGTTACAATGAAAAAAGGAATGTCATGTAACTGGATATTTTGTAGAGAAACAATAAACAAAACAGTGATAGCATTGAAAATATTCATTTTTTTTACGCTCCAGTCAAAAATTGAAGGTGTTCTGTATAGATTTGGGAAGGCTTAACCCAAACTTGGTAATAAAATTGCTCTTTTAAATCCATTTTTTGAGAGATGAAGGTTTAAAATGGAAAAAAAACACAACTTTTTAAAATGAATTATATAGAGTTGACAAATTATAGATACACATATAGTAGACACTATAGTAGCCAGTTTTACCTCTTATAATACTCTTAAAGAGTTTCATGGTGGAATGACCAATAGAAGTCTGCTTTCCATTGTAACTCCATCTGAGCAATGTCCCGGTGGAACATCACCCAATGTTCATCAAAGACTGCTCCCATCTTCCCGGTTAAATATTTGCTTAACTGTTACCAGTTGAAGACAATACATGAATCAAAACCTTGCATATTTCTGTAAAAATCATTTAAACAACAACCTTCTCTGTTATGTACAACCTTCTAAATATAAATTCCTAGCTATATTGAAGGAATAAGAAAAAGAAAAAAAATACTGATTGAGAGCAAAACACTGGATTTTGGGTTGTTTCCATTTCAACTAACATTAAGAATGAGGAAGACTGACACTTTTCAGCCTTAAAATTGACATCAAATAAAACTGCATTTTTCATTGAATCCAATATCTGAGAGAAACAATTTGTAGTAGTTGAGAAATGGATTCAGCACACCTAAATCTATAAAGTACACTGTTTTCTTTTTTGTTTGTGTGTGGGAGAATTTTCGTACAGACCAGTGTAATTACAGAAACAAACTCTGCTAAAGTTAAAACTCCAGAATCACAACAGTAAGAAAACTTATGTAGACCTTTGTTTTTATTTTTGCATAAAGATATATTTTATTTCAGTGTGTAAAAAATAAACAACTCTTGATTGTTCTGCTTCATATCTCTGTGATGAAAATAAACCTTTCAAAAGAGAAACATTTCTTGACTTTATGCTTTAATCGTATGTAGACAACATTGCACTTTTATTTTAATCAAACAGGTAGAATTCTTATTTTAAAGTATTTAAAAAATAAACATGTATTAGAAGAAACATGGTTTGTTGTTTATTTGTTAACTACACATATAAATTTACATAAATATTTAAATATATGTATATATTTAATATAAATGTCTTAATACAACTCATCGTAATTTGTTTTCATGGAGAAAATATATTTAAAAAGATCTGTAGAACTAAAAACACTTTGAAAATATTCTCTTATCTACTTTTAACACTAGTGGAGAAGGTTTGGTTGAGGGCTGTATAAAAATTGCAACCCTGCGCAATATGTGCTTGGTTGCCATTTTTGAAGTGACTGATTAAATCTTTCTACCTCTCCATTTGCCTGTGGGTTATAATAAGCTGTCTTACAGTGTTCAATATCTTGTTCTTTTAGGAATGATATGAATTCTACTGAGATTAACCCAGGACCATTGTCAATTGTAATTACAGATGGAAGTCCAAAATGAGCTATAAGAACATCCAGTATGAAAATTACAGCCCATGAAGTGAATGTGCTCACAAGAACATCTCCAAGCCACTTAGAGTGCAGATCATATATGATGACGAGAAAAAGATGGTGTGGGGAGCACTATGACGTTCACCACAGATGTAAATTTGCATGCACTTTCCCATGTGCTGGCCACTAAAGGGGCTGAAGGAGTGGAGAAGTAGGTGATCCTGTCTTTCCACGAGCCAGTCAAGCATGGCAGTCCTTAACAAGAACTTTCGATATTGTGGTTAATACCTGGCCACCATACCCAAAATCACCACCTCTGTTTAATCTTCACAATTCCTAGGAGTCCCTCATGAGCCGTCACTGAAATACAAGACTGCAAACTTTGTGGCACCACAGCACAATAACCCTGAGCAATGCAGGTGTCATTCCACAATGACAGCTCCTCTTTCACATGTACAAATGAAATCAGCTTATCAGACAGACGTTTGGAACAGCACTCTCTTATGTAAGAGCATAGTAAGTTAAAAAAGTGTCCTCTTCTGAAGCTTTCTGGAGCTGTGTAAGTGATATAATGTCCCGGAGAGGCCCGTGCAGCAGTCGAATAAGGTCATATTCAGTGTCAGCTTGGGTGTGAAGTGGCTCCGGTATTAGTGTAAAGCGTGACAGTAGGTCATCCACTACATTTTCCCATTATATTGTTGTATGCGATTAGACAACCCATGCAACTGAAGGGGCTTGTGTCCTATTACAGTTGTTTACAGCAAGGAAGTGAGGGCCTGATGGTTTCTCCCCAGAATGAACAGTCTCCCATACAAATATATATGCCATGGTTTACAATCCTAGATGCATGCCAAAGTTTCAAGTTCCCCAGCAGAGTAATTTTATTTAGCTAAGCTCAGTGCCTTGGACCAAATTCAACTGGATTTTCTACCTCCTCTTCCATCTGTGAAAGAACAGCTCCCAAGGCCAAGGTAGAGGCATCATAAGTAACTATGGCAGTATCCTCGGGCTTAAATTGAGAGAGAACTGGTGCAGTTTTGAGTTGTTGCTTCAGGAGATGGAATGCAGATGTCCAAGCCCAGGATGTATAATTTTTTCGATACTCACATGGTGGGGCCATGATAGCTGAATATTGTGGCAGGATTTGAAAATAACAGAATGTCATGCCTAAAAATTAAGCAACTTGTGCAGGTGAAGTGGGTTCAGGGATATAAGAACATAAGAAATTTGACAAAGGAGAAGAGGTCATGCAGTCCATCTGTCTGTTTGTTTACTTAATATCTAAGCAGTCTCAATATCTCATCCAGATTCTTCTTAAAGGATTTTAAGATTTCTGCTTCAACTACATGTCTCTGTAGATTGTTCCAGAGTCCCACAACTCTTCATGTAAAGAAGTGCTTCCGGTTTCAGTTTTAAATGCACTTCCCCTTAATTTCTACTGATATCCTCAAGTAAGTGATTCACTGTTAAGTAAGACTGCAAACAGCTTCCACATTGGACTGCTAAGGATCAATACCATGTGCTGGTAAGTGAAACCCAACAAAATCAAATTATTATGCTGTAAAGATATACTTCTCTCCATTCAAAGTGGGGTTCTGCTTTTTGAAGTAATCAGAATGTTAAATCAGTGAATGTTACCATTTAGAATTTTATAGTATAACTAGTATATCTATACTAATAAAAGGCAAAGCCCTCACTGACTCACTCACTCACTGACTGACTGACTGACTGACTGACTGACTGACTCATCACTAATTCTCCAACTTCCCGTGTAGGTAGAAGGCTGAAATTTGGCAGGCTTATTCCTTACAGCTTCCTTACAAAAGTTGGGCAGGTTTCATTTCGAAATTCTACGTGTAATGGTCATAACTGGAAGGTATTTTTCTCCATTTACTGTAATGGAGTTGAGCTTGACCGCCGTGGGGGCGGAGTTTCGTGTGACATCATCACGCCGCCCACGTAATCACGTGAACTGACTGTCAACGCACTATGTAGAAAACCAGGAAGAGCTCCAAAATACGCTGAACAAAACATGCATTATATAATTGAGAAGGCAGCGAAACAATAAGAAGCGAGCGAGTGACATACTACCATATTCATCAGTACAGCTACTTCGGAAACAAAGCGAGGTATAAACCTAAACTTTAAATTAACTTAATAGACAGGCTGCCGCTGGTGCTTTTCATGCCCACGGGTAATGCGGGATACAAGTTTAATGAGAGGACGCAGGATATAAACTAAGTTAAAATTGCAGGTGAAGGGGTGTGCTTATGCAAATTCCGAGAGACTGTGTTTGTGGGGGATTGACAGTTAAGGCGGGTGGGGGAGTCACGTCATCATCTCCCCTCCCATTTACCTCATTTCGCTCTGAGCTGAGCTCCGCGGCTAACGCCGTCTTCCGAAGCAACTTCGTCACACTGCCACCAAATACAGAGAAATCCACAAGTTAATACACACTCTGTCTCTAGACTTTCTCCACACTGAATCCTCCAGGCACTACTTACAAAAGGTTACATTGACAATCGTGTTACGTTATTTTTAAAATGTTTAATTTTCTTAGCACAAGCACAGCTGAGAAGCTTCGATGCATGTGCTCCATAACGCGTTAAAAAATAATGCATTTAATCACACTTTGCATTACAATCAAAGGGGAACTTTTGTCAATGCATGATTTCCTGGTACACCGATTACATTGATCAGCGCATCCCAATTCATTTTAGCCTCGCACCACCTTGGTTTGAGAAGAAGTATGAAAAAATATGAGGTTAACACACAAAAACAGATCACCAATTCAAGCTTTATGAATAATCGATTCGCCATCAATAATTGTTTTGGTAAAGCCATACTCAGTGTAATCCTCCTTCCATTTTATAATTTTTCCGCCACTAGCCATGATTAAATGAACGGTAAAAAAGTAAGAGCGAAGCGAGGGTGACTTATTTAGGCAGGCATATATATGACAGCAACACTCATGACAATCATGTTACGTTATTATTAAAATGTTTCCTTTTCTTTTTCATTACTTCTTTAACCCACTACTGTTTCGCTGCGAGGCGCGGGTATTTTGTATATGAATGACCTCCAAAGAGCGCGGAGACTTTTGATCATGTGAACGTGTCTGCAAAAACTGCCGTCTCCTGCCCAGCAAAAGTCGAGCAGCCGGCGCACGCATAGCTGTGCCGACCTTTCAGACGCTGACTGCGCTTCTGCGGCAAAATAATATTAAGGCGCTTCGCACTTTATTTTACACGTATACGATTATGAGGTCGTCAGCTCGGATTATGAAGACACGCACAGGAGTGAAGGACTGACAGTGCCATCACAGCCGATTAATAGCTGGGACGTCTCACCAGTCTGCACAAGACCCACCGCGACTGTCCCCAAAAGGCGCTCATATCGTCAGCGAACACATCTCTCTATACTATATAAAAGAAAAAGGCAACTTTCCTTTCTTCTTATACCTTTTTTCCTTTTATCCCAAACCAAAGCCTTTCTCTCTTAACACTGCAGAGGACACAAAACTAATTTTCTTTAATTGCTGGTAAGGCACATTACCAGAGGCAGAAATTTGGACTTTCACGTAGAAAATGTAATTTCTATACCACAGCCGTCGTGTAGCGCCTTTCAAAAGGGATCTACTACCGAGAGATGATCCATATACATTTTAGCTGCTGTTAGTACTACTTACCTCTTCTGTTATACCGTCTTTAAAATGTAGTTTACCCGCAACCACTCCAGTAGTGCTCAATGTACCTTTACTTCTTAAAACGTTAATGTTTTACTGTTTAATAACTTATAGACTACATTTTATTATTTTTCCCTTGCACTCAGTGATCAAAGCTATACACACACATATAGACACATACATATATATATATATATATACACATATATTTATATATACCTGTGTGTATGTTTGTATGTATGTGTATACACACACACACACACACACACATACATACACACACACAAATTATATATATGTGTGTGTCTGTGTATGTATGTATGTATATGTGTGTGTATATATGATGTAGCTAGGTATGCATATATATATATGTATATGTAGATATGTATATAGATATGTATTTTGCTACATATATATATATATATGCACAACAATTACATTAACAATCATGTTACGTTATTTTTAAAAATTTTCCTTTTCTTTTTCATACCTTCTTTAACACACTACTTCTCCGCTGCGAAGCGCGGGTATTCTGCTCTATATATATATATAGATAGATATGACAACAACACTCATATCAATGACAAAACAATTACTGTACATTAACAATCAAGTTACGTTATTTTTAAAATTTTTCCTTTTCTTTTTCATAACTTCTTTAACACAGTACTTCTCCGCTGCGAAGCGCGGGTATTCTGCTAGTGTTCTATATTTGTCATATCCTTTCCTTTCAGGACATGGTTTATTTCTTGTAGGATTATGGTCACTTTCTTAGAAAAACTAACACATGAAAACTATATGGCATTTATATAACATATTGTGATTGATTAAGGGCTCTCTCGCTCCCTTGAACCCTCAGACACCACGTCAGACACCTGATAAAAAGTCCAATAATTATTTATTATAATAATAAAGTGCACAAAGCACCCTCCACTCCACAATACTCAATAAATAAACACCCAATAATCAAATAAACAATCCTCCAATCTCCCAGACGCTTAGCCACCCTGCCTCCCAACTCAGCACATCTGTCTGGGATCTCCCACAGTCCTTTATAGTCCTCGATCCGGAAGTAAAAACTTCTCTTTTTCCTCAGCCCGGAAGTACTGTATATCATTTCTTCCCTTCCCGTGACTTGGAAATACTTCTGGGCTATATGGGAAATATAAATCCCTGGGCCTCCCTGCAGCGACTCCTGGCGGCACCCTTGGTATCCAGCAGGGCTGTACATTATAATTCCACTGTCCATAATTCCCTGCTGGCATTCGGGGCACCTCTATGCTGCAGGGAGGGCTCCATCTGGTGGCCTGGGCCGGGATGAATGGCCGGCCATATCTCACAATATATATATACATATATGGGTGAAATAGTTTTACTGTCAAATAATGAAAAGAGTACGCGACACATGTTTCGCGCTAATTCTGGGCTCATCAGGCGTACACACTCACTGCACCCCCTCTCGGGAATCGAACCTCGGACGTCAGCGCTAGAGGCAAAGTCTCTTGCGTTGCGCCATGGCGTGTGGTTCGTTTATTTGACAGTATGTAGATCGGGGTAATTTACATTCAAGGCATTCGTAGTCTGAATCACAATCTGATTGTATGGGTGGTTGAGCCCAGAATTGGGGCGAAACACGTGTCACGTACTCTTTGCATTATTTGACAGTTAAACTATTTCAACCATTCTATGATCTGCTTCTCGCAACTGAAAGAGGGCACCGTGGCGGATGTTAGCCAACTTGCTGAACAACCACAAGCGTTACCTGGTAGGTAACTACCCATACAATCAGACTGTGATTCAGACTACGAATGCCTTGAATATATATATATATATCTAAAACTAAATCTTACAAAATGTTCTATTTCTATCATTTTTTTCATAAGATATTTATATGATTGTTAACATGGAATTAACACACCTCATATAAAAGGACATATGAGCATTAAAGTAAGTTTTAATATTATTTCTATTACAAAACTACTATGTCATAAGGACACGATTATTACCTGTCTCAATTCAACACCTATAAACCTGAAATCCTGTTGTTTATATTCATCAACCAGTTTCAGACCAGGTCCCTTCTTTCAGCCAATTACAGCCTATGATTTTTCTAAACGGACACAAACAGGACTGGCTCTCCAAGAATCAGACAAAAGTGAAGAACAACACTGTAACATATAACACTAAACATTAATATAAAATAGCGGTGAAAAATCAGTGTGTTTTCTTCCATCATCCCGGATACATTTTTCTTCTCTCTGAGCTCTGCAAGCTTGGCATTTATTGTTGTTCCAATCATTAATGGCATAACATGAGTCCATTTTTCTAGGGATTCCTCTGCAAAAAGTAAAAGAGTAAAATACAGAAGAGTTAAGCCTAACTTAATTTATTGTGCTGTACATGCACATGTCAATGATATCATAAATCAGAAATTGGCACATAAGAAAAAGGGACCAGTAACCAACCACCAGAACACCTCAACTGCACTTTAAATATACAGTGGTGTGAAAAACTATTTGCCCCCTTCCTGATTTCTTATTCTTTTGCATGTTTGTCACACAAAATGTTTCTGATCATCAAACACATTGTAACCATTAGTCAAATATAACACAAGTAAACACAAAATGCAGTTTTTAAATGATGGTTTTTATTATTTAGGGAGAAAAAAATCCAAACCTACATGGCCCTGTGTGAAAAAGTAATTGCCCCCT
>JANRMT010062791.1:50760783-50774318 GCA_026402145.1 Polypterus bichir lapradei | reverse complement strand
GCTGAAGTGTCAGATTCTTATTTAATTCTTCTGCTTTCTGTATCTTCTGCATTGCATTCAGGTCTTTCAGGTTACCCTGATGTTTTGTCTCATAGTGCCGTCTTAGATTAAATTCTGTAATTACAGCCACATTAGCTCCACAAATGAGACACACGGGTTTAACGGCAATGTCAGTAAACATATACTCAGCCTCCCATCGGTTTTTAAAGGCTCTATTTTCAGAATCAACTTTTCTCTTAAGCATCGTGTGGGCTAGCTTCGCAATAACTTGCAAGCTAGACTTGATTAACGCGGTAAGTGTTCGGCAAGGCAGGTGAAGCGCTGCATTATGGGATCTGTAGTTTATTGTGTTACCAGCGCTTCATATACCCGGGCCATTAATAACAATAATACAGTATATAAAATGATCTCCCGGGCCGGATATAATTACACGCCGGGCCGGACGTGGCCCGTGGCCCTTGAATTTGACACATATGGACTAAATAGAACTTGAAAAGATATATTTTTTCGTACATCGAGCCCGCGTGCTAATGTGGTTTTGCCTGCATGCCTCAATAAGTGACCCTCCCCTCGCTCTTACTTTTTTACCGTTCATCTAATGAATACACTGAGTATGGCTTTACCAAAACAATCATTGATTGCAAATAAAGTATTCATTATTCGAGTATGTAGATCAGGGTATATATATATATACATATATATATACCCGCGTATCGCAGCGGAGACGTAGTGTGTTAAATAAGCTATGAAAAAGATTCGTTTCTTACTGCATCAATAAACAGCTCGTCTTCTTCTTTATCTGAGACCTGACACACTGCATGCATGGGTTTTTTTTTAACACTGTCTTCCTTTTGCGGGACATTCACTTTTTCCACCGTGTGCTTTGTTTCTGCAGTAGCTGTACTTATTACATACTTATCTTGTATTTATCAGACGCTTCATATTTTTTTGCTGCCTTTTCAATTGTGTAATTCGGTTTTTGTTCAGCGCTCTTCGGAACTGTTGCTTTTTGTCTGTGCACTGCGTCAGTTCACGTGAGCCGCTCGGTGTACATGCATCGAAGTTTCCCAGCTGTGCTGTTGCCATGTTGTGCTATGTCCATGGCTGTATCTAATGCTACCGAAGTCCCGGTACTTAAAACTTTCTCTCGCAGTTTCGCTGAGTTTGTGCCAAACACCACCCTGACTATGTCATCTTCCTCTGCATAAGCACAGTCCTTCACCCGTGAATATTTACCCGTGGCAGTTTGCTATTGGATTGCCGCTGACGGACGGCCTTATATGGGCAGGCACTAAATTACAAACGCCAGCGGCAGCCTGTCTATGAACTTAATTTAAAGTGTAGGTTTACACTGTGCTTTGTTTCCGAAGTAGCAGAACTCATGAATATGGTTGTATATATCACTCGCTCGCTTCTTATTGTTTCGCTGCCTTCTCAATTATATAATGCATGTTTTCTTCAGCGCTTTTTGGGGCTCTTCCTGGTTTTCTACGTACTGCGTGATTACGTGGAAGGCGTGATGATGTCAAACTCCGCCCCCACGGGTTTCAAGCTCATCTCCATTACAGTAAATGGAGAAAAACAGCTTCCAGTTATGACCATTACGCATAGAATTTCGAAATGAAACCTGCCCAACTTTTGTAAGGAAGCTGTAAGGAATAAGCCTGCCAAATTTCAGCCTTCTACCTACACGGGAAGTAGGAGAATTAGTGATGAGTCAGTCAGTGAGTGAGTGAGTGAGTGAGTGAGTGAGTGAGTGAGTGAATGAGTGAGTGAGTGAGGGCTTTGCCTTTTATTAGTATAGATATCATTATTATGCTTTTCAGATTTAATAAAAATATAATTTTTCATGCTAAAAAATGCAACGTTATTTACATGTTTTTTGTGGAATAGATTGCAACACTAAGGAGGTTAATTGCACCCATGAAGTTAAGAGAATGGATGAATGGATGGAAATTGTACTTGTGTAGTGAAAAGGTGGTATAGTGGTTCCTAATCACTGTCAGTGTGAAATTTCCAAATTCATCTCATGCCCAAATAGATTTTCTCCAAGTATTCCAGTCCTAATGATCAGAAGGTTGGGCTAATTGGAAACCCCAAATTGGTCTGATTTGAGTAAGTACCAATGTGATCTTGCCTCATAATGTACTTGCATCTCATTTCCAGATGCTGAATTCTCTCTTACTGCTAGGTTAGGATTTGCATTCCCACAAACCCATAATGAAAATCTCAGACCAGCAATGTGCTTTTAAATCATAAAGATTTGCTTTCTTCCTTGTTGTCAGCATTGCCAAAATAGTCTCTGGCACTGCACAAAATTTGAAGGAGAAAATGCTCAAACAATGGAAAGGTGCGTGGCTGTAATTAGTAGTTTTACATACGACTATTAAATTTAAAACTGGTATCCTTAACATTCTCAAATTGAGTGTAAGGAATGATTGAGATGGTTGATGCATCTGCCAAGCAGGGTTGTGGTTTTTCAGACATGCTACATTTCAGGATTTTGTGCTTGTCATTTTCAATTGATTTGTTTGCATTTACAGTGAGTGTTAAAATAACTTCCTGTATAAATTGTGTTTTCTATTTAAATAAACAGCAATATGCACCCTATTTTAAATCAATTTAGGATTCCATTTAAGCCTGTATTTCAAAAGTGTCATGGCATTATTCAAAATACTTTGCACATTTTGATGACATTATATTATGACTGTCTGAAGTTTCATAAATGTTTAATGGAAAATTTATTCAAACTTCCATTGAACTTACTAATGCTTAGAGATTTCTACGGTTTTGTACATTAGCACAGAGAGTTGCTGACTTGCTGAAAGCCACAAGGATCCTCTGTGCAGACACAGATAATCCTATTTTTATATATCACAATGATGAATACTTTGGAAACATAGCTCAATATATATGATTTAAAGTGTAAAAATGCTATTCTTTATTTCAAGATTTTAAGGACTTTTGCAACATTTTAATGTTGCTGGATAAAATGAGCATCATCAACAAACATGATCAACAAATTTTCAGCTTATTCGAATCTGTCACCATTTGGGACTGCACCAAACCCGCTATGGCATGGAGAAAAAAAGAGTCCAGAGGATGTCAATAAAAAATCCATTATTAACAAAAATATGTGACGCATAAGTGAACATTTAATATACCAGATTATCAACGGAGGAAATGAATAAAAAGGGCTTCTGTATTTTTTTTTTTTAGAATTATACCTTAATGGGCCCAAATAAACCAGTCTTTCATTTCTTAAATCCTCAACAAACATATTTCTTGAAAATTCAGCCTACACTTCTAGAAGACATAAAGGCCTGAGCCTCAACAGAAGATGTGGAAGTTATCAATTATTTTGTGGACAGGGACTCTCAATTATTTTGTGGACAGGGACTCTCATAAAGTGTGCTGATGTCTACTACCTAAAGTATGCAGACACGTTTCTATGTACAAATGAGTTGCATCTATTTTATTACAACCAACAATATAAACAAAGGTAGGCTGTGTGGGTAAAGGTTGAAAACATACAAGAACCGACAAAATGGCTCCTTGTTTACTGCCGAATACAATACAAAATACTGCTCTTTGCATTTAAAGCTCTCCACAATCTTGCACCTCTCTATTTCACTGAACTTCTACAGACTTACACTCCCTTTCACTCCCTCAGATCCTCATCTGAAACTCTACTTTCTTGTACGACACATCAAATTCTGTTCTATGGGAGCATTCTCTTGTAGTGCCCCTCAACTCTGGAATTCTCTTCCCTCTCATATCTGTCAGCTAGACTGAATCACACATTTTTAAACTGCCCTCAAAACACATTTCTTCAGATAGGCATACCAATTATGTGTTTACCACTGTTACAGCCTGTTATCTTTGACGTTTGCTACTACCGCTGTACCATTATTACTATTTCATTTTATCGTCCTCTTTGTTTTTATATCTTTATTACTGTGGTTTAATTTCATTGGTGACACTGAGTGTTAAGAAAGGGAACTATTAAATAAAATGTATTATTATTATTAAAATACTTTTCTAAGAGATACTTTGGATCTTCACCTGAGTCATGTGTGTACTACTATATTGGTGGTTGTAGGCATATTTTATAAAGTGGCTGCTGGGAAAAACATTTTATGTGAGTCTGTGAGTGTTTGAATATACATTTACTGTGAAACCAAGACTTACTGTACAATTTCTTTCCAGCACAACTACCATGGAGATGATAAGATCAGATGACAGTTAAACTTTTTAACTGTAGTATTTATATATAAGAATTTCCTACTTAATGAAAAGATGTTTGCCAAAGACTTTTAATCTAGATATTTCTGAAATTTTAGATCTATAAAGATTTAGGGACTGTTATGGATTATACCATTTATCTGTATATTAATTGGTGCAAACTAATGTATTTTTACTTGTGTTGTGCAGATTATCTTGGCTTTATAAACTAAATGCTTTTCCATGTCTATTCAGTCTTGTATATTAAAGCTACTGTAGCTGTTCATATGCAAGGCTCCCTTAGACTTGTTGTAATAAAAGACATCCATTTTGAAACATTGTGATAGTGATCTTGACTGTTATTTAAGTAGATTCCACCAACAACGGTTTACTTCATTCCTCTAAAAAGAGTTACCTTCAGTTAGTGAATTAGCAAATATCTATATTATGGATGTTTTAAGATTACATGGATTTCCTAATTCACTTGCTTCTGAAGGAGGACCTAAATTTATTTCTCCATTTTTGAAGGGGTTTACTTTCAAAACTTGAAATATAACTGAATTTCAGTCCTGGATATCATCTAGAAAAAAAAAATGTTATACTAAACAAGTTTACCAGAATTATAGAAATTTATCCACTGTAATAATAATGATTTCCAGATCAAATGGAGAGATATCTTTTAACACAGCGTTTCCCAACCTTGAGGTCACAACCCCAAGTGGGGAAACCTGATATGCTAATGGTGTCACAAGAAAATATTTAAAAATAGAAAATAACATTAAACAATGTATTGAATAGGAAGTGCATGTCAATATTTCATACAGCTGGGGCCACGAAAAAGCTCAGGATTTTAAAATGGGGTCACAAACCAAAAAAGCTTGGTAACCTATGCTTTGATAGAACATTTCCGAAATTCTTTTATGACTTGTAATACTGGTCATTCACTGTATGAGTATGTCCACAGGTATAAACATTCTGTCCTTCCTTGCTGTTACTACTAGTGTTTTTGACTGTATTTCAGTAATTTTAGGTTGTCTTGCTTTCTACAATGCTAGAACTTGTTGAAAACCCATTACATCAAAGAAAAGGTGTAGCTATCTACTTGTGACCTTCTTCTGAGAGTTCCTTCAATTGTGAAACAAATAAATTGTCAAACTTACAGGGTAATACATCCATCCATCCATTATCCAACCTGCTATATCCCAACTACAGGGTCACAGGGGTCTGCTGGAGCCAATCCCAGCCAACACAGGGCGCAAGGCAGGAAACAAACCCCAGGCAGGGTGCCAGCCTACCACAGCAGGGTAATACATTTCCAACTAATTGTTGGCTACATACTATTCTAA
This sequence comes from Polypterus bichir lapradei, assembly GCA_026402145.1. Classification (NCBI taxonomy): domain Eukaryota; kingdom Metazoa; phylum Chordata; class Cladistia; order Polypteriformes; family Polypteridae; genus Polypterus; species Polypterus bichir. Next base: position 50,768,748 of record JANRMT010062791.1, on the reverse strand, counting down.
ACGTCCCCTTTTTAAAGACAGTATTCTCTACTATTAACACACTTCTCCATCTTAATTTCCTCATCCTGCCCTAGTTGATGGACAAACTATAATACAAAACTCAAAATATTTTGAATTCTTGTCTGCTTGATTTGAGAATACACTAAAATGTAGTTAATTGGCAAGGTTATGAAGGCAAGAATATTGATGGGTTCTAGTTAGGGACAGCCATGCCCTTGTTATCTTGCTGCAGCAATTTCGTTGATGCCATTTTTAAAATCATGATAGACATATCTGTAGTTTGTGTTTTTTAGGGGAACTCTGTCAGGAATTAGACAATTTTATGATTTTGAGATTATTTAGGTCTTTTCTCTCAGGCCGGCAATAGGGACTATTACAAAATTTTACTTACTTGTGCTTTATTTGACAAATTTTCCTGTTGCTATGAATGTCAGGCTTGTTGTGACAGCAAACATTCTCGCTGTCTTAATATCTTCCTATTATTTACACTGCTTTCTTTGTTGCTTTGTACTATGTTCTTGAATGTTCAATGGAAACAACTTCCTGTGTGAAATGTTCTTTATAAAACAAAGACTGATTGATAACATTTGGTAAATAATCAGTCACTCCTTTTCACTTATGAAAAGACATGTTTGCTCTAACAATGATCCTATAGCTAAAGTGAATGACAGAAGTCAGGGCAACAATATTAAATTGGATTCTAAAGCGTACTACAGGATGTTTAGGCTTAAAAAAACATTTTTTATAGTTCAGTCAAAATACGTTACTTGTTATCTTGTGTTGAACATACTAGAGTGTAAAGCAGAGTGATGTGTGTTATGTATTTCTTGGCACTGCTTCAAGACCAGCTTCTGCAAATTATCTTTGATGGCTTACATGTATTCTGTGATGGTTTAGAGCAGGCAGTTGTCTATGAATTAGAGGTGTGCAATTAGATTTTTTTTTCTTTTTAAATGAATCTTTTTAATGAATGAAATGAAGTGATTCACTAGAAGACGGATGATTCTTTCAATTGATTTTCGTGTTCATTTTGTTTCTTTTGCTGAAAAAGTGTTATTTAAACAGAACACTATGTTCGATTTTCTGAATGACTGTGAAACATTAATACTGATTGAGTGAAATGAATGACACTTGAACTAAACAGCCTCAGTAATTCAGGAAAACAAATGTCACTTGCATATCATAGGATGGTCAAATGAAAACAATCATGTTGAAATAAAGTAATAAGTTAAAAGAATATCAATTAAGTAAAACAAATGTAATTACGGGATTAAACCAGACATAATAACATGTATTTGTATGTATATTTATAAATCTTAAGTGATCTAAATGTTAAATTTCCGTTCCCTTATGGAGTACATTAGGTTAAATTCAGATAATATTTGTGTCACCTATTTACTTAGCGTATTTGATATATAATCAGTTAAAACTATGACAAGTAAAATATTAATTCAAAGGAAAACCATAACAGCCTCACATAGGATCACAGATAAGAATGAGTTCCTGAAGCCCACAGAACCAGTGCTGTTCAAGCCATCAGTCTTTGTCATTCTGCCTGAACCCTTAACAGTCCAGTCTTCCCTAACTCCAAGTTGTCCATATTGGGGGGTGCTCCTGATTTGCTGCCTAAGTCTTTGCAGGATGTATTAAGGCTTTGCGTCTCTGTTAACAGGGAGAATGTCAGTTTTGTTGCTTGAGTTCCTGCCTGGAGGGGGCCTTCCAGAGTCGTTATTAACCTCCTTACTATGGAAAACATTTCATACTAGTACTACACCTCCAGGAGGAGGCATCCCAAAGTTCTATGCTGTGACTCTGGCTGTGTGTATTTCAGACTTCTAAAATCCACCCCTTAGGGGATGGGGTTCTTATCCCTGGGTTTTGTCTTGTTTAACCTTTTCCGTTTATTGTAGTTTTTATTGTTAACTGTTTCTAACTGTGTGTATCTATCTCTATCATTTCTGTATTATTCCTTAATTGAGTTAGTTTTTAATTTTTATTGTCATGTTTTAGTTTGTTGATTGATTCATGAGGACATTATTGTAGCAACAAGCAACACAAAGTGTATATAAAAATTAGCTTTTGTGTTTAATATTGTTATTTATTTTTCATTAATATTTATTTATTGTTCTAGTTTAATTATTAACAGAGCAAGATGATATGGAAGAAGATGATCCGCTGTGGCAACCCCTAATGGGAGTGAAAGAAGAAGTAGTTCTGGTTAATTTATCTTAATGTGGTTTATTTCACTCAGTTAACAGATTTGGAGGGGAAGCATCTAATTAATTTACAGTCCTCCAAGGCTACAGTAATTAGGGCTTCAGTTACCTGAGGTCGATTTAAGATCTTTGAAGCCATGACCTCTTTGCTGTGGCATTAGTTGCTTCTGCAACTGTGTTCTTTAACTCCTCTTATGTGTTCTATTTTACTTATAGTACTTCTGTGGTATTTTGACCATTTTTCGGTTTGTGTTTTGTTTTTGAATACTGCTTAGCTCTGACTATTTTGAGAATTTTGGATAAAGAATTATTGGTTTTGGTTTAATGTTTGAATATTGGAATATTTGACATTAGTATGTTTTGGATTTCTTGTTGGTTTCGACCTGGCAAGGTGGTTTGGTCTTCCTATTTGAGAATTAAATCCAATAAACTATATTCTAAACCTGCTTATCTAATGTGGGGCTGTAGGGAAAGCAATGGCTGCAAGGCAGAGACAATTCCTGGACTAAGAGCCAGCTCATACACGCATAAACACACAAATACATATCAGAGGTCAATTTAGCGCTTAACCTGCATGTCTTTTGTCTGTGTAAAGAAACCCCATACAGAGAAATTAGGCAGGGAACCTTAAATGAATATTAGGACTTAAGAACCTTAGGACTTAAACCTCAGTCTCTTTGTTGTGAGACAGCAGCATGATCACTCTATCACCACTCTATCACTGTGCCACTCTAGAATAAAATCCTAACAATGGAAGGAGTTTCTTGCTTTTGGACTACGTACTTTAATTTTCTGGAAGTATTTATTTAACAATATTTTAGCAAGAAATGCATGCATATACAGTTAAATTACTTGCTATTTGGATTATGTAACACAAGTAATGTGAGATTATTTTGTGGATGTTTTTGATATTGTTTGCTGTTGTACAGCAATGGTTACTATTGTCTCATTTTTTTATCAGAAACATTAAAAACAAAAAAACATGAGATTATTTTTTTAGTCCATCACTACAAACTACATGGGTTAAGTAACATAACTTAAAAAATTTTTCTAGATAATATTATCAGAATTGGAAAAACAATATTATGATGACTAATTCGAGTTTGCGAATAAACATTTTAATAATAGGTTAAATAAGTAGTAAACTCATCTTAGTAATTACATTTTTTTGAAACAGCACCATCTCCTGGAAATAGGCGGGGGATGGGGAAGCAATGCTTTACTTGTCCCTCATTTTTAACTAAGCATATTCGGAGTATTTTGCCTTGTTTTGATTAAGCTGGGACAAAAAGATGAGTACAACATACAGTAGGTAAACCCTGACAGAATCCAACGAATCTTTAGTATATAGCATGAAAACATTGCACTACCCTGCAACTTCACTTAAGCAGAGATTCTTCAGGAGAAGAAAGTGAAGGCAAATCTGTATCTTATATTTATCTGTGTTTGGGAAAACTTTTTGTCACTTCTTGTTTTGGAGTGTACCTTTCCTATGAACCTGGCACTTTCTGTACCATTTCTTTCTAGCACATTTCCCATGGAGAGGATGAAATCATATGACATTTAAAAGTTTTAACTGTAGTATATATAAGAAGTTCTTATTTAATGATAAGATGTTTGCCAAAGACATTTAAGCTAGATTGATATTTTGAGACCTTTCAATCTATAAAGGTACAGGGTATGTATGGTTTATCTATATATATAATTCACTAAGGGCACGCAAGATAGTGAGCGCAAGCAAGACAGAGAGCCACGGCCACCAACTCGCAGAGCTCCACCCGGCAACTCTAAGACCATGGGATGCGCTTGACAGAGCCCCGTCCGCAAACTCTAACCCTCCTACAACGTCATGGGATACGCACGACAGAGCCACGCACGTCAACTGTAACCATCCTACCGCGTCCAGCGTCGCTCTCGAGGCATGTGCACTGCCTGCTCATGTGCCCGCACGCAACAACTCACCAAACACAGCCTCAGTCGCTTTTGTCTGTTCAAAAGTCCACATGCACCTCTGAGCCACGTTGACTTTTCACTGCATGCAAGACAGAGAGCCACGACCGCCAACTCACAGAGCCCCGCCCGCCAACTCTAACAGTGCCCCGCCCATGGGTTACGCACGAAACAGCCACAAACGGCCACTCTAACCCTCCTCCCACGTCATGGGGAACGCACGACAAGGCCCCGCCCGCCAACTCTCACCCTCCGCAGGCTTCCAACATCGCTCTCAAGGCAATTATATGGCGACATCGACTTCTCAACTGTCAATCTGGTACAACTCAGTACGCAAGCTGTATTAAGCGTCACCAACGAAGACTCACTAAAGGACAAACTTTCAAAAAATATGCCTGTATCTCCCAAAACCTGTTTTCACTCACGGACAATTGTATGTTGCTCTCTCCAGAGTTCCATCTTTTCATTCACTGACAGTTGTATCCTCAAACCCTCCCCATTTGGACAACTGTGTCTTTCTGGAAGAGTTCACTCATCAATAAATAATTATATGCAGCGTATGCTACGCCGCGGGTTGGCTAGTACTATTTATTTGTATGTTGATTGGTGCAAACTAATGTATTTCTTAGCTGTGTTGTGAAAATTACTATGGCTTTATAAATGAAATGCACTTCCATATTTACTCAGTCTTGTATAATGAATTGAGCTCAGGCTTGTAGTAAATGATGTCAAACTTGGAAACATCATGGTGGTGATTTTGACATATTTAAGAGAATGTTTCCCAACAGTCTTAGTACTGGTTCTAATAAACCTTTTATCTTAATCTATGTGCATTTTCATTTTTTGCTTTATTTTACACATTGAATACTTACAAAGTAAAAACAATAGACATCATATTACTTTATTTTATAATGGAGACTAAAATATAATATAACAAAGTGTTGCATTTATCTTTAAATGTCTACAGAATTGCATGTAAACAGCACAGCTCGAAATTCTTCTCCTGTGCTAGCAGAATTTGCAGCCTGGTGATGTCTTGAAATGACATATTGCTGAAATAAGCATAATAGTTTTTTTTAAACAGTTCATTTTAAAAATCAATGTATATAAGTATGAAAATGGAAAAAAACATAGCTGCCAATATCAGGCTGCCATAGCACACCTTTCACCTTTTATTGAACAGGTTTTGTTCTTTGATGCTTACTCAGTGCAGCTGGCATATAGCATATTGCATGCCAGCTGGCTTAAAATGCACCTGACTATTTTGCTTCTTTGTCTTCAGAATATGTAGGTAATTCCTAAAATAAAGTTTTCTATAATTGGTAATTCTACCTGAGCACAGTAGCTTACCCCATAGTTTGCCATTTTGTTGTTGGAAAATGGTAAAATATACCGTATCACTTATTAGATTTTTTTAAAGTTGATGTTAAATAAAGAACCTTTATTAACAAGACTAAGGTCCAATTTAATAGAACTGGTGTTTTTGCAATGTTCCAAATCTGAAATCTATACACTATTCCCTAACTTCCTAATCTGATTAATATATATAATTTTATGTGTAAATTTGTATAGGCAACCTATAGTGTAAATCAATTCTTAACACTCTTTGGATGAAATGGCAGCATTTAAGCTGTCTTAAATTGTTTTTTTTTTCTTTCTTTCTTTTTTTTTTTACTGACAGTGTGGTTCAAGTCTTTCTTACTTTATAAAAGAATCAGAAAGCACACCTCTGTTTATAGCCCTTTTGACATTCATATTAAAAAGATAAAAATGTAAACTTTAGATATACTTCAGGTATCATTTTTGAAATGAATAATTATATATGAAAGCATCAGACTTGCACAGTCAAACAGATAGAGTGATAATCACATACCTGTGTTAATTTGCATAACTCATCCACATGCAAATAAATGTTATACATTACAGCTTTTATTTGCCTACAGAGTTTATGTATATTGTATTCAGAATGAGATGATTACTGCTAAGCTGCTGCATGACCCAACAAATATCTGCCATTGTAACAGCTTTGCTAGATACAATATTACCAGTAAGTATGTAATTGGTATATTCATTTGTATCATGTTTTGCATTTAATAATACTAATATTACTCAGAATCTCTTGATATGCAATTCAAGATGAGTGAATTTACGCTAGTCATATAATTATGATGGGGTAAGCTATCTGGGTCCTGCAATAATCACCATACCAACGGTTTAAAAAAGTAAATCATTTTAATTAATTTAAGTGGAGAAAGTGACAGAAAAGCAAAATGACATATTGCATTTTTATATAGTAAGGTGTCCCTTTAAAGGGTCATATTACATGAATTTATGTGGTGATTTACTATACTACATTTAAAAAATAAGTGTTGTCAACACAGAGCACAGATTGTGTTTATTTTTCATGGCAACATGGGGCAATGTCATTGTTAATCTATAGGCATGAATGAAAAAATGAATTTATATTATTCATTCATTCTGTGATTCATTTTCCTATTCTGAATATTCCCATTTAGAATTGTGGAGGTGGTGGAGCCGTTCAGTAAGGAGAGGGCTGAGTGAGGGAAAGAGCTCAGCTATCATCACCAGGAAGCATTCCACTCCCAGTGTTCAGAATCACCATTTGCTTGGCAAAAGCTGGAAACCTCCTATAGCTCAGGCCGATAGTAATAGCTTCTGAGATCTGTTGTAATTCAGTCATTGTAGGTTCACAGCCTAGAGCTGAGATGGCACATGGTGTCTGTGAATCCATGGCAAAACAGATTTGTAGGGGTACAGAACATTTCCATTGGTTCAGGAATTTACAGATTGGTACTGATCTGCAGTGACAAAAAACTGTTGCATGGCAGTGTCTCTTCTTTAATATAAGAAGTTTGACACTTGAGACTAGTTGTCTAAATATATTATTAAGCTGTTAGGGTTTCTGTTTCAAATACATGATTTGGTAGATCTTTGGCAGTTCTAGTGTGCTCAGATACATAATTCACTATTTCATTGAATTTCATTAAAACACTCAGAAAGGGACTCGATTTGTTGAGTATCCGTAGCGGTCAGAGACAGATAAATTTGAATATCGTCTTCATAATAGTGATACATAATATTGCGCTTCTCCAAGATATTGAAGTTTTAAGGTGAATTTAAACAAGGTTCCTGTCATCTTAATTACTTTAAAGCTTCTCCACTTTTGCCAGTTAACTACAAAGCTATCCCTCTGCTTACTTTTATCTGGTTATAAAACAGATATCTTTTCATTAATAATGCTCAGTACAAACAAATATATTCATCATACAGTAATTAATGCTGTCTCAAGTAAACGTAAAGAAATATTAAGATAATGACATTGGAAAGGCATAGTGAAGAATCCTAAATTAAGCAAAATATTTGCTTGAGCACCTGGGCCCATACAGTGAGTTATGGTAGTAACCTTTGAGCAGTTGAATACCTTCAATAAAATGTATACTTTGTTCTGAAGTCACTCTGCAAAGGGTTTGGTGTTTTTATATTTATTTTTTCAGTTGATGTATTTGAGAGCGGCAGTGAATTCTCTGTTCTACTCTAATGACTCTAACTAGACAAAAACATTTTTAGGTTTATACAGACATAGATAACAAAGACAGCTAATAAGTTGTAAACCATCCTATAGACTATGGAAAGTTAACAAGGAAAGTTAGACACAAAGTTAATTTATCACATGAATCAAACTACATTTAAGTGTTTCAGGTGAGGCTAAAGGAAATCTTTTGTTAAACAGTAGCAATATATATGAATAAAACTGGTTTTATATATATATATATATATA
>JANRMT010062791.1:50582184-50760383 GCA_026402145.1 Polypterus bichir lapradei | reverse complement strand
TGGGGCACCTTGTGGCTAACGCCCATATAACTGAAAAATGATTTTTAAAAACTACAAAGCAAAACGCGTAAAAGTGTAAAATGCAAAACAAATCTTTCATTCAGTTCAGGTTGACTGCCCAAGATGGCGACTCTTCCATTGCCAGGCTTTCTGAGAGGAAGGGGTGGGTCCAGGTGGATGGACCCCAGAAGTGAAGTCAGAGGTGGAAAGCTGTCAATCTTCCTTTCTGCAAAGAGAGGCTGTGAGTACAACACCATCTCATGTCTTGGCAGAGTATTACCATCACCCATTTCCTTCACAAGATCCATCCATCCATCCATTATCCAACCCGCTATATCCTAACACAGGGTCACGGGGGTCTGCTGGAGCCAATCCCAGCAAGATTCATTACAGTATTCAACATGATAGTTTAGAATAAAGCAAGATTTATGATGGTATAATTATGTCAAGAGATTTTTTACTCTAAACTTTCTTCAGCAAATGTCTTTGATAAAAAGGTCAGTCTAACTTTTACTGCAATCTGGCAAACTCAGGCAGTGATTATTTTCATAAAAATACACTCTTTAGATGCCATATCTAGCATCTGCTGTATTTACTGCTGCAATAAAGTACTGCTGCCACTTGTCATAATCTAGCAGATAGCAAAAATATATATTTTTGCTAGTTTTTAGTTAATTTACCTTAATTTAATAATCAGCAATTGAGTGGCTAAGATCTGTAAACAAAATGGCCTTTCTCAAGTAAAAGGTTTCCAAATTATGGTATGAACACAAGTGGAGAACCAGAATTGCAAACTGAGGTTTTACTAAGGTCATAACCAAAATGTCAAAGGCAAACTGTACAATTTTCCTTCTGCACTGAGCACAAAGGTGTTTTAAAGCTCTTTAATTTTTTCCCAGAATACATGTTGATATTCATCTCAATACACTTTTCATTTTTTCTAAATGTTACATTTTACTGTGTTTGTTCTTAGTTCTAGAAAGTTCTTATTTTTTGGGCCTTTTTCTCTAGTTCCTTTCTTTTTTGCCCATAGATTTGCAGCATACAGCCCATCTAGTCCTCATTAAGACCTGACATAGAAGTTCTTCTTGCCATTTTCCTTCCTTGAAAAATAGTGCTTATGAAGTGACGTGTGTGCAAATGCTAATGCGTCTTAACCCTGTCCAAAGCACTCACCGGGACATCATTGGTTTGCTATGCAAAAATACCCAAATGTAAATGAAGTTAAAAAGAAGACAAATACATTTAGAGTCTTCTCAACAAATTCTGAATGTGCTGTAAAGATCTGCAGATTTTGAGAATGTTACTTTAAATTTTAAAAGTGTCAGCTGACTTATTATTTAAAATAAAAGAAGAAAATGAAATCAATTTTATATATTTGTAAGTACACAAAAACAATACAAATTAAAAAGCAGCAGTAATAATGGCAAGAAGAGGTACTCTTAAGTGCATTTCCCCAAGGACAGCTCAATAGTTAAATTGTCTTTTATTGTCCCTGAGAAGCACACTGGTGATTACTCTAATTTCATGATTTACACCCCCATGTGTCCTTTCCCTTTATGTTTTATTTTCTGACTAATCGCTGCTGTTAGCTTTCTAATGACAGCATGCAGCAGAGTATTTGTACTGGCATTGGCAATTTTTTTTTTTGTTTTTACTTTTAGCACATTTGCCTTACTTGACTAACCCCTATATAACTTTTTTTTAATGTTTATTTTGCTGTTTTTTCAGTCTATGAATAATACATTATGTACATTAGCACATTTATTTAGAGGGGTTTTATTCAATTAATAGCTCAGTTCAGTTTTTACAGACATCTTTAATCGTTACACAAGGGTTATGCAATAAGTCGCTGGTGGGTGCTGAACCTAAAACTTTATTATTTAAAGTTCAGCACTTGCTGGTAATATTTAAAGTGGTTGATTTTTTCTTTTTTTTTTTTTGCAAACCAGTCTTGTATGCTCTATTTTACAAAATATAGAATTTCTTTTTTTAGGGATAAAATGGGATAGTGTAACTGAATAAAGGAAGATATTAAGCTACAGTTTAGTGATTGAAAAGCAAAGTGAAGCATCATAAGTAATACCATTCAATAAATTATTACAGAGTTTGAAGTTCCTGTAGCCATGGGATTTCTCTCCTACTATAATTTTATTTATCCGTTTTGACTGAATTTAGCTAGATTTTAAAGTAGTTTCGACCATGGACTAGGTATACTTATTTATATAAAGAAGCTGCAAGAAAACACAATTTTCAATCAAGTAATAATAGGCAATTACAGTGAACCTCTTTTATAATTGAAATACAGGGTAATAATTCTCAGGTTTTTCTTTGTGTCTATTTTTTCTTGCTCGTTTGCAAATGTGTGATTTTTTTTTAATGCATCATCATTTTTTTTTACTTCTGGTTATTGCCATTTTGTGTGGTTATGGCCATTTCACTTCTGTGGTTGCCACTGAAGATCGGTCTTGAAGGTTACATGAATTGCATCGACACAACAGCATAAAATTGGTATGTTAAAACAGTAATTATCTAGGTTTAACATATTGCAACTAAAAATCTTGTGCATCCTTCCTAAAGGCTCCTTTTTTGCTGACTTGCCTGACCTTTTTTGATTGAGGTTTTTGGGTTATGTTTTGGGTTTGACGCTCTCTCTATTTGTCTTTGGATTATTATCCCTTGTTAAATGACTGTTCTTGTTATTCCATTCATTTTGGTTGCATTTCAACAAGTCATCCTTTTGTTGCTTTTATACAGACTCTTACATTAATTTGCACTCTAGTTAATAGGGGTAAGGACCCTCTTATGGCTTTAATTTAGAGCTTCTGATTAACCTCCAAACCATGTCTATTGGTTTTCCTAAATATTATAGCAACCCTAGGGGGGTGTTTGGTGGATGTTGGGCATAGTTTCTGTTACACAAAACTGTTCAATATACTAACTGAAATAATTTAATATGTATAGGCATGTGATTATTAAAACATTTTAATTATACGTAAGTTATAAGTTATTTCTATTTTATATAAAAATATTAATATGCTGGAAGGAAATATGATAAATTGTGCTTAATATGCAGTTAATATCAATTACTATTTAGAGTCACTGGTAATCTTGTGTACTGTATTATTTCACCCCTATTTATTTTGTACTTAGTGCTCTTTACTCCTTATCCTTCCATGGTGGCTTACTTTGTCAGGATAACTGAAGAAATATGCTTTAGTTACAGTAACTCAGGCATGTTCAATTGTCATAAACCCTTAATATTTTTGTTAAAAGCAAATAAACTTTAAGTATATCACAAACCCTAATCTATTCAACTACAGTAAAAGCTTGTCCATTGTAATACCTCAAATGGTCTCAGCTTTCAAAATATTTATCATGCATGTGAAACAACTGGATGCTATGAGCCGGTCAGTTTCTTAAAATCACCATCATCTAAGAGTAGGAAGCTGTGCAGCTGCTAAATTTCGAGGATAAGAATTGCAAACTAAATGTTAAGATTTGTAAGAATGAAACATATTTTCTGTCCATTGACTATGTTAATTATGGTTCTAAAGCTTCTAGGTATATAATGGACAGGGCTTTAAATCAGCATTTAAGAAAAAGATAAACTTCCACAATAAGTACCCGTCCAATGGTAAACTAGTTCCTCAAGAGCAAATAACAATACACACCACAACAGAGAAAAGAAAGAAAAGACAAACAGCCTTTTTGGAAAAAAAGATAAAATAACAAACATTGGTAAAAGATGCTAAAACAAATGCAAAAGCTAAGGCAATACTGAGACACACATGCAGGATTATTTTCCATGTGTTTTCGGTGCGTTGATCTTCTAACATACAGATACGTTGTTGACCCCTCTGGAAATTGTTTTAGTTTTGTTTCTTTTTTTTCTTCTAGTATGGTACCTGCTTCACTGATTATGATGGGGGCTGAATTCCAAAAGATGCATGAGAAACAAACGATGTTGGGTATATGAAACTATGCTGTCTTCCTCTACTGCAAAAAAGAGGAAATGGAAAAGGGTGGTGGCTAGTGAACGGCTAAGGGCCGGCTTCCTGGATTGTATGCTTTAGTGCAGAGCAAACATGCTAGAATACATGATAATGTGTTGTCTGTGCATGTTCCTGGGGAAAATATTCAGTATGTCACATTTTTTAAAAACACACTACCCTTTCCCTGTGGTGATCTGAACAACCATAAAATATAATTGATTTTAATGGTATGCTATGGATTACGTGCATTACATAGGCTGTGGGAAAAATCAGGAAAACACACAGATGTGAATGACGTAGTGTGGCTATTCCAAAAGGATCATGACAGCTGATGATCTTAACTGGCATTTAAGTCTGCTTTTATATTACCATAAAACAGCAACTAAGTCTAAGTAACCATGTTCAGTGTGTCATTTAACCACTCAACCGTGACATCACATTTTAAAAATTTGCATGTTCATCAATGAAAGTGACGTTGCTATATTACATTATAACATGGTGGTTACTTTTTATTTTCCTAAAAACATGTTAGGTTATTAGTGCATTAAACAAAACTAGCCGAAGCCCGCCGTAGCATATGGCGGTGTAAGAATAGGAACGGAAAACGGTGAGAAAGGAATTCAGTATAACAAAGGCTTAGGAAACCACCGTCGCAGTATAGCGAAAACAGCAAGGAGCGAAACCAATGCCAATGGTCAAGAGAGTACCTTCCTGAAGCAGGCTACGGAAAACATAGACATATATAGATAGATGCCGCATTCACTGTGTTGCCCAGTCGACACGATAAGTCAGCAAGTAGTAAAAGTGCTATTTAAACTAATACAAGTAGACGTGGAAACCGGGTTTTCTGATGAAAAAACAATAACGTTTTAAACAGTATCATTTACATACAACAGATTTTGGCAAATCCCATGGTCTTAGAGTTGGTAGGCGGGGCTCTCTGTCTTGCGTAAGGTGTAAAGTCAACGTGGCTCAGAGGTGCATGTGGACTTTTGCACAGACGAAAGCGACTGAGGCTGTGTTTGGTGAGTTGTTGCGTGCCTCGAGAGCGACGCTGGACTCGGAATGACGGTTACAGTTGGCGTGCGTGGCTCTGTCATGCGTATCCCATGACGCGGTAGAAGGGTTAGAGTTGGCGGGTGGGGCTCTGTCGAGTGTATCCCATGGTCTTAGAGTTGGCGGACGGGGCTATGTCTTGCTTCCCCTCACTGTCTTGCGTGCCCTCAGTGTCTTGCTTACGCTCAGTGTCTTGCGTGCCCTTAGTGAATTATATATATAGATGAAAGCTAAAGGTAATTAATATCAAAAGTTACAAAAAACAGCTAAGTCGGATGTAGAGTCTGACAACATCTATACTATTATACGGTGCCAGGAATAGGGTGGTCACAATTAAACAGCAATTTAAGGTGCTTAGCAATTAAAACAAATACTAAATTGAAAATGTCCTTAATTAGAAGATCGTAAAAATTATGATTCTAGAATTTGAAGCAATGGATGATTCACTCACTCATTTATTGACGTTCTTGCATACTTGATAAATGTTGTTTTTTCTTCCTTTCAGCCCAACATCACAAATCCTAACAGCTTGGCAGATGATTTGGCCTTGATGTTAAAGAGAACTACTTAAGTATTGACACTGAGGTTCAGATCCCACAACTGGCGCACTTGATAAATGATCATACTTCAGCTCAAAGTGTTCTTGCTCTGTAAGTGACACTGTACATTTAAAGTGCTTTAGGGTGGAGGATAACATTTAAAAAATCATTTGATGTTACATATGCCATTCAGTCCAATCCATATGCCAGAGACTAGGATGTATGCAGTGCATTAAAGGCAAAAGCAAGAATATTTTCCTGCAGCACACTGTAGGAGTGCAACATTCTAATTTCTAAAGGTCATAGAGCTGAGTCACTATCTGAGTAGGTTTTAAGCTTTTTAATTTCAAACACCTGCAGTATATATCCCCCAGTATAATTACATTTTAAATACTTGAACTGAATACAATTGTGTTGATTTCAATTTATTTCTTTTTGCAGCTTGATTAAGAACAGGTTTAATCAACTAGGCTATTACAAAGCAGTGTTAATGTATATATAGTAATATCTCTGGAAGAGATGAACCATAGTGGCAAAGTGCTTTGGTTTACTGTGTGGCAGCAGAGTAGCTTACTGGCTTAGGCATTGTCTCTAAATTCAGTACTGCCTTCAATCTGACTATTTTGGTCCTGGGTATGACATTAAACTGCATCCGGCCCTGCAAGCGGTCCTCCAACTTGCAGGGATATCATTGTCACTCCAGCCACCGTAAAAAAAAACTTCACACATGAATGGGATGGGGGAAAGCCCTCGGAAGCCCCATCCCCAAAAGATTCGAAACCATTGGAGAGCCAGTGGGGTCAGGTCTGTTGGGGATCGGAACTGGTTCAGTGTTGAGGCATCGCCCGCTGCACAGTAGCACTCGGATCCCAATTTGAGGCGGCCCATACGGGTAGGCGCATGGAACATCTTGTCTCTCCAGTAAGATGATCATCTTCCTCTGCTGTTGGAGGAGCTGCGTAAACTCCACATTTCAGTGGCAGCACTCTCTGAGGTGTGCAGACCGGGGGTTGGCCAGATCTCTGTAGGTGGATACACCTTTTATTGGTCTGGTCGCTCTGATGGCTGTCATACTCGGGGAGTAGCTGTTGCTGTAGCGGATTGGCTTCTTTTTTTTTTTTTTCCTTTTTATTAATTTTATTGCAATCCATACAAATCAATCAAGTTTTTACAAAAAGAAAAATTGAGTTAAGGACAAATCGATCCCCACCCCTGAGAGAGAGAGCAAGCCAAACGGCGTGAAATTTAAGGCTTGTAAACATACCTAAATTAATAAATTCTCTGTGCTTTATGAGCTTATTTTAAAATATTACTGATTAGATCCTGCCATGTTTTGAAAAAACTCTGTACGGATCCTCTAACTGAGTATTTGATTTTTTCCAATTTCAAATAGTATAACACATCAGTTTCCCACTGACTTAAAAGAGGAGAGTTTGGGTTCTTCCAGTTTATCAGAATAAGTCTGCGTGCCAAAAGTGTAGTGAATGCAATCACAATTTGTTTGTCTTTCTCCACCTTAAACCCATCTGGAAGAAACCCAAACACAGCTGTTAATGGATTAGGAGGGATTGTGAGACCAAGGCTGTCTGAAAGGTAGTTAAAAATTTTCGTCCAGAATAATGTTAATTTGGTGCAGGCCCAGAACATGTGACCCAGTGAGGCTGGGACTAGGTTGCAGCGTTCGCAGGTTGGATCATGCCCTGTAAACATTTTGGAGAGTTTTAGTCAAGACAGATGTGCTCGATATATAATTTTGAGTTGTTTAATTGTATGCTTTGCGCATATGGAGCTCGAGTGAATTCTCTGCATTGCTACTTTCCACTCCTTTTCTGATATATTAATTGAGAGATCTTTTTCCCAGTGTCCTCTTGGATCTTTGAAAGGGAGGGATTGTAAAATGATTTTATATATTGTAGAGATGATGTCTAAGTCCTTGAGATTGAGCAATATTTTTTCCAAGATGGATGAGGGTGCAAGATGAGGAAAATCTGTAAGGTTCTGTTTAACAAAGTTCCTGATTTGAAGATAATGAAAGAAATGTGTAGTTGGAATGTTAAATTTGGAATATAATTGTTCATAGGATGCAAAGACGTTGTCTATATAAAGATCTCTAAGCAAGTTAATTCCAGATTTTTTCCAGATATTAAAAACTGCATATGTTTGCGAAGGTTGAAAGAGGTGGTTCTCTTGCAGAGGTGCCACAGATAAAAGCTTCTCCGTCTTAAAATGCTTTCTACATTGGTTCCAGATTCTAAGTGAGTGGAGCACAACTGGATTATTAGTATATTGCCGATAACGTGTGTTTATTGGAGCACAGAGCAAGGAATGCAAAGAAGTACTGTAGGATTTTACTTCTATTGCGGACCAAGCCTGTGTATCTTCTTCTATTTGTGTCCAGGCTTTTATCGCCTGTATATTTACTGCCCAGTAATAAAACTGGAAGTTAGGAAGAGCCATGCCGCCTTCTTCCTTTTGTCTTTGTAGGGTCGCTCTTTGGACGCATGGATGTTTTGAATTCCAAATAAATGAGGTTATTGTTGAATCTAATTGCTTAAAGAATGATTTATTAATGTATATTGGAATGTTTTGAAATAAAAAAAGGAGCTTAGGAAGAATATTCATCTTAACAGTGTTAATTCTTCAAGCTAGTGTGAGATGAAGGGTTGACCATCTATGCAAGTCTTGCTTAATTTTTTCCATGCAGACGGCGGAATTTTGTTGATAAAGAGCTTTATGTTTACTTGTGATGGTTACCCCTAGGTATTTAAACTGTTCTGCAATGATAAAAGGTAGGGTATCTAATCTAATAGTATATGCTTGAGAATTCACTGGAAAGAGTACACTTTTATTCAGATTAATTCTGAGACCAGAGATCTTTTGAAATTCTGTGAGTGTTGTTAAGACTGCAGGCACAGAATTTTCTTGGTCCGATATATACAGTACCATATCATCTGCATATAATGAAATTTTCTGTTCCAGTCCTTTTCTGCTAATCCCCTTTATCTGATCAGTATTTCGACAATGTATTGCCAGTGGTTCAAAGGCAATTGCAAACGGCGGCAGTGACAAGGGGCATCCTTGTCTAGTACCACGTTCTAGTTTAAAGTAGTCTGAGCAAATGTTGTTGATGCAAACTGAAGCTTCTGAGTTAGTATACAGTAATTTAATCCATGCACAAATGTTCGGGCCAAACCCAAACTTCTCCAATGTAGTAAAAAGGTATTTCCATTCAATCATGTTGAATGCTTTTTCTGCATCCAATGATAATAATATTTCTGGGGTATTTGATTTAGTTGGTGAGTATATTACATTAAACAGGTGTCAAAGATTTGAAGATAAGAGTCGGCCCCAAATAAATCCAGTTTGGTCTTGTGATATTACCGAGGGGAGCACTTTCTCCATCCTCCTAGCTATGATTTTAGAGAGTATTTTAACGTCGTTATTCAGAAGTGAAATTGGTCTGTATGATGCATATTGTAATAAGTTCTTATTTTGTTTTGGAAAAACGGTGATTAGTGCTTGATGAAAGGTTTGAGGAAGAGATTGGTTATCTCTGGCTTCTGTAAATGTTGCTAATAGGAGAGGAGCTAGCTGAGCGGAGAATTTCTTGTAAAATTCTGCAGGGTAGCCATCAGGGCCTGCTGCTTTCCCGCCTTGGAGTGACTTTATAGCATCTAGTAATTCTGATAACGCCAGAGGTTTCTCAAGTTCCTCCACACTAAAAGTGTCTATTTGTGGTATTTGTAATGTATCCAGAAATGCATTAGATTGTGTATTGTCTTCTTTAAACTTAGTAGTATATAAGGATTTATAGTAGTCTCTGAAAGTGTGCATTATATTTTTGTGGTCGACGATTTTATTTCTGTTCGCATCGGTGATTACTGAGATCGCGTTGCACACTTCTTGCTTGTGAATTTGTTGAGCTAAAAGCAGACTGGCTTCTTAACTCCTTTCAATGAGTGTATTATGGGACTCAGATTATGGCACTCCCTGGGTGCCTTGTCTATTGTCTCAGTGTATGCTCCGACCAGGTGAGTGATGTCTCTGTGAGGGAGACATTTTATTTGCAGCTTCACTCGGTGGTTGATGGGTGCCCATGAGGTGACACTCCTCTGGTCATGGGTAACTTCAATGCAGCCACTGGCACTGACAGGGCTAGCTATGAGGATTGTCTTGGTCCCCATGGATCTGGTGACCATGGTGAAAGTGGCTCCATGTTCTTTGACTTTGCAAAAGGCCAGGGGCTGTGAATTGTTGGATCCTGGTTCCAGCCCCCAGAATCGCATCATTGGACTTAATACACCAATACTGGTGGTGCAGTGAAGGAGATCGATCACTTCCTCGTGGGCAGACGCTAGAGAATCTTGAAAAACTGTAGGGTCTACAGAAGTGCCCGGTTTGTGAATTCTGACCACAGACTTTTTATTGCTACTCTTAGGATCCAGCTTAGGTCCAGCAGGTTACCACTTACTTGGAAATGAGCCTGGACTTGGCCAGACTCCAAGACCAGGCAGTTTCTAATGAGTTTGCACACAGTTTGTGTTAGGAACTTGCAGATTTGGATGCAACTGCCGATCCTAATGTGATGTGGGAGACCTTTCATGACAAGACCATAAAGGTTGCTGAGGGTTGTGTTGGTGTTACCAGAGTTCCCAGAAGGAGGTATTTCATCTCGCAGGGCATCCTCGATATCATCGAGAGGAGCCTATAGTGCACGGCTCAGTGGCAACTCTGGTCTGTACCGAGAACTGAGAAGGATGGCTGCGAGGGCTCAGAGGGCAGATAAAGAGGCGTTTGTTAGAGGAATCTGTGAGCAAGTGACACACCATCTGCTTACAGAGGAATTGAAGCATTACGCACATCCGAATCTGTTCCTCAGAAAGTCGCAGTCAGGGCGGCTACTTTGAGCAGTTGTTCAAAGCTGATCCCACAGCTAGGATGTTGGATATCTCTGGGTCCATGGTTCTTGACGCTGATCCTCCAATCAGCTGTGAACCACCCAATCTCATCAAGATTGCACCAGCTGAGGGGAGGCAAGGCTGCCGGGGTCTGCGGTATACAGGGTGACCTTCCCCAGACGGGTGGTAAGGCTGTCCTCCTGGCATTGCAAGAAATCTTTGCTTCCATTTGGGAGACTGGCATCATCCCAACTGACTGGAAAATGGGACTTGTCATCCCTATCTGGAAAGGGAAGGGTGATCGACTGGATTGCAACAACTACAGGGGGATAACACTGCTCTTTGGTGCCAGATAAGGTCCTTGCTAGGGTTGTCCTCAATAGGATCCGTGATCACTTGCTCACCTACCAGCAACAGGAACAGTCTGGTTTTACGCCTAAGAAGTCTACCATCAGCCGCATCCTTGCACTGAGGGTTCTCATGGAGCGCAAAACCATCATTTAAAAACTGCATTTTGTGTTTACTTGTGTTATATTTGACTAATGGTTAAATGTGTTTGATGATCAGAAACATTTTGTGTGACAAACATACAAAAGAATAAGAAATCAGGAAGGGGGCAAATAGTTTTTCACACCACTGTAGTACCTTTCATAGCTATCTGGTCATTCCACATCCTCTTGTGGTCCTCATCATAGTGTCTGTCAATCCACAACTTGGCCTGTCCAGTACCAGACCCATAGGACAAATCCAGGCTAAAATGTATTACACCCTTTCTAGCATGCTGCTTAATCCGATGTCAGCTTTCCTGTTTCTACTGTGCTCCAAAACTTCAGTTCGTGACATCCACAGTCCCTTTATTCTTCCTATAACTTGCCCAGTAGATGTGAAAAGGAACAGATACACCTGCTACCCAAATTTTACCCAATCCTCTGCCAATTTGCCCGGTTCCTCATTCTGCCAAACCCCACACCATAATGTCTGCACCCCCACCTCCGTAATCTTCCAATAACGTGGACTTCCGTCTGTCCTATAACACATCCATAGCATAACTCCAATCCAAATCCTATTCAGTCTCTGCTAATAGAATGCCCAGTCCTTGGCTATTTCCACTGTAATCCATAAATCCACACCATACAATCACTAGTCCTCTGAATTTTCTGAAGTCTTGCATCCTAATTTATCATTTACCGCACCCATTCACAACGTAATTTTACTCTAATTACCTCACCAGTCTTACCTCACTGGGGCACAAATTCACATTGAAAGATCCACAGACCTCCTAAAACATAACTCACCCCACCAACCTGTCTTCTACTACACCCACAGAACAAGTACAACATTACATCTTCCTTTATGATCAGGATATCTATATTTCCATGAACCTAAATTTTGCCCTCCTTTCCTTCAGGCGTGCAAAATTTTAATTTACTTTCTGTTTATATTTAGTCATTTCACAAAGACTGCCAAAAAAAATTAGCCTCATGCTATTGTCTAGATCAGTGTTTCCCAACCATTTTTTCCACCGAAGCAGTCGTAGTAAATGCGTTTTAATGTCGCACCCTAACGCAGGATCTTTTTATGAATAAAAGCGCACTTGTTCTGTTATATTTGTACCTTTTGTGAAAGTGTTTCGTTGATATTTGGACTTCAGGCTTCACACATTATAAACTTCATGTTTACATTTTGTCAATTATTACTAAAACATGAAAAACATTTCTGTTTTAATGATGTGTTTACATAGATCATTGTAGACACGGACAACACATGAAATGCATGTGTTCCAAATAACAATATAGTATTTATAAAAGGTGTGATTTTGCTTGGCTTCTCACTCTATACAACTCCAAGCAACTGACACGCAGGTAAACCGACTTGAGCTGAGAAGACTGTGCGCCGGTGGGGATGTGATAGCAGGCTGCTTGCTGTTTGCTGCTTATCGACACATTTACAGGGCAATAGACGCTGATGGAGAGGTGAGAAGCGATTTAAGGTGGGACGGATCTACGAGTTTTTTCGTAGGCTGGTAATTCTAGTGTTAAGTCAGGTCAGTCTGAGAACAAGATCATGGAACATATTTTTGCTACATATCCCAGAATACTAGATGTAAGTGAGTCTACTGAGATCAGCTGACTAAAAACATGAAAAAAAAAAAAAACTTGGCTGGCTGTTGTTAAAATGCACTCAAAATCAATCATGTGTGTCACAGATTTGCACAAGAGAGATGAAGGCGAGTCCAGATTTCTAATAAAAGAACAGTTTTATTGTCATTTTGAAGTTATCCAAATGGGAGCTGTCTCTTCAGCACTCTTAGAAACCTAGGCATGCACACAGTGCTGCTGTCATCATCTTGCAGTCGCTCCCTTCTAAGATTAAAAGAGTAGACAGACTTTATGCGCAAGTGAGTAAACACATGGCCAAGTCAGCGGCCGGTTTTAAATGTTCCCTGTGTCAACCAGCAGGAGACAGATGTGTTATGCAGTGAGCCTAGGAACTTGCAGTTGTACTGGCGGTGAACAAGCAATCTCTGCCTGCATTAGTTTTGGCACACAGCACAGTTGGGGGTTGCCAGGGTCTCAAAAACTTCACAGTTAAAATATTAACTTTTAAAAGCTATTTTTACTGTACGTACAGTATAAAAATATGTTTTCTATACGTGTTGAGGAGAGGGAGGTATGCTATGTCTGCATACTTAGGCTCGTTCGTTAGCAGTAAGCAAGTTTACTGTACTGAGATACCCTGATAGAAAACAATGTGAATAAAAAATAACTTTCAGTTGTCTGTTGTTAAAATGCACTAGAAATCTATAACAAAAATACAAATATTAACTTTTAAAAGCTACAAATAGCTGTACATGTACTTGTTTTCTACAAGAATTGAAGGTTAGGGGTTGCATTGTGTTCATTGGGCGCCTAGGGTAACTTTGCTGGACCTCTGAACAAACTGCACTTGTGAACTCTTGGAACGGAACTTGTTTGTATGTAGAGGACTTACAGTAGATACTTGGATCAGCCTGATGACCCTTTTTCATATATGTCATAATAATTGATAGCTACCAATCGAAAAATAAACTTCAATGGTTTATTGATATATTTCTTAAGCTCCTGAAGTACTCAGCTATATATGTTACCTGGTTTGATTGGTTATATTTCAGCCTATTTAATCCAAGCAGCACTTCTCCTTCTAGAATATGCAAACCTTTAAGTATCTGCTTGATAATCAATGTTACTGTTACAAGGTTATAAACTTCTTCATACATTTAAACTTAAGAAATATACACGTTTAGAGCATTTGCTATTTTTCTGCTTGTATATAGTTTCCTTTTAATTTTCATGCTGCATCTCCTCCCTGAGTGTTCTTTTATTACTAAAATACTTAAAGAAATAACTAGTATTATGACACAAACATTTTTGTTTTTCCTGTACCCAAGCAGTTTGGATAAGAGAAGAAATGATTACGGTAAGTACTAATGCAATTATATTACCATTACCATTATATTACCAGAATATTACCACTTTTTTGTTCCAAATTATCAAATTTTAGTAAGCATAAGTATTGATACTAATTTATTTTAAATAAACATAAGTAGTTTAGCACTTAGCATGTGTTGTATATTTTTGATGCATAATAACTGTATAAGTCTGCACTCTCCTGTCATCAAATGACTCCTAATTTGCTTAGGATGCTTCAGTCTTTATGCAGTTTCTTTGGGTGTTGAGTAGAGGGATAATGACATCAGTTTCTTTTTGACTTGTAAGGATGTTAAGGGTTCTGTGTAAGGTAATGCATAATTTCAAATGCTATTGTGGTGTTTTTATTTGAACGGGGCTTTCCTTTTGGCTTTCACTTTTATCGGTTTTACTGGTTGGTGTAGCATGCAACCACCATTTTGGATAAATGTCACACATCAGACGCAAATACCATTTGCTTCTGCTTTTATGGGCAAAAAACATGTTATGAAACAGAAAGCAAGATTCATGTTTATTTTGTGTCTAATGTTAGGAATCGGCTGAATAACGGGTGCAGGATCAGTATTTTTTTATTTTAATTGTTTTGGGTTTAACAACAAGTGAATTGTTTTTGTGATTCTATATACCTGTATAATTTCCTGGCTGTGCTATTACAATTCCTGGCAAACAGCCATTTTACTAAATAAATTTCAAATAGTAATCTTAAACAAAACAATATCCCAAACACCAAGAAAATAATAATTCTCAAACCAAGCAAAAACTAACCTCAAATTAAGTTTTTACAGAAAAGCTTTAAACAGAATTTGGACAAGGGCCTGTGATCTTATCCCATCAATCAAGTCTAAACATCAAAGCAGTAAAAGAGGCAAAAAAAATGAAACAGAACTGCTGAGGTGAAAATTCAATAGGCCAATTAGAAACAATAAACAGAACAGCTCAGCCAGCCAACAAGTCATGGGCACAAAGAAGACCTTGAAAAATGACCTCCTGCACTGTGCCCTTTTTATTTTCTCAAACTCCTCTATTAAGTAAGGGAGCTGTAAACACAGTTAATGTTATCTAAGGGGCTGTGTTTTTATGTTTTACTGTTCTTTGTGAATGATTCTTTTTTTATATTTCTATGTTTTTTTGCTTATTGTCCCTTTAATTTTGGTAACATTCCTTTGTTTGTTGTGGGTGGAGCCACAAGAGGCGGGGCCACTCTCACATCACTACTTCTAAATCCTCACTCTATTTAAGGCCAGAGCTGAAGAAGCTGAAATCAGGAGAATGTTTGAGTGTGAAGGAGTTTAGAGCAAGTATTGTTTTTATATTGTGGATTTTCTGATTATTTCTAGCACTTGTTTGCTTTACACTGCTTTTCCAGGCACATCATTGTTACTATTTGGAGCAATTTGCTTATATTTTTCTATTTTTTGAATAAAACCTCAGTCTATAAAGGTGGAGTTTGTGATTGTCTTTTGTGGTAGATAGGGGGCGCTCTCGCTCCCTTAAACCCCTGTCCACGACTCCAAACACCAGGTAAAAGTCCAAAATCTGACTTTATTAAACTTTCACAGTGCACAAAGCACACTTTCCTCCACAATACTCATATAAATCACAATAACTAACAATAAACCAATCCTCCAACTCCCAGACGCGTTGCCACCCTTCCACCCAGCTCAGCTCGCCGTTTGGGAGCTCCCACAGTCCTTTTATATTCCCTTACCCGGAAGTGTTCCCAATCCCCAGTCCATGTGATTCTCAATCACTTCCGGGTCAGGTAAAAGTTCTTTTCTTCAGCCCGGAAGCCCGTCGCTCTTCCTATGATGAACTTCTGGGTCATAGGGCACGAAGAAATCTTCGGTCCTCCCTGCAGCTCCCGCTTGTGGCCCCCATGGCATCCAGCAGGGCTGTGCGTAAAAACTCCATTGTCCATGATGCCCTGCTGGTCTTCTGAGGACCTCCATGCTGCAAGGAGGGCTCCACCTGGCGGCTTGGGGGTATTGGCCGGGATAAACGGCCGGCCATCCTCCACAGTATTCCCCCCCCAGTGACGAATTATCATTCGGAGCGGCCTGCCCCGAGAGGGAAGTCTTCCTCCAAGAGGACGTCCTGGTTGAGCCTTGATTAATTCGAATATCTTGGTCCCTGGAGAACCTAGGGGGAATATTATTCCAATTCGATATCTTGTCCCCCTCTCTCCAAGGACAATATCGCCAAATGTGGCCCAACCTTCGGCACCCGTAGCACTGCCTCCGTCCTCCTGGTATTCTCCCCCTGCGGGACTGAAAACAATTAGGAAATGTTAGGTCCGCCCCTTGTTTTGCTGGGAGTGAAACCCCTGCCGCCACTAACGGTGCCTTCTCTCTTTTTGCTTCCCTGTCAGGAGACCTCTGTTTTATTTTAGAAGTCTCCTTTTTCATCTGGGGCTTGTCCACAGTCTGGGTCTCTCTATTGGAAGAAGAGAGCCCCTTTACTGTCTGCACCCCTTTTGTTTTATAAATTACTGGTGGCGGCGTTTTTAGGGCTGCCTCGCTCCAAGAGTCAGCACTATCTAGCTGCCCCGGATCAATTAGCCCTTCCGCCGACCACTCGGTTAATGTACCGACCTCGCTTGTAGGGCCTGAAGTGTACTGGCACCCGCTATTTATTAAAAGCGGGGCCGGATTACACTGCGTCACTCTTGTTTTATATATGGTACGGGTTTTACATACCTGTACCACTGCATCAAGACATACGGGAGGCTCTCCACCAAACTGCCGCACGTAATCCCTCAGCCTCTCCAACGGCGCTTTGGCTGCCACTCCCAATTCCCCGACGATCTTCTCAATGGTTGTCAGGACCTGTAAAACACTCGCTATGGGCTCAATTAGTTTCTCGAGTTCCCACATGTCCATATTAATGTTTACTTCAGCCAACAGGAGACTTACTTCCTCGTTTGTCTTACCTGCCGGCCGGGAGCCAATGAGCACGCCCGCATCTGGCATGTGCTCTGACGGGTCTCGCGGAGGCTTCTGGGATTTGGAGTTCTCCGAGGCCGAGAATCGGGTCGCTTTTTCCAGCGGACTGTGGTCTGTCTTTTTTAATTTATCGACATCCCGAACAGCCATTTCCCGACCCTCCTTACCTTCTCATGGGTTGAGCGGTGCCTCGCTCGCCTCCCCCTTACCCTTTGGAATGTCCAAGTCCGTTCCTTTGGGCTAGAAGGCGCAAACAGCAGGACGCGGTCCTCCTCTTTCCCAGCAAGCATCGGGTTTGTTGCCGTGTCCCTCCTCGGCTACTGTCACGCGGAAGTCTTTTCCCCTGTGCTCAGGTTCCGACAGGAGCGCGCCGTCGTCTCCAAGGCAGTCTTCTTTTCCTTGCAGAGCCTCCAGGTGATCTTCTCCAAGGTACATGCATGGGACAAAGTGAGTTATAACAAAAGGATTCTCTATAACGTTCCCAGCACGTACCTCAGAGCGCTTGTTGAATCCTGGAGGTTTCTCCGGACTTGAAAGGCCGTTCCTTAACTCCTCCCGAGCGTCGGCCATTACACACAGGTCACTCCCGCTGGCGATAGTGCTCTGCTTGCCCTTCCTCTTCCCCATTTTGGACTCGGATTTATTTTTGGGTTCTGGCGATGCTGTGGTGATTCCTGACGTCTTAGTCTTCTCAGGGTTCTCTGCCCACAGAAATTTTGAGTACAGGTCCTCCGCAATAGACGCTGGAGTATCCTGCCGGCTACACCACTGTGGTAGATAGGGGGCGCTCTCGCTCCCTTGAACCCCTGTCCACGACTCCAAACACCAGGTAAAAGTCCAAAATCTGACTTTATTAAACTTCCACAGTGCACAAAGCACACTCTCCTCCACAATACTCATATAAATCACAATAACTAACAATAAACCAATCCTCCAACTCCCAGACGCGTTGCCACCCTTCCACCCAGCTCAGCTCGCCGTTTGGGAGTTCCCACAGTCCTTTTATATTCCCTGACCCGGAAGTGTTCCCAATCCCCAGTCCATGTGATTCTCAATCACTTCCGGGTCAGGTAAAAGTTCTTTTCTTCAGCCCGGAAGCCCGTCGCTCTTCCTATGATGAACTTCCGGGTCATAGGGCATGAAGAAATCTTTAATCCTCCCTGCAGCTCCCGCTTATGGCCCCCATGGCATCCAGCAGGGCTGTGCGTAAAAACTCCATTGTCCATGATGCCCTGCTGGTCTTCTGAGGACCTCCATGCTGCAAGGAGGGCTCCACCTGGTGGCTTGGGGGTATTGGCCGGGATAAACGGCCGGCCATCCTCCACACTTTACAAGCCAGAGTTTTCATGGTTTAATCTTCCTTATAAGCCATTTTTTTATATCATAACTTTTTTAACTTTGAAGGATAACTGCCCATTTTAGGACCTGCAGGTAGCTTTCTGGGTCAAACTGGTCTGAGGTGTGCTCTTCTGGATTGGCCTGTGAAGTTTCTAACCCGTGTTTTGTGGAGCTTTTTGGAGACTTCATCTTATTTGCCATGTTTGGGACACCTAATTATAACAACTAATATTGAGAGGCACAGGGAACCAAATCACATTACATTTAAGCACTTGCTGAAGTAGTGTATCTAGCCTAAATGGAGAACAAAAATAATGGGCATAGTTAAAACAAAAACTCATTGTAAAATGTCAGGAGTGAAAGCCAGAAAAACACTGTCATTAACAGAGCCCAAGCCCAATCATGACACTGTTTTGCATATGTCTGCTTTGCTGCTGGTAATATACTGCAGAAAGCACAGCTTTTATTTTATATGATTACTTTTGTGCACATATGATTAAGCACAGTTTTCTTATAACATTAATCTCCTGTAGACACCATAGGAGGGGTGAGGTACACCATATTAAATGAATATATGGCCAGTGTGACAGCAGGTTACCTGAAGAATGATATATTTTTTTAACGGGATGTTTTCTTTTGTTGAGACAATAAAAGATTTTTCTTTATGGCATGACCAGCTGGAAATGCTATGAGCAAGATTCAGTGCACTGCTAAATGAGACAATGAAGCTTTAAAGAAAATTCTGCCTTATTATTATATGGCAGGGTTCTTCAACTTCTCAACTGCTCATCAGTGCTAGATTATGAAATGTAAAATGTTGGAGGGCCAGACATTTAATAAAGAAATCCTCAGATCTCAACTCTTACATATAAATAAGAAAAACTAAATATTATACTGTGTTTCAATGGGTGTTTATTAAAACAAACATTTATATTTGTACAGCATCACACTCACAAAAAAATATTTTTGAAATTTACAGACACATACCCTTTAAGCTCATGACGATGGGCTGGACTGTCATACACTTGATTCATTGCTTTTTGTTACATTTGTTGCAATGACTTTTCATTTTAAGAGAATATAATATATCCACAGGAGCATAGGGCCATTTTGTTATGTAATCTATCTCAGTTGAGATTCATTCTTTTTTTTTAACTACTGATTTGTTTTTTTAAGTTAGGAACACATCTATCCACTAGTGCTCTGTCCTTTTGTCTTCTAATGAGGAAATTGCACTTACTTGGCTTTGCAAGAGCTACAAAATAAGGTTCATACTTGTAAGAAGTGAGAATAATTTGCAGACAGAAGTGGAGGGGGCTAATTGATAGGAGGTAACAAGTGTTTATTTTTATTAAATCCCTATGCATAATCTTTGACTTGTATATACACTACCAGTCAAAAGTTTGGACACACCCAAACACTAATTGGTTGTAAAAAAAGATAAAAAGATCAGAGTTTGTATTTTGAGAAGCAAACACCTTACAGGTCCTCTATTGGTCTCAAAAACCACTGTCATCTGCAAGAGAGAAAAGACAATTCTGGGATGCTGAACTTATGAGTTTTAAAGTAAAAGCCATATCCAAAACTGGCAATGAACAGGTAAAGGTTAACATGGGCAAAAGAACACAGACGTTAAAGAGAGGATAACTCAAAAAGCGTGTTATGGTCAGCATCCTGGAATCATTTTTTCTCTGTAAAAATCTCACGTAGAGACATAGTTGTACTGTATCATTGTCATCAATAGGCTTATTACACAGCTAATGAAATTACATCAGGCTTTTTCAATTTCTTCACAAGAGTTTTGAAAATACAGTATCTGTCTGTTGATAGTATTTCAGCTGTGTTTGCTGTGTCAGGGCAGTTTCTATTTTCTGAACAGTGAAATTTTTTGTTTCTTTAATTCATCATTTCCTCATTTGGAGCAGATCACATGCGATCTTTCATAGTTTTTCAGTCAGAAAGTGTTTTTTCTTTTCTTTAATGTTCCATGTTAAAGAGACGTAGGCTGATGTAGCTTTCTCTTTCTTTGAAAGCTTGTCTTTTCTCTTAGGACGGGTTTATACTTCACGCTCAGAATGCGTACACACATGCATCATGGCTGACACACATTCCCAGCGTTCATTTGAAACGTCCTCAGAGCATGTCCTCAGAAAAACCAGTACCAGCAAAAAGTCGAGATGATAAAGTTGGAACGTGATTTCAGAGTCTCTGTTTACAATCTACAAAGTGACAGAAAGCTGCTTTGCAGATCATACAGGATTGATGCGTGTGCTTCGATTTTTAATGAATGGTTCGATGTGGTGGAGCAAAATGCCAACATACAAATGCATTCATGGTGCTTTTATATTCAAGCGTCACATATTCTTGATCGTAATGACACAATACATTTTAAAGGTCTCACATTCCATCTTCTGTGCTCTCTTTTTTTTTTTTTTTGCACGTTCACAACAGCATCAGAATGTATGGTGGCGTATTTGAGGCACAGAGAAAACAGTTAGGGACACAGTGAAAAGGTGTATTTTGTGATTAAAGTGGAAATGTTGGCTTAGTGAAGTAGACCGTTGTAAACGTCATCTTAAAACCGACGCAGTTGTTAATTGCCACGTGCTTCTGGGGCTTTCTCCTACATTGACTGCAGCAATCGCCACACACAGAACACACTAAATTTATGATATTCCAGCTCTGTGCACATTTAGAATCCTTACTGTAGATTTATACTTGATATCAGTTTCATGATGAAATGCATTAAACTATGTATATTACATTTTACAGACAAATCGTTAACTTCATTTAAATAATGAACTCT
This sequence comes from Polypterus bichir lapradei, assembly GCA_026402145.1. Lineage (NCBI taxonomy): Eukaryota > Metazoa > Chordata > Cladistia > Polypteriformes > Polypteridae > Polypterus > Polypterus bichir. Next base: position 50,739,342 of record JANRMT010062791.1, on the reverse strand, counting down.
CTGGTTTCCTTCCAAAGATATGCACGATTGGGGATTTTTTGATGCTTAAATGACGCTAGTGTATGTGAGTGCTTGTATTCACCTTGTGATGAGCTGATGCCCCATCCTGGGATTGCTTCTGCCTCTGGCCCAATGCTAGCTGGAACAGACGCATCACTGGATTGATGGATTTAATCATTAAACATCCATCCTTTTCAGAGATATGGTGGCAAGGTGTCCTCAGAATTTAATGGATGTTTCAGGCAATTCACAACACAGTGAAGCCCAATGTTTTCTCGCCGTGATGATATCTTGCACTGCCAACTGGTGGAATCTTCCAGATTTAAGCAAAGTATATGCGTAAGTATAAACAGTATACCGCATGCATAACAGTAGCGTCCGCTGGAGAATGCGTTTATGCCTGTAATCATCAGAGACTGCAGGAAAATTTGTACTGAACTTTGAGTGTCTTCCTAAATTGCACTCTTTCATCACAACAACAGATTTGTTATGGAGAAATATCCTGACATTGTTACAAAATTTGCAAATATTTCTTAGTTCAATCATTATTAAACCATTTATTTTGTCACGCTTGGGTTACACGATTGCACAAATTCACTCAGGATTTTCAAGAAACATAAACTTTATTTGTAAACAGCATAATAAAGCATAAAGCAGAGGATGTCTGGGGGAGAAGAGAGACAAGGCAATAAGACAAAAGGACAGCTGCTACACAGGCTTTTAAATGTTCTAAGTGCTGCTCGAGAAGCAGATTACGCAGCACAGCAGCAGCAGCAGAACTAACAGAGCAAAGAGGAGGTAAAAAACTGTATTTGTTTCCCATTGTATCGCTGTTTAAGAGGAGGTTTTGGAGGAGCGACTGCGTCTTCTAAGGGGGCGTTCAGCACTCTTTCATCGTCAACATTTCTGTTTTTTAATGATGACATTTTTGGCTGTTTGCATAGCAATTTGCTTACTAGCAAAGAGGTAGAATAATAGTGGGCACTCTAGCTTGGCATGCATTGGAGCACACACATCAAAAACATCCTGACAGGGTTTAAGAAAAGGGGAAGAGACATGCCTAATACAGAATTTAGTGATAAAAAATGCATTTTAGTTAGTAATAATCAAAATTGGGTAAAAGGCCAAATAAAAATGATTTATGGGTTGGACATTTCTCATGGGCTGCCAGTTGTAGTATTATAGTATAGTATTACTGAAATTACATGCTGACTCTGAATTGGATTAATTGAGTTTGAGAAGGCTATCACTGAGAATGAATTAATTAAAAAAAATATCAATACTTGTATCAGGAGCAATTTAGCAAACTACCACCTCTTCTTTTTAGCCATTAAGCTTGGATTTTGAGAGAAGTTTCACCCACATGAATCCAAATAAAACTTAGTTCAGGAAGTCAGGCATATGGACATTCTGATAAGTGTTAATACTTATTTAGTTTCAGGCTAAATTATTAACATGGGTGGTATTAATTCTTTTTGCCAAAAAACAGCATGATAACTCTGGAAACATAGTCTTAATGCCAAAACTGTAGGAAGTCTAAGAAGGTTAAATCTGGATTTGATGTCTTTGCTTCAGAAACACCTTCCAGGCATTCTGCTTAGGATTTCAGGCAGATGTAGCAACCAAATCAGAGCTGCAAACAATACTACATAAATTACACCAATATTTTTTCTTCCACCACAACATAATGCAGAAACCCCACCATGTCAAATGAAGGAATACATAACAGATTGAGAAATGAAAGAAACTGATTTTTAACATTTCTCCAATAGGAAAAATACAAGACTCTTTCCTGGAAGGTAAGAAAGCAATCACCCTGTGCGTGCACTTCATTACAATTTGGTCAAATAGCTTCTTGACCTTTGCAGCGGTGATGTAGAAATTATCCAGGCAGGTTAAATTGATCAAGTAAACACAACTTTCTCCTTCGGGCCTCCGGCAAAAACAGCACATCTTCTCTATTAGATAAAAAGATGTTTGTTGAATAAAGTGCAACACTATAGGCTATTCAAATTTGTATTTTTTTCTGACCAGACATAATACACCAAGCCAAAAGGAGAGCTCAAAATTTCTCCTCGTTTCCCCTGCAACCCAAAACATTTTTTGCACATTATATAAGTTCTCCTGAAATGGCTCAAAATGCAGCAAAGTTGTTGCTTTTTGGACACATTTTCACAACATTTACTCATTTCTATGCTGTTTTTTTACTTTGTTTTGGGCAATTATTTGGATAATGGTCTTTATACTGAATATCCAACATCTTTATATATCCAACATCTTTATATAGCCAACACTGTTACACATCCTGGAATCTTTTGTTTTGGGTTTGTTTTTGTTTCTTTTAAGATCTCAAAACCTATACCGAGTGGGAGTACCTCAGTAAAATGTACAGATTGTTGTTAGTTTGACCTTCATTATTTTTGTTTAGCATCCATCTCTAAATATATCTTGGTAAGCAGCAACTGTATAGTTTTTTTTTTACAGATTATTTATATTGCTTTATGATGGCTTTTTTTTGGGTGCAGCCACATGTTTATTGAGGCAGTAACAATCTCGCCATCTCTTGAGCAGTTTACTGTTGAGAATAAGGACTTGTACTGTAAACCACAAGACTGCTGGTTCAATTCCTGCCTTCAACTCACTATGTGACCCCTGAGAAAGTCATTTAACCTGCCACTACTCTAATGGTACAAAACACATTTGTAAGCGGTTGTACAATATATTTCAAAAAGTATTGATAGGCAAAATTCACCAAAGCGTTTTTTTGCACTCAATATGCTGTGTTCACAAAACTTTTTCCTGGAAATTCACCATGTAGCCAGCTTAGACAAACCTTTTTTTTCCAACAACCCATGAAACCTTGTGAGGCCAGTGTGACACCACAGAGCTGTAGCAGCCATTGTTAAATGGGGCAGACCCCCAAGTATTCAACGCTGAACCCAGTAGTGAGCTAAAAAGAACCATAAAACTTGTCAATACATTTAAACACATAATGCACAAGCAAAAGGAAATTTGATCTGTGGTGTTGTATTTGTGTCTTAAAGGTAATTTCTTTTTGAATGGACTTGTGTGAAACACACAAGCGTAACCCTTTAATAGTATTACCCAAAGTACTGTGCAGTTGATGCAAACAAGAAGGGGTGCATGTTGTGCATTTTGTAGTAGTCTTCTGTGCACAATTAAAGGTGTCAGAGACAAAAAAAAATCTGAACTTTTTGGTTTGAGAGAGATGAATATCTGCTTTCAAATCTGCCAGGGGAAAGGTTTAGTTACCTCATGCTTCCTGTCTACCACTGTCTGCAAGAAATCTTACTATTCTGACATTTAATTCCACAATGTTGTTCTTCTTGTGATTAGATGCTGGACATTTTTTTAAATATAATTTTCTGGTGGCTACATTTTTAAAGTGGTTGCTTTGCAAGCCCAGTTATTTTTATCTAATATTCCAGTTTCTGTTACCTAGTGATTTTTAATTTTTCAAGTGTAAGTGAATGGTGTTGTGATAGACAACAGGCTAGACTAACATGGTTCTGAGCATGATAAAGTGCATTACGGGTCTGTGCCAAGTGTGAATTTTTACATAAAATCAGTGTGGCTTGGTTCAGGCTTGTGGGTGCGGGAGTGCTCTGCTGAAAAGCTGTGCAGCCTCTGGTTGTTCAATGGGGAAGCTGTTATGTTCATGTGTGATCAGTTCAGCTTTTCTCTTTTGATATTCTGTGTGTCATCGGGCAGAGCACTGCAGTGCTGGTGCAGTGGAGGGAAGTCATGGTGGTCAGGGAAGAAGCCCTCTGAAAAGCAATGGTTATAAGGGGGTAGTATGGCTCCTGTTTAGTAACAGAGTGCTGTAGCAGTGACTGAGAGGTCCCACAGAGACACTAAGGGATGTAATTGGGAAAGGTGAGAGGGCTCACGGGGTCCACACAGAAGCTGAAGGATAGTGATAGGGACACAAACCAGAGAACACCTGACTGTGCTTGTCACAGCAAGTCCTGAGTGTTAAGCAGACCCTGTGGCTGAGTAGAAGAGACAAGGTTTTTTTTTTTAATGGACTGATTCCAGTTTGTGATTTTATTCTTGATTTTAACCCTGGTTTACAGTATTTATTTATTGCTTGATTTTACTCCCATAGAAGGGCACTTGTTTTAAGTGGATTATTTATTTAAAGAACTGAACCACACTGTTTTAATTGCTTGCACTCTGGATTAATAAACACGCCGAGTAATTTTCACACCAACCTTTGGTTGTTTGAGTCCTCAATGCACTAGTCCATTCCTGGTTCGATGACTCAGGTTCAAGGACAGTATGCCAGCTGTGGGCAAGACGGGCATCACACTGAGTAAGTAGAAGGGAAGAGGAGGTGTTTAAAAGAAATATGATCAGAGAAATGCCATTTTTAGATTCAGATTCACTGCTTTCAGACACTAATTTATCCTCTCTGCCTTTCAAATTAAAAGCATGAAAATCATCAACAGTCATTAATGAATTTAGGTAACATTCGGTTGAAAATACCTACCTTTTCAACATTTTTGCAGTCTGTTTTCTACAGCATATTAATTAATTGTCTTTGAATGTTTTTCTGTCTTCTTTTTCTGAATTGGTTAGTTGCATATTCTTACACTTTAAAGTCATATCATCTTTTCTTATATGAAAAGAAAAATCTGATGATGGGGAATAAGGGAAGACATATTCTTAACCTGACCTTTTTCGCTATCGTCTTCTGCACATATGATGAGTTCATTTTTGTATACAGTGATCCCTCGCTATATCGCGCTTCAACTTTCACGGCTTCACTCCATCGCGAATTTTAAATGTAAGCATATCTAAATATATATCACGGATTTTTCACTGGTTCGCAGATTTCTGCGGACATTTGGTTTTTAAATTTATGGTACATGCTTCCTCAGTTTGTTTGCCCAGTTGATTTCATACAAGGGACGCTATTGGCGGATGGCTGAGAAGCTACCCAATCAGAGCACGTATTACGTATTAAATAAAACTCCTCAATGATATACGATATGCTTCCCGCGTGGTGCTTCGCACACTTAAAAGCTCTAACAGCCCGTATTGATTTTTGATTGTTTGCTTTTCTCTGTCTCTCTCTGACATTCTCTGCTCCTGGCGGAGGGGGTGTGAGCAGAGGGGCTGTTTGCTTAGAAGATACGGACGCTGCTCTAAAAAATGCTGAAAGACTACCTTCACATTGATCCTTTCATTGCGGCGCTTTATCGCAGTGCTTCGCATACATAAAAGCCCAACATCCCTATTGATTTTTGATGGTTTACTTTTCTCTGTCTCTCTCTCTGACAGTCTCTGCTACGCGCACTCCTTTGAAGAGGAAGATATGTTTGCATTCTTTTAACTGTAAGAAAGAACTGTCATCTCTGTCTTGTCATGGAGCACAGTTTAAACTTTTGACTAAAGGGTGTTATTTCATGTCTAGAGGGCTCTAATAATGTTAAAAAACGTATTTAGAAGGTCGTAAACAGGTTTTTAATGCTCTAACTGCGAAAATATTAGATTTATAAATAGAATCCTACTTTGTGGAAATTCATTTATCTGTCTGGAGCGGATTAACCACGATAAACAAGGGTTTACTGTATAACTGTGCGGAGAATATTTATAAACAGTGTGGGAGAGTTTCTAAGGGCTTAAAATATATAAAAATAACCATACAAACATATGGTTTCTACTTCACGGATTTTCACCTATCGCGGGGGGTTCTGGAACGCAACCCCCGCGATCGAGGAGGGATTACAGTAATGCTTTTCACTGAGCACAGACTAAAGTTTACTGTTAAAATGCAAATGACCAAATTTATAAATTACATAAAACTAGAGAATAGGTTAAGCAAATTGTGAAACAGTGCAATTTCATACTGATTAACAATTTATGTCCATTAATGTTTCTTTGGTTTTGCAAGTTGACACCAAAAGAAAGAACAAAACCTACAGTCAGTTGCATCCCTTGAGAAAAAAAAAAAAATTCTGGGTGTCCACAATCAGTTATAACATAAAATCAAAAGACACATCACAGTCCTGTAGGCCAACCAATCACAAACACCCTTTTGGGCATTCTGTAGCATTACATAAGTTCATGCTGTGGATAGATGTGTTCTAATAGTCTAGTCCAACCCCATTCCACTCCACACTTTGCTGGTATAATAAACTAGTTGGCTAGAATGGAACTCATATAAGAAACAGGGGTGGTGGTGGCAGGGGAGGATGGCATACTACCCAAAGCAATGCTTTTGATCAATGAAACCAAATTCATTGCGAAATTAAATGTTTAGCTTTGCATCGAAGAATGAGAAACAAATTGTATTTAACCTCCAGTAAAATCCAAGCATTTTCATGCATTACTGCTACACACATCTACTTGTCATTAAGTATTTTGCATGTCCTTAACTAGAATAAGGTGGTTGCTAGGTAATTGCAGTGGGAGGGTGGGGTTTAGGAAGAGCGCAGCTTTCCAAGTAGTGAGATTTTGTTGAGGAGACAAAATCATGTAATGTTCAATGTGGTGTGTTTTGGTGTATCGTCATGTGGAAAATATGCAACATGGCACATTTTAAAAAAATGTACTGCATCTCTGCTGAAATTGATTTTACTGGTGTGGTGTAAATCAAAATCAAGAATGAGTCTTTGAAGAAGCAATATTCCATATTTTCCACACCCTATTTAAAAAAAACACAAAAACTTTCACACCCCCAAAAACTATTTATTTAATATTTCTCAGTTGTGTAATTGCCTACAAAACTAATTTTAATGTCAGTTTCACAAAACTGTACGTAAATTGAAACTTGCCTGCTTCACTCATCATTACAATTAAATAACGTACCAGCATTTCTATTGGTTAAAAAAGGACTTTGTTTTGCCTCTTTCCCTTTCCTGGGTAACACTTTCAAACAGAGCATTCTGCACAATTTTTTTTATTTTTCCCTTTTAATCTGTAAAATATATGCTCTACTAACAGAAATGATTGCTACAAAATGGTGCCTTCTTAAACTCCAGTGGCCTATCTGATTTATTTTATACAATACTCATATCTGGCTGAAAAATTTCTTATGATTACTGCAAAGTGTACCATTTGAAATCAGTTCAGTTGTTTTATATATTCATGGCTTTAACTTTAAAATGTAAGTACATAGTCACAGCATTAATTTAACAGTCTAAAAGAATTCTATAATTTTCTAGACATTTAAAAACTAGAATATCTAAATGTATTATTTCTTTAAAGGTCTTAGTCAGCACTAGCGATGAAAGAAAGAGATGATGATGTAACCTTTTTGAAGGCTTCTTTTTTTTTGTTTCCTGATTCTTGTACTTTATGTTCTCTCTCTGTTCAAGTGGGTTTCGCCAGGTACTCCGACATCCCAACAACGTGCACAAAAAGCTGCTTGCCAACTCTGAAGCTGCCCAGCATAAGTGAGTGTGGTTTATGATTGACTGGTGTCCCTGCATGGTTGATTTTTGCCTTGCGTTTAATGTTGCTGGATAGGCGCTGGCTTTCTGCTGCCTGGTTATGGTATACATGATGTGACCTACAGCTGTCCTCAAATTCAGAAGAAGCTAGTGTAGGTAAAAAAATACAAATCTGAAAAGGCTATTATAAAAAAACTAAACAACACAGATAAGAGGGAACTCAAGAAGTACAGCAATGCATAAAATAAATTGACTGAAAGGAAATCCTACCGGTACCCTAGGCCTAACTAAACAGACTTTACTCTCTTCCTGGCAGGGTAACTATAGTAATTCAACTTTCATACCTTAATGCAACACAGAAAAGCCCCATTCCTCAGTTTTAACACTGGCCTCACTTCTCCTGCTAGATGAACCCTTCTATCTTCAAGCCAATTCTGACCAGAATGTTTTTGAAGCACTTGCAACGGAACACTTCCAGATAACATTCCAGAAATTACTTGTTTAGTCAGCACCAGGACCTCTAAGTCAGTTCTCCCTCTAATGGCCCCAGATATGTCTGCAGTCCTGAGACTAACCTTCTGATAATGCCCTGAGTAACCCCAAAGTCACTGTTGGTTATAATAGGTAGCAAAATGTCAACTAAACAACATAAACAGCCTACTTGCTGTTTGGTGTACTAGGAGCGTCTTTGAATTAATAACACTCGAATAACATTTACTTCCACTAAACTATCACCCTCATGTGGTGCTGTTCTGACTATACTGATATGTCTATACATGAACTTACTGTCAGTACAGTATCTGCATGAGCAACTTACTGCCTGATTGCAGTCCCAAAGCTCCTGATGGCACTTATCAACTCGATTCCAACAGGTTCTCTTTCCACAATGCATTAAAGGAATGTACAAACAAAGCATTTAGTAATGTAACTATAATGTCAGTATTCCTGATAGTGTATCCAGGTCTGGTGCTCCTCCTTGCCTGTATATTGATATCATTATACATTCTGTTTCTATTTGTTATTACTATATTATAACTATATTATGTACACAAAACCATGCAGCAATACAAACATTACAAAATAAAATAGACATTCTTTCCCGTGTTTTGTTGTTTTTGTTTCATTTCTTTTCTTTCCTGAGCTACCCTAATTCCCTACAGGTCACTGAGTGACACTTCAGTGAATCCTAAAAGCACAAAAAAGAAGGAACATGACTATAAACAAAATTTCAAAATATTTTTCACCTGTAAAATGAAAAGTTTCATTGTTTGAATGCCTAAGCTGGTGGTGGTAGAAATGAGCCTCAGCTACAGAGTTGGTCCCAAACTTACAATATTATACATGTTTTCAACACCTACTATGCATGTATTTTGTTCATTAAGTGATGTTCTTGTAAATAGTTACTTGTGTTTCTTCTGCTATATAGATAATTTTAGTAATACTGTTGGGGAAACATAAATGTAAAATTGTGGTATTGTCGCAATTCTGTCAACAATGTAGAAAAAAAATTTAAAGAAGCAAAGGTTAATCAAACAGAGCTTATTTACGCTCACAGATGTTCTTAGAACCTTTTTCTAGTTTCTTTGTAGTAGTTCTGTGACCTCATTTCATGCTTTGAACCCAGTATTAACACTTTAACTCCCTAAATTATTTCCTATTGCTGTCGTGTAGTTATTATTCTATCTCTGTGTCCCTTTATTAACTAAAATCCTTTTTCTCCTAAAATGAGATATTGTGGAATTCAAGGAATAATACATCAGTATATGTTTCCTTTGTAATATATGGAGATGTACAGGGTAAACTCTTTAAATGTGTCCACATACAATTGATAAAATAGCTTTTTCACATTTGATTTCCTCTTAAGACAGCCATAAATCCTCCTTGTTATACCTTTTGCTCAAACTCATCACCTGAGAAAAGAATATTCTGGAGTGTCTATTTGCTTAACGGAGGTTACTTCTGGTGTGGTGGGTTAACCTATATAGGTGTGTGGTCACCCAGCATTATTGATCACATTGTGTATTTAAAACAGCAAAGAAGCATCACTCATAAACCTTAAACTGACCACTTTCTTCTGTGTCTTCTCCCTTGTCACAAATTAGTTCCAAAACACATATAAACACACTAATAATATGGCTATGAACCAAGAAGTGTCTTTTAGTTTTCTGTTACAGTATGTGAGCATCAATAAGTTATTTGGAATACATACAAGTTAATCTACTAAATTAAAATACTTTGGTTTGAAGACGAAGGGCAAAAGATAGTGTTTCTCTTGTTTGATTTATCTTTCTGTTAAATAAAGCAGTATTTTTTAATATTATTTTTAAGGTAAATATTTTTCTGTTATCTGTAAAATGTGTGTTGCCAGACAAAGTTCTCTACTTATATAGTTGTTTCATTATGTTCACTATCAACACACTCTGAACCGAACACATTAATAAGTTCATTAAGGTGAAGGTGGGAGATCTATTCACATCTTTATATGTCAGAAAAAGAATTTTGAAAGTCAGTGCAATCTTAACTGTAATTCAATAAAAAGAATCTGGCTGTACACCTCCAGTGGCAGATCCCCATGTGGCTGCTCCAGCCAAAGGACCTAGTGGCATTTTGACTTTTCCACTAAAACATATTGATCACGTTAGGGAAATAGTACATATACTTAAAAATAATAACTGCAAAACAAAAGTATATATTTCTTTAGAACTATTATTTTCTTGACTGAGGTCCTAATAAAGGACTTATTATTGACCTGACAAAAGTTCAGCTGATGACAGATTGTCCTGAAACAGCAACTTTGGAGGAAGATTTGCCAAGTATTCCCATTAATTTAAAACATTTAATTTCCCATTAATTAAAAAAAATATAAGTTAAATTAGCCCTTAATAAATCTCCCTGCACTCCTAAGGCTTATCAGGCTTTTAAAACCGTAAAGAATTTATTTACTTTTTCCTGTTTTGCACCATCTTGATCTTTGAGATTGAGGCTGGTGTAGTTCTATACTATGTCAGAGGTATCTTCGTCTTCCTTCCTTCTGCTGATCCATTTTTTCACCACATTTCTTACTTCAAGCAAGCAGATTTTTGTCCATTTTATTTCATAAAACGAAGTCTATCATGATGATGATGTAAAACCATGCTACATGATGGTTTAAGATGCAAGTAAGAATTTCACTACACTCTGTACACATTACAAAGTTAAAGTATCACTATTTACTACTGCTATGTCTCCAAAAAATTACTGCCATATTAAAGGAAATATGTTTTAAAGAATGGGACCCATGGTCATTTTCTTGTGTATGTTACTTACCCCATGTAGTTTTTAGTGATGGCAAAGAAAAATATTTAATCTCATGTTTTCATGGAGAAAACACATAATGAAGATTAGTGCTGGGCGGTATGACCAAAATTCTATATCACAGTATTTTTCAAAATTATACCAGTTTCACAGTATTTTTTTCCCATGCATGAGTGAATGTTAACCACATTTTCTACTGCAATTACTGCAGTAGACTAGCTAAGAATAACCAATCCCACTGTCATGAGAATAGTACATTGTACAAAAAACATTTTAATGTGCACACAAGTATTAATACAGGTTTGCATGGCCCCATAAAGTGATAGTTTTCAAGGAGGTGGCACTAATGAAGAGAAGGAATCACATTGTATGACAGTAGCAGTCAAAATATAGAACTTTTTTATTGAACAAATTTTGCAAACAACTTAAACTAAAATTTTGACAACATATTTTCAACCATCCAAAGAGGCATTTAGACTTAGTAAAATATCTAGAGGTGCTTGTCAAAAGTTGTATTGCACTGAATATGTGTTAGAAAAGGAATAAATAGTAAATATTTTTTGTAAACCAACTACACTTTCTGTTAATGTTACACTGACACGTTAAAGTGACTTTTAAACAACTTTACCATCATTAAACTGCATAATATTTAAACTAATAAATAATAATAAAATAAATAGTAGTGCAACTTCCAGTAATAATACTATTACTTCAATACTTCAAGCCCAGGTGCATTACACAGTATTCACCAAATACAGTAAAAATAAAATAAAATAAAACAAGTGCAACTTTACCAACTGAACCATCATTTAGGCAAATTGCATTAATATGGACCTTGCTTCAAGCCAAGCTATATACATAAATAATAAAACTGCAACTTGCATTTATAATGCTATTTGTGGTATAGCCAAACGGAATCGTATTAGGGCCACGGTAAAGAAAAAAAATACGGACACAGGAAAGAAAAAAAAACTATATGTCGAGAGTAAAGCCGACATGTTGACTTTATTTTGACATTTCCACTTTATTCTCACCGTTTATGTTGAGATTAAAGTCAACATTTCCACTTTATTCTCGTAGTTTATTTTACCATTAAAGTAGAATGTTGGAAACTAAACTTCATCCTAAAATCAATGTTTAATTTACTAGATTTTCTCAAACACCGTCGTAAGTTAATGTAGCACATTAAATGCTTTGTGTTAAGTGTTCCCCGACCCTGTCGTTAATCACTATGTGCTTCTTAAACTGACTTCCTCTACATGTTTTAATTATGCCATCCATTCAGGTTTGTGCCCATCCCAGCAAGCATTGTGTGTGAGGCATGAGCAAATCCTGAATGCCAGCACGAATACGAGCAATACATACACTAGCAGGGTCAATATAGCATAACAAAACCCCAGATCCTACATGACTTTGAAAGGAAACTGAAGCACGCTAAGTAAACCCACCAGAAAAACATGCAAATTCAAGGTAGGGAACACCCGAAACCCCCTTGCTGCGAGGCAGCAGTGCAACCTTCCACGCCACCATGTCCCCACATGATTAATACATGCGTTAATGCATTTCATCATGAAAATTATATCAAGTATTTATCTTAGCATTCTAAATGTTCATGGAGCAGGAATATCATTAAATTAATGTATTCTTTGTGCTGCCTGCGCCTCCTCTTAGTGCAAAAGGAAGTCAGTTTAAGAAGCATGTAGTGATTACTTGGGGAACACTTAACACAAAGCATTTAATATGCTAAATAACTCATGATGGGGTTTAAGAAAATCTAGTAAATTAAATATTCATTTTAAGATGAAGTTTATTTTACGATGTTCTACTTTAATGATAAATTACGAGAATAAAGTCAGCATGTCAACTTTAATCTCGACATAAACGGCGACAATAAAGTAGATATGTCGAGAATAACGTCAACATGTCGTCACACTGTTACACAGTACCAAGGTGCATTACACAGTATTGAAAAAAAATAAAACAAGTACAACTTGGCTTGCAGCATTATCCAGTAGTATAGAAACAGTATTCACACATTTGAACATAATGGTCCACATCCGACCTTTTAAAACCAAAGTATCTCCAGATAACAGACATGGCTCCTTTTTTCGGCAAAAGTTTTCCTGTGTCATCATGTTCAACTTTATCGTCTGCTACAGTTTCCGTTTCGGAATGTTCTCTGTCCATTTTCACCGCGCAATACCTCCACTACTGCATGTACTCCGTTGCATACGCGTTTAGCGGTGTAGCATTGAAAAAGGGCCCCCACGTAATACCTCCAATAACACGTACTCCGTTGGATGCGTGTTTAGCAGTGTAGCAGTGAAAAGGGCCCCCCCTTAAACAGTTTTCCGCTGCGCCACATTCCGAACATTGTTTGGGCAATTTAAACCGGTGTTGTGGTATAAGAAAAATCCATATCATAGCAAAAATAAAAAACGGTTTTCGGTATGAAGTGGTATACCGCCCAGCACTAATCGCGATTCAATTTGAATTGAACCCAATGGTGACCAGTTCTGGATAATGGCAAATGATGTGAAAAACATCCATGGAAAAAAGAAAAAAAATGGTCGTGTAACTTGTGTCACATAATCCACATGCCTAATATCCATTTATATTCTCAGAATGTGCAAAATGCATACATTTTTTTTCTAAAATGCTATTAATACTTCTGGAAAAAATGATAAACAGGAAAAAGCACATTCACATAATACTGTGCATATGAATTGAAGACAGGATTCTTGACCAATCAAGGAGGGAGAGAGGCGGATCTTCAATTATAGAAGTCACTTCCTTGAGGCTTTGGGTTTACTGTTTATGTATACAGTGATAATTCTGAAAATAATTGCAGGTAAAATTCTGTTACAACGAACTGCAAGGGACCTAAAAAATATTTCGTTGTAATGAAAATTTCATTGTAGTGAGATTCTGTATTTGTTGCTATAGTGCTTTCTTTAACTTGCGTCCAGGCGTTTGCAATCATTTCAATAGCTTCTTTCGCGTTAATTTTAATCTCCTCCTGTTTACAAGTTATGCTGACGAGAATTTTTCTCAGCATTTCCTTGCGATAATACACTTTCAGGGTGCGAATGATGCCCAAATCCAATGGCTGAAGCACTGCCGTGCAATTGGGTGGGAGGAATTCAACGCGAACATTATCTAAATGTTGAAGCATGTTGTGGGCAGCACAGTTATCAATCAGAAGCAGAATCGTCCTTTTCTTCTTCTTCATATTGTGAGGTTTCTGAACTCCTTTGGGATCCCCCCCACCCAACAGGAACGTCACGCTGAAGTGTGTCCCAAAGCGAGATTGCTACGTCTGTGAAAGATTGTTTGTCCGTTGCCGGGGCAGGGCAACAGTAGGCTCACAGCGGTGCAGTGAGGCGCCACAGAAGCGAATCCTAAAAGATTGGGGTCGCGCTATAAGTCCATGTCTTACACCCCAAAACACGAGGCTGAGTCTCATTACTTTAGCAAAACCAGCTTTATTCAGCTTGAAACATGTTATTTATTGTAGCGGGGTCTGCCACTCTTCTATAAACGGACACAGCAGTCAGGCAGGGTTGTGGCCAGGTTAGTGGCCAAGTAATCCTGTTACCTGCATTTACAATGTTCATTGCATCACCCATCGAGAACTTTTCTGTTTGTTTTGGCGGAGAGATGCAGCAAAGCTGTGAACCTGTTGTTGCCCCGGCAACAGATAAACAGTCTTCTAGAGATGCGGCGATCGCACTTCGAGACCCTCTTCGGCGTGTCGTCCAGTTAGGGGAGGTCCCAAGAGAATTTAGAAACCTCACATTTTCTTGAATAAGTGCCGCATTAATAGGAATGTTTCTTGAACGAGCATCACTGAACCACATAAAAACGGCTTTTTCGACGTCTTCAAATGCAGCAGTTTGCATATGTTTGCAACCCGAGATTTTTCTTCTTTTTTTGCTTGGTTTTTCAAGAAAGTTGACAGTGTTGATGCGGAAATTCCAAATTCACTGGCAACATCTTTTTTTTTCTTTTTGACGCAATCGAGAGCTGTAAAAATGTATTTTTTTTTCTAATATGAATTGTTAGCATTTTTCGTGTCTACTGTTTCTATAGGTGGGTGACAATGAGTTAAATTCCAATGAATGTTTTTCAAATGTTGACGAGCGATAAGCAATAGGTATCACTGAAAACAAAAACAGCAAAAAAACAGTACGAGCAAAGTTCCAAGAAAGAAATTTTTTTTATAATGTTTCTGTTTCGGATCGTTGTGCTTAACTGAGCTGTGGATGATTCATTCAGGCATATCAAGGTCTTTTGGGCACTTCATTGTAATGAAAATATCTGCTAAATGTACAGGGTGGGCCATTTATATGGATACACCTTAATAAAATGGGAATGGTTAGTGATATTAACTTCCTGTTTGTGGCACATTAGTATATGTGAGGGGGGAAACTTTTCAAGATGGGTGGTGACCATGGTGGCCATTTTGAAGTCGGCCATTTTGGATCCAACTTTTGTTTTTCCAATAGGAAGAGGGTCATGTGACACATCAAACTTATTGGGAATTTCACAAGAAAAACAATGGTGTGCTTGGTTTTAAAGTAACTTTATTCTTTCATGAGTTATTTACAAGTTTCTGACCACTTATAAAATGTGTTCAATGTGCTACCATGTCATTTACTGACCAAATTCACTGCAAGACACGCAGGTAGATCAGCATGTATGGTTTCCAATGTGGAACCTAATGCCATAGCATATTAGGCCATACAAAATAATTAGGTACGTGAGTCCAGTCACATATTCCCTGACCTTACTCAGTATTTATTAAGTTTATTCTTTCATTTTATGTCTCACCTTAAGATCCTTGTTGCTCTCAAGGCATGTGCACCAGCATTGCTTATAGAAGAAGGTCAAATCAGGGAAAGAAAATCCTTGATTTCCAAAGCGCTGGGGTGCATTGCACATCCACCGTTTTGTGTATTGGCAAGGTGGGAGATCAGAGGAGAGGTTTTGAGCTTCTGCTGGGAATAATACATGCTCCTGAGCTGTTATGGCTGCTTCACATAACAGAGTGGGGCATAAGGGAACATCATCCCCTTAGGTGAACATTGTTACCCCTTTAGTTTTGGTGTAAAGTGTATTACCTCTGTTTTATGCATTTGAAGTGAATTGAGGTTTTCAGTGGCAAGAATATTGCATATTTAATGTACTTAGCACCTTTATATTGCATTAACATTTTCAAATACTCTTGCATCACTGACTGTAGGTTATGGTTGGTGAAGCAGTATAAAATGACCTGAACTGAACAGCTTTGTTGGATGGAGTAGAAAAGAATGAAAGATCCCCTTACGAGGGTCAAGTACTTCACTAGGTGTCTCCTGAGGTGAATTGCAAGAATTAGTGTAGGGACCCATCTCGAAACAGCTAATAAATGGTCCTTCTAAGGTCCATTTACCATTGCTTATGTGTATGTGTGTGTGTCTGTCTGTCAGTCATTCCTTTACCATACCTCCGGTTGTTCCAATATATCCCATCTGTTAAAAGAGGTCAAAAACAATAGTTTTATTTGAACAGATGTGTATAGCATAATGAAGTATCAATTAATTAAATGGAGAATCTGACTGTTATAATATACATTTTAGAAGGAAACATTTGTCCTTACTGCACACACTGGTACTTTGAGTGCCCTGCAAGGTGGAGGCAGAACTTCTGCGTTTTTCCCAGTTGATTCTGGGGTTCGTCAGGGGTGAGCTCTTGCTCCTACTCTGTTCAATTCTTGCATGGACTGGGTGTTGGGCAAAGTCGTGGGGCCCAGAGGCTGTGGATTATCTGTTGGTGAATGATTCACTGATCTTGACTTTGCCGACGATGTTGTGATCTTAACATTGTCAAAGGAGGCTCATTGTTGAGGACCCGAGTGGTAGGACCAGGCCAAAGGGATGGCAACATAACACCAGGCTGAGACAGATGCAGCAGATGGTCATTTCCGAATGGTGGGACTGGACCGCATGTTTGCCGGGAGGGGGGTTGCCAACCAGGATCCCGAGCTGTTTTGTTGTGTGGTGGGTGCGGCAATGTGCTGTACCAGTGCATGCTCCCCAACCTGACCTAGCATGAGCGCAAAAATTTATAGGGAATAAATATGAAAGTAACGTTTCACTTAGGTTGGTCTATTTCAAGTATCAGCAACCCCCTTAGAATTTCGGACACCCCGCCAGATTTTTCATCGAGGAAAGTCGGGTGGGCACATCTAACAACCATGACATAGGAAGAGAACTGTGTCATGTTCATCATATTCATTTCTGTTTGATGTACATTTTGACAATGTTTTGTTTGTTTTTTCTTGCTGCTAAAATTCCAATGTTTGCAGGGGTCAAAGATGGTCACCACATTATAACATCATGGGGACATAGTCATATGGTCTTGGGGGTCATTTCGGAACACTGTATAAGCTGACATAAAAAAGAAATTGCTAAGTGTTCATAATTATTTTGAGAAGCCAGACTTTGTCATTTGAATTGTTGAATAATGTCTAAGCACTTTCTCTAATTTTTCTTGAAAATTATTTTTCTTTATGTTTTTGAACATGTTTTGTTGCTCCTGTATTCCTTGTGTTGCAGTTTCACCTTTTCTTATCAGCACTTGGTGCTGTAACACTAATTTCCAAACTAGTAAGTAGGCAAATACCCACTGTGACTGTGTTAGAGTCAGGTGGTCAAACAGGCCCTTGCAAGCTCAATAAAAATCACTGGTAGATTCCTATTTTTAAGGATAATTGTAGACCTAAAAAAACTTTTGTCTTCCTGCTACTGACTAAAACTAGGTGACTAAAACGCATCTTTATTAATGTTTTTATTCTTTTACTAGTTGGTTATGACATATTCATTTATACATACACATTACAGTATCTTTCACCACTTTTGCATCTTACTAGAATAGCGTCTGTCAATAATTATACAAAAAATGTTTTTTTTTCTAGGAATAAAACAAATAATAGGACTGGTGGAACACTTCAAATCAGCCTTTCCTGCCTGTTTATGCTTTGGATTAATGCTGCCCTGCTGATCAACTTTTTGAGAGGATTACAAT
Source organism: Polypterus bichir lapradei (assembly GCA_026402145.1). Classification (NCBI taxonomy): domain Eukaryota; kingdom Metazoa; phylum Chordata; class Cladistia; order Polypteriformes; family Polypteridae; genus Polypterus; species Polypterus bichir. The sequence continues at coordinate 50,721,559 of JANRMT010062791.1, read as the reverse complement.
GAAAGTGGGTAAAATATTGGCAGTAGGTAAGGTTAAGCCAAGGGAAATATATATTTGTTAGCTGTCAGGTGACATTAAATCAATTTATAAAGCTTCACTTAACAATTCAAGTTTTCAGGGCAAATGACTGTACAACCCAATTGTGAATAAAATAGGTTTGACTTCAAAAATATCCTTTCAGAATGGGCCCACTCCCATCTCTTACTCACTGGCAATTTAAAAGACAAAGATGTTAACACATATGAAGAATGGTTGTGTTCCTATATGCAGTGAACAGAATTGCAATTCAAAGATTACACAGAGGCTGGACAGCTCTGAGGAATAGTAGAGCAGGAACTGGCATGCAAGCCAGAAACCACAGGACATCCGAACATTGCAGGGTGGGACTGAAATAATATATTTACATTTTTCTTGAACCAAACTAAAAAAAATTGCAGGAGTCAGAGGTCGTTGTTTTATAGTTTTGATGTCTTTTTTTAAACCTGTGAATATGGTATGCATTAAGTATAGGCTCCATGAATGGCACAATCTTATAAGGAAAAGGCAAATTACAATATGGATGTCTGAAAAATAAAGATACAACATCTTGTTTGGTTGTTCTTTATTAAACAGTGTATAAAATATTTCTTGTACTGTATCAGGCTGTATACCAAGAGATGTTTACTGTATTACTACAGGGACTTTAGAAAATAAAGTTTTACTTTACTCAGTTTATATAACTACCTGCAATGAATCAACTACTATTTTACCTTGATTATTGGGCTGTAAATTCTGGCGAATTAATATTTAGAGACATTGCAAAATACATTCCAGATATCTTAAAATGAAATTTACTTTTTAAGATATCTGAAATGCATTTTTAGATATCTTAAAATAATTTCTTTAACATTTTAACTTTGAGATATCTCAAATTTATTTCAAGATATCTAAAATACATTTTCAGATATCTCAAAATAAATGCATGTGTATATATCTTAAAATGTGAACATTTAAATACAGGTAGTTGTCAACTTACAACCTATGCATCTTAACAACCATTTAATTTACGATCATTAGCTCGTTTTATGGGCAAACAACAGTTATCACCATGCCAGCTCTGTATGCCATGACTCATTCATCTCAATCTCAATTTATTGCTTGCAGAGGTTTCAACTACTTTCATTTACATTTTTCTTACAATTACAGGAAAAAAGGCAATTGATCTTGACAAAAAAATGAAGGTGTTCAAGCAGTATGAGGGAGGAAAGAAAGCGAACACGATGGCTTGTGACTTTAAAGTTATTATATTGTAACTGGTGTTCGCTGCATATGCTGTTCTGCTGCGCTTTGGCTTTGAATTCAGCTAACCTCTGAATCTCCTGCATTGTGGCTCACGATGTGCTGCTTTGTGCAAAATGCTGTGAAGGGGTAAGGGAACAACACTGAACTTCTTGATCTGTTAATGTTTATTATTAACAGGCTGAAATGTTAAAACAGAAAACATATGAGTGCACAAACTCTGCTGGTACAATTCCTCCTCTCAGAGTTAACAGAATTAACACTAGGAGAGACGAACACTGATGATGTAACTTAACACAGAGAAAGAAAGAACTCGTGAAGCTGTTAAAAGTTAGGCACCCATGCGAACAACAGTAATAACAAAACAAAATGAAAAAAAATGACACAAAAAAGGCAGAAAATCTACATAATGTGCCAAAAATGATGATAAAAAAAGTATATAAAATAAACTATATGACTTAAGGGTCTTACCATAATAGAGAACTATACATGTGGTTGGGTTTGAATACATATACCAGTCTGTTTTACATCCAGATCTACTTACAACTGGTATACTGGAGCCAGACGTGATTGTAAGTTGACGACTACCTGTACCACATATATGCTTTACTTTAATTTCCTTATGGGTTGTTCATGGGTTGTGCATAGCATGCAAAACAAGAGTGTACTTCTTAGTTAATACAACACAATTTAAATAATTAGAGGATGCATACAAATTTAGCTAGAAATGTTATTAGATGAAAAAGACTTAAGACAAAATGAAACTCTGCCCTATATACCCCTATCATGTTTATCTGATAGTTAATTGTTCATATCAGTTTAAGAAAAATTAGTTTCTAAATAGCAGACACGGTTTTCTTTATGATTTTCATTTATCAGTTTATTCTAAAATGAGGGAAAAGTAGTTCTTCCTCTAATAACTTTTTATATGTACCCTTAAATCTTTAAAGTATATAAGATGTATGTAAATATAGAGAATTCAGAAAGATATTAGACCTCTTCACTTTCTGCACAGTTTATTTGTGATATAGATTTTACTTTAAATGGATAAATTAACAATTTTTGCCCATCAACCTACACTTGATAACCCATAATATCAAAGTGAAAACACATTTTCAGAAAGGTTTACAAATTTACTAAAAATCAAAAAGTGAAATCTCTCATTCATAGATGTATTTTGACCCTTAATTCAGTACTTTGTAGTAGCCCCTTTGTAAGCAATTACAGCTTCAAGTCTTCTTGGAGTAAGCCTTTACAAACTTTGCAAAACTAGATTTGGGCAGTTTATGCCATTCTTCCTACCAAATTCTCTCAAACTCTGTCAGACTGGATGGGAAGAGTCTGTAAACTACCATCTTTGGGGCTCTTCACAAATATTCTATGGGGGTTTAAATTTGGGGTTTGGCTGGGCCACTCAAGGTCATTCAGAAACTTGGCCCGAAGCTACTCTAGCATTGTTTTGTCTATATGCTTCTAGTCAGTGTCATGTTGAAGAGTGAACCATTGCCCAAGTCTGAGGCTGTATATACTCTAGAGTAGGTTTTCTTCAAGGATCTCTCTGTATTTGGCAGCATTCATCCTTCCCTCAATTCTGGCCACTCTCCCTGTCCATGCCACTGAGAAGAAACCCCACTGCATGATTTTGCCATAACAATGCTTAACTGTAGGGATGGTATTAGGTGGGTGATCAGCAGTGCCAGATTTTAGTGCTTGGAGGTCTGCCCAAGAGAAAATCAGGAATTTTTGCCTCATCCGACCAAAGTTTTTTTTTTTTTTTGCTTATGCTCTTAGAGTCCTTTAAGCTGTTATATGTATTTTACTTGAGAGTGGATTCATAGCTACTCTACCATAAATGCCTAATCCATTTCATGCTCCTGAGATGGTTATTTTTCCAACAGGTTTTCCCATCTAAACAAAGGCCAACTCTGTGAAAAGCCCTGGCAGTTCCAAAGCTTCTTCCATTTCACAATTATTGATGCCACTGTGTAATCCATAAGGCCTCACACTGACATGCTGCAGCATGGCTTGTCATTTGCCAAACGCTATAGATTAAGTTATTCCACTATAGGCAAGGTTTCAACAGACCAGTAGGAATACATGCTCCTGTGGCCTACCTTCTCTCCTGATCTTAACCCCATAGAGCACCTTAAAGAGACCCTAGATCACAACACCTGGAGACACGATGCAAAAATCTGCCTGTAGATTTGTTAGGCCTTTCTGCAGGAGTGGGATGACATCCTACAATTGCAGATTTAGTGGCTCATTGGCACTGTGTGCCAAGCAGGAGTACCTGTAGGAGGTGATCATACAAGTTATCGAAGGACTGAAAGTTGACCCTTTCAACAACCCTTAAATTTTAGTCCAACAGCAGGTGCTGCTTTTGTTTCATCAGTATATGTATATAATATAGCTTTTCAATATATTTACTTATGCATTATGTTATTGAAAGCATGTTTAGAGTTGTATTCATTCTTTCCTGCCTTATTAAGACTTTGTTTCCAACGATAATAATGGGTGGTAAGTCAGATAACTGATCATTAAAGAATTGCTTCATTTTTAAAGAGTCTCTGCTAGCTTTATTTTTTCTATTGGGGTGCACAATTATTCAAATTTTGGGTCCAAACTGATAATACATTCTTTGGAGTCATATCAATATTTATTTTCTCCTATTATTTCTGCATTTTGTTTATACATAAAGTGCAATTAACTTTCTGTATGAACTGATGACTTAGAAGAGTAGTATTTAAATCTTTTAATCATTTTGTGTTTGTGGCATTTATCTTTCATTAACAAATCAAGTCAAAGTCATGTGCATTTAATTGCTTGTGTTATTTCTTTGTTGGTTTAAAAGGAGGCATGATGTAATGCAGCTGTGAATATGCAAGTTATGAATTTTATTATTTATTTATCTTGATTCTCTCAAATAGCTGCTCAGCAGATAAAGGAATAACTGGTTGCATTGCAGATGACGTGCATTTTCTTCTTTAGTTTGTGTGATTGGTCCACTTTTGGTGAATATATTTTTTGTTTATAATTTTCTACCTAACCTCACCCAGATGGAATATGTGTTGCATACTGCTATTCTGTTGTCAAAGATTTCATAATGAAAAATTCAACTCAGTTGATATTATACTCAGCACAGCATCCAGTAACCAGCCCTGTTTCTTTGGCTGTTATTTAATTTGTCATCATATTGATGTAATCTTTTAGAAATGGTCTAATTCAATATCATTCATTTTTTAAGTCACTATCAGCTGATACTGATATGAGGGCTGAAGTATTGTGCATCTCAATGTCAGCTTTATTAGGTATTCCTACCAATCTAAAATTATTAACTACTAAAAATTAAACAACAGAATCATTTGTGAACCTACAGTAAGAATTATGTGTGTGTGTAATTAAAAGAGAATATGAGTAACACAAAAGACCTAATTAGTGCTGAATGCTTGTATGATTGTGTGCAGTGATTTTCATGAATAAAAGCTACACAGATGTATCGAGAATGGACCAACGGACCAATAAATATGCAGCCAATGACTCTGCTGTGCATAAATGAACACAAGAAGATGACATATCTTGTATGGAGTAAGTAATGGGCTAATGAAGAAAGGAGGATATTTCTAAAGGGTTTCTAAGCTTGCACCTTTCAGTAATAAAATCAGGAATTGAAATATCACAAATACTGAAGGTGAGGAGGAGGATTGTACTCAATTTCTTCATCTTTACGGTACAAAATATTACAAGCTTTTATACTCACCTGAGTTAATGATGAATTGTTTAAAATAACAGTTCTTAATATCTTTCCAAATATAACCTAATTAAATAAAGTTGATAGGCATGTTTACTGGCAGTGCCATACCTGGCGCAAAACATGGACAGATGATGCTAAGCAACTAAAAGCGGACTACAATTTAGCTTAGAGACAGAGGATCCCTCATCTATAATGGAGATTTTTCAAGTGAAAGTTGGCATATTAAGTCTGTTTCTATCTATCATGTTCTGACCATTCATGTTAACAACCACTGATTTAAAAGTATGTGTGGTAAGTGCAATAAGCATTAATTAACAGCATTAATGTCTAAGGCACATTTTCATACAAAATACGCATAGAGTACTTTAAAAAATGTTAAAGAAAAATGTGAATTTATCAATAAATCAATAAATAAATGAAATAATAAAAATAGTAAATGAAAAATTAATAAGCACTTACCTAATACAGATAGACCAGTAACAGATAAAGTTAAAAACTCCTTAGTTATACATAAAATTGCTAAATTCATTTTTAAGTATTCAATTATTATAACAATATGTCTGATGAAATAATCAGATAGCCAAGGAGGATAGAAAAATAAAAACTCCAGCTGGTGAAATTCTGGAGAAAAAAAATCTGCAATGGTTCCAATGACAAAAGAGTGTCCAGCCCCCACTGGGCATTCCACCAAACATAAATTTGCTTAAGTAACTCCTTATTGTTTTTAAGCTTCTGCTCTCGATGCAGTGGGTCTCACCAACAGTTGATCACACAGAAAACTGTAGAATTACTTGAATCAGATGGCAGAAGCACAAAACAGCAGTACAGAAAACTGGAAAACAGAAAATAAAGAAGGCTAATAATTATTGCAAATCCAAGATGCATATGACTTTTTAATACATATCTCTATATATAATCTTCATTTGGATCTTGATCTTTGTTTGTCCACAAATGAATTAGAAGAAGAAGCACTAGATGGCAGTAGAGAGACAGCTAAAACATAGGCATTGCATTAAGACTCTCCTCCAGGCTTATACTACTGAAGACTGTAGTACTCCAGTCACACCTCAAAACACAGACATTCAAACTAAACAAATTGTTGTGCTTTAAATGAACTAAAGAGATCTTCATTTAGATCTTGATCTTTGTTTGTCTGCGAATTCCACGCATGCGTAGACCACCTTCCAGTTTAGCACGTTGTTGTTACTCACGGATGTCAAAAATGTGCCGGAATACGAAAGAGGTGGTGGACAGTGTTACGCTGGTTAGCTCCTGAGGCCTGGTTAGAGAATGAGATTGCCGAAGATAAAAGGTACGTGCCTACGTAACATATGAATGAAAGAAAGACAGTGGGTAAAATGAATGACAACGTAACAGCACGTTCCGGAAATTATTATTGTTACGTTGTAGCCGACGAGTGCTGCGCGTCTCACAGTTGTACCGTGGCTTGCTCAAATGTCAGTGAAGTGATCCCTATTTATGCTTTAAAGAGACTGGATACCTATGTGTCCCCCTTTTATAACCATTGCTCCGTTTATATTGCCTTACTCTTTGGATTGCCACAAAGCAACCTGCGAGATTGGAGAAAGGTTGAGAAGAGATTGTGAGAGGAAATGACAGCGTTGTGAAAACGAGATGGACTGTGAACGGACAGAAGCAGAAATGCTCCTACACCACCACATAATTACAATTCGGACAGTGATTCCGAGTAGGCCGTTCCTATCGAATCAATATTGAAGGGTTTTCTTTTGTAATTTTGTTTCCCTTATAAAAAATCATAATGCTGTGTGACGAAGGGCCCAGTTCACGACTGGCAGCCGCGTTTAATCAGGGAGTACTTCACAGACAACTTTAACACGCGCAACATAGTTGGGCACACATGGCTAGTTGTATATAATCTTTTAGAAGTGAAGGTAAAAAGTAGTGGGAGTTGATTATAGGGTCAAGAGCTAATAAACATTCCTTTTAAGCATCATCAAACAGCTTTTTGTATCAGTGTTTCATGTCCTTCTGCCACTATATTGGGTTGTTACAACAGTATTTTAAAATCAATCGTAAAATGCACAGGTAACCAATGTAATGATACTAAAGCTGGTAAGATCTGCTCAGATTTGATTCAAGATTCTGAATTAACTGCAACTGATTGTTTCTTAGGAAGTCCTTTTAAGAGCATTGCAATAATCTAGTCAACTAAAAACAAAAAAAACGATCTGACACTCTTCATTTTCAAATAATACTGCATTAGTGCAATGATGTTTTCTGATTGGTACTATTCAGGTCATAAAATGATTTCTTCAAAATGTCACATATATTTGTATCTTTCTTTTTTTCCCCAGTGCTTCACTGACATCATGAATCAGAAGGTGTGAGCTTATTCAGTGGGAGCAGGAGCATGGAGGTGGCCGGTTGCTGTGTGCTATAACATGCTTGACCTGGTGGTGATGAACACATATGTACTGCACAATGCATGCACGGGTCCACTGAGAAAAGAAGGGTGTTCTTTCCTCACCTTACAAGAAAAGACGAAGGGAAAAAAAAGAGGATGCAACATTGGAAAGCTTCTGCTCCAAGACCGCCGTTTCCCCCAGGAAAACAAGCTCAGTCAGTGTCAGGCGCTCCTTCAATGTAATAGGAGCCACAGCATAGAGAGAAGTGTAAACATTGCAACAGGTACACATGTCGTAAACATAGGAAGGACAGTCCTTGGGTGTGTGGGAACTGTTAACATTTGAATTTGATGACTTTATATAGCATGGAACTTACCTCTCTGTACTATTCTTTCCTCTGCATGTCCTGGAGTACAAAAGAAACACCACCATGCACCAAAATGTGGAGACTAGGCAAGACCGGAAAAAAAAACAAAAAAAACAAAAACCTGGTCACGGATTACAACCGCAAGAAGGTATACCAATGAATATGAATAATATGAATAATGTTGCATCAGTGCCACAATGTTTTCTAAAATGTACTATACAGGCCATAAAATGAGTTATTCCAAATATCATACATACCTATATATCTGCTTTTTGTCAGTGCGGCTTTGACATTATGGACATTAAGGTGCATACTAATTCAGCATGAGAAGGAACACTTCATGAAACTGAATAAAAATAATTCAAGTGACAGTGAGATACAAAGAAGGCAGATTCACCAGTGTTTGTGTGTTATTTTTTATCCCTCCAGATCAGAGAATTACCAGTTCCATTGTCTCAAAACACCACTTACATCTATAGTTATTCCCAGTTTTAAATAAAAACTAAGAGCGTCAGATCCTTTTAGTATGGATAAATGCTGACACACAAATGCTGGAGAATCTGCCTTATTGGTATCTCATTATCACTTGATTTTTTTTTTTATTCAGTTTTATTGAGTGTTCCTGCTCATAGGTATAGAGAGCGTTGAGAGATATAGTAGAGTTGAACTCAGATGATGATGAGGGTTCTACATCAAAGAAATAATGCATGTCGCAATTTTGCCGTTGCTGTACTTTGTATATAAAAGCCAGATCGAATGTTATTTACCTATTTACTTTGATTTATTTACTTATCTTCCAATAACGTAAAGTCACAAGTAGACTGTAGAGCTTCCCGTGTACATATACAAAGTACAGAGATGGCAAAAGTGTGACATGCATTCTTTCTCCAATGTAGAACCCTCGTCATCATCTGAGTTCACCACTGTTATAGGATGTCTCTTTATGTGAAAACAGCAGTGTCACATCGGGGGGAGCGTGAACATGACTGGGAAAATAAAACTAAATTAAAAAAAAGCAAAGCTAACCTTTACAAGTACCATAAATTTACACCAGCTGTTACAGACTCAAATCAAATTTATGTTTTTATTCTAAAATAGTTAGAATAAGAGCAGCTCACTTCTCAAAACAGTCGTCCGGGGTCGAACTCATGACCTTTGATTACCAGTCAGCAGTTCTTACCGCTGTGCCACCAAAGCATTCGTATTAAGGACGTGTCAATGTTGCACTCTATCATGAGTTCTTTTTCTGCAGTTATATTCTTGAACAAAAAAATGTACTTGTTTTGTTATACTTGTACATTTTGTGAAAATGTTTATTTGATATTTGGACTTCAGGCTTCACACATTATACACTTCATGTCTACATTTTGTCCATTATTATTAAAACACGAAAAACGTGTCTGTTTTAACAAAGTTTTTACATAGATTGTTATAGACACAGAACACACATGAAATGCATGTGTTCCAAACACAGTATTTACTCTATACAACTCTAAGTAACTGACACGTAGGTAAACAGACTTCAGCTGAGAAAACATTGTGCAGCAGTAGGGGGATGTGATAGCAGGCTACTTGCTGCTTATCAACACATTTACAAGACAAAAGACACTGACGGAGAGGTGCGAAGGGATTTAAGGTGGGACAGATTTACGATTTTTTTTGTAGGCTTTGGTAATTCTAGTGTTAACAACTACAGTGTTTAGACAATTTTGGAATACCCTCGTATCTAAGGAAGAGTCAGCTATGTCAGGTACACTTTCAGTTAGCACATCAGAAACGTTTTTTGAAAGAACCTGTTGGACCTGGCTTAAGGACACAAGTGGAAAGTTTTAGTTGAGTAATTATTCCTCAAAGTTCATTCCTTTATTTTTGAAATAAAATGAAAAAATACAATTTCATTTTACGGGGTACAGAACTTAGTACATGTTGGCTAATACTGCTGTTTTAGTAATCAATATGAGGATCCCTGATGTGTGGAAAAATGTATGAAATTTAATTCTTAACTATACCATAGATTACAGGTTAGAAATGTTGAGTTTAGTAAAAAATTAAAGCCAAGACCCCATTATGATTTAGAGTTTAGAGTTACAAAGGGACCTTAAGTAAAATGTGTTTGTAGATTTCATTAATATCAAGGCATATTTTGTACAGGGTTCACATATCGTAAGGATAGCTTTCAGGGAATAATTGCACCCCCTTAATATGAATGTAAATAAAAAGCATGCCTCTGGGAAAAATATTGAAAACAAAACATTTATCGAGTAAAGTAATTTAAATAAATATAAATGATATTATACATGACCATATTTGTCGTCACTGTTCACCCTCTGTAAAAATGTGACACATGTATGAAATCTTCTGAGACCTGTCTTGGTATCCCAAAGCCTTGTGTTGTGACATTCTGGGAACATATTGGGTATATACTGTTTTGTCTCCTGGTTCTTATGTGAAAAAGGTACTAAAATGAATTTTACCAATAGTATATAGTATAGCTGGGGTTAAATTAATATGTGTTAATTCAAAGATGATAAAATACATCAAATTTTGCTTTTAATAACATAGCAAACTGTATCCATACAATTTTCAGCTACATGAACCCCTGATGAGTTCTTTGTCTATCACAGGACTTGCTCATGGTCAGACTAACACATATAGCCAAATAAGACTCACTGGATGTGTAGAGAACTAAGAATACTTGGGGGGAAAAAAACATTGCAGACATTTGAAAAATCTATAAACTCCACGCAGACAGTGGTAAGGCTGGTAATCACACTTGGCATGCAAATACTGTTATGAATGGACTTCACACCTCGTATCCTGCAACTGTGTAGAATCAGCACCAATTACTGCCTCCTCATCAATAAAATGAGCAATACATAAACTCTAAACTTTTTAACATGTTTATATTTCTATAATGAGCTTTCCTCCATTTGATCATATAGGGCGCTGAGCAGGCTCCTGTCAATCATGGAGAATCCACTGAACAGTATCATCTCCAGACAGAGAAGTAGCTTCAGTGACAGACTGCTGTCATTGTCCTGCTCCACTGAAAGACTGAGGAGATCGTTCCTACCCCACACTATGTGACTCTTCAATTCCACCCGGGGGGTAAATGTTAACATTATACAAAGTTATTGACTGTTATACCTGCCTTTGCACTCTCCACCTTGAATTTTTTAACTTGCAATGCATTTTTAATTAATTATTTTTTTTTTTTATCTGTATGCTGCTGCTGGAATATGTGAATTTCCCCGTGGGGACTAATAAAGTATCTATCTATCTAGTATTTGTCATCATTTTAGTTCACACATTACCTTTAACTTTTTTTTGGCTAATGTTCACAAAAATGCCATTCATATGGATTTGTTGGTGTTTTTTTTTTTTTTTTTGTAATTCTAAGGTAGTTTGCAAATAGTTTAAAGTCTGACAATGAACTGCCAAATAAGGTAGCATTGTTAAAAAAAACATCAAAAGTTCTTAGTAAAATTACATTATATTTTAAAAAGTAACAAAAGTGTAATGGAGTCCTTTTTTATCATATAACATGCTGCTCAGCCTGATTTTTAATTCTTCAAATATTGATTTCTTGGTCAATATTATACAGGGTGGCTAGTAGCAAGACTTTTGATAAGCACAGAAAACAAAAACACTCCACTAGTTATCAGCCTAATTATTTTCAAATTGTTTGACTTTGAATTAAGAAAACATTATTCTTATTATTATTTAGTATATTTTTTACATTTCTCTGAAAGTGCAGCTTTAGCTATATAATCTCTGGGATGGGTAGGGAGCACAAGAGTATTTTAACCTATAGGGAGACAACAGAATTTCTTTACAATTTCGACTGCACTTGTTCACCTGAATAATGAATTGCTGCATAAAATATACTTTTAGTTACTTCCCAATGATCTATTAGTTTGTGTCACTAATTCATTTTACTTCATTTATTAATCATTCATTTTTACTTCATTTTAATTTTTACTTAAGTAGAATATCCAACATGTTGTGTTTAATTTAGACTTGTTTTAATAAATAGCACAAAACACAGTATACATGTTAATCAATTTAAAGAATCATTCATAACATACTATAGATCTAAGATATTTTTAATTTAAAAAAAAACTTGTTTTTTAAATTTAGTTGGAAATTGGGATCTTATTAAGGAGTAACACTGGCTCCTTGTGAATCAGGAGAGACCTGCATTGCCACTGATTGCCGCAAGAATCTTATGATGTCTAGTTTTCCAAATATTCACCTTACCCTTTTCATTTACTGGTAAGTGTGAAAATGGCTGCGCAAGGTACTTGACCTGCATACTTAAATGTATGCTACATTTAAAACAAATATCATCATTAGCAAAAGAGAGATGTATTATTACTGTAGTAATGTATGATAAACAAATAAAGAATGCAGGATTATCTGATATACTATATAGTATATCCTGACTTGGTGGTACCCATTAAAATAACCCCTGGAGTGGAAACAGTAGAAAAGAAACAAGTAATTTGCATAAATATATTTTTAAAGAGCAATTTTAGTTTAAAAAAGAGCAGAGCACAGGTGTGATGCAACATGCATACATTCTTCAAATAAATTATTAGAGACACAGTGAAATATGCAAAAATGGTAAAAATTGTACTGTTGGAAGTGAATACTTGATATTTTAATCAACACCGTAAGAAAAATAACATACACTATATCTCCATTCTTTTAGTTTCAAAACCTGCTTATCCAGGACAGAGTCACAGAGAAGCTGCAACATATTAATTTCCTTGGAGGGGGTTTATAGGGTCTTAATGTAGTATATGTTGCAATACTGAAGCAACACCACTGTGTACTACAGCTTCTACTCGCACTCTGCAAGCCTAGGAATTTCAAAACTGCAAAGAGTCGTATAGGCCATTCATTGAAAGAAGAATTTTACATCTATGAAGTAGTACAAATTACTGGAAAATATTTGCTTAAGTATAAATTCCAGTTACGTCAAAAAAGTGAATTTTTAAAAAAATTGAGGAGCAAAAATGGTACTTATTCTCGTGACTCAAGTGGCATGAAAAATAAAAATGGATATTGATAACACAAGGTAAACTGCAAAGGCTTTGACAGTATCAGGGGTGCAAACAATGAAGATACTTAGGACATAAGGGATAACCCTTTGCATAGTGAAGATCTGTTTATACCCTAGAAGTAAGCTGTTAGAAGACCTGTTTTTGTTTGTGGCAGCCTAACTGCTGTAGGCAATAGCAAATTAAAGTAAAATGGAAATATTTAACTTACAAAACTGACAAACTTAGCTAATGACTCCTGCCTTTATAGTTCCATGCATTTTTTCAGAAGACCAAAATATACTATTAAATAACATGCTACAATACATTGTAAAACTTACCTTTATAAAGAGAAAATATTACATAAATATTAAAAAAAATATACAGTCCACAAAAGCAGCCACTGTATTATTTAAAACTTCTCAAATTAACTTAACTTCTTTTCAACAGTACATCATAGCTATTAAGAAGCAGAATCAACCACTGCACCATAGCTATTAAGAAACAGAATCAACCATGGCACCAACTGTGGTCATCGCTGCTCTTGTGAAAAGAATGGACATAAACGCCATCAACTCAGAGAGGGAGAGGCAAGTTTGTTGTACCACGTGAATGTCACTGACAGAATAAAACTGAATATTAAAAAAAAACACGTACTTTTACAAGCAGCTAAAATTTACACCGGGTGTTACAGACTTAAATAAAATGTATGTTTTTATTATATCATAGTAATAATGATAGCAGCTCACTACTCAAAACGAGGAGCATCCGGACTTGAACCTGCAACCTTTTGATTATAAGGCAGCAGTTCGTACCTTTGCACCATCCAAGAACACCTATTAACTTTTTGTCGATTTACATTTGAGCTTGGGTTTTTAACTCATTTTTTTTTCTTTGGTTATATTCTTGAATAAAAGTGCACATTTATTTGATAGTTGGACTAAAGTCTTCATATGATATACACTTCATGTCATTATTACTATAACAGAAAAAGTTTCTGTTTTAGTTATGTGTTCAGCATTTCTTGCCTCGCATTTTCTGTCATTCTACACTTACACAGATCTTTGTAGACACGGAACACACAAGAAATGTATGTATTCCAAATAACAATATACTATTTAACCTATACAACTCCAGGCACCTCACATCCAGATAAAGAGTCTTGAGCTGGGAGAACTTCATCTGCGTCGGTGGGGGGATGGGATAGCAGGATGCTTGTGCTGATTGACACATTTGCAAAACTACGACACTGATGGAGAGGTGTGAAGGAATTTAAAGGGGCCCAGGATTACAACTTTTTTCGAAGGCTTCAGGAATTCTAATGTTAAATATATAAAATTATATGCAAATGTGAGAATAAATAGTCTGCTTTCTTTTCTTGTACAATTTGAAGATACTGACAGTACTGTACTGTACTGTGGCTGAAACGGGCAGGACAAAAGAAACATAGGAGTTAGCCATGAATTAAACAAATCATGATTTAAGCACAGCTGTTTTGAAATTCTAGTGTATGTACTGGGCTACATACAAACCCAATGGTTTGAGGCAGCTGTTTACTCAAATCGCATGATTTTTGTTCCTAAATGCATACTTACAATTTTGCTTTTATTTCAGACACTTGGCTCACTTTGTGCAGAAGTACATCATGCATTGCAAGCTGAGAAAGATAACTGTTGATTTGCAATTATTACTAATTACCTGTTGATGTCTTTTGACTTAGTAGAAGTCAAGTATACCACACACATCTGTCATTAAATTTTTCATAGCTATAAATAAAAATGCATAATAAATATTGTTTAATAGTTTGAGAAAGATCCTACTTTATTACCAAGGAAAGACAGTTTAGAACTGTGGTGATGTGACTCATCAAGCCTTTCACAGGTAATGGCATGAAATGTCACTGCTAATAATATTTTCACATCACTTTACATGACAAATACTCTACTTGCTTAAAAGACAAGTCTGCTCTCTGCTGTACTGTAAACAAACTGAGACGGGATCTGAGAGCTGCCACCACCCATTAAAGGCAACGAGACTATGAAGGAGGTGAACACTGGTAAATTGCAGAGGAACAAAAGTAAACGAAGTTCCACTGTTTTGTGTGCTGGTGCTGCTCACAATAAACTCCAAAATATGTGTAGACTATGATGTGGGCAGTTTTATAATCAGTCATTCATGTCACTTTCCACTTATGTACAAGTCTTTTAAAATATTTAAATATGACTGTAATTTAGAAACTATTTACATAATGATTTTACGCCAAGCAGCAATACAACCTTTGGAAAGCATCCATTTGTGGATCTCTTGCTCCTGGCAGAAGAATGTAGTGCCAAGTTTGAAAATAAACATGCAGTAAAACAAAACTGTGTAAAATGTTAGTGTTTTTGTGAAAGAGCTGCTAAGAATCCATACTGACACCTGATGTGGACTGTTTTTTAATATGTCTACATGCCGATAGATGTTTACAAATGTTTACATATCCATAGAAATATATTGAAACTAGCAAAATACCCACGCTTCGCAGCGAAGAAGTAGTGTGTTAAAGAAGTAATGAAAAAGAAAAGGAAACATTTTGAAAATAATGTAACATGATTGCCAATGTAATTGTTTTGTCACTGTTGTGTGTGATGAGTGTTGCTGTCATATATATATATACAGTAATCCCTCGCTATATCGCGCTTCGACTTTCGCGGCTTCACTCTATCGCGGATTTTATATGAAAGCATAACTAAATATATAACGCGGATTTTTCGCTGCTTCGCGGGTTCTGCGGACAATGTGTCTTTTTACTTCCTGTATATGCTTCCTCAGTTGGTTTGCCCAGTTGATTTCATACAAGGGACGCTATTGGCGGATGGCTGAGAAGCTAACCAATCAGAGCACGCAGTTAAGTTCTCCTGACTGAGAAGCTAACCAATCAGAGCACGCAGTTGAGCTCCTGCGTGCTGAATGCAGTTTTAACCAGGAAGTCTCGTCTCGCTAATTCAGCATCAACGTGTTTCGCTGTGTAAAGAGTTGTGCTCTTTAGTGTTTATCTTTGTGCATAGTCAAGCCCTTCATTATGGCTCCAAAACAATCTGCTACTGCTTCAGGTGCCGTGCCCAAGTGCAAGAAGAAGATGTTAACGATTGCCGAAAAGGTAAACGTTTTGGATTTGTTGAAGGCTACGATTCTTTTTATTTAAAAAGTAGGAAAGGAATATAAGATCTACGGCTGCAGCGTCCTTTTAACCAGGGTGCAAAACGAGTTGTAAGTGGATGTAATAAGGCAGTAGTCTGGATGGAATCTGCTTTAGGGATTTGGATTGAAGACTGCCAGAAGAAGAACAACGGCAGTGCTACACAATCGCCTGAAGTGGCTCCTTTACAAGGGCTGTAACGCTCTCCTTTGTTGTGCAGTAAAATTAAACTCATTGTTATCGGACAAGTCATCGTGTCATTGTTGGTGAGTAACCATAATTAATTTTCTTCTTACAGTGCTTAGCACATGTATGTACGTTTAGTGTCACTGTACACACATTTACTGTATACTATTTTTCTTGCAATGTACGTATTTATTGCTGGTGACCTGTCTATCGTAATGGCTGTAACATATGTGATATCGGAGACACTCAATATCTTTAAAATAATATTTAGGTTTTACTGTATATAAACAGTGTGTTTATATACATAATTTCAATGAATCTTACCTAATATCTAAGAGAATACAAAGGGATTATGCTGTTTAACTCTGCGGGGAATAGTTATAAACAGTGCGGGAGAGTTTATAAGGGCTTAAAATATATAAAAATAACCATACAAACATATGGTTTCTACTTCGCGGATTTTCACCTATCGCGGGGGGGTCTGGAACGCAACCCCCGCGATCGAGGAGGGATTACTGTATGTATATATATTTATATACCTGTATATACATATCCATACATATATACATATACACATATACACACACACATATGTATATATACATATATACACACATACATCCACATATATATATACATATATATATATCCACATATACACACATACATATATATATATACATACACACACATATATTTAAACATATATATACATATACATACATATACACACACACACACACACATATATATATATATATATATATATACACTCTTTGGGGTGTGTGCAACTGTAAAAATGTGAAAGGACTTTTTTAGGCCGACATATCTATTTTCTGCAATATTTGACTGAAACTGTCTTGTAGTTTCCACAGAATCCTTTTTAAGAGTTGTTCTCTAATGCCCATAAACCCTCCACCATATGCACTGTGCAATCACAGTTTTGTAATGATTCTTGGCCCTGTTGCTTGATTTATAAGTGAGAAGGTTAATGAGAGCAGATAATTGATTTTGGCAATTATTTTGTTAAATTCATAATGATATATGATCATACTGAACACCACTTGTTTTCAACAAAGATAAATCTAGCACCAGTTGGACTGCTGGTAGGTCTCATAAATCCATTAGCTAGTTTATTCCTGACTAATGCTCCATTACTTTAGCCTTAAACCTAGACAGGAGTTACATTTTCCAATGACCAGCTGAGGGGTTTATGGGTATGATTTTAGCCCATTGTCTGTTGAATGTGCCATGGAATTGAATGGGGAACAGATCTGTAGTATTACAAAAGTATTAGGTGTGGTGCATGAACACCAAAAATACTTGTTTTCACGATTTATTTCAGAATTGTATGTTCTCAAGCGACTATAACACACAATAATTTCTGAGGCTGGTCTGACCAAGGTATAACAAAAAAGAAAACGGTTCAGAATGCAATACACCAGCAACCTGTAACGAGACTGGATGTGAAATGAATCCTCCTGTCAACTGAGTAAATCTTCAAGTTACATTTAATTGGTATTTTTGCCATCTGTGGCTGCTCTAATAACCCTGAGCTAATTAAATTCTTGGCTGCCCCTTAATCCTGCAAAGCTGACATTTGAACTGAATTATTAATTATTATTGGAATTATTAAAGATTGACTAATTACTCATAGCCCCCTCCTAAAAAGGAATGGGATTTCAGCTTCCTGAAGTCTATGGACATGTGGCTATTAAATGACATGATTCTTCATAAAAAAAAAACAAAACAAAAAAACCTGCAAACAACACGCTGCCTCCATCCCTGGAAACTAATAGTTGTTTTATCCTGTTCATTGGGTGCAGGATGTCTTAAGTACAATGATGATCTAAGAGAAAATATTTTAAACTGCGTTTTCCTTTTTTTTTCAGATAGCCTATTTTTTATGTTTAAAGCTATGTTTATTACATTGTCAAAAAAGTTCATGACTCAACATTTCATCTTTTAATTTTCTGAAAGCCCATTATCAAAAACAGATAATAGTGCTGGCTCACCTTATCCTGCATCTGCTGCTAAGGTTTTAAATGATATTAAGAATTCTCCATCGCTATTATTGTCATGATTATGATTCAAAAATTGAGTATTAGTTAATCTTTTTTATATCTGATTAAAAATAGCATGAAGTTTATGTAAAAATTACTCTGGAATAGTTGTACACAACAGATGCCAACTTGCGATGAATCAATTATTTAAGACGTTTCAGGGGACAGCATTGGGCCATCCAGATCTCACCACCCTACAGGACAGGAGTAGTGTAAATGATGGCACCATTTCCTGAAGAAGTGTTGGCACGTCCAATGTTGTGTTTAATTTCTTCCTACATAGTTGCCCCTTGAGACAGCTGGCTGCTGAGGTGTGTAAAGTGGCCAGGTCATCAGTATCCCCCCTCAGTTAACACCCTCTGAGCCCAACCCTACTAATCCAACCCCTTAGGCCCACCTACCCCTTCCTCATTTGCTATATATTACCTTTGATTCATGTATGTCTAATCATTTTATTCTGATGATTACACCTGATTGGTTTCAAAAACTCAAGAACAAAAGTCTGTTTTAAGATATGTGATTCATTTTCTCCCTTTGTGGACTTCTAGCTGTAAACAATAATTTATAAAATTGCAGCATTACTTACATATTTCACAGATTATGTATATAGGTAATTTGGAGGTAGAATGATGGACTGAGTATTATCTCATCCACATTACCAGTTTGCGATCATTTTTTCAGCGGCACATGCACTAAAAATGAGTGCACTGTATTTCTCCCTGTCACTGTTCATTATCAATGTCTGTCTTCTTGACCATCTTTTGTGTCCTTTCACATTGAGCTGGAAGCAGCTGTCTTATTTTGTTTCCTGTGCAGAGTACACTTGCCTTTTGGCCAAGCTGCTTATTTGCCATGCAAAGTAAAAATATTGCAAGTAGCAGTGATTAGAATTGAACAAAACCACTGCTGGTACTCCCTTCTACAATTTTTCTAGGGGCATGGTGTCCCAGCTGGAGATCTGGGCATGCTTGTATCAAAGTCTCTTTAGGACGTGGCAAAAGCTCATTGGTCAATTATGTGCCGGCACTCCATTGTCCAGAAAGAGAAGGTCCAGCCCACTTTAATCACTAGAAAGCAGTGCCTTTTCAACCATTTCCTGCAAAAAGTCTACTCAAATCATATTTTTTTCTACTAAAAGGTGACTAATTTATGGTCAAGTACCATGTTGCATTGGCAGAAGAGGGTTAGTTGAGGTAGGAAAAATATGCATATTCAGTCAGATGTAATCTGGAGGGCAAAGACAATGATTCTCAATTGAGTACCAATGTTCAATAGAAATGCCCGTGGCAGTAATAGGTGGTCTTTTTGTAAAAGAAAGAAAATATTGTTAGTCACGCTTTCTGAAAAGAATTTCTGAGTTACAACACCATGGGCATTTGAAATATAGCAAAAAGTGAAAAGTGAAAGGACAGAAGCACAATATGCACACTGATAAAATGATTCAAGATTTAAAAATACAATGGTAATTGGCACTGGCCGTGGCGCTTCTAGTGTTAATAACCTTTTTCATTTTAGAAACCACAATGAAGGTCTGGACTTTTGCTCTCATGTTTTCTAGCATTATTCTGAGCATCATGGCTCCAAGGGGATCATAAAGGAGTTGTAAAAGTGAAAGAAAGGTCAAAAGGCCATTCCTTTGAAGACTTCTTCACTAAAATACTTGAAGCAATATTGCGTACATAAAGAGCCTAAATAGTGTTAAATGAAGGAAAGTGAATATTAGGGTTTGTCTTGGTGAATAGTTTTATAAATAAACATGATTAATCATGATTTATGTGTTTAGGTGTTTTTGAGCAAAGCGTCTATAATATTTTCTGGTTAGGGGATGATATTTTTTTTTATTTTAATTATTCATAATTATGACTGTTAATGAAAACTAACCTTAAGAACGAGACTTTCAGAAATAGATTAGCTTTCATTTTTCTTGCTGCTGAAAAATGTTGTGCATATTGAATATGGAGAAACTATATTGATAAAGTTGAACATTGTGTAAATTTACATGGTCAACATTTACAGTATGTACAATATATAATGTGAAATGCTAAATTGGAAGAAAGATAAGCTTTTCCTAACTGTAGTAACTTCTGGTGTGATGAGAAAAAAGAAATTAATTTCAGAAATTCCCTACTTGCTTTGCTTTGTTCCAATATGTTTTACTTCAATATGTGGCAAACTCAAAATATTTATTGAAATAGTACGGATCATGGTGTATTAGATTAATGCCTGTTTATTTTTCAGTTTTCCTTGAAATGAATGATTAATCCAACAGTAGTCTTGTAAGCCACGCTTGGCAAATGTGCAAAACATCTGACTAATTAAAAAGAATTATACACAACACATAAAGACAAATTCCTTTGTTTGAGAAAATAAATTCCACTGTCCAACAGTAGTCAAAATAATAATGTAATGAATTACATGTGTGACATTCAAATGTACATTAATCACTTAAATTAGGAAATAAATTAAACTTAATGTTATACGAAAATGCAGAATATCACATTGTAAATATATTCTTTACTCATGTGCTATTCTGTGTTTACTTTATTCTTGAATCATTGTGCGACTTGTTTCTCTGCTTCCTGTAATCGGTCTAGTTAGTTTCTTGCAACTAGAATTAACTTAGAGGTTGTAAAAAGATTTCACTCGACACACTTAAAAAGGTTTGGAGCAGCCACCCGTATATTATTCCTGGCTGCAAAAGAGTCTTTGAAAATACAGTGATGTTCTCCATATCGAGTCCAAAACAGAACTGAAGAAGGGTTGACAAGATGGCAGCTTTAAGGGATAGGACAGGAAGTGATGCTTAGTCAGCTGTAACTGGAAGTGATATGCTTCTAGGCGCGGAACCGGAAGTGATATTCTTCTTGGCGTCGGAACCGGAAGTGACATCATCTGTTTTAAATCAGACAGGTTTTCCCGCGGCTGGTCTATAGAGGTAACAAGAGAAGGTTTAGTGCACCCCGCCACCCTCTGGCCTGGCGTGGAATTACCTTTGCTTGGTCCATACGTCGTCTTCCTAGTCGCACGTGTATGACAAGGTATAGTTCCAAACAGCAGAACACAATTCCAAAACAAACATATAAACAGCCATTATCTTGTATTGCACTTATCTTTTACAAAGACTGTGAGAGGCCAAAAATTAAAAGAAGTAAGGAAAAACCTTTAAAACTTTGAAAATGTCAAGAATCTAATGGTTTTATCATGGTGATATACCTGTTACCATGACCCATTAAGTACATACAGTAAACTACTAGAGAATACTCTAGCATATGATGTGCAAGTGATGTTGAACATTATCTGTCAGCAAATTCACATTTATATTCATCATTGATTTATGATGAAAATGTAAACAATTTTTGGGTTCTTGCCTTGTTTTTAAAGGACCAAATTAATTAGTTTAATATAAGAGACCAAGAATTGAAGCTTTGTAAGCAGAGGAGTGTCATGTGCCTCCGGAAATCTAAGATAAAGTCTAGGAGCAAGCTGCAAGCAGAACCTGAAGATTTTCTGAAATTCATTAAATCTAGAGCATCCTTCAGGTTAGGGAAATAGTCTAATATGTCAGGCTCTTCAGTGGTGAGCATATTGTGGGGCAGGTCCTCAAGAAATTTTCAAGAGTGGAATGGTTAATACTTTTCTAGGAATATTTCAAAATAAAGCTACAAAAACTGATAATGTCAGCAAAAGGTTGTTTATGAGGCTTTATTTTCTTTGATGGTCAAAATGGACGCAAATGCATCAAATATCTGCAGTCTTAGTGTTAGTAATTTAGTGATCTTAACAATAGAGACGTAACATCAATGACAAATACGGTGGATCTCAAAAACAGCTTTTTATATGAAAGCAAGGAATTTATTTCAGATCTTATGCTAGTGATCAACAGTTCATGTTTGAAGTTCACCACAGAAGGATGTGATTGCTCCCAAGGTTATAAACTCCAATTCTTAATGTTTTTGTTGTATAACACCCTTATGAACCATTCATATATACTGTATGCAGGATTGTCAACAGAAGTAATTGATCTGAACTCCTCCAACAAAGAAGAGATCTTTGTGCAAATTCTAAAGCAAATATGACTTGAACCACCAGCTAGAGTCGTTTTAGAAAGTAAAGCGCTCAGCAAGTAAAAAATAAAATCCTACACTGAGAAAGATGTTGGAGAAAAGAGAATGAAAATACCTTTGCAGAGTGATTTAGCAACTGAAAAGAGTCAACTAGAATCAGATCAGTAATATATTAACATCACTGAGAGTCATATTTCTAAACCAATCCAATTTCTAAACCAGGCGGCACTCAAATTAGGAGCAGTGCTTTTTGAACTGGAAAGATTAGAAATGCTCCCATTAACCTGATCTGACACAGAGCAAGCTTCGTCTACAGTCGAAAAATCTCTGTTAGACAGACATAGAAAAGTGTATAGTGTATACAGAGAGCACATTGCACATTTTAAAAATAAACATAACCTGATGCGAGGGAAAAACTTTGCTGTAGCATCAGATGATAGATACATTGACATTTGACGCCAACAATGGACAAATGGTAAATGTGAATGATATGTTGTCACAGCTGCTGTGTGTGGTTCTCTTGTTCCGCATTACGACAACAGTGTAGGAGTCAATGTAAGCTTGAAAGAATGTGTAGCTATATTCATGGAAATATGAATTGTAATATATGCATTTGAAGTAAGCAGTGTATCACACTCCGTCAGAACTGTTGTTAAGAGAGCCGATAACTAACTGATAATTCAGTAGATGCACAGATGAGACTGCACGGTGTTCACCTTCTGATACATGTCTAAATGAATTACAAAAGAAATCTAACATTACTGTCTAATTGGAAATGCAAACATGACATGACAAAACAGCTGCAGGATTTTAACACGTTGTATATTCATAGACTACAATGCTTATCCAAACTCTATTTGCTGTTGTTATGTCATATAATGATGCAATAGTTTGTTTTCCCTTCCTACTACAAATATGTATGGGTTATGTTAATTGGAAACTCGAAAGTAGCTTTACATACAGCGCACAGGGTTCTTATTACATGGATAGGACCTGACCAAACATAATTATGTACTGGATAAGCAGGTTCAAAAATCAAATGCATCAATGAATCACATTCGTCTACGCTTTTTCCTTTTACCTTAAATTTGTTGTCTAACCATACCAAGCTTACTTCTTTTTAAAAATATATTCCACCAATAATAAAATATATCTGTCAAGCATTTTTGTCAGTGACCCTTCTTAATATTTTTAATAATATCATTTCTTAGTGGCTAACAAGCTATTCCAGAATTCAAAGGGATTTGATGTGCGAGAATACAATTTCTTACTTTTATAGCACTAGAAATAAAACAAAGTGTAAATCTCTTTTTGATGTATTCGTATACTCAGGATTTAGCACAAGAGACCTTCATTAATCCCACTCTCTCTCAGTATACTTTGATTTAATTAAAAAAGATCTGTTCTGGGAGAATGATACTGATGGTAAACATAAAATATTGAACTGAACCTGGAAAAATATTACGTGCCTGGATAAAACCTTTCTGATGTAAAAAAATATGAGGGGAGGACAGTCTCTGGATGGCCTGTTACTATCATATTGAAGATTAAAATATTGGTTTTGAGTTGACAGATGGACCAAGCAAAGCACTGATAAGTCTTTGTTATTTTTCAGTAGCAATAACAGTAATCTCTTTTCCTGACTATTGTGAAGTAAAAGATGCAAAGAATGGAAAAAAATAAAAGCATGCAATGTCCAAAAACAAAATATATGTGCTTTAAACAATGAGTATATAAACCTAAGGGACTCACCAATGGTATTTCAGGTTTCTCTTTGCAATACAGTATGCTTTGTATTGTTTGGTCTCCTAGAAAAAATTTCAGTGCAACCTTACAGTCAGTTTCTATGTTGTGTCTTTCTAAAGCATATTCATCCATATATTCTAAACGCCATTTTAGATGCCAAACCCAATGATACATTTACTGATATTTTACACCTGGGTCTGCCATTTTTAAAGAGAGTCTGATTTCTGCTTTTGAGTGTGTGGACCACCACGGCGTGCACAGACTCCCTAACCCGACACAGACAGACAGACACAAGTTCCTGTTCAGCACGCACATTTTATTTATAGCTGGGGAGCACTTTTCTCTGCTTCTCACAGCACAGTACATAAAGCACCACAACACAGTTCTTCCTTCAGCTGCCAATTCCCAGTCTTTCCGCCTCCACTCCTCCCTTGAAAACTTTGTCATTTTTCCTTTCGACTCTGGCTCTCCGAATGGAGTGAGGCAGCTCCTTTTATGATGGTTGTGGGAGTGTTCTAGGTGGCTCATTAATTGGACCTGGAATCATTCCCATGTGTGGTGAGAGCCCAATGAAGGGCTCCCCAGCTCCCCTTGGCAGCCCCCATGGAACCCAACAGGGCTGTGCCAAACTTCAAGTCCCAGCATATCCTGCAGGAATCCATGATGCCACAGCCACCCAGGAGAGCAGCCCTCTAGCTTTCCAGGTAAGGTATTGCCTTGCCGATAATCTCTCCCCCAATCCTTCCATGCAGTTGGCTTCCCGGCCAGGTAATGGCCTGTCACAAGTGAAATAAGGAAATATTTGTATTTGTAATTATCTTAATAAATAAACATTTTTTTTCAATTTAACACTTTTCTGTGTTTGAAAAAGTAATAACTTGATATAAAGTGGATTCAGAACATATTCAGATCTCTTCACTTTCTGTGCACATTCTTTTATAGATTTAATTTTAGATGGACACATTTGCTGTTTTTGCCCATCAATCTACACTCAGTAACCGATAATGACAAACTGAAAACATGTTTTTGGAAAGTTTTGAAAATATATTAAAAATTAAAAATTGTAAACTCTCATTCATAGAATTATTCAGACCATTAATTCAATATTTCATTGCAGGTCCCTTGTCAACAATTATAACTTCAAGTCTTCTTGAGTAAGTCTGTACAGATTTGCACCCTTGGATTTGGGCAGTTTATCCAATTCCAGACAGATCATCTTAGGTTCTGTTAGGTTAGATGGTAAGAATCTGTAAACTGCCATCTTCTGGTCTCTCCACACATGTTCATGGAGTTTAAGTCTGGGCTTTGGCCACAACACTCACGGACTGTCAAAGACTTGCTCCAATGCCATTGTCATGCTGAAAAGTGAAACGTTGCACCACTGTGATGTCACATGCACACTGGAGTAGTGTTTCTTCAAGGACCTCTTTGAATTTGGCTGCATTCTTCCTTCCTTCTATTTTGAACAGTCTCCCTGTACCTGACACTGAGAAGCACATCCATAGCTTACTAATGCCACCACCATACTTCACTGTAGGGATGACAGGTAATGAGTTGAGTCTGGTCTTCACCAGACATGGTGCTGTGGAGTTCTTCTGTAAACAGTTCAATGTTTGTCTCATCAGAAAAGAGGAGAATCTTTTTTCCTCATGCTCTCAATGTTTTTTAAATGCATACAGTTAGATTTGATAAGATTAGATTAGATAAAACTTTATTAATCCTACGGGAAATTCAAATGCATACAGCCACAGCAACATACAAAATATGAATCCAGACTCACAGGACAGATAATGCAGCCAATCAATCAATTAATATGCCTTTTGCTCAAGAGTAGCTTCCGCCTTGCCATTCTACAATAAATGCCTGATTGACAGAGTGCTGCTGAGATGGTTGCCCTTCTGTTAGTTTTTCAGTATCTGAGTAGAGGACTTCTGAAGCTCTGTTAGAGTGACCATTGAGTTCTTGGTCTCCTACCTGACCAAGACCTTTCTTGCCTGGTTACTCAATTTGGCTAGACAGCCAACTCTAGGAAGAATTGTGCTAATTTCAAACTTCAGTTTCCTAATTAGTAAGGCTCCACTGCCCCTGGAAACAATCCAAGCTTTAGAAATTGTTGTACACCTTTTCCCTGAGCTATGCCTCACCAAAATTGTATTGCGGAGGTCTTCAAAGTGTTCCTGGACTTAATGGTTTGATTTTTGTCTTGACATGTAGTGTGAATAGAGGGACCTTATATACCCAAGGGTGTGCCTTTTTTAAACTATGTCCAGTCAATACAATGTACCACAGCTGGACTTGCTCAGCTACCGAAAATGGTGTTAATGCTTACATAAATGAGAGATTTTAGTTTTTGGCTTTTAATATACAGTATTTGCAAACCTTCCTAAAAGCATCTCTTTACTTTGTGATTATGGGTTACTTAGCATAGAGTGATAGAGAAACATGGCAAATTTATCCATTTAATATTAAATCTACAACAAAATAAAGTGTGCAAAAACGGAAGGGGTCTGAATACTTTATGTATTCACTGTATTTGGTTGAACACCCTACTGTATATACAGTACAATAAGAATATGTCTTGGTATGGTACAGTGACTAAACTGCTCTATGTAGTAGTTTTGCATTAGCATAATTAATACATAATGTGTAACATATAAGCATGTATATTTATTATGCATTGATTTATCAGAACCTAGTGAAGGAAACAACAAAATCCAAGTAACGGTGTGTACTCCACACTGCAGTTGAACATTGGCATAGATTAAAATAAATGCTGACCAAATTGTATGAACTGAAATTGCACAGGCTTGACAATATGTGAATAATAATAATAAAAAAAACTGTGTCTTAACTTCCTTTGCATAATGCCATGTTTTTGGTTTTAACACATTTGCTCTTTTAAAACATGAAAAGACATATTCTTACTGCCTTCTCATAATTCCTACATAAACCTTTTCCCTCTTCAACTCAAAACTGACCTTGTTGCTTGTAAAGTTTAAGTAAGTTTCTTGTAATAAAGTCTTTTGCTTGCATGTAGTATAAGAATATACTTGAGCCAGAAGAAAGTTGTAAAAAATTGAGTAACAAATTAAATATTGCGTAGGGTTGGATAAACTATATGGTTGTTTTATAAAAGTGCAATTGACAGTATCAAATCAGCCTTCAAGTATATCCTGCAAATGGTACAGTATTCTAAGTATCTACTAAACCAGTGTATGGGGAGGATTTAGTGCAGCTTTTCCTACACATGGATATCAAAACAATTCAAAGTTAATTTTTGGTTCCTTCCATAAACTAGTACATGGATGGATCCCAAGTCTATGGGCTGCTGGGCCTGATAAGACATTGCCAACCCCTCCTTCCAAACACTGTCCATTTCACTTAAATGCGATGCCTACACCTGCTCCTAAATTTTCCATTTATTTTTTTCTTTGATGTTCTCTTGGCTTTAATTGCCTGTGAAAAGGAGCAACGCTGAATGTTGAGTGTGTTTCTAGATATTGAAGGAGGGAGGGGTGTATGTTGCTGACACCAAACCACAAGTTAATTTCTTTGCCCATTTCTTTTGCATGTTTATGGTGAACGGATGTTTGAACCATATTATACATGAAGCCTTTACCCTTTCATAATTTGTGGTGCTTTTAAAGAACAGGTTTATTGCAAAAGCCAAGGGGTGAATCCAGAGACAGTTTCTTGCTTCAGGCACTACAATTATAAAGAGGGGAAAGCCCTGATAGGTTAAGGTGCCCAGAGTTCACTCTGAAAGACCCCTTGAATGGCAGAATTACCCAAATAGTGACCTCTCAGGGTGTTCAAAGTCCTTAGCACTGCACCTTGTGTTCAATTTTCAGATTCATTTGGCTTAGTTTTTGTGATCATTGATCTACTGGGCCCAATCATGGATTCATGTATGACTATGTGTTTCTGTAATACTGTATGGAAATGAAACTTACATAACACACAATGTTTTTCTATTTTTGATCTCTGAAGGATTTTTTTTTTATCTATGGCCTGTTTATACTCCAAATTAATAAAATTACAGCAACACACTGCAATTCTATGATTCCCCTGTATGTTTTCATTTCTACAGTTTGTTTGAAATTTCTTGTTCTATAGTTGTTATTTAATTTGAGCTGATTATGCTTTTAATTCTATGAACTGAGGGAAACAATGTGAAGATAATTATCTCTGAATGGGTAATTTGATTGCTCTTGAGCGTTACAATTGGATAACATAAAATAACAAATAAAAGAAAGAGTATTATGCAGCAAGATGAAAAGAATATTACCTTACATGCAATATGTGCTGTAATTCTTGTTGAGCTACTAGATTTCATTAAACCACCTAATTGCTGAAGGTATAAGTGATCTCTTATATTGCATTGTTTTTGTTCTACATTACAGCATTCTTTCACTTGCCAGACTTTTAGAATGGAATTTAAGAGTGCAATGGTTCAGTACTACCATTAAGGAATCATTGAAGCCTTTTACGAGAAGGTCTGCGTATAACTCTACAAGAAATATAAAGGTTAACGAGAGTGAAATGAATGAATGAAATTTCAACAAATGTTGTCTATAAGTAGTTGTCCTTTTGTTATTTTGTAATGTTTTTGTCATTTACTTGTAATACATATGCCCAAATGAATTTCACTCTCTACAATACTAACATTTAACCTTAAACTTGACATTAACTTGATCACAGTACGTGACTTGAGTTTAAAGTAAATAATATTGGAGAAAGACTTAATAAATAGTAAAGATGCATAAATTGAAACTACAAACTGGCTTTTTATTAGTTAGAATGCCTATACTTTCAATAAATATGAAAATGACTAAATGTATTTGATCCAAAACCAGGTATACATGTATAAACTAAGAGCCTCTTCTAAGAAGGCACCCACACTTTTCTAAGACTAAAGCAACAACAAAGAAAAAGGAGTTGACATCTGACCAGAATCTCAGGCAAACCTAATCCAATTACTCACTGTGCATCCCTCCAGAAGGGAAATGCACACTAATTAAACACTTCGGCTCTGCTTTTAAAGTCACATATTCCTCCTCCAGAAACAGCAGGCAGTTGTTCTTTATGTGACAACTAAAGAGCATTTTTTTCTTATATATACAGTAATAGCTGAAGCATTATAACTTAGCAAAGGTCTTTATTTAATAAAAGAAAATGAAAGTAAGGATTGTCTTTGACAGACAACACATTCCGTATGACGTTTAATAATATTTTGCAGATCTCGTTATTAGTAAAATACATAAATATCTCAGAATTTGCCGTATATTCCTACATACTAAAATTACAGTATGCTTCAAATTGTTGAATGCCTTAATTATACATATGTTTTTATTGTTAGTAAATCAGTTCAATCACTATACAATCTAAATGGTGTCAGTGATTTAGTGCCTTAGGGTTGAAAACTAAGAAAGGCTGTATCAAAACACTAGCCTGTCAATTTATAAAGAATCAGTATGCATGCATTTTTATCCTCACTTTAATTTAATAATGGATGCCAGCAATAATTATTGTTGTCATTCCATAGATTTCCCTTGCTGAGATAAATTATTTCTGATTAACGTTCCACATTGATGAAATGTGCAAACAATAATGAAAAAAAAAGAAAAAACTTGGCAAGGATTCTTGTGTAAATGCTTACTATACTGTAATAATTAGCAAAAATATTACGTTTTTATCATCCTTTAATTAACGTTCTTACAATATGACATTGAATAGCAGTTCAAGTTCAGCAGTATACTCTAGAATTTTGAGAAAAAAATAAAACAGTTTATATTAATATGTAGGTAATAATTTACAAAGCTTTTGCTTGATCAATATGCATACATTATATTATACAATGACAGGGAGTCTTAGTCTATCATCAATTAGCAATGTGTAATTCCACACAAAAAGAAAACGCACACTAACAGAGGGAGAACATACAGAATCCAAAAAGATAGCTAAATATTAAAACCAGGTCTTTGGTGCTATGTGGTCATAAATATAAATTATTTTATTTATATTGAACCTTTTTTTTAACTTAAAATCTAGAAAGTTCAGTATTTAATAATGGGTTAGACCCAGAAGGTTTTTTCTTTTTGTGTATTGAAAAGGAATTACACAATACAATATTTTCTACAGTAGGCATATCAAACTCCATTCCTTAAGGACCATAGTGGCTGCAGGTTTACATTCCTGCCACAGTAACCAATTACTAATGCTAATGGCGTAAACTATGTTATCTTGATTTTTATTGGCTTGCATTGCAAATGTTTATTTTTTTTCTTTAACCAAATGCCAGACAATAATAAGATGCAAAATGGGCCGGCTGGTCACCAGGCTACCTTAGATCCCATTTGCCCCTTTTATACAATATCTAGCTTAATTAAATTTCTGAAAAGAAAAAAGTGAAGGTCTGAGAAATATGGATCTACTCTGGTCCACAAAGCATTTGGATGGTGATCTGAGAAAAAGTCCATTATGGAAATAACTGATGTGGCAGAATAAGAACACTAACAAGCCATAAAATCAAGTAACAGAATTCGTTAACAGCTAAATAAGAGATTGATTGGAGTGAAAGTGGAGGCCTTGACTTAGCTGGCCATTTGTTTGCTTACTTTGTATCTCTGTATTGTTCAGCTGCCATTTAAGGGGAAAAAAGTCAACTATAAGTAAGACTAAAGACATCCAGTAAATTAACAGCAGTAAATGGTTGGTAATTAAGAAATTGGCAGGAACAAAAATCTACAGTTACTGCAGCCCTGTAAAATGTGAATTTGACATCCCAAGTCTAAAACAGTACCCTCCAAACTTGGTAATATGTAAATTATACTGCTCAAAAAAATTAAAGGAACACTTTTTAATAGCATCAAGTCAATGGAACTTCCAGGATATTGATCTGGTCAGTTAAGTAGCAGAGGGGGTTGTTAATCAGTTTCAGCTGCTTTGGTGTTAATGAAATTAACAACAGGTGCACTAGAGGGGCAACAATGAGATGACCCCCAAAGCAGAAATTGTTTAACAGATGGAAGTCACTGACATTTTTACCTCCTCATCTTTGTTTTTTCACTAGTTTTGCATTTGGCTACGGTCAGTGTCACTATTGGTAGCATGAGGCGATACCTGGACCATACAGAGGTTGCACAGGTAGTCCAACTTCTCCAGGATGGCACATCAATATGTGCCATTGCTAGAAGGTTTGCTGTGTCTCCCAGCACAATCTCAAGGGCATGGAGAAGATTCCAGGAGGCAGACAGTTACTCTAGGAGAGCTGTAAGGGCCGTAGAAGGTCCTTAACCCATCAGCAGGACTGGCATCTGCTCCTTTGGGCAAGAAGGAACAGGATGAGCACTGCCAGAACCCTGCAAAATGGCCTCCAGCAGGCCACTGGTGTGAATGTCTCTGACCAAACAATCAGAAACAGACTTCATAAGGATGGCCTGGAGGCCCGATGTCCTCTAGTGGGTCCTGTGCCTACTGTTCGGCACCATGGAGCTCAATTGTCATTTGCCATAGAATACAAGAATTGGCAGAATTGACAGATGTGAAAAGGTCTAGAGAAGCCGTGGAGAATGTTATGCTGCCTGTAACATCATTCAGCATGACCGGTTTGGTGGTGGATCAGTGGAGTCATCCATGGAGGGATGCACAGACCTCTACAGGCTAGACAACGGCACCTTGACTGCCATTAAGTTTCGGGATGAAATCCTTGGACCCATTGTCAGACCCTATGCTGGTGCAGTGGGTCCTGGGTTCCACCTGGCACACAACAATGCCCTGCCTCATGTGGCGAGAGTATGCAGGCAGTTCCTGGAGGATGAATGAATTGATACCATTGACTGGCCACCACACTCGCCAGACCTAATTCCAATACAACACCTCTGGGACATTATGTTTCGGTCCATCCAACGGTGCCAGGTTGCACCTCAGATTGCCCAGGTGCTCAGTGATGCCCTGGTCCATATCTGGGAGAAGATCCCCCAGGACACCATCTGTCATCTTATTAGAAGCATGCCCCGATGTTGTCAGGCATGCATACAAGCATGTGGGGGCCATACAAAATGGACTAGCCTACTGCATCATTTTTTCACTTTGATTTTTGAATTCAGTTTTCTGTAGGCTGATAATTTTCATTTCCATCAAACGATGTGACAAGCTTTCATTCCTAACACATTACCCAGTCCATATCAATATTGATATCCAGCATGATTTTTTTTCCCATTGAGAGATGATGTGTTTTCAAAGTGATCTTTTAATTTTTTTCAGCAGTTTAGTATGGTTGGTGATTTTGATTATAACCCACAGCTTAGCTGTTTGGTCAAGTGCGGAAAAGCCTTCAGACTTGCTAAGAAATTAAACCTTGAGTATGCTTAGGTAATAGGATCTTAACTCATACCAAACAGTAAATAAAATCAGCAGTTTACAGTTTAGCAACTGTAAATTTCTTTCACATTCTCTGTTCACTCATCTTTCATCTGGCCCAATGACTTATGTGTATCAAGACCAGAACTGCCAGGTTTAATAGCCCTGCTCAACTTCCCATCAACTGTGTGATGAACTAGCCTCTTGCCCATTGAATGTCTGATGTTTTATGTACTATATAGCATATCTGATGGCCTGCACTGTTGTGTTGTGCTCGTTGATTGGGGATTGTTAATTAATGGTGATCTGCCAGCCATCTCTGGTTTTTTCACTAATTTAGATCACAGGAAACTTTTTTGGAATAAATTAGGTTATTGGATAGCCTAAGTTGCTAAGTGGAATTGGATATCATTTTTTTGTTGGACCACTTTTACAAGTAAAGACGTATTTCCAACTACATTAGAAAGCATCAGTGGGGAATGTGACTCTGGTATGTGGAAGGCGCAACAGGCATTAACTTCATGTAGGTTAGGTGCTCAGCTGTTGGAGATCATAGTAGGTTTGGGAAAAAAGGCTCCCAAAGAAGAATCTGTTTATAAAATGTGTAATTGTGCTTAATGAACTGAATTATAAAAATAGTGTATGAGAAGGATATCCTCTGTCAATGAAAAACACTATACTGAGGGCATCATTATGGAAATTGTCTTAATCACTGAAGAGACTGTGAAAAAAAGTATTTTTTTTAATGTTCCTAGGATAAAAAGACCAATACAGAAGGTAACTGTGCAAATTACTGGGATTGTAATAAACAATCCTATGAAATAGATTGAAGAGTCTTATGTTGAAAAATCATGGAATGGTGAAAGTATCTGTAAACCAACATTATCTGAGAGATGGGTAAGAACTAGATTCTACAGCAACACAATCCCTCCTAACCCATTAACAGCTGTGTTTGGTGTACTTCCAAATAGGCTTAAAGTGGAGAAGGACAAACAAACTGTGATTGTCTTTACATTACTACTGGCACGTAGACTTATCTTGCTCAACTGGAAGAATCCTTACTCTCCTATTCTAAGTCAGTGGGTAACTGATGTTATATATTTTCTAAAATTGGAAAAAATCTAATTCTCACTTAGAATATCTGTACAAAAGTTTTTCAAAACCTGCCAGGATCTAATCAATAACATTTTAGAGTATTTAAGTTGAGGAAGCGGATTCTCTTCCCTTTTTTATTCTATTTATTTTTATTTATTCATTTACTTATTTTTCCTACTACAGTGGAAACTCGGTTCACGACCATAATTCGTTCCAAAACTCTGGTCGTAAACCGATTTGGTCGTGAACCAAAGTAATTTCCCCCATAGGATTGTATGTAAATAAAATTAATCCATTCCAGACTGTACGAACTGTATGTACATATATTTTTTTAAAGATTTTTAAGCACAAATATAGTTAAGTATACCATAGAATGCACAGCTTAATAGTAAACTAAATGTAAAAACATTGAATAACACTGAGAAAACCAACACTGCAAGAGTTTGCGTTATAGCACTACGAACCACTCACTAAAAAACACTTTTTTTAATGAGTTTTAAGCACAGGGAAAAACAGAACATTTGAAAAATCCGTAATTTAATAAACCACCAAGAAAAGTAACATTGCAACAATGCACGCTACGAACCGATCGCTGTAAACAAGTGAAGTGGAGGTTAAAATCCAATAGAAAAAAGTCTCCATTAAATACAACGAGGTTAAAACACTGCTCGGATCTGTCTCTTTAGAACAAGCTTGGTGTATTCTTTAACTAGCTTCTCGGCCTCATGCTTCCAGCCGTCTCTCGTGCGTGCGTGTGTGTGTGTGTGTGTCTCTCACGCGTGTGCCTGTGTGTTTGTCTCTCTCTCGCGCGCGTGCCTGTGTGTGTGTCTCTTTTGCTCACGCCTGTGTATGTGTCTCTCTCACGTACGCCTGTGTGTGTGTCTCTTTAGCGCGCCTGTGTGTGTGTGTGTGTCTCTCTCACGCGCACGTGTCTGTATGTGTGTGTCTCTCTCTCTGTTGTTCGCTGCACAGAGAATGCACAGGGAGAGACTGAATGCGTGCGGAAATCATTGGCGTGCACAAACCGAAAGGGAAACTGGCTTGTTCATATACCGAGTCAGTGGTCGTGAACAGATGCAAAAGTTTGGCGAACTTTTTGGTCGTAAACCGATTTGTACGTGTTCTGAGACGTTTGTGAACTGAGGTTCCACTGTATTTCAGTTTTACTCTTTTGGTGTAGCTCTATTTCTCATGGGTTGGAGTTGATTTGCTTTGAACCAAGTGTTGTAAAACCTCACTTGCTTGTGTGGAATGTTATTTGATTTTAATAAATTCAATAAAATGATTTTTTTTAAAAAATACATAACTGAGATATCAGTGGGTTTACAATAATGAGGTGGTTAGCATTTGCAAAAAACTCTTTGTTTTCTGGAGTGCCTGCAGTATGCTTTTAGTAATGGTAGTTCTGTAAGTGTTAAGATGAAACAGGATACGGTGAATATGGGCTGTGCATTGGTTAATGGGATTATCAATAGATGTCATTAGACTAGCTAATAGAATCCAGAGAATATTAGTGGGATTGAATAAATTTATGGTGTCAGTAGGAATCGATCTTCATTACCAATAAACTCTCAGATACAAAATGTGCTATAAGAAAAACCCTACAGTCTGGGCCGATGTGAACTTCAAGGGTGTATAAATCTTTATACGAAGGTGCAAAATGGCAGCTTTTGTTGAGTAATGACCATTTATCTTGTAAAATTGGAAGATCATAAGGGATAGCAAGCATAAAACTCCTAGTGGAAGAAGTATGCTTTTTTTTTTGTTCAACGAGTAATTAAGTTTGTTTTCTTTATTGTGCATGAAGAAGTCATAAAGCAGCAAATTTTAAAGTAGCGTTAGTTATTAATTAAAAAAAAGATCAATGCTGTCAAACAACTTGAAGCACTGTATTTAGTTTTCTTTGAAAGCAGTTTCTGTTTCTATGAGTTGTTTCTTAATGGAATGGATGGTGGAAAGCATTAGTTTTTAAGAGAATTAGTGAAGGTTGGTAGTTATATTTTTTTGGTATGTCTAATATTTATTTTTCTGGAAAAGAAGGTATGGCAGTTAATAATTATTAAAGGATAGAGGAGATGAAACGCTGTTAAATGCCAATACCAAAATGCCAAACAAAATGCAAAGTCACTATCAAAAAGAAAGGGTCAATGCACCAGAGTTAAAAATACACAAAGTTTAGGGTTAGGGTTTTATCCGCAATCTTTGCTAACCAGGACAACTTGCCCTAATAGTGCCCTAATAGTAGCCTTATACAAAAATTCTACAAAGTACAAGATAATAATGTAATTATGGTAAGAAAAATACTATTAAGGTGAGATTTTAATGTTAGAGTTTGGTTTAACTTCTACCAAAAATGGCCCAGAACACACCAGGAAAAAAATCAAAAAAGAACCTGATCATAAAAAGAAAAAGAAAAGCAGAGAGCTAAGAGAGGAAGAGATAAAATGAAGTAAAGTCCTGCAAATGAGGTTTTCAAAGGAGGCATGGAGGGTTTTGGAAAAGATTTGATCTGAAGAAGTTAGTGAAGCATCATGTCAGTATGCATCTGCAAAAAGGGACAACAAACAGGAAAAGGTTATTTCCACTCTTCAAAAAGTAAAAAGAAGGCTAGAGATCCTTCATTATTTTGTGTGTTGTGATGACTTTAAATTAGTTCTGTAAGAATGATACAGAGTGGCTGAGGACTGATGATCCATCTAGGTTTGTTTCCTGCTTGTCTTGTGTGTGATTTTGCCAGGATAGGCATTGGTGCCTAATGACCCTGAAGTAGATCGAGAAGATTCAGGAAATTAAACAGGTGGATGAACAGAATGCAAATGCAATGCAAATTGATGTGGATTCAGAACTGCTCAGTTTTTGCTAATCTTAATATGTATTTGTATTTCCTTTGTACTTTCCATCCTTCAGTGTATTTTAATGTTATTACCTAAAGTCTTCTGCAGTATCTCAGAGCAAATGATTGGACTGAATCACCTTCATCAGCATCAAAGGTCTTTCTAGTTAAGCAACCCTTTTAATACAGTTATTGCTTTTTATTCTGTAATATTCTTATTGCTTTACCATCCAAAAATTACAATTTATGTTACAAATGGAATTGTTTTGTTTTAATAATACTCTGTCAAATTTTTATGACTAAATAAGTCATTTTCAAGACCACATCTTCAGTGCAGTAAGTGATTCATAGTCCCTCAGGCGATCCTTGTCACAGCACAGCATAGCTTCTGGTGTTTATACCGTGAAACCTTCAAAATGTCTGGAAAAAAATTGCAGCAATATGGCTGTTTTTTATATTTCAGTGACTGTAAGACTGACAATCGTTAAGCTTTTTTTTTTCTCAAGTGATGCATTTGTGCTCATTAATGTTTATTTTCACATGCTATAAATTTAAAGATGGATTGCCTTATATATGCATGCAAAAACAGACATCTTATGAGCCTGGTGTTCTTCAAAGCTGTTAGATTGACAGCACTGGAAACTGAAAAAAACCTATTTATCTACAGAGAGATACTGCACAAGCATTCCTCTTGAGCACTAGTTCAGAAACTTTTTTCTTTTAATACTTAGCCTCTGTATGACTCTGTCATGTGGTTAAAAATGCTCTTTGGGGAAATCTTGTGTAATGGGCACATTGTGGTCCTCAGTAATAAAAGGGGGATCATAAAGGCAAAGACACAAAGACTGTACAAGTTAGGACTTGCTCTTTACATACAACATTAACTATATACTAAGAAGCTTAAAGAATGTTTATATGTGCATTAAAATGTAGTTTAAAATTTTTATTTGCTCAAAATATATTTCATTATCATCAGTTATGATGTCTAGGTTATCGTTTGTGCAGAAGTTTTCTTCCCAGTTATCTTCATCTCATATTCCAGTTTCATTCGATATACCAGGTTTACAGGCGATTGTTAATTGACTCTGCATTGACTCTGTATTACTGAGTATGAGTGTGTGTGTGTGTATATCTGTTATTGTCCCCTGTAGTGGATTAGCATCATTGTCCAGGTCAGGTTGAAGTCTTGCCTCATGTCCCATTGTTATAGGTACATGCTGGATTTTCTAACCCTCTTATTGAAAAAGGGTCAGAAATGGATGGATTGAATGATTTTCACTCTTAGACATTTCCAATCACATTTGGTGAAAATATATAATTTCTGAAACAAAACCTTAGCTTCCTGCATAACGTGAATGAATGTAACTAGACAACTCCATTTAGACCATCTTGCATGTCTGATAAACTGTTGAGTAACCAATCCAAGTACCTCATCTCTTAAAAGATGTGATTGGGCATTCCAAAACTACATCTTGTTTTTTTGTTTTTTAATCCTATTATATCTGCTTGTGCATTTGGCTGAGTACCTTTCTGTTACATGGAAAATGTCATTGTGGATTACTTTGAAGCACACCAATGGAAAATATTATTATCAGGACTAAGTCAAACATGTTCAGTACACAGAAAATGTGCTGACATTAAATAAGTTATAAACCTAATACAGTACACTATGAAGGAATAAGCCAGATTGTGCTAAATTTGGATCATAAAAGTCTGGGTAGGGTTGGCAGGATGTTTTGTGAAGAAAACTATAACAGTTTATATTTCTAAATGGAAGATATGCAGCTTCTTCCCTCTTTGTTTGCTAAAAGAAGGCAATAAAAACACAATGTGTTATGGTTTCAGTTATTCAAAGCAATTAGAAAGGAATTGTCAGATTTTGCCTGTTCACAGCTACGCCAAGCAGAATGTCTGACAATTTAATAGTGTTTTCATCCATCCATCCATTACCCAACCCGCTATATCCTAACACAGGGTCACGGGGGTCTGCTGGAGCCAAACCCAGCCAACGCAGTGCGCAAGGCAGGAAAAAATCCTGGGCAGGGCACACACACACACACACACACCAAGCACACACTAGGGATAATTTAGGATCACCAATGCACCTAACCTGCATGTCTTTGAACTGTGGGAGGAAACCGGAGCACCCGGAGGAAAGCCACGCAGACACAGGGAGAACATGCAAACTCCACGCAGGGAGGACCCGGGGAGCAAACCCAGGTCTCCTAACTGCGAGGCAGCAGCGCTACCACTGGACCACCGTGCCATCCACCAATAGTGTTTTATGACTTACATTTTTGATATATGATATCTGTTTCAGTGTAAAATGTAAGCTCTGTGTATCTGTCCGTATCAATGCAGATCCTCTAATAATTGCAAAAGGGTGTATTAAGCTGCAAAAGCCACATTGCCATGCTGGGAGATGCTGATTATATTTTTAAGATCTTCTCATTGCCCTCAAGAGCAATCATCAATGCTTCAAATGGTGTTCAGGCCAATATGTTTGACTTTACCAATGGCAGCCTTTGCACGTATACATTTCACACAAAAATTAAGGTTGTATTTATCAAACCAGAAATCTAGAATTTATTTTAGATCTAGTACATTTTAGAGAACAATTTTAATAATTACAAGATTTTGCTACTTCTTCTCTTTCATCTCAGTCATATGAAGCACTATAAACTAGTTATACTTCAAAAGATAGCAAATTCATATATATTTGGATATGCTACACAGAGAGAACATCTAGATATTATGTTTTATTCTTTTAATATTTATGTGTTTGTCATGCCTCTCTTCCTTCTAGAATCTGCCTGGCCTGTGCTTGTTGACATGCTTTCAAAGAAATAACAGTGATTTTGATAAACAGTAAGAGGCAGGTTATGATTGATGTATTTTATTTATTAACAGAAATGTCTGTAAGCACTATTCATTTAAAAACATGCAGTACCTGGCTTTTCTGAAAAGGGATTACATGCTGATTGCCAATTTCATGCTGCCACATTCTAAAATAGATATGAGAAGTATTCGCTGTTATGAATCCTTCAGGTATTTTTCACTGTTTTTAATAACCATATTTAAATATGTTGTACATGTTGACTGCTGATCTTATATTTATTAAGTAACCCGACTGGCAGCGTTATTGTAATTCGATCAACTGGTGAATCTTGGTTTTGTGCTTGGTTTTGTATATTGTGAGCATTTCCCCAACTTGCATCACATGAAATTTAGAGTGATGCATATTTAATACTTAGTTTTCTTGGTTGAACGATTTACTGAAGATGGGATTGCAAAGCCGCCTACAAGAATTTATACCTAAAGTAAGTGGTTGTCCACTGTTTCTGCAGTAAATGAGTTCCATATTATAAGACTGTTTAGGATGTCGCAGAGAATGTTTTCAATGATAAAGCCAGGAACAAATGACATTTTTTCACAGCAACTAATATACAACATGAAATATATTTTACAGTTTATAATTTGAGCAGAAATTTGTAACAGCGAGGCACAAGCAGGTCCTAACTTAGACCCATTGTCCCTATACAGGCACAGGAAACTTTTCTAGATATCTGAGTTGTTGGAGATATACGAACAGTTAGCCTTATGAAAAGATGGTGCAAGTATAACAGGTGAATACATAAGGTAAGCGCATTTCATACTGGAAAATATCTTGTGTGGACCATGTGTGACCAGGTGACATACACCCTGTCATATATTAACAATCAGTAGTCACAGTGCCATTCTTTAGAAAGTGCAGCTGATTGACATCATTCACTGGTATGACAAACTGATGTGTCCATTTAGAAAGGAGAAGGATCATGCAGTCTAAAAATCAGACTTATTCAAGACAGTTTAATATGTTCTAAGGATCTGAATCAAAATCTGTGAAACTCAGTAGGTGCCAAAAAAATTTGATTTCCACTCTACCATACTATTAATTGGCAATCATACAAACAGTCGGGGAATCCTTAAAATGGTCATTTTCACACTGTATGCTTGTTAAGTTTAAATGCTTTAAATGCTGCATCACTTATGTATGTTTAAAAGATGTGCTCAAAGAGCTTAAAGTTGCTTGGGCATCAGTCCACAGGGACTTCAAATCCAAGACATTAAT
This sequence comes from Polypterus bichir lapradei, assembly GCA_026402145.1. Taxonomy (NCBI): domain Eukaryota; kingdom Metazoa; phylum Chordata; class Cladistia; order Polypteriformes; family Polypteridae; genus Polypterus; species Polypterus bichir. The sequence continues at coordinate 50,681,094 of JANRMT010062791.1, read as the reverse complement.
ATTCAGTGAATCGCAACCCAAAAAACACTGCAGAGCTTTGGGGGAAGGGTGCTTCTGTCTCAGTAAAGCTGACATCTATGCTACATTTCTCTACACCGGTGAGTCTATGGCATTCTCTTCTGTTTACATCTTAGTTTTACAGCAATGACACTTCAGTTTTTTTTGCATCCACAATATGCATTTTAGAACTATGGACAAAAGCCAGCCTGTGCATTCATGTTCTCGAAGAGCGAGCAGTTGCCAAAGACAATGTTCTTCAGCAAAGACAATAAGTAATTTCTTTGCATGCACTGCCAGAAGAATTCCTAATGCAAACTTTAGACATAGTCTGTTATATTAATGTGATATTTGTATTATTTGTATATAAAAACACTTGATCTCACAAACAGGATACTTTGACTTTCCTTTATATTAATTTTAATTCATTTTTGCTTTGACTACAGTTAGACTCATGGAAATGTGTCTCACTACTTCTGTAGCTCAAATGTGACATTCCATGCAATGCCATGAATTAAGCCCCCCTGCCAACCTCCACTGCTGTCTTTTCTATTTATAATACAATGCAATACAATTTCTTTTTGTATAGCCCAAAATCACACAAGAAGTGCCACAATGGGCATTAACAGGCCCCCCAGCCTTGACTCTCTAAGAAGACAAGGACAAACTCTCAAAAAAAAGCCTAGAAGGGAAAAAAAATAGAAGAAACTTTGGTTGGGCGTGCAGTGGGTGTCAAAAAGAAGGAGGTAGATACAATACAAAACACAGAACAGAACAAATCCTCAATACAGTATAAACTACAGTATAACAATAAAAAATTAAAAGTATGGAGCAGAATAAAACAGTAGATGATATCACATAATATGATTTGTATTTATTTAGAGTCCTGGAGACTTCAGCCACCAAGCTGCCTCCCCCATTTGGGCATTCCACAGCTGGGACAGTGTTGGGCCAGCCAATCCGATGAAAGGACCCCTCTACCCCATGATTCCTGCGATCCTCAATCAGGGATGACTTTACCTTAGGCAGGCAAAACAACTTGGCAGGTTGGCCGTGGCAACAAGTGCCACATTTGAGTACTGAGAAGAGAACAGAATAGATGAGGGTCAGTAACAAATTATGTTACTTATGTTTTAGTGCTAATGACTAACACCAGAGTCTGTACAGTTAATCAGCAGCTCTAGTCAGGATATGCTAAACTGAAGTAATGAGTCTTCAGTCTTTATAACCATAAGAAACAATAGTTTTACAGACAGCTTCTTTGAAAACCAAAACCTTTCAGTTTTCCATAGACAGATGTTAAAGAAAATGCCACGGCACTATAAAATGTACAACATATAAACTTAACATTTAAGTTTACTGTTCTAATGGTCTGTGCAAACTTACTAGAGTAAAGTTATTTATCACTACATTATAAATGAACAGCGTCATCTTTGAGAACTTTTTTAGCATTGAACATGCAAGTATTATTATTAGCAATTCCTAGATATTTGAATTAGCTGTTCAGTAGTGGTTCAGTGTTAAACTGAACTGCCGTGAGATGCCCTCCATTTATTTCACTGATGCCCTGTTCAGATTTTGGTCTCGTCCGATGTGAGAGATGGACGTCTGAAGTGGAGCTCCGCTAGCAGCGGTGTTATTTTTCATATTATTTACTTATTATCCTGAGATATCACGTATCTATTCAATCCAAGAAGACTGCTACAGTATATGTAAGCATATATAAACATGGCCAACAAGAAAGGGGGTCCGAAAGAATCGAAAACTAAAGCTGCACCCAAGCTAAGATCAGCAAGACCTAGTTCAAGATACGGCCTTTCAGAGACAGACCTGGATCAGATGGGCGAAGGTACAGACTCCTCGGGACCACGGTCCGCTACATCGTCGCCGGCTGAGAGTGAAAAGGGTAGCGAATGTACGATCGTGAGTGCAGATCTCGATAGCTCGCCGATCGGAGAAGAACACCTGAAACTGGAGAAGGCCTTGCGGTCCGCGGCTTCAATTGCTTCACGCGAGCCGGGAATAGCGGAGGCACCGGCTACAGTAGAGCCTGCCGCTTCACCTACGGCACATGAAAGCACAATTGAAATGTCTGAACTGAAGGTGATGTTCGCTGAGCTCATACAAGATATAAAGAAAAGCGAGAAGGCAAATGAGAAAGCAAGGGAAAAGGCACATGAGAAACTGAGACAGGAATTTAAACAGGAGTTGCTGGAATTGAAACAGGAATTGAAACAGGAGTTGCAACAACCAAACAAAACGCAAGGGCTGAAGCTGCAACAGGCAAATGAAAGGCTGCGACAAGAAATGCAACTGGAGATGCGACAGGTGCTGGGTAAAATTGAAACGCTTACTGATCAATTGGAGGATCTCAAGGAGACATTCACGACTAGGATTGAAATAGCCGAAAATTTAACTGCCAGTGCCGAAGAAAAAGCAGAAAATGTCAGCTCCGAATGCAAAAACCTCGGAGACAGACTGGCTGCTTTGGAAGATGGAAGCAGAAGGTATAACGTCAGAATTGAAGGTCTGCCTGTGAATCGAGAAAGTCCAAACCCAGTGTAATTCGCAGCTGAACTCTTCTCTAAAATAATCGGGGAGGACTTTAAAGCATAATCTGAGATAGCAGCGGCTTACCGCGTACGTGGATCAAATACCGTTCGATCCAGATCTTTTATTATTCGCTTTGAAAGATTATCATTTAAGCTAAAGGTGATGGTACTCCTCAGAGACAAGCAAGATATTATATATGAGAATAACCACATTCATATCTTCCCTGACTTCTCTCCAGCAACAGCTACTAAATGCGCAGCCTTCTACAAAATTCAACAGCGGTTACGGCAAGCCAACATCAAATACAGCCTCTTGTATCCGGCCATACTGAAAGTTGAATTGCAAGGTCAATTCTGTTTCTTCGCTAGCAAGGAAGAAGCAGAAAAGGAATTAAGAAAGCTGATCCCGGGACTATTCTGATACATAATAGTGAGTCATGGCCGTTAATGATATATAGCAAGGACTAATAATCTACTGTCTGATCTTTTTGTTTAAAATACGGGTTTTTATCATCATATATTCTCATTATTAGTATTACTAGGGCGCTGTCTATGTTTTATTGTGCTTAATTACTTTTTTTTTTCTTTTTTTTTTCAGCTAATTATTTTATCTCTACCCTAAACGAGACTGTTCAACATCAAACCTTTGGTTTATGCTTATTGCTATTATTGCATTAAGACTTATTATGCTTATTTTGAACAAATTTCTAACACTATCCCCCGGGTTTATTGTCTGGGTGTATTATCTTAATGCACTAAGAATGCTGAAGACTATATTTATTTTAATTGTACAATTTTTTTTTTTTTCTTTTAGACTATATTGGTAATAGATATCTCTATTTTTTAATCCTAAAACACCGCTGCATGGGGGCTTGTTTTGCTTTGGACGTGCTCTGTCTCTGGGTATGTCAGAGGACTGGGACTGTGTGAAGTGGGTTCTAGCCTCACTTGGGGAGGCAAAAAGGGAGGGTGGGGGGTTAAGGGGGGGAAGAGAAAGAGAGCAGGCTTGATCTATACCTAATCTATCATCTTAATCTTTATAATTATAACTACCAATGTAATAATAAGCTACATGGCAACAACTCTAGGGGAAATAGGAAATTAAGGCCGAAGCTGTCTCACTTCCAGTTAAGACTATAAAATAACATCAAAAACTCAGAGTCAATGTCTCCATGATGGGACAGTTAATTTCGTGGGCTGGAATGTTAAAGGCTTGAATCACTAATTAAAGAGAAAGAAAGTACTCTCTCACCTAACAGGTCTAAATGCTAAAATAGTATTTTTACAGGAGACCCACTTAATAGGCAAGGATCAGTTCCGGCTGCAAAAAAGACTGGACTGGCCAAATGTTCCATTCTAGTTTTACAAAGAAAACTAGAGGTGTGGGAATTCTCATACATAGAACAGTCCCATTTGTAGCATCAGATGTAGTATTGGATCCTGAAGGGAGATATGTAATGGTCATGGGAGATTTATCTAACTGTAAAATGATCTTGATTAATGTTTCTGCACCTAATGTTGATGATAAGGAATTTATACAAAATGTATTTGCATCCATTCCCAATCTGAACACTCATAAAGTTATAATGGCTGGGGACATTAATTGTGTTCTAAATCCACTTTTAGATAGGACTTCTTCCACAGGGGGAACGGCATCTAACACCGCAAAGATAATTGCAAAGTTTATAACTGACCACAACTTATCAGACCCCTGGAGGTTTTTAAACCCAAACTCAAGAACATATTCTTTCTACTCACCAGTACATCATTGCTACTCAAGGATTGATTACTTCTTTATAGATAATAACTTCTTGCCTATGATTAAATCTTGCAAATATGATGCTATTGTTATTTCTGACCCTGCACCTATTATCTTGGAGCTAAAATTACTAAGCCCCATACAACCCGCTTCTATTAGCAAACGAGAATTGTACGGAATTTATATCCAAACAAATCCAATTCTTTCTAGAGACAAATACATCCTCCGAGATCTCTGCAGGAACACTCTGGGAAACTCTTAAGGCCTTCTTAAGAGGTCAGATTATCTCATATCTTTCCCACAGAAATAAATTCGAAGCCAAGAAAGTAGCAGAGATAAAAAGCGAAATTACTAGAATAGATGAAAAACATGCCAGACTACCAAACGAGACTCTACATAGGAAAAGGCAGGCTCTACTTTCAGAACTAAACCTCTTGACCACTAAAGAAACTGAACAACTAATTTATATATCCAGACACCATTACTATGAACATGGAGAGAAAGCTAATAAGCTTTTAGCTCAACAAATTCACAAGCAAGAAGTGCGCAACGCAATCTCAGTAATCACCAACGCAAGCGGAGTTAAAATCGTCAACCACAAAAATATAATGCACACTTTCAGAGACTACTATAAATCCTTATATACTACTGAGTTTAAAGAAGACAATACACAATCTAATGTATTTCTGGATACATTACAAATACCAAAAATAGACACTTTTAGTGCGGAGGAACTTGAGAAACCTCTGGCGTTATCAGAATTACTAGATGCTATAAAGTCACTCCAAGGCGGGAAAGCAGCAGGCCCTGATGGCTACCCTGCAGAAGTTTACAAGAAATTCTCCGCTCAGCTAGCTCCTCTCCTATTAGCAACATTTACAGAAGCCAGAGATAACCAATCTCTTCCTCAGACCTTTCGCCAAGCACTAATCACCGTTTTTCCAAAACAAAATAAGGACTTATTACAATGTGCATCATACAGACCAATTTCACTTCTGAATAACGACGTTAAAATACTCTCTAAAATCATAGCTAGAAGGATGGAGAAAGTGCTCCCCTCTGTAATATCACAAGACTAAACTGGATTTATTAGGGGCCGACACTTATCTTCAAATCTTCGACGACTGTTTAATGTAATATACTCACCAACTAAATCAAACACCCCAGAAATATTATTATCATTGGATGCAGAAAAAGCATTCGACATGATTGAATGGAAACACCTTTTTACTACACTGGAGAAGTTTGGGTTTGGCCCGAACATTTGTGCATGGATCAAATTACTGTATACTAACCCAGAAGCTTCAGTTTGCATCAACAACATTTGCTCAGACTACTTTAAACTAGAACGTGGTACTAGACATGGATGCCCCTTGTCACCGCTGTTGTTTGCAATTGCCGTTGAACCACTGGCAATACATTTTCGCAATACTGATCAGATAAAGGGGATTAGCAGAGAAGGACTGGAACAGAAAATTTCATTATATGCAGATGACATGGTACTGTATATATTGGACCCAGAAAATTCTGTGCCTGCAGTCCTAACAGTACTCACAGAATTTCAAAAGATCTTTGGCCTCAGAATTAATCTGAATAAAAGTGTACTCTTTCCAGTGAATTCTCAAGCATATAATATTAGATTAGATACTCTACCTTTTATCATTGCAGAACAGTTTAAATACCTAGGGGTAAACATCACAAGTAAACATAAAGCTCTTTATCAGCAAAATTTTGCCGTCTACATTGAAAAAATCAAGCAAGACTTGCACAGATGGTCAACCCTTCATCTCACACTAGCTGGAAGAATTAACACTGTTAAGATGAATATTCTTCCTAAGCTCCTTTTTTATTTCAAAACATTCCAATATACATTAATAAATCATTCTTTAAGCAATTAGATTCGACAATAACCTCATTTATTTGGAATTCAAAACATCCACGCATCCAAAGAGCGACCCTACAAAGACAAAAGGCAGAAGGCGGCATGGCTCTACCTAACTTCCAGTTTTATTACTGGGCAGCAAATATACAGGCGATAAGAACCTAGACACAAATAGAAGAACATACACAGGCTTGGTCCACAATAGAAGTAAAATCCTGCAGTGCTTCTTTGTATTCCTTGCTCCGTGCTCCAATAAACACACGCTATCGGCAATACACTAATAACCCAATTGTGCTCCACTCACTTAGAATATGGAACCAATGTAGAAAGAATTTTAAGACGGAGAAGCTTCTATCTGTGGCACCTCTGCAAGAGAATCACCTCTTTCAACCTTCGCAAACATATGCAGTTTTTAATATCTGGAAAAAATTTGGAATTAACTTGCTTAGAGATCTTTATATAGACAACGTCTTTGCATCCTATGAACAATTATATTCCAAATTTAACATTCCAACTACACATTTCTTTCACTATCTTCAAATCAGGAACTTTGTTAAACAGAACCTCCCAGATTTTCCTCATCTTGCACCCACATCCATGCTGGAAAAAATATTGCTCAATCTCAAGGACTTAGACACCATCTCTACAATATATAAAATCATTTTACAATCCCTCCTTTTCAAAGATCCAAGAGGTCACTGGGAAAAAGATCTCTCAATTAATATATCAGAAAAGGAGTGGAAAGTAGCAATGCAGAGAATTCACTCGAGCTCCATATGCGCAAAGCATACAATCATACAACTCAAAATTATATATCGAGTACATCTGTCTTGACTTAAACTCTGCAAAATGTTTCCAGGGCATGATCCAACCTGCGAACGCTGCAAACTAGTTCCAGCCTCACTGGGTCACATGTTCTGGGGCTGCACCAAATTAACATCATTCTGGACGAAAACTTTTAATTACCTTTCAGACAGCCTTGGACTCACAATCCCTCCTAACCCATTAACAGGTGTGTTTGGTGTTCTTCCAGATGGGCTTAAAGTGGAGAAAGACAAACAAACTGTGATTGCATTCACTACACTTTTGGCACGCAGACTTATCCTGATAAACTGGAAGAACCCAAACTCTCCTCTTTTAAGTCAGTGGGAAACTGATGTGTTATACTATTTGAAATTGGAAAAAATCAAATACTCAGTTAGAGGATCCGTACAGACTTTTTTCAAAACATGGCAGGATCTAATCAGTAATATTTTAAAATAATTTCATAAAGCACAGAGAATCTATTAATTTAGGTATGTTTATAGGTCTTAAATTCCACGCTGTTTGGCTTGCTCTCTCTCCTAGGGATGGGGATCGATTTGTTCTTAACTTAAATTTTCTTTATGTAAAACTTGATTGATTTGTATGGAATGCAATAAAATTAAAAAAAAAAAAAAAGAATTAGCTGTTCAGTAGTGGTGCAGTGTTAAACTGAACTGGCGTGAGATGCCCTCCATTTATTTCACTGATGCCCTGTTCAGGGCCTGTGTCTGCCTTACCCTCAGTACAGTTCAAGGCCCTGACCCCATGATACCTTGAGTTAGATTCAATAGGTATGAAAATGTCACACAATGTCTTTTTAAACTAACATTGTAAATCGACCTTGACATTGAGGTATGTTATCTTTTTTGAAATATTGATATATGATATAACCCTTTCTTGCTTGATGGCATTTGTAATACTATTTTACTCTAATATCTTGCCAATGTTAAAATGAAATAGTTTTTTACACATTCCTCAAGTTAACTGATTAAACTTTTTAAATGTATGTGCACTTCAGCATTCAGCTCTGCCTAGATATCTTATTAAATATTGCAATTCTTCTTCTGATCATCAGGGCTGTCTCAAAAATTTCAGAGCAGCATTTCTTTAATCAATACAGACCCTGACAGTTGGACTCAAAACAACTGTCTGACTCCCTTTAACTCTATTATATTTTTTTGCATTATTTTCCATACTAGCAATGTTTGGTCTTAATGTCTGATGACTTATACTAGCCGTTTATGGGTGGTCTTGCAAATCCCAGGAATGTCTTTTGTTTCTTTGTTTCCTTCAAGTGCAAGTTTGTGTTTCCCTTTCAGCAAGTTTGTTCTTTATCTTATTTTCCACCCTTATTTCAACATAGGGTTGATGCAAATTTTGGATGAATACCTTTATTTTTCTTTACATTTGTAATTTTGCAAGCTATTGCAATACTATTATGAGTTTTTTTAGAAGGGTTGTTTATGTGTAAGTATTTAACCGTACCAGATGAGAAAAAAAAAACAACCCAAAGTATGGATTTCTACCTAACTGGCCAGCATACGCTTTACAAGCTTGGCAATTCTTGAATTTAATACTATGTATATAGTGTTAGTTATATATTGCTATAATAATTATTATTGTCACAATAAAAGAAAACATGTCATGATATTTGTGTTTATGATTCACATAATTCTCAGCAATTTTATCAGTGGACAGTGAAATTTTCTGAACAATGAATTTAAAAGGATTTTTTTCTAAAAAAAGCAGTTTGAATTTTAGTGATTTGTATTTTCAGAACTGTAAAGAAATTTAATTAAATATATTATTTATTTTACAAACTGGTATTCTATATTATGTTTATAAAATGACACTATCATAAGGCAATTGTCTTATACTATGTATCATTCCATTACCATTTATATATTTCCATATTTGTGTTTAAACACTTTGTAAATAAAATATACTCATTTCTAAAATGTAATTCATTGACATACTATCTGTAGTAAATCGATAGTTGTTCTTGACATCATTTATTAAGAATTGTGAAATTTATTTCAGAAAATATGTACATATAGCCCACATAAAGTTCTTACATTAATGTCAATATATAAATAGGTTCATAATCCATTTAAACTGCCAGAATACAAACACAATGTTACAGAAGTAACACTACATCAAAGGGAAAAAGAGCAATAACCCTACATTTATGAAATTACTATGTCATACTGTATAAAGGGCCATATGATTAACGTAGGGTGCCATTTAAAGTTTTGGCTGAAGTGGTTAAAATGCTAGAGCTGTCTCAGCTTTTCCTTTCAGTCGTAATTTTGTATCATATATTGCATAATAAAAAGATTTTTTTTTTTTTGCTGGATCTGATTAACGCCTATTTTTTTCATACTTTCTATTCAAATGGATATGCAGATTACATCCCTTAACATGACATTGCACGTATACTTTGAAATTGATGTTGGGCACCTTTTCAACAGCTCATGCAGTTGCGACAGTCAGCGCTTGTCAAAAATGTTTTTAAGGGTTAGAAATGCAATTGGTATATCTGCCTTTATTTATAAACTGTTATCATTTAAAAAAATGAAGTGTCTTAGCTGGAGAGTTGGAATTAATCTGTCATATTCATCTCGGATTTTGTGGTTTAAAAAATTATCCTTTAATTTACCTGTAAACTTAAAAAGCCCTTTGCATATTTAATGAGGGCATATAGTGGAAACAGATTAGAATAGAGACTTCTTATAGTGCATCTGTTGGTCACTTACTAGCATAAAACAAGATGTTATTTGTCAGAATGAAAGCAGTAAAGCAATACAGAAATAATTAACATATGTCTAATCAAACAAATAACTTTATGTGTATTCAAGATTTATTAAACCTTAATGATGTGGCTTCAATGATGATAATTCAGTTGTTAGGTTATGCCTTCTGCTACATGCGTTCAAAATGAGTGAAGCTTGCATAGATTGGAAAAAAAAGGAAAGAGAAACAAACAAAAGAAAAAAACCCACACACTTAGCTTCATTTACGGCAGAGAAAAATTTTCAAAAATATGACAATCTCAAATTTTTTCATTCATCCATCCATCCATCAATTTTCCAACCCGCTGAATCTCTAAAATTAATTGCTGACAAGAAAACCACTGCCAGGTTTAAATACTTCTGCCTGAATTAAAATTTGTATGTGCAATCCCCAGATCTGGAACAAAACTGAAACATGGCATTAGTTTCCTTCCATTATATATTTATTAGTTTTATTTTTTCAGATTTTTTATATTATTTATTTTGACAGCATATACACTTTAAGAAAGGTTTATTATGGAGATTGTACATTAAACTGTGTACTGTTAGTACGCGTGATGCATAGAAACAGATGAATCACTGGACTAAAGCTTTGTTTATACCCTCACATGATACAAAAGGAAGCAAAAAACGCACACAAAGAATATTAAACAGGTAATAAAAGATGGCAAGACTTTTTCTTTAAATATGTAATAAAGCACAAGCACTGAATTAATAACATTTTTGTATATTTAATTACATGTATTTGTTATAATGCAGCAAAACCTACAGTAAAAGAAGGCACTTTTTCTGTATTTCCACATGATAATAAATAATTTCAAAAACCCGAATGCTGAAATGTAATCTTAAGATCTTCCTTTCACTAATATTAACAGTATGGTATGTCTGTCTCACTGCTGGGGAGGCACAATTGATTCACTCTACTGTTTCAGAATGAAACTCTAAAGCCAATTGGTTCCCTTCAGACCAGTCACACTCCGCCCACTTTCTATCTACTCCTCTTTCATTGCTAAAGGACTTAATATCAGTTAAGATCAGGGCTACCAGATTTAATAAAAGTACTTAGCAGCAGACTGTGAAATGCTTCAATTTAACACTTCAGCCTTAGAAATATCCTAAAATAATTGATTGAATATGTCGCAGTACTGTATGTTTTTTATTTAAGTATTGATGTTGCACTTATTTTGTATATTTATATTGATGTTTTATTTGTATGCATCTGATCAAATCAAATTGCATGCAAATGGCATTGCTAAGTCAATCAGGTTTTCAGTGAAGGCAGGTCATTATTTACTAAATAATGAACTTGCATGATTTATACTGTAGTGTTCTGCACATACAACAAACTATTCACGCATTTAAATCAGAATAAATTTTTTTTTCTGACCTTTATGTAATAGAGTTTTATATATCTTTATGTTAGTGTCGTTACAGAAAAAAAGAGGAAACAGAAACAAAAGTGTTAGCGTGTGCTCAATAAACAAATCTAAATAGTCATCAAATAATGCTTGGATAATTATGTCTTTTGCATAATTTTCTTTCGTTCTTTAGAAGCTTGATACAGCAGCTGGTGAGCCTTTGTGTTACAAGTGAGTTCAGCAAATGTTTGTGAATTAGCATACAGCTTTGTGACTGTGTGCTGAGCTAGAGTTAAAATATAATTTGAAGAAAATAAAAATTAAGTCAAAAGATGTTGTTCAGATATACTTTCAGCCATTACACAGTGCTTAAAAAAATCTGATTTTTTTTAGATTTACAACTGCTGCAGGGCCCGTCTAAACAGCTTTTAAGTGCATCTATTAGTCATTCACCCCAGCCCCGTCTTATTCATCAGTTTGTTCATCTTTCCTGGTCTCAAGATTTTTCATTATTAGTACATCAAATGTCCACATCTTTTCTTTCTCTCTGCTATTTTCTCAAGCTCCAGTAAAGTTGACTTCTCAGCATATGGTGACAGTCTGTCTATAATTGAGACATTCAAGTTCTCTTGGAAGTTCTAAACTTTTTATTCTAATTGCCAAAATAATAATGATTTAATTTCAATGCATACTACTTAATGTACTAATAATATAAGCCTATTTGTTTTAAAGATTCCAGAATATGTTTCTTATGTCTGAAGAAACCAGTGCTGGTGCATTTTGTTTTACTTAAATGTGCATCATCCTTCTTCAGCTAAGATCAGTCAAAATGCATAAATAAATAATGGATAATTCAGAGGTTGCAACAACAAAGCTGCATTAGTTTACAAGCTACATTCTTGGCTCTCCATCAGCCATTTAAAGATTTGTATAGGTTTTCAATATGCAGAACTGATAAAACTACAGGTTTACCTGTGTGTAAATATCTTCTGAATTCATAAAACATAACAAAAAAAGAAACTGAATGAAAAATGAAGATTTCTATGAAACCTGTTCTCAACCTCTTCTTATGAAAGGTGATATAGCACTCTTGGCCTAGTGATGAATGCTATACTAAAATAACTTAAACAGAACCAGAAACTAAAACATGCACATTTAAAATGTAGGTGCACCCTCACTGATAATCTGCAGTTTGGGGATTGATTGATATAGTAAATGTGGAGTTGGACCATATACATTCTCAGTACTATTAAGTCCTTCAGCATGTGTGGAGTGGGAGGCAGGCTGGGGTTAGATGATATTTGGAGGGGTGTTAGAGTGATAGCAAAGTAATTGATGAAGACTGGTATGACAATACAAAAGGTACAAATGAAATGTAATTCATAATATTCATCATGAAAGAATGTCTTGTGTTTGATTTGTGCTTTGGTTTAATAAAAGATTGAAAACACAGTCCATTGGAACTTTGACTGTACAGCTCTCTGTTATTCACTGACCAGGCTTCTGCAGACTATTTTTGACATTGGCATTATTCTGGTTGTTTGAATCTGCTACATATTCGTTCTTCTTTTACAATATATATCCAGTTTATATTGTATGTGATGTATGTATTCAGTCCTTGTCTTAAACTAAATGGTTTACATGATCTTGTAGAATAGAAGGGGTTTAACCCCATTGATGACTCAGAAGATCTTTATACATTTTCAATGTACTTTTATAGTATAAACAAAATAGTGTTTATATTCATTATAGTGGACAATCCAGTTTGATTGTCCAGGATGGCAAGCAGAATTGCATGTTCCAGGATAGAGACAGCCATACGTGGTCCTCACGCGATAAAAAAAAATAATTAGGAGATCCAGCATAGTTTGAAGAAAAGTACAGCCTTGGAAGAACCGAGTAGTGTGTCCCTGGGAATGGATTTTAAGCCACCTTAGATCACAGTTTAGAGTAAGCAGAATGTATAGCAAGCATTTCACTGGTAGGTGGGGAAGGCCAAGCTAGAAGGGCAGAGATGGTATGTGAGTCATGTACTGCTGTGCCAGTGTTTGGGATATACTTGTATTAGTTTTCATTGTTTAATACTTTGCCTCCATATATTTATTTAGGGGTATAAACCAGAATAATAGTACTTTCTCTTGTTAACAATATGTATTAATGCATGACAAACCTGTTTGTAAAGTCTAAAATATTGCATATACTCACGTTTAAGTTCTCCCGAGGATAAGTCAGGCCTTGATTTTACAGTATAATTTCCGGTATTTTGTAATGTCGGTTGTGTAAGTCAAATGCGGAAAACACACGCTAACGCCCACCTGAGAGAGTAACTACGGAGCACACTGCCTTTTTTTCCTATGTATTGTGCCTATGTGACCACATGGTAATACCCGAACTATTCCAAAGTGATGTTTGCACTGATTTGTGCTTTTTGTATCTCACACCCTCATACACCTTTATCGTAAGAGCATCCCTTATTTACGTGGAGCATTCAATCAGAAGAAAATATGAAGCTGGTTTTAAATTAAAGTCGTTGAAGTGGCGAAAGAAATTGGTAACTGGGCTGCTGCAACAAAATTCGATGTGTCTGAGAAATTGGTGAGAGATTGGAGGAAGCAGGAAGGTGTAAAAAAAAAATTTATCGCATTTTTGAACGGCCGTATAAGTCAGGGTCTGATTTTATGATCAATTTTTCAGGTTTCAAGACCCGACTTATACAGAATTATATACGGTATATGTCAGCAAAACTATTTCTCCTGTAACTCACAGTGAAGTATTGATTATTATTTCTTACTATAGTTGTGAGTATCCAAAGTGGCTTGGATGGACTGCGGCATAGTTTCAGCCAGTTTCTATGGATTGCCTGCTGTCAACTGAATTATTTAGAAAGTGAAAGAACCAGGAAATTTGTGTGTATTTCAGAAACTGTGACAAGATGTGATATCTAAAATTCTGAATCCAGGTTCAGAAATATAACAGTTCGAGTCAATAATCAACAAACTTTAAACACTACTAAAACATGAACGACATTGTCTGAGGTTTAATCTGTAATCTCAAACACTTTATTGTGACATGGAGTTTGGTATCATTTGGGAGACATCACTATCAACAGTGCCATGAATCCTAGCATCCCAGTCACAAAATTCTAAACCTATAAAATGTTGACATGAAACATTTAAAATTACATGGCAAAAATATTTATACTTATTCCAAGCTGAATTATTAATACAAAACACATACACAAAAACCTTCCTTGAGATTAGAACTCTCAAATAATCTATTATAAGGGAAACAATAAAAATATATTCAACACCAAAAAATTTCTAACAAAGTTGCCGATTTAGCAAAAACAATATCACCAAGATGAGAGAAACAGAAACACCACACAGTATTAACAGTTCAGCCCAATCAAGTGAGCGTGTTTATTGTTTACACAGAGTAGGCAAATATGCAAGACTGACATGACTTAAAAGTTTCACCTCTATTGGGATGATGGATAAAGCCTCCAGAACAACAAATGCATACTTACATAAAGCTCTATTCCCTTCTTCCTGTCTTCTTTTCATTAATATGGGACAATTTCCCTTGTAGGAATTTGTCTACTTCTAGTTATTTGGCTCACTCCTTGAGGGCCTTTCTTTGGTATGCAGTCACTTCTTTTACTCCAGATCTTCCCTCTGGGTCTGTAGCTCCACTATTTAAATCTCCTACAATGTTGTCTGAGCCCCCATAAGAACTCTCCGGATTACATATCACTCCAGTAATCTGGAAACTGGAGGAGGAGGTTAGGAGAATGTGCTGATACAGCACGTTGCCGCACTCACCACATGACATACCACCTCAGGATCCCAGCACCTCAGCACCACACTAGTTCAGACAAAATGGAACAGTATGAGGTTTTTTTTTATGGTGGCTGGAGTGCCAATTCTGCCATCAACTCCCAAGTTTTCCCTGCAGATTGGATGGCCTACTTGCAGGATCTGGAAACACTCTTCTCCTAATCTCACTCTGCCAACTGAAGAGGTATTCTTAGTTGTAGCTCTATCTTCTAATTATTTTTGATACTCACTATTTTAAAATGTTTTAGTAGCAAAGTTTCTTAGCTTATCCTTATAATAGTCAGTGAATATTGCTTTTTTATGCTTTTAATTACTACCTTGATTTTGTGGTAATGATAATTGAATTATATTATAATCATGTTTGTCCCATAAATCACATTGGGTTGCTGAAATTTATTCTATATAAAATAAATATAGACAAGTCAGCTAATAATTATACTACCCAACATCACTAACAAAAACTACTCATGTAATGATTTGCATTGAAATTTGGACATACTATTTAAATATTCTTAGCCCATGACTGAGATAATCTCAATCGGACATTGTAAATTCAGAAGGAAACATGTTCCTTTGAAACCGTTACAGTATAATTCCCTCAAATATATTTGCTTTAAAATTAAAAGAGTTTTGCACAGTTACTGTAAATGTATTTGTTTGAAAGAGACTTCGGGGTGGCTTCTGCAGCAGAGACAAAGTGTATTTTGAAGGATATGTCAAAGAGATCTCTAGTTAACAAGTAGAGGACTGATTCCCAAGAGTCTGAAGAACATTACACCAAAAACAGGCATAATCCAAATTTAATACTAAAAACTTTAATCAAAGCTTTAACCAAACTAAACCTAGTTTTTCACTGTTTTCTTTAAATTACTTTAATTCTAAGCTTTGCTTTGATGATTCAAGGTTTGGACATAGTCTACACATATTGCCAAAGGCAACATGATGACATCTGTTGCAGAAAATGCTCAGTAAATAAAGAAGAGTCTTGAGGCTTTGTTAAATATGGAATCCAAAATGAATGTCCATCTATTACTCCAATTGGTGGAGCCTCGCTATGTGAGTAGTGTGGAAGACGAATGTTCTCTTCGTTCCCTTGTACTAATTCATATCTGAGAAGTAAGCTTTACAAAACCATATAATAGCATGCTTTGTTTTAGCAAACAGAAAAATATTTGTGCAAAGGACTCGAGGTCTGAGCATTCCACACATGAGTCTGCCTTATCACGTTTTCCCTTAGCTTACATCTGAACGCCATAACAAAAGGGGCCAAGAAATCAAGTTTTACAAGGGACATTAAATGGGCTCAAGGATTGTGTATAATATATATGGTGACTGTTGCATTTTATAATGATATTAAATCACGCATTCTAGGGGTATAAAACGGGACCCCACCCAACAGACGGGGTTCAGAAGAGCCCTGACGCTGTCATGTATATTTGATTGTCTGCTTTTCTGAAACTCTTCTCACCGTGACTCTGAAAAATAAAGCTGCTTTATAACCGCACCTGCTGTCTGGTCTGAGTTTTCGTCCACAGTAGCAAGACTCTATATACCAAGACCAAGTTAGTCTAAAGCAGGGGTCTCTAACTCCGGTCCTCAAGTGCTGTTGTGGCTGCTGGTTTTCTTTCTAACCCTTTTCTTAATTGGTGACCAGTTTTGCTGTTAATTAACACTTTTGCCTTAATTTTAATTACCTCACATCACCAGCAACCTGTATCCATCATAAAACATCTGAAAATAAAGAAAGGTGAAGGTCTCAGCAGTATTTATCTGCTTAGGTCCACACAACATTCTGACAGTGGCCTTTGAAAAAAGAAAATCAATAGTTTTGTAAATGTCTGATGTGGCAGAATAGTAGCTCCATGTAGCGGGTTGAATTAAGAAAATGGTTGGAGTGAAATTGGTTAGAGTCTGAGACCCCAACTTAGCTGCAAACCTGTTGGCTCACTTCACATCTCATTTCTGTTTGGGTTCCATTTAAAAAAAAAAAAACAATTCAGAGGACTGAAACTTAAAAAACAAGTCAATTAAAATGAAGTGGAAAGAAGTTAAAAGCAGCAAAAACTGGTTACTAATTAAGAAAAGGTTTAGAATGAAAACCTGCTACAGAGATGAAGACCCCTGGGCCAAAGAGAACAGTTAATTTTATTATTTAGGCCATCCAAAGGTCTCAAAATGTATTAATCCTTAAAAGTCTTGGTTAGATATCAAGTTCAAAGAAATAAGATTTCTTATATGTTAACTATTATCAGAGAAGAAAATGTAAAATTAATGACCTAATTCAAATGAGAAGTCAAGATGTCCTAGTTAAACAGGCAGGCAGTTTCAAGTACACTTTCTCTGGCACATTTGATTTGGAATGAGCATCATTACTGTCAGTAATATGGCATGATAAAAATGAATAGCAATAAAAATAACAGCAGTAACAATGCAAATTTTTAAACTGAACCATTCAGAACAATTTTTAATAGGATTATGAAAATTTTTCTTCCACTGTATAAATTACATTCAGTACTTCATCCATTTTGCAAACCACCTTAATGCAGTACAAGATCACATTGCCCAACTCTAGATGAAACTTGACTCCTTTGCAGGGCAGCCCTACTCAAATACCAACATAGAGACTGTTTATAGAAACCCCTCAACTTCACCTTTACAGGATGTTGGTTTAATACCAGAGCACCCAAAGGACACAAGTAAAATATTTTCAGAATAATCAGAAATTCTAGATCGAAGCAGTAACCAAAGGCAGAAATGTAAATATAATTGACAATATATTTTAGGTAAGGCCATCTCCTAAAAACAGTTAAAAACATTGTCACATTCATTATGGTTAGTCATATAGTATACGGCAAGCTAAAAGTCTTTCACAGGGTGCATCAACTGATGTTCTTTTTTTGAATATATATTTTGAATATATATTGAATATTTGAAAGTTCTGTTACCCTTGGCATTCTGAAACAATCAATATGGCCCTATATTTATTTGCAGATATTAAAATACAGAGCATGGATTGCCAATCTCGGTATGGTATTATCATTTATGTTTTGAATATTTTGTATAGTGGCCTTTCACTCCTTTGACACTATGAAGTCATTTCAGGTGTCACTGAGTCTATAATTCCACAGCTAGACCCTGTTGTATATGAGGGCTGGTCTGGCAGCATACCGTCAATCTGCTACTAAGTATTGATCCTTTATTTTTTCAGGGTTAATGATAATTAGAATGAAATCACTTCTGTGCTGTAATCTGAGCTACATGTAACTAAGAATTCTTTTAGCAGTTTTGAACTATTTATCTATTAATAATTAAAACTAATTTAATTCAGTATGCTGCCTTGATGAAAGAATGGTGAGATTACAATTTATATACATGGGAAGGAAAACAGTCACACAGCCATACTCCTATTTAACCATGAACAGAACTAATCAAATTGTATCATTGCATTAGATAAGCTATTTTTTATACTAAAAACACAGAAACTTTATTCAATGAGAAATTAAAGAAATCATTGAATCGCTATCACAGTTGGATTTGAGTTAATCAATAAAACCTTGCTTTATAATGAGGCTTTAGGACTGAAATTGATTCTGAATCACTTCTCATAATTTTAATCACTTTGAGGTTTCACCATGTTTCTCTTGAATTTTTAGTGGGATTTGCAGATTAAAGCACTAAACATATAGTTTATCCTATTTAAAATAAACTTTGTAAATGTACATTATTGCTATGGTTTAAGAGTATGTATTATTAAATTCAGTGATACTGAAAACAACAGATCCATGCTAAGAAATGCTGATAACCAGTGACAAACTTACCGTTTAAAGAAAAATGTCTCGATATTCTTTCATGAAACACATACTGTATAAAGTCATACCATATGTGTCACTGTATCATAACAGTAACACAGAATTTTTATTCTTTTGATTACTGTATATTGTAGAAATGATTGCATTATAATATATTCACAGTTTTAGAGTAACACTTTTGATAGGTTTATTAGGTAATACAAAATTTAGTTTAGTTCTGTTAGTGAAAAAAAATTATGTTAGTGGTATTATGGTTTAATGTATAGTATGGTAGGCTATTTAGCAGGACACTAACAGATTAAACAAACCTGGATTTAGTTTGTGTTACTGTGCATATTCAGTTAGAGTCCTTTCAAAATCGTGACCCATTGGTATTACACAAAACTGTTACCATCTATTCACGGTTATTTATTGTACACAGCCTGTTACAGGTCTAAATAGATAAAATGTTCTTTCTGGAACCTTCAAGTGGATGGTTTTTTTGTGAACTAAAAATGTTTCCCTCTGAAGAACCACACTGGAACCTTTATTTTAAACAGTGTACTTTATGGATTTCTGTTTTTGCTACAAATTAGTAGTTTTTGTAAATCACGGAGAACCAACTTTACTGTATACGCAAAGAACTCTTTCCAGAATGATGTGGTGCTTTGTCATCCAATAGTTCTTCAAGGAACCACACAACCCAGTAAATAACCATAAAGTGCCATTAAAGAGTCTGGATTTTTAAGAATGTACTCTGCTTTAATGTGATGGTTGAGAACTGAAAAATGCCTTCTGTTTTCCTGAATGTATCTGAATTAACAATTTGTTGTTCGCTATACTAATGTAAGATGAAAAAAAGATAATTACCACATTAACAGATTTTCTCTCTATATACAGTATACTGTATATGAGCATGGAGGATAATAATTAATTTTAATTAATAATTGTTTTATTCTGTTTTAGTGTATACCAGATTTCTGTAATGGATAGGTCAGGAATATTAAAGTGACTCAGATCAACATGTTTATTTACAAGTTATGATTTCCAAAAAGTCAAATGATATCATTAATCAAAATGCAGTTAGATAAGGATTTATGAACAAAAACACACATTGATTCCTTCACCTGGAATTATATTTCTTACCAGCAATAGGTAATTATTATGAATATTTCTTGGTTCTTGTTATTTAACTGCTTTATTAAATAAAATCTGTTTTTTATAATACTTCTCTTTTCATAAATTAATAATAATATTTTGGGAGTTTTGCCCTAAATTCTTTATAATTAAATCAGAATCTAGACTAAATAATATTTTTTTTGCTTTAATTACAGGAAGCTTTTAATGAGAGAAATATAGCTAATTTAGCAGAAGCTGTCAGTGAAGGTAAAACACATTACAGAATAAACTGACTAAATACAGAACTCGAAAAACAGTTTACATTCTTTTGTATTAATGACTCACTTTAGTGGTTTAAATATATTTTCTTTGTGCTTTTGTCACATATATTTTGGCAGTAGTCAGCAGGATTGGGCTTGTGAGTAACACACTTGGAAGTACTAGACATTTTTTTAAATCATTTTTATTTAGTTATTGATTTTGTGGGGTAGTTTTACTGTGTTTTTTTTTTTTTTTTTATTATCATCATGATGATGCCAATTTTGCCGGTGCACCTTGGTTTGCCAAGTTTAGTGGGGAAAAAGGTGATTTGAAATATGATGAGTGGAAAGAACAGATGCAGGGGTTATTAGAAGCAGCTGAATATGGGGAGTCTCAAAACGTCAGTATTGTGATGGGAGCATTGACTGGGGATGCCAAACAGGAAGTCAGTGTGTTGAGTTTGAAAGAAAGAGATAGGGTTACAAAAACTTTTCTTTTTCTAGATGGATTATATGATGACCAAGTCCTGTTTGGTACTCTGATGTCCCAATTTTACAGTTGTGCACAAAGAACTAACAAACCTTTCAGGGCTTTTGTTCTTAGATTGAGGGAACTTCATTGCAGGTTAAGACGGCGTAGCCCAGCCCAAGCCCCCTCCGATATACAGCTGCAAGATCAGCTGTTGTTGGGCCTCCAAGACAGTGGACTGCGACAAGCACTACGGACATTTGTGCACCACAATACAGATAAAACTTTTGGGGAAATGCATCAAGAGGCCCTGCTGCTGGAAGGGGAATGTAATTATGTGGGACACAGGGAAGCAATTTGCGGAGCTATTGGTGAGTTCTCTGCAACTAACTATCATTCACAGGCAGACCGGAGACTAGCATTCAAGGCAGAGATTCTGGGTGACCTGAAAACACAGATGAAGGAATGGGCTCAGGAGCTGCTGAAGGAACTGAGGCCAGCAGTTCCACAGGTTGATGCTGCCCAGCCACTAATACACTCTCAGCCAGATAGGAGGCCTCACACTAACAGCCATTATGCCTGGGATTCACAAGGTAGGCCCATTTGTAATCAGTGCCAACAAGCTGGTCATTTAGCGCGGAACTGTCCATCCTCTAGTGGGCGGCCTACTTTTGAACTTGTGAACCCTGCACCTGTGGGCCAGATAGCAGGGTTGGACAGTGAAACCCGAAAGGCCATATCCCCTCTTATTGGTGAGTGTCCCGTGGTACAGGTCACCATCGAAGGCAAAACATTAAATGGACTGTTAGACACTGGATCCCAGGTTACACTGATGGAAGAAAGCCTTTTCAAGCAGCATTTTACAGATAAGATAGAAGTCGGGCAGGCCCCATTTCTTCTAACCCTGAAAGCTGCCAATGGGTTGGATATCCCCTATACAGGCTACGCCACAATGGATTTTGAGGTGGTTACAGTGAAGTTACCTGCCAGAGGGGTTGTGATTTGGCGAGATGAAGTCCAAATGAGCCCATTGCTGATTGGAATGAATGTGATCTCTGCTTGTTGGCATGCTGTTTTTCAGGCTCCAGAATCACCAGTTGTACTGTCTCAAGCAGCCCCCAGTATGCAGGAAGCAGGGTCTAACAGCTCTCCTGTGTGTCAATGTGCTGAGGCACACAGGGAAAATGATGGATTGAGCAGATATGTACAACCAGCCTTCTACCATAGTGTGAGGGTCCCTGCCAGAGTGGGTACCAAGGAAGAATGGGTGAAGGGACATCAGCAGAATCTATCAAATACAGGTCAAACTGCTATGGGGAGGATGGATAAGGCAGTGCGACATAATAAAGCTCAGCATAAGGAAGCTCAGGCTATTCCATTGCTTCCTGGAAAAAGGGTATGGCTGAGAAATAGAGGTAGAAAAGGACAAGGGAAGCGGAGAGGTTGGTGGAACCAAGAACCCTATGTGGTGCTGGGCCAGGTAGGGGATTCTGGGGTGGTGTATAAGGTGAGGCCAGAAGGGGGTGGTAGAGAGAAAAATATGCACTGTAATGCTTTAAAGCCTTGTTGTTTGTCTCCGCAAAGTGCTTCAGCTATCCCAATGGCAGAACCATCTCCACATGGACTTCCCATATATGGGTTTTGGACAATAAGAAACCAAGCCCCCAGAGGAAATGGTGATGTCCCAGAGAGAGGAGCTGTGGAGTTGCGCCGATCGAGGAGGGAAAATTTAGGGAGACCCCCAGCCCGTTTCAGAGACTAAGAAGATTAAGCTTATTGTCCGGGACTGACAAAGGTTAAGTCTGGGGGGATGTCAGAAGGGGACCTTGTTTTTTGATTTCCTGGATAATCCAGTTACTGATTGTGTCAGGGTTGTCTGCAGGATGTAGGTGTTGCTGTCTGGCAAAAGAGTCACCACTTTGAAGTCTGGCTGGTTGAGTATACAAACAATACAAAGGTGTGATAATAGACCTGCTCCTCCCTTGGAGGATGTATGCATTTACCTGGCTTGGATATTACATGTCTGACGCTATTGGTTTCTAATCAGCATATCTGTACTTATTCATGATTGGTAACAATACATTTTGTTAACTTGTGTTTTCATTAATTGTTAAAACAAGGAAATGTAGATGTGCCATTGTTTAATCTGATTGTCCAGAACTGAAAATGGCAGGGACTGAAAGAGATTTAAACTCCTGGGCAGGAGAAGGCAGGGGGGACAGTCCACTGAGAACACAGCCAAGACACTCGGACAGAGCACAGGGACTCGCAGGCTGACAAGGGTACATGGCTGGCACGACGTGAGGCACAAGGATGGCAATACTTCCAGGGAGGAAGAGACAGCTCTACAAGGAGACGCCGGTTGTGGGTCCAGCGAGAGAGGGAAGCCGCATGAAAGGACCAAGCAAAGCTGGTAGATGAGAAATAAGGCGTGCCTAGGTCACAACAACACAAGGAGCCCAGAGTGGAAAAAAAGGGAACGACGAAGAGAGGCTGACAGAGATTCAACAATTTGACACAACTTCTGTTGGGAAACGAGTGTCTTGGTGAACAGAGTGCATTCGTGGACAGTTGAATGATTAAGTGTTGGGATAACACAGTGTGCAAACTAAACCCTGCACCACTAAAGGTTGTATCCTCCAGTTCTGTTTTTGACAGAATTTAGAGTGTGGACTGTGTGTTTTCCTTTTTCGAAAAAAAGGAAATTTGTTCTTGATAGTGTTAGATTTTGTTTATATTCATTTATCTTTCCATTTACTTATTATTGTCTTGTGTAATAGAAGTTACTGTTGTTTTTCCTGAAATTACTGTTGTGTCTTTCATTGTGTGTTTACTCACCGCCCAATTTAAAGAAACCTGTGTACTATTCTTGGTAAATTTCAGGAATTCCCAGTCTCTTGATAAAACTGGGTGGCGTAGTCAGATACAGTGGAACCTCGGTTCACGACCATAATTCGTTCCAGAACTTTGGTCGTAAACCGAGTTGGTCGTGAACCGAAGCAGTTTCACCCATAGGATTGTATGTAAATACAATTAATCTGTTCCAGACCGTACAAACTGTTTGTAAATATGTAAATATATGTAAAGATTAAGCACAAATATAGTTAATTACACCATAGAATGCACAGTGTAATAGTAAAGTAATGTAAAAACATTGAATAACATTGACACAAAACACCCAGACTCCCTGCTTAGCTACACGAGCTGGCTCGCTCGCGCTCTCGCTCTCTCTCTCTCTGTAGCGCGCACACACACACACCCCACCCTCCCCCCCCCCCCCCCCCCATCCCTTCCCCGTCAGCTGCCCGCGCTCTCTAATCTCTCTGTAGCACGTGCTCGCGCAGCATTTTTTTAAAAAAAAGTTTTAAGCACAGCGGAAAAAAGGAACAGAACAAATCCGAAGTGCATGCAAAAACCAACTCACAAGCAACCAAAAAAGTAAGATTGCAGGAGATCACGCTATTAAACTTAAAGCCTGATCGCTGTAAACAATATTTTTAAAATGAGTTTTAAGCACAGCGGGAAAAAAGGAACATTTGAAAAAAAGAGAAAAGTAACATTGCACCTAATCGCGCTATGAAAAACTCCATCTGTAAACACTTTCATGAGTTTTAAGCACAAGGAAAAAAGCGAACATTTGAAAAAAGAGAAAAGTAACATTGCAACAAATCGCACTATGAAAAACTCCATTTGTAAACACTTTCATGAGTTTTAAGCACAGGGAAAAAAGCGAACATTTGAAAAAAGAGAAAAGTAACATTGCAACAAATCGCGCTATGAAAAACTCCATTTGTAAACACTTTCATTAGTTTTAAGCACAGGGAAAAAAGCGAACATTTGAAAAAAGAGAAAAGTAACATTGCAACAAATCGCATTATGAACTGAAAAATTAACTTTTGAAAAATCTGTAATACAAAAACCACCAAGAAAACTAACCTTGCATGAGTTGAGTTCTGGCATGAAGTGTTTTCCTTCAGGTGTTTTCTCTCTTGTGATTTCTTGGGTTTGTGGTGCTTTTAGCTGGTGGGAGTGAAAGCCTCATGCAGCCATTCCAAAAACAAATTCCTTGTGACCCAACCCTTCATGTTTGCCCCCCACATTACTGGCAGTCTGGCTTTGTTTACATTGTGCTGCTTGAAAGCACGAGGGTTCTCAGATTGGTAAATGAGTAAACTGGTAAACAGTTTTTCCACCTCTTGTAATTTCTTTCTTTACTTCGATTTCAATTTTCTTCAAAACTTTCTTCTCACCACTCTTCACTTGCTTAGAAGCCATAGTTAACTGCAAAAGCACACAAACTACTGTAGAGCACAAAGAGAGTGCAAGTCTTATTGAAAACAATGAACAAGGGGCGGCTTTGCTTAAATGAAAAAGCCAGGCAGCTCTTTCTCTCTCAGCCTGCCTGTGGTGGGGGGGATGGTTCGCTTGCACTACAGCCTACAGATAGGCAGGCAAACACGTGCAGCAATCTCCTCCTCACCCTCCCCAGCAGGCATGTGGAATTGGGGGGATGGTTCACTTACTGCCTGCAGATAGGCAGGCAAACACGTGCAGCAATCTCCTCCTCCCCCTCCCCAGCAGGCACGTGCTCGCTCGCTCTTGCTCTCTCTTTCTCTCTCTCTCAGCTCAGGCAGGCAAGGGAAACTGGCTTGTTCGGCAAACACGTGCAGCAATCTCCTCCTCCCCCTCCCCAGCAGGCACGTGCTCGCTCGCTTTTGCTCTCTCTCTCTCTCTCTCTCAGCTCAGGCAGGCAAGGGAAACTGGCTTGTTCGGCAAACACGTGTAGCAATCTCCTCCTCCCCCTCCCCAGCAGGCACGTGCTTGCTCGCTCTTGCTCTCTCTCTCTCAGCTCAGCTCAGGCAGGCAGGCAGGCAGGCAAGGGAAACTGGCTTGTTCGTATACCGAGTGTGTGGTTGTGAACCGAGGCAAAAGTTTGGCAAGCTTTTTGGCCGTGAACCGAGACGTTCGTGAACCGAGGTTCCACTGTATTTGGATGGTGTCTAAGTTAGATTACCTGTAAGTGTGACCGGACACCTGTCACACTTTGCTTCCCATGTTTTAAACTTTGTTAGTTTGTTGATTACACTTTTTAAATTACAAATTTAATAAAATGTTTTTATTTTTACTTACTGTGTTGTATTCTTGCTTATTGTGTTTGTATCACCACGTTTATTTGCTGAGGACACTGGCGTATCATTCTGTTCTCTGACTTCATGTATTCCTCCCTGCTCACCAGACAACAAGGTTGGGTGTTGCAGTGAGTGAAGAACCACCCATCAGCACATGGCTGGTCCATGCATGCTTGACACAATTATTGCTTTTAGTCTACA
The DNA here is from genome assembly GCA_026402145.1 of Polypterus bichir lapradei. NCBI lineage: Eukaryota > Metazoa > Chordata > Cladistia > Polypteriformes > Polypteridae > Polypterus > Polypterus bichir. The sequence continues at coordinate 50,655,148 of JANRMT010062791.1, read as the reverse complement.
GGACCTCTAGCATTCAATCTGGAACCACTTTGTAAGATGATATGCCAAAGCAAAGGAGCCTAACTGAGGTCCTCTCAAATAGTAGTCAGGCCAGAATTACATTCTAGCCTACTGACTTGTGTGATTTGCTCTTTGTGTTCTGTGCTCGAGGTCTCCCCTGCCTGCAGATCTTCTTTTCTAGTTCTTGTTTGACCTTCACTTCATTAACACACTGTTATAAGTTTTCAAAGAAATTGTGTAATTCTCATTTAGTTCTGCACTTGTTTGGCAATTTCCAAAAAATCTATCTGCAGGTCATTGTTGAGTGTATCTGGCAGAATCAAATTAAATTTTTTCCACTTTTGGTTATCCCTTACAATAGATTCACGTTAGGACTTTCGTTTCTCTAAACACTGGATCATTCAGTATAATGACTCTACATGTTTTTATTTTTGTTATGTATCCACAGTTTTTAAACTTCTATACTTTTAACATTTTTTTAATGTTATGACAATGTCATGATTTTATCGTTTTTGTGCGGCTGTGCACACTGACATTTTGCATCTATGTTTGCATATTAGTGGCCATGTTTGTTATTGTTATGGATTTGATATTTGGATAGCATTTAAACAATGATTAATAGTGTGAGTTAGGGCCGAACAAACCATGCTAGACAAACTGTGCAAAGTTTTCTCGACAACAGTTTTCATTTTTTGGGTTTTGATGTTCGCTGCTGACAGCTTTTATGAAATTCCGACACCGGCACTGGCTTGTTATCTGAGTTCAACAATGGCTTAACCCCTAAAATCAATTCCATTTTCCAGTTCATTTTCAATGTTTCATAATTTCCTATGATTATCTGTGCTATCTTGGGTGGTCATAAAATTCACTATCCACTGTTTTCTCTGCCCAGCCATCCATCCATCTGCCAAGGCTGTTTAATTATTACAAACAGCAGAACGTCAGAATCCATTCTGGCAACAACAGGAAAAGGGACAGGAGTTTGTTCTGAATAGATTGTCAATATATTATAAAGCATTCTCATACCCACCATATTTAAAATTAAAAATTATTTGTTATTAATCTGCTTATAACCATAGACAACAGTTTTTGGCTTACAACATTAAATGATTGATTCCAGTCAGGTAAAAACAATTTGTTGTTCCTTTTTTTATGTTTTTTTTCTAATGCCAATTAAATAGTTTCTTTTGAAATTATAGGTTTATTGATTATTTGGATTAAAAAAATCCTTCTAAATATGTATAGGAGATTTAATGTGAATCGCTTTGCTGTACTGGGTTCACCAGAACAGGATAAAGATCAATCTCTGGTTGATGTACAGTTACAACATGGAGAAAGTGCTCCAACAAGTGTAAAGAGGTATTTTAAAACTTTGCAGGCGGTGCACCATCTGAAAACTGTATATAATGCTTATAAATACCAGCAGATCTCTACAGGTGTGCTTAAACATTCACAAAAAATGTCATTAGTCAAAACGTTCATTTAGCCTGCGGGTCTGAATCCAGCCACAAAAAGGGAAATTGAAAATAACACACAGGAATGGTTATCAAATAATTTACATATTTTAATTCTGCATTATGTTCAATTAATTTATGATCTGATGAGGGGTCCTTTTGTGTATAATGCTCCCCAGGCTGATAAGGCAATCCATTTCAGGAGGGTGAGGTATAGGTTGAAATTATCAACTTCCACATTAATGATGTTCAAATCTTTATTAACTACAGGAACTATTCCAGAGTTGAACTTGATCGGAGTGGTGGCTCTGAGGCTAGGGATCTGCACTGGCAATCAGAAGGTTGCCGGTTCAAATCCCGTAAATGCCAATAGGGACTCTGCTCTGTTGGGCCCTTCAGCAAGGCTCTTAACCTGCAATTGCTGAGCGCTTTGAGTACTGAGAAAAGCGCTATATAAATGCAAAGAATTATTATTATTATTATTATCTTGGAAACCAGCAGCGACCTGTGATTCTGCAGGGCGGTTGGACTGTGGTTGGTTCTACTACAAACCTTAGGCCTAAGGTAGGTCGATCTGGGTCGATACAAGGGTCTGGGGAGAACATTACATAATACAAGTAATAGACAACAAATTTCAAGGCAACAATTTAGTCCTCATATAATGGGAACAAATCTTATGACAGAAACAATCTTATGACAGAAACAATAAATAGTCTGAATTTACCTCTAAATGCAGAAAGTAGCACACTATTTTCAGACACTTTTCTTCCAGTCCTGTGGTCCCTTCCTTTTGTTGTTCTCCTAATTCTTCAGCTACTTCGAGAATTTTGCAACAAAATATTAAAAAGGTCCTGGTAAATATGTCATCATTTTCATCCTCGGATAGAGAGGGGGATGAGTTGGGGATAAATAGTTGGGTGGCTGGGTCCTTTGTGTGGCCAGAATTAACTCTAAAAAACGGAGACAGAAACAGTTAGGGATCTTCTAATAATAAAATTGTGGAGGATGATGATAGGGGTATTGGTGGGAAAGATACACTTGAGGAGTGGGGAAGAAATGATAAAAGTGTTGTATTACAGCCTATACTTACCTTCTTTCTTACCATCTCAGATTCCTTCTGGGGATTCTGGTACGCAAAAAGTAGACCAGGAAAATTCTCTAAAGGAGGAAAATAAAGAAATTAATATACAGTACATACCTGGGTCGATGCTGTTCAGCCTCCAGCTTCATCATCTTCTTCAGGTCCAGTCTTCTTGCCTGTAATAAGGGATGGGGTGATAGGGGGTGGGGAGGAAAGAATACAGAATGAATCCGATAAATTGGTTAATTCCATAAATATACTTACCTGTCAGACGTTTTGTGATTCTTCATCACTGAACCAATATTAATCTCCATCCTCTATTAGGTCCATGGAGAGGGGATCCTCTTCTTTTAATTCAGCTGTGCATAAAAGAAATGAGATCTTTTCTTGTGTTTCCTCTCCTGTTTGGGGTGATGAACAGGGACAAAGTTGGTCCGTCTGTATAAATGCATACGTCTGCCTGTCAATGTTCAGGATGTACTAGTTGAGGAGATAACTACAACATCTTAACATAGCCATTTTCAGGTATGTGAGACTTTTTGTAGAGCTTCCGATCAGCTGTTGGCCTCTGGGGATGGGGAAAAGGGTGTTTCTTCTTCACCCTCACATACCGTTTTTTCTCCATTAGGTTTGAGTGTTCCTGTTACTTCTACTCAATCTCTGCATTTCAATCTTATTCTGGGGATAGTGGGATCTCTGTCTAAAGCTAATGATTTAGTTTTGAGTCCTGAACCTGATCCCTCTTATCCTCATAGTCCAGTTACTTCCTTGAGTATGGGGGCTGCTCGGGGACCTCATTCACATTTGGATTTGGTGTTTAGGCCAATGGGTCATAGGAACCAGAAAAAAACTGATTGGTCCATACACCCAACTAAACCTTATTTAATTATTGGAGATTCAAATTTGGGCAGAATAGAATACTATGGCCATAATAAAATCCAAATTGAGAGTTATCCTAATCCATCATTTTAACAAAATGCTTGAAAAATTGAGACCATGTCGGTAAAGAAAGTTTTATTCTCAGTTGGCATTAATCATCAAAATCAAATGGCCTTAATACAGTACAAAAACAATTGTGTACATTGATGAGTAAATCTATATCCATCTTTCCATCTGCCCAGGTTTTCGTGGCAAAGATTCCTTATTCCCATCGGATTTCACCAGATCTTATGGCAACTATTACTGATGTCAATGAGGAAGTCTTTGCTAAATGTCCGAATGTGGTTGAGGCCCTGATCCGATCCTGTTAGACAATAATGAGGAAGATGAAATTTACTAGGCTCCATCAGCAGCTCAGATCATCTTGGATAAGTGGCAAGGGGCATTTAAACTTTTTGAAGGGCCGAGGGAAACTATTCCATCCCTAGATGTGAACATTTATAATTTGCTGACATTTATTATAGCGATTTAAGCTGACGGAGGCTGATGTCTCACTGCTGGGAAGAAATTTAACTTTTGTGCCAACTCCTGCCAGTACAGGCTTGGAACAGTTGAGACAGCATATTTATCGATATCACCAGAGCTTGAAACTGTTAGATTTTTTTGATTACTTAGAGAATGATGAATGCCAGCTGTTTCCGGCACCATCTAAATGGGTGCCAAAAAACAATAAAATGAATAAACCTATTTTAGATCTAGTTGGAAGAGATCTGGTGACTGCAAGTACCATTGACTGTGAAGAAGCATTCTGTGACAATTTGTCTCCTCGGGAAAGAGAATCTTTAATATTTTTCTGAAAAAACAAGGATATAGTTTTAAAACCAGCAGACAAGGGATCAATGGTAGTGATTTTGGGCAAAGGTCAATATATCTTTGAAGCTTATAGACAGTTAAACAATTTTTTACATTATGTACCATTAGCCAAACCATTACCAGAAAAAAATAAACAAAAATCGGTTAATATTTTGTCTAAATTGATGGAGCAGGGGTTTATTTCTTTTAAACAAAAAAAGTATTTTAAGGGCCTGCTGTTACATCAATTAGAAAATTTTATTTACTACCAAAAATATATAAATCTCCTGAGACCTGGATGATCCCGTATGAGATTCTCCTGGGGAGGCTGATTGTTTCAGGTTGCTCCACAAAAACTTACAGAATCTTGGAATATATTGATCACTTCCTCAATTCACCTTCCCAGAAACATAATATTTATATTAAAGATATGTACCATTTTTTACACATTATCAAACAATACCGTATTCCATCACATGCATTTATGTTTACCTTGGATGTCTAGTCATTATATACTAACATCGATACGAGACTAAGGTTGCAGGCGGTAAAAAACATTTTTGATAGATTTCCAGTTAACACCAGGCCAGACCGACTTCTATTACAGCTATTAGAACTGAGTCTCACCAAAACTGACTTTGAATTTGACAATAAGCTTTTTTTACAGGTCCATGGAATGGCAATGGGAAAGAGGTTTGTACCGGCTTACGCAAATATCTACATGACTGAATGGGAGGCGGGGGCCTTTAATAAATTTTCCCGTCTTCCATTCCTGTACTTTAGATACCTTGATGACATCTTTGGAATCTGGACCTATTATGTCCATGAGTTTAATGAATTTGTAGATATTCAGAATTTGCACCATCCAGCAATTAGGCTGCAGCCAAGTTGGGACTTTTTCTCATTGCTGTTCCTGGATACCAAAGTTTACTTTTATCTGGTCACTCCAAGATTTTAAATTTTGCACTCCTGTATCTTTTTCAAGCAGATGGACACCCTTGCACTATTATTCAAATCCAGCTATCATCCTAAGCATACATTCCGTGGCATTATCAAGTCTCAACTAATCCAGTTCTATCGAATTAACACCAATTTGAGAGACATATAGACCGCGGTATTTGAGGAGGTTCTTAAGAGAGATACAGGCAGAGGTTCAAGAAACCTATGCCCAGCATTTGAATAGAGGAACTTCAATTCCTAATAAACGAGTAGGAATACCACAGCTATCACTAACTAGTAGAGAGGAATATGCATAATTTCGAACAAATCAAGGGATTTGGACTTTAGTCAGGAGATACCATTAAAACAGATGAAGTATAGGAAATATGTAGTGTACGTCTGTCTTCTTTCTTAATCTGTTCTCTTTGGGGTACTTCTCTTATTTTAACTTTAGTGTTTTCCAGTGTCTGAGAATGGTGTCATTTGTAGAATTCAATAAATTGGTACAGTATTGTAGTTACCCGGTGGAGGCTGTTCTCTCTTAGCCCGTGTGGGATGCAGGTCGTGCTGGCTCCCATGAGGAAAGCTTTTGGATCAATGATAAATGAAATAAATTCAAAAAACTAGAGGGGATGTAAAATTTGATAGTTTTCCCTAATTCCAATCCAACTTTGTACCCATCCTAACCGGGTGTGGATCGCTGCAGAGGTTTGGTTGGTGGAATGCACTTCAGAATCTAAGGGGTCTCTTTTTCCAATCAGAGACACCAATAGCTGATGTGGCAGTTTCCAGGTTGATTGCCTCACAGCCCCTTACTCTGGACACAAAAAATGATCACTGTTCTTATGGTTTTTACATACAGTATTCATTCCAGGCTCAGCAAATTACCAGAATTTTGCAAACAAATTTTCAAGATCTCAGTAAATCATGTCATGCCTCCTGTAAACCAAAAAAAGAAACTAATTTGCCTGGGTGGTACCTTTCATAAATAAAAAAATAATTTATAACCCTATCACTGATATCAAACTACCCATATTCCAAAACTTTCAATTACCCTCTAAAAATTGCATTTATGGAGTCAGGACTGCATGGCTATCTACATCGAAGAAACAAAAATTCAATTAGGAAAAGATTTGTGCAACATTTACAGGAAATACAAAATGGCAAAAAAACAACAGCCCTCTATGTTTATTTCAAGCAAAACAATCATCATCCGGTTATGTTTGGGATTGAGCACAATCACGGCTGGACAAAGACACCCTGGCTTAATAGAGAGCAACACTGGATTGAGGCATTGGACACTAAATGCCCTAATGGCCTAAATGAAATTTAATTTGCACAAAAAAAAAAAAAAAATCAGGGCTTGTGTTCTGCTGTAATAATACAACTGCCGTTAAAAACTTAGATAAATTAGTGTTTAGAAGATTCAAGTAAAACGCTATTTAGAGGGGCCTAAATTTGATGTTAAAAATAAATGCCATCTGAGTCATTCTTCTAAAACTAATGCACATAACCAAACATTTTTTAAACCACTTAATCAGTTAATGAACATTCCATGATTAAAAAGTAACTAAAAATAAAATGTATTTGAGTCTAAAGAACAGAGCTAAGAATAAATAAAAACAAGTAACAAAAGCATCATGTTCGAACAGTTCAAAACTTCATGTTCTTAAGTAGTTCTGCCAAGAAAGCTGATCTAAATCTGCCGCTGCAGGGGTGGTGAGAGCTCTTCAAAATGACTTGAAGAGAACGGAGTGTAAAACTGGGGTCTGATGGGCTCAGGTTTGAAAAAGGACTTTACATTTTTATATTACTACTACAGTACAAGGTATGTTGTTATTATTTTGAATTATTTAGAATAAAAACATTTTCTACTACATATTTCATACTTCATATTTTTTAAAATTTTTTGAGTGTTCCAAATTGTACCTTCAGTAACGGTTCAAATTATACAAAAAACAAATTATATACTCCTAATATTTATCCAGGTGACAATAAATATCATGTATACTGTGCATGCATGCATCCATGAACATACTTATATATGCATACTATATATTCTTTTGAAATTCATAACAATTAACAAAAAAATTAATGCTAGAAGATTTTATCATTTAAAATAACATTTTAGAATTTTTAAATCAAATTGAACACAGTACATTATCACTTCAAATTATTAGAAAAATCTTTAAACCTCAAGTCTGTTTTTGTTGAGCATAGGATGTCTGCAATGTGTGATAAAGTCCAATAAAAGCTGACTTAATCTACAACAGATTCCCACAAGAATTCCACAAACATAGGAAAAGTGTCATATACTGTAAATAAAATGAATAATTATTATTGTTGGATGGCCAGTAATCTATTAACATAGCAACATGTAATGCCCAGACCAAGTGCAAATCTTAACCAGAGAGCATTTCATAATAATTTTAACAAGACAGCCATGGTATAAATGAATAGGTCAGTTTGAAGGGCATAGATGAAAAGGCAGGTATTTGAAAGAATATATATCTATTCTATCTATTGATTTTCTTATTGTCCTGCTTTTATTTATTTCTTTGATCTATAATGTATTTTTATGTAACTTTGTTTTTTTCATTGTTTGACTTTTTTTAGAAAAGGAATCAGAGAATTGTGTTAGAATAGAGGTGGCATGCTGATCATTGAATATGTGACATACAAAAGCAGCAGTAGATTTACAAGAACAGTTCAAGTGATTTTCCAGGGATGCACATAGAGCAGCTGAGCAGTGGCATTACTCTTGAGGAAAGGATAATTATTTGTATAACATTTGCAAATGCCTAAGCAGCTCAAGTTCCCAAGAATAAGAAAGTCTTGCTGCCTGATGGGAAGGTATTTGCATATCATTGCTATCCAGGCTGTGGCATAATGCTGCCCTTGGTCCAAATGAAGCACGTACTGTTCAGGTCAGAGTGCCTTCCAAACCATGGCTAGAACTTTACTTCTGTAGAGGTCAGGGTATCTTAAAAGGTGCTTTTGGCTAGGATAAGGATTTTTCTTTATTTTTTTGCCAGTGTGTTTCAGGGTTCAGTGCCTGAAGGTCAGAAATAACAACAACTGAAGACTGCTTGTTTTGTGCGTGTTTTTTAAAATAAATATTCCTACAATGTTTTATACTTTTAACATGCATAGCATACAATCTTTTGTCTCTCTGAGTACATCAGCTTATCACACACATATGGAATGTTTCAAGATCTCATACTGTGTCCTTATCCACTTGAATGGTTAAGATCAACATTTCCAATACTTTAATGAAATCATCGTTTTACTTTGAATATTTATTTTAATAAAGCATATTACTTCCCTTTGCGCTAAATATTTTCTGAATCATTCAAATTTAGATCTGCTTACTGTTGCGGCACTCTCAAAAAACAGGGCCTGTTAAAGCCAATTGAGACATTCCTTGAGTAATTCTGGGCTATACAAGAAATAAATTGTTGTTATTGATGATCATTTGTTCATCCTAATGTTTAGTACATAATCCACTAATTATTGTACTGCCATACCACTTTCTGATGCTTTTACTTATTTGCATTCCAGCATATTTTCTGAAATAGTTTTGAATATTTTGAAATGACCATAACATATTTCTTTTGGATATTCTAAAAAGTAATTTGGTGATTGTATTCACTCCGTTAATCCAATGACTAAGCATATGAAAATAACTTTGTTCTACTACATTGCAATGCCTGGTAACTTTTAAGAGGTGCGTCCCTCTCCTTAAGTTTCGTCCAGGTCTAGTTTGTGAACGTTTATACAATTTATTAATGGTCAATATAGAGATACCTGTTGTGAGAACCAGTCCTTAATTCTTGTTGGTTAGGTAAGAATTTGGTTTGCTCTTGGTTTGTAATGGTACTGTATGGTACTACTTTAAATTACTGGAATCAGTGATCTGGAATCTAACAACAAACTACAGTAAAAGAAAAATCTTAAAATTGTAAAATCTGATTCTTGCAAAAGAGCTTGACCTGTATTGACAGTCCACTTGATCAGTGACATTGACCAGCCACTAAAGTCTGTCTGAGGTCTATTCAACTGTACTATTTACTCCTCTCAGATTTTCGCCACTGTAACTTGGCAGCAACTATCCAGTCCAGGTTTGCATTAAACAATTCCTTCAGCATCAGTTTAATAAAGATCATTGGCAATTATTTTTAGACATGTAACATATAGGAAAACACTGCTGCTTTGTTCGTTAAAAAGTTGGATAGATAAATTCAGTTTTCAAAATTCATTCTCTACTTTATAAAACATTTTCCAGCACAATGCATAACTGGAAAGCCAATCATTTCACCTGTTGAACTGAAAAACAGCAGAGAAGTTGACATCCAAAGGGTAAGGTAATATTTATTAAACTACACCTGGATGGAGTGTTGTTGGGTGTGTTAAATATTGTTTGATGCTTCACTTGATCTCCATCCCAGCGTGATTAGTAGTATGTCATGTGTATAAATTAACTTCATATCACGGTAACATTGCGAGTGCAAAGTATTTTGTTTAGGTTGCCATATCCTGCAGTTGGGGTGAAGTGGTGGCTGTGTGGCTAAGGATCTGCACCGGTATCTGGAAGTTTGCTGGTTCAAATCCTGGTACTGTCAGAAGAGATCGTACTCTGTTGGTCCCTGGAGGAAAGCACTTAACCTGAAAATTGCTCCAGAGGTGTCATACAAAAGCTGACAATGTGCTCTGACCCCCTAAAGGTCAGGAGAAAAGACAATTTCCTCTTGGATATTAATAAAGTATATCAAATCATGTAAACAAAATGAAATTGTGTACTGCCTTTCTGTAGCATGGTGGTGCAGTTTCAGCTAATGTGTGTCTTATTTAAAATAGTATGGACCACCTTTAGAACTTCAGATGGATATTTTCAACTTACTGTATATATCAATTAGGCTGAAGCTGTTCAAGTGAAGGTTGATTATTGGGTAGTTTGACTGTTTCTGTTCCCATGTAAAATGATGTATTAATAAACATATTATACTGTACTATGAAAATATATACCCTTCAAAAAATAGTCAAAGGTCTGTTGAAACACAACTGACACATTGTTACAGAAATGCAAATTTGCATGCTCTAACTATATGCCTATTTTTTTGGTTAAATGCTTCTAATTGTAATACTTCTAATTACATCAAGAGAGCCAGATAAATTTAGGCCACTATTGATTAGTCAAAGTCAAGCATGATTAAGAAGTTATTAGACATTAACTTCAGTACAAAGCCTGGCATAAAGCTTCAGCAGATAAGAGTTGCACACAAAGAGAGTTAATGAATATGTGGTCAGCACAGAACAAACAGCTAATAAGCAGTTAAGGATTAGTGTGATGCTCTGGGAGAACTAATAGCTAAGTACAGTAACTAATTACTTAGAGACCTTCCCAAGCCTGTTAGAATATTGACTTTTGCTATTTTTAATAACCTGTTTCTCTCTAGTGTTCACCCATGCTGTAATTTTCTCTACAAATAAACTAACACAGGTTATTACTATATTCAAAAAATTGTCAGCTGTGGGCATTTTTAGGGCTCAATGCATAATTTATTTATAAGGATAGTACAAAGCAAAAGAAAAAAATCTGTAGGTAATTTGTGAAACCTATAAAACTCTATTCTCCTAGAGAACATCTCAGTAGTAATAATGTTAAAAAAATCCTCAAAGCTTTCTTCAAAGAAAGGGCACTTTCCTTGTAGATTGAATTGTTACAGCACTACAAAATGTTCACATGTAAAACATTTTTTCCAAGAATACAGTGAAGTAGAACTAGTTTAAAGAGAGCATATTGAGAGAGGTCAAATCCAGCAAAAAAACTGATCATTCTGTATTTCTTTTGCACCCAAACACATATGTACTCTGGTATAAGGCAAGAATAATAAGAAAGAACTAAAATATAATATATATATAGTTATATGCTAAGCTAAAATTACTGTTCATTTGTAAAACATTTAAGTAAGTAAGCATGGAAGGAATTGTGTTTTCATTTTATTTAAGGACATGCATTTAAAATATAAATGGAAAATCTGTCCCTTCATCCTTTATTAAACTGAATTAAATTTGTTGTATGTCACATAGATTGCATCCTATAGTGGCAGCACAGGCACATGGCATGAAGCCAATGCAGGGTATACATGCACGCACACACAAAGAAGAGTGGTTTAGAGACGCCAATAAACTTAAGGTACATGTCTTTCAAATACAGGCCAGATTAAAATCCATACAGACACAAAAGTGCCGAACGTATTAAATTAACAAACAAATTTAGGGTTTAAAGATGATGATTTAAAGTAATTTTTGAGTAGGGACCTGGAGGCAATGTGACATACTCAAGGTATCACAAAGGAAGCCAAAATGTTGAACCTGTGGTGTGTCTAAATAAACAAAACACTCAAGGAGCAAGCAGTGGGAAAAATGTAAAGAGAAATCTACTATATAATAAGACACTGAAGTCTATATCTGTGTCCAGTCCCTCAGAGCAATCTGATTGGTAAGTTTGGCTTTGGTGTGATTGGTCAGTTTGACTTCAGTAACTCAATCAAAATAGAAAGTGTGAGGAGGAGAAAATGCATAGAAACTGCACTGAGAGAGCTGCCTTTAAAAACAGGGTGTATAAAACTGGACAGGGGGTGAGAAAGGTGTCTCAAAAATAATGACAGTCTCGGAGAAGCAGGCTTTAAAGGAATGTGCTCAAGAGAGGGAAGCACTAGGGAATTGTGCTGAAGGTACACATAGTTAGCAAATAAATTATATTACCTGTTTTCAATATGTTTAGTAGACTAATACACAAATAATAAAATAAAAAAATTTAACATTCCAGCTCTTTTGGGCCTTCCTACACAGGCCTTTAAACCTTTTCTACTGTGGTGTGGGGGTTGCTGCACTTGCCCACCTAAAATGTACCATTAAATTACTCTCTTCTTCAACTATCTTTTCAGTTTCTTTCTATGGCACAAAATAACCTGGTCTATCTTCTCTCTGCCAACTCATTTCCTAGCTCAATGGGCCCTTTTCTGACTCACTTCATAACGGAATCGCCATTTGCAATGAAATTTTAAACTCACTGCCAGACTCAGAATCACTTCAAGGCAGAAGCAGTTCCAGTATATGAAGGATCTGAGATCACTAGCACCCTTTGTTGTATGGGCAGGAAAGTTGTTTTCTCTGTTTACATGTAGTCTGTGGCTGATCAGCTCGATTCATAGGAGCTAGTAAATAATGGTGTGAATATGCGCTAATCTGGATCAATGTATTTGGGAATAAGTGAGCTGATGGAAATCTGCCATTCTGGCACTGGCTAATCCGCTTGTGCAAAATCATACTAAAGCAAACGAGATTTGTTTTAAGATCCAGGATTATATAATCTCTCTTTTTGGAACAAACCCCTGTTGTTATTGTTTTTTTACTTTCACTTTTGTTTTACCATGGTTAAAAGTACTTTCATCCAACCATAATGTCATTTTAGTTTTCATGGGATAGCAACTTTCATCAGCAATCTATGTACAGTTGCTATGCTTGTTATCCTGGTGTGACAGCCAGAATTGTGTAACATGTAACACCATTATTGTGAAGTATAAAGTTTGGTGTTTTGCACTTCTAGGTTGGTCAAAATTCAGGATACATTTCCAAAAAAAATATTTCGCTAATGCTATATCTTTTAACTTTTGGGTGTCTGGCTATGGGATCCAAAACTTTGGGTTTTGATTTACAATCTTATTATGAAGCCTGGTCTTCTATCTTTTTGGTTCTCACTCTTGCTTTCTTTCTGATTACCTTTAATTTTTGGATCAACTCCTTTTTCAACTCTCTGCCCTTTTTTTTTTTTCCTGCAGAACAGTTGACATCAGTGTGGCAGAATTTTGTATGAGTTTTTATTATGAGATTCACTAATTCATGTGTGACTTTTCTACCACATGACCACCAGTACTACTACATGTCATGTCAATATATAGTTGCATTATCTGGAATTCATCATTACCATCCTGAAAACTTCCATTACTATGTTCGCTTTACCACAGGATGCATTTGATTAGCTACAGTTGCTTTCTGTTACTAGTGTACAGTCCACACCATAAGAGAGCAGGCAAACAATTCACTGTGAGAAACAAGCTTTCAGGCCAGAAAGGTGGATGTGCCTGTATGCATGTTGAGAACAAGGTGAAGAACTTACAAGGCCAGATGATAATTTTTCCACTGTTCAGAGGACTACTGCTCGTTCTCTTTGCATCACTTTACCCACAAATATATTTTTACATGTGCAATATGGGCTTATGCACCACATCTCAAGAAGTCCCTGTCTGAGAAGTAGTGAAAGAACTTGTAATGGCTGTCATGGATATGTGTTGGTGTCATTGGCAGTTTGCTCCTTTTCCTACCCCTGTTAATGATGGAATGGCTGAATTTGCAATGCCAGCCAACGGTTCATGGCTAATGAAACACCTGGCTTGGAGGGCCAAATAAACTGTAAAGGGAGGAGCCGGCCATATGTAAATCTGTGGTGGGAGAAAGGTGAAGGAGAAGAAGAGAGCGCCAGACCACAAAAAAGGCAACAGGGAAAGCTACATTATTCACTGGAATGAGTCAGGTGAACCCAGGTTTATTTTAGTAAGCATAATTTTTCTTTTTTTTTGGATATGGTTGAGTTATTCGGGAGAGGACCTGATGGGCAGGCATTATGGATTGTGTATGCTTATGATTCCCAGGACATGAAGTAGGGCTCGACGCATCCTTCACAATAACGGACTGTAGATGATTATGCATAATAGAGGATATTTAAAGGACTCTGGTTACATTATTTTTTTTCTCACATTTGTGTATCAGTGGTGTATTTTGTTGAATGTTTTGTTTCGTGATTCACGTAGGGGTGGAAGCACTGCAATGCGGTACTATGCATATTAGGAGTTTGTTTGTTTTGTACAATTCTTTATTTTACTGAATAACAACAATTCTCATTTAATTCAACTTTTGCTTCCGCTGGTGTGCTTCTGTACTTGTGGTGGTTTAATAGGGAAGTAGTGTTGGTCGCTTGTGCCCCAGATCATTTCTTTCTTTGTTTTTTTTCCTCTGCTGTTGCTCTAAGTCGGCAGTGCATATTATAATCATGCCAGCTCGGGGAGAGGTACAAATTGTTCATGTTTCTACTGAATGTGCTTCAGCAACTGGCTTTCTGTCAAAGTCATTGAGATTTTAGGACTGATAATGATAGGGGCTATACTGAGGTACATGATCTAAAAAGTAATCTATTTGTATACATTACTATAAGCTTAATTGTCTTAATGACAATATAATTTATATCCCTCATGTATTCAACTGTTTACTTTATGTTATCAGTTATATGTACTTTATATGGTAGTAGAGTAAGAGTGAACTTAGTAAATCTCTCAAAGCTGTTTGCTATTATACTGATGTTGAAAGTAAAATATTGGAATTTAAACTTATATTTTACAAAAATGTAAAAATGTCACCACTCTTAAAAAACGGTTGAATGGTGATTTAAATAATGTTATACTTTATGTATGCCAAACACATTTTATTATATTACTGTAAAGTCAGTATTTTGAATATACCATACAATAAGCAATCATTGGCTCTTACAGTTTTTGACAACTTTAGTATAAAAAAATCAATTACTGTGAAGCTAGCATCTAGCTTAATGTAGAAAATAAATCTGCCCCCAAAGTACCTGTTTGCCAGGCATTGATTTTTATTGTTTGAGGGAGGCTGGTTATATTTAATTCCTTTTATTGATTTATCCTAAGCTCCATATTCAAGGAACCTGATGTCAAAAAGCTATTTCTTATATACTAGACTATACTGCCACATAGGTCATGAATATATTTTGCATGAGAAGCAACAATGTTCAATAATTTTCAGCAAAAAATCTGTTATTTTCTCCTTTAATATTTATAAATATCAAGATTACAAAATGCATGTGACTTCAACCTTCGTACTTTGTTGATTCCTCTGTATTTCCTATAACGATAACATTGCAATTATAACAATCTGAGTAAGAGGAATTTTAGCAAATAACTATGTCCACAGACTTAGGGGATATTATCCTTAAAAATAAAACAAAGAAATGTGCTGTATACTGTATATTTAAAGTGACATATAACAGGAATGATTTACACATTACTTAATTCTTGTTTTTGGTCCAGTATTTTGCATCAGCCTAAATCTAGGTTTAAATAAATGTTTTTGTTTTAATTTGCTTTTTTCCCCCCAGATAACCTTAAAGCCAGGATAACCTTTAATCGAGTATATAAAATATTTTTCTCTGCAAATTAATATTCATAAATATGCAAACATCTAGCAAAGGTTATTTTAATCTAAGTTTATTTGCCTCTCTTCTGTTATTGCACTCATTCTACTCTCCTTTATAAGAATATGTTTGCAGATAATGTCCTTGGCTCTTTCAAACTGTATTAGATTTCCTTAAATGGAATCTACAAATGTGGCCACACCATATGTCCATCTGATAGCACATATCCCAAACTTCTATCATTACCTACATAGCAGGTTGTATTTAGAAATATTGTACTGTGTTACATTAATCATTGCTTGTGCAGAAAACATTATTTACACTTGTCAGTTCATGCCATTTTTTAAATCTTTTCAAAAATCATTATACAAAATTCCTTTTTTACTGTTTCGACACTTATCTAATTCAATATGGGATTTTGAACTTTCCAATCACTCCAAAATAAACAAAGATATGAAACTTTTACTTGAGCAATTTTAATATTTAAAAGTAATAGTCTTAACAGGAATAACCAAAACAAAATAATAATATTGAATAACTTGCGTATGAATACACAGTACTTAGGTGGAGGGCAGAAAGGTAGAAATACCAAAACTACCGTATATATTTGTGAAACTGATGTCACATAGAAACTACTTTTTATTGCTAATTACTTCCAGCAACAACAACAAAGGTCAATACACCATGAAACATTTAAGTGTTTGCATTTAAAATTTTAAAAACCGTAATTGAACAATAAATATATATCTTATGGAAAACCACTGGAGAAAAGATTGCTCCATTGCTCTGCTCTTTTTTGTAGAATATTGTAGAATATTTCTGTTTTTTGACTTCAAAGACATATAAAAAAGGACCAGTTTGCTAGTAGCTTGTCTGTGGTCTCCACAAGAAGTTGGACTCAACCTGAGAGGGTGCTCCAGGTAGCAAACTGAGTCAGAAACAAACACTTTGTGTGCATGATATGCTGTATATATTGTTTAAGACTTCCCACTTTTATAACTGGAAGAGCAGACAAATCTTGATAATAGTGAGGATACTCTACCCACAAAAAGAAACCAGATGTTTGGAATGAAAAATATACTCAACAGGTTTGTATATTGGTTTGAATATTGGTCACAAAATGTGGTAATAAAGCTACTAAATATTAAACTTCAGAAATTGATTTGTCAAATAATATTTACCATCATCTTAACTCAATTATATGCAAATAGCTATGCGGAATAGCAGTAGGCTAAAATGCAAAATACTTAAATGTTAATCATATTTTTGGAAATAAACATAATAAATAAGAAGGGTTATGGTGCATCCCATAAAATCTCTTTAAGTAATATAACCAGCCCAGCACACCACAGTGTAGAAAATTACACTGTCTATCACAGAGTCACAGAAAATGTAAAGGATGCCACATTAAAGGGAGGCAGTCTCCTAAGAAAAAAGAATCTGCTCTGCCCTTTCCTATATAATTCCTATGTGTTACAAGATCATTCCAGACTGTTGCTAATGTGGAAGCTCAAGTTCTTATAGCAGTGCATCACATCTACAATCACTTTCTGAAAAATCACTGGACATAGAGGTTCTTTGGTGCTGTAAAAGTCAGTAACCAGTTCCTTGGTTTTGCTGATATTTAAGTTGCACCAAGAAACAAAGCGGAAATGTTCGTACGCACAAAAAAATCCAGATGCATAAATCTGTGAGAACACCAACTTCCACGTTCATCCGCTACATAAATCCCGGTCAGTGTGAAAAGTAACACATGTGCACGCACCTGCTGTTCCACCCCAACTCCTCCCAAAATTACGCCTCTTTGAATATGCAAATCAATATTAATAGCCCTTAAGTTCAGCCTTCTGTGAAAAGACAATGGCAAAAGCACGAGGGAAAATAGAAGAATTTCAGCGAATACCAATTGGAGGCAAGGAAAAACTATTTGTTGGTTTAAACAGTGGTATAAACAACAAAAGGAAGTTGATCGAGTGACATAGTGTTTCAGAGAAACTCGAAAGCTCAAGTTCACAAAGTTGTACAGTGCCCAAAATAAAAAAGAAGTTGTCAGATATCGAAGTCGCCATGAAAAGGCAAGTCGTAGCCCACCGTCTGAGTGTCATATGAAAGATTATTAGGGTTCAGAGAAAAAAAAGGCACACAGTGGGAGCTTTAATGTCAACTTTAATTTCGGAATTTCCACTTTAATCACGTAGTTTATTTTGTCATTAAAGTAGAACATCATAAACTTCATCTTAAAATCATTTAATTTACTAGTTTCTCAAATCCCATCATAACTAAAGTAGCACGTTAATTGCTTTGTTTTGTATTTGATCTTCTATGTACAGTAATCCCTCCTCCATCGCGGGGGCTGCGTTCCAGACCCCCCCGCGATAGGTGAAAATCCGCGAAGTAGAAACCATATGTTTGTATGGTTATTTTTATATATTTTAAGCCCTTATAAACTCTCCCGCACTGTTTATAAATATTCCCCGCAGCGTTATACAGCATAATCCCTTTGTATTCTCTTAGATATTAGGTAAGATTCATTGAAATTATGTATATAAACACACACTGTTTATATACAGTAAAACCTAAATATTATTTTAAAGATATTGAGTGTCTCCGATATCACATATGTTACAGCCATTACGATAGACAGGTCACCAGCAATAAATACGTACATTGCAAGAAAAATAGTATACAGTAAATGTATTAATTATTTATGGTTACTCACCAACAATGACACGATGACTTGTCCGATAACAATGAGTTTAATTTTACTGCACAACAAAGGAGAGCGTTACAGCCCTTGTAAAGGAGCCACTTCAGGCGATTGTGTAGCACTGCCGTTGTTCTTCTTCTGGCAGTCTTCAATCCAAATCCCTAAAGCAGATTCCATCCAGACTACTGCCTTATTACATCCACTTACAACTCGTTTTGCACCCTGGTTAAAAGGACACTGCGGCCGTAGATCTTATATTCCTTTCCTACTTTTTAAATAAAAAGAATCGTAGCCTTCAACAAATCCAAAACGTTTACCTTTTCGGCAATCGTTAACATCTTCTTCTTGCGCTTGGGCACGGCACCTGAAGCAGTAGCAGATTGTTTTGGAGCCATAATGAAGGGCTTGACTATGCACAAAGATAAACACTAAAGAGCACAACTCTTTACACAGCGAAGCACGTTGATGCTGAATGAGCGAGATGAGACTTCCTGGTTAACACTGCATAGCTCCTGCGTGCTCTGATTGGTTAGCTTCTCAGTCAGGAGAACTTAACTGCGTGCTCTGATTGGTTAGCTTCTCAGCCATCCGCCAATAGCGTCCCTTGTATGAAATCAACTGGGCAAACCAACTGAGGAAGCATATACAGGAAGTAAAAAGACACATTGTCCGCAGAACCCGCGAAGCAGCGAAAAATCCGCGTTATATATTTAGTTATGCTTTCATATAAAATCCGCGATAGAGTGAAGCCGCGAAAGTCGAAGCGCGATATAGCGAGGGATTACTGTACTCTATGACTGTGAATCACTACGTGCTTCCGGACTTTATCTTCCTCCGACAGGACACAGAATCCATTACATTCGTAATATTACAGCTCTCTGAATAATTAAAATACTGAGATGTATGCGTGATATCATTTTCATAATGATAGGAGAGTTAAAGCATGTTATTAAACATGGGAACACGGTGGCGCTGCGATTGTTCATGTCTCACGCAAGATGCTTGCTGCGCCATGCACGACCTTCGATGAAATACTTTATTGTAGCAGTACTGTCTCTCTCAAACGTACTAACCCCCAATTCCTGTCCTTACTTTTATTTCTCCAAATACCCAATCGCCACACAATCAGCTCTGTAATAGACGTTAAGCCATCTGTAAGCTTAGAACGCTGATTCTTTAAAACTTTTAAGGAACATTGAAATATCTTCGTAGTACGGGTTTAATTATTCTATCCATCTATACTTCCAGTGTCGCGCCAGCACCATCAAGAATACAGCGCGAGGCAGGAACAATCCGTGAACAGAGCGCCAGCACCTCGCTAGCGCTGCAGCACAGTGTCCTCACATGTTTAATTATTATCTATACTAATAAAAGGCAAAGCCCTCACTCACTGACTGACTGACTGACTGACTGACTGACTGACTGACTCATCACTAATTCTCCAACTTCCCGTGTAGGTAGAAGGCTGAAATTTGGCAGGCTTATTCCTTACAGCTTCCTTACAAAAGTTGGGCAGGTTTCATTTCCAAATTCTACGCGTAATGGTCATAACGGTCAACGACGTCCGCCATATTGAACTTTCTTATTCATGGCCCCATCTTCACGAAATTTGGTAGGCGGCTTCCCTGCGCTAACCGAAACCAATGTACATACTTATTTCGGTGGTATGATGCACTGTCGGCCGTCATATTGAACTTTTCAACGGTCTTTGTTACTTATGGGCCCATCTTCAAGAAATTTGGTACACGGGTTCCCAACGCTAACTGAGTCCTACTTACGTACATATATACGTCCATAGCCTGCAGCTCGGTCACCGTGTGAGGCGGCGTTGGGTCCCCCATCCCAATGCCTCCCACGTTGTTGGCTGCCTGCCTATATAAGGCCGTCTGTCGCTCCAGTATCTACATTCCCTTCCTTGCTTCGCCACGGTATTCACGTCTCCCTGCTGATAACTACAGCCTTTTTATTTAATCCACGGCTTCTCCGCTGTTTTATTGTTCATTTATTACGATTATAGTTATTGTGTAGGTATTTTAGACTTACTTTACATTGTTCAGGTACCCATTTCCTTTATCATTCCAACCGTACCCCCATTAACATGTCTATCGAGGTGATCACCATCGATCAAAGAACTGTCACTTACCAAGTGGTTTCCATGCCCGGAGATGGCACCTGCCTTTTCCATTCTCTTTGTTACATATTGTACGGCCATATCAGGCTCACTCTTGATATCCGGAGGAACATTGTGTCTTATGTATTAAATGACTGGGACAGGTTCAAGGTGTGGACTGATGACGGTACAGGAGATAATTATACTACACAGGAGCACTAGAAGAGTGAAATGCTTAAGTGTACCGAAATGGCCAAATATTGTACACCTTTGGACAACCGCCAATGCCTCTTAAGCATCTTAGATTCACAGGTGACGATTTCAGTAGTGGACACTTTGATGTTTAGAAATGTTTAAACTCTCAAAAGCTGGATGTGAAGTTATCAATCAAACTGGTTGTATACTTACAACGCTTGACAGATGCCGAATGTCACTTCAACACAAGTCCTACAAATACTGTCGTAATTGAAACAAACCATGAAACTCAAACCGATTATGACAGCAGCAATCCAAGCTGTGAGATTTGAAACAAGATTACTGTTCACATGGCCAACTGTACGTTGCATGCTCAAGAGTAAGCTCAGCACACAGCTACAGCTTGGTCATATTACAACTGGAGGGCCGAACTGACAACGTGGCATACAAAGAGATCCTTAACAAATAATTATTGGTATATTTTCCCTCAGTTTTAAAAAGGTTTAATTGTCTTCTTAATAAAAATTTTAAGGCAGTACTTCGCCGCTGCGAAGCGCGGGTATTTTGCTAGTCAATATAGATAATTTAAATTAAGTTAAAGTTTTACCTGTATAATATAATAAACATATTTTGCTGCATTTCATCTTAAAAATGATATTGTCATCATATGTAAATACGCGCTTTATAAAGTGGCGCAGGTTGTGCAATATTATAACTGTAGTGCAAGTTTACAGCGAGGTAAATTGTACTTATAAATACAAACAGTTCTACAAGGAGCACTTGATGGACTGATTGAGTGCGTTTATAGTTCTTGGGATGAAACTGTTTCTGAACCACGAGGTCCATACAGGAAAGGCTTTGAAGCGTTTGCCGTGTCAGAGCAATTAAATAGACAGCATGGTTGAGGCAGTGTGTGCTTGATGTTGTATACCAATAATTCTCTTTCCGATCAGCTGCTGTAGATCTGTGATTCTCCACTCAGAAATAGTGATATAAATATTCCGAGTGGTGAAGTGAGAGTAATATGGAAAAAGATGATCCATTGTGGCAACCCCTAACGGGAGCAACTGAAAGAAGAAAACGAAGGTGCGGTGAGAGTAACAATGCTAAAGCAGCTATGGTATTTGGAATACTTTGGCTATTCCCTGGATCATTATATTGTTACAGGTTAATTACAATCAGATCCCTTAAACTAATAAACAATATGCAGTTAGTTTCAGTTTATATGATAAAGCCACATCAGGGATGTGGATCTAAAAAAGAAAGGGTAACCACACAGGAACAGTAGCACTGCTTTGATGCTGGGTGCCACCAGTTTGCAAAACCTAGCGGAGAACTTGCATACGCCAGGGTTGGAGCTACCGTGAAAATGTGCATGGCTTTACGCCAAGTTTAGGTTTTATTCATCGCGATATGAGCGTGGAAACGTTCGTACAAAACATTTTTGTGCGTATGCACCATTTATACACGAGGCCCCTGGTGTTATAATCCAAGATGTAGAGAGTGAAGAGAACCATTCCCTGTATGCTTCCAGAGTTGCTCATATTTGTATCAGAAACACAGTCCTTGAGTCTCACAAAGTGTGGTCTGTATTATCCAGGATACCATAGACTCATTCACTGCATATGCCCGATCATTCCCCTTAACAGGGATGTCTGAACAGCATTAAAGGCAGTGGAGAAATCAAAAAACATAATCTACAGCACAGTTCTGCTGCCAGTATTGTCCAGGTGGGAATAGGCCTTGTGGAGCAGATAGATAATTGCATCTTCCACTGCAATATTTGTCCAATAGTCAAATTGCAGTGGTTCTAAGTGATTGTTCACAAGAGGACTCCTATAGTCCAGGGCCAGCAACAGAAAAAATACCACTTAAATTATATATTTAAGTGATATTTATTGTACGTTAACACTAGAACCTCCACAAATTTTTTTCATTGCTATAACCACCAAGAGTACGGCAAATAACATCTGAATCCTTTTCTTCTCCCCAGTAGTGCACTCATTATACTCTCCTTTATAAGAATATGTTTGCAGATAATGTCCTTGGCTCTTTCAAACTGTATTAGATTTCCTTAAATTGAATCTACAAATGTGGCCATACCATATGTCCATCTAATAGCACATATTCTAAACTTCCATTTTCATTTTAAATGTTTGCATATGTTTTCAATCAAAAAAAAGGATTGTGCTGCTTCAGTTAATATTATTTGTTACTGAAAAGCAAAAAAAAAAAATCAATTAGCTGGAAACATAAAAAAATAAATGAAGTTGAAACATTTTCTTAATAGAAATAGTTTAAAAGCTTACATATTCCTGTGTGTATATAAAAATTGATAAATGCTAAGCGGCATGTATGCTTATTAGAAAATATTGCGCATATGCAGTCAGCACAACTTCTTAGCATCTTTATGGTGACACTTTACATGTTTATTTTTTTATACCTTACAACCTGGCACTTGTTGTCTTACTAGGACTGAGAGGGACCTGAAAGGATGCTGTGCCTTTAAATCCACTTGAATATTTAATCAAAAATCAATTGAATACTTTTTAATCAGCTGGAAATATAAAATAATATATAAAGTAGAAACTAATATTTTTCTGTATAAAGGGTTCATCAAAATGACTTCCTTATTTACATATTATAAGGAATATTAATTTAAATGGTAAGCAGTTTAATGGATTGATTTTAAGCATGTGAGTGATTGCTACACCAAAAATGATGGCACTTTATTCCCTCTTACCAAGTGTTGCTTGGATTCAGGAGCAGTCGAAAAGCTTCTTCTCCCAAGGAATGAAGAAATTAGTGGAACAATATAAGTGCATTGACCTGCAGGGAATATGTGTGCATATGCATATAGAAGCAAGCAACTGTGAAATGGTATATGTTTGCTCATTCACAGAATGCTATATTGTTCTTTGAAAATAATAAGCCAAAGCCTTGCTTCAGAATTGACAAAACTTTCAAAGCTATATGTTTTACAATATTCTTAAGGACATATACTAAGTACAGGAACCTGGTTCTGTAGGAAGTTTATTCACTTTTTTACTTCCAGCATCTTTTAACACTAGAATTACCAGAGCCTACGAAAAAACTCGTAGATCCGTCCCACCTTAAATCGCTTCTTAAAACCGCTCTCACCTCTCCGCCAGCCTCCTTTGTCCTGTAAATGTGCCGATAAAAACAAACTGCAAGCAGCCGGCTATTCCATCCCCCCACCGACTCAGAACGTGCACGAACTTCTCCGAGCTCATGCCTCGATTATCTAGGAGTGAAGTGGAGTTTTAGAGTGGAAATAATAGATTGTTATTTGAAACACACGCATTTCATGTGTGTTCCGTTTCTACAGTAATCTGTGTAAACACAATGTTACAACAGAAACTTTTTCATATTTTAGTAATAAATGTCACAAAATGTAGACATAAACTATAAAATGTGTGAAGCCTGACAGCCAAAGAGCAAATACACTTTCATAAAAGGTTCAAGACTTTTCCATGGCATACTGGTAAGATTTCGTCACTTAGAGCACAGCAGACTTGTTGTACTTCAAGAGATCCGAGTTCGAATCTCCGCTAGGGAGAAAATTTATTTATTTTTAACCTTCGCCGTTCTGCCTGCCTGAACTCCCTGTCTATCTATATAGTAATAACAGTAATTTTATAATTATATAGGAGCTTCCTTGTCTGCCTATCATATAGTGCCTTTCCTTCCTACCTATCTATATATCTATCCCCTTAGCTGTTTTTTATATATCTATTATACAGTGCCTTCCCTGTTTATTTATATATCTAGTGCCTTCTCTGCCTGTCTGTCTGTCTGATTGCATATAGCGCTGAACTTACTGCTCTGTATTATTCTGTCCTCTGCATGTCCTGGAGTACAAAAGAAACACCACCATACAGCAACATGTGCGAACTGGCAAGATCGGGGAAAAAACACGCGGTCACTGATTACAAACCGCAAGATGAATGAAAGAGACAATATATGTAAAAACATCATCGCACTAATGCAATATTATTTGAAAACAAACAGCGTCAGATCGGGTTTGAATATGCGCCCTATCTGACGCTGTTCGTTTTCAAATAATATTGCTTGTACTGTGCGTTGAAACTGCGGCACTGAATAAGCAGACTCCTTCTGTAACAGCGTCAGCGTGTATTCAAACCCGATCTGACGCTCTTCTTTTTCAAATAATATTGCATGTATTGAACTATTTTAGAATAAAAACATACATTTGATTTCAGTCAGTCTGCAAGAGCCAGTGTAAATGCATGATAATTATAAAGGTTAGCTTTTTTTCACATAAAGACGCGCTATAACTCAAATGTGATTTATTTGGAGACGCGATATAGCTCGAATGTGATTTATTTGGAGACGCGCTATACTCGAATGTGATTTGTATAGGGAAGAAAGTACAATGTCAGGTGCTCATTCAGTGTAATAGGAACCATAGCACAGAGAGATGTGTACACTGCAACAAGTACACATGTCGTGAATGTAGGAAGGGTGTGTGGGAATTGTTAATATTTGAATGTGATGATTTTATATAGCACGGATCGGAAATCAGCAGTTCTTAGCATTGCACCACGCAAGCTGTCGTATCAACCGCCTACTGTAAATTGCTTTATTTTTTCTTCACGTATAGTCTAGAATAAAAGTGCACTTGTTTTGTTATTCTTGTACACCAACATATGTTCCTGTGTTTGAGCGACACGGACATGCTCAAAAAAATATACGTGTAATGCCACGAAAAGTGCACGCAGGCTCTTCAGTTCGCAAGCATTGGTACGAGAATGCAGTCACAAATACGCTGCAGAGCTATAGCGCATCTTTATGTGAAAACAGCATTCTCAATTGGGGGGGGGTGGGTGTAGGGAAGGATCCTGAACACGACTGAGAGAATGAAAAGTGAATAAAAAAAAAATAACCTTTACAAGTATAATAAATTACAACGGCTGTTACACACTGAAATCAAATGTATATGTTTTTATTATAAAATAGTAAGTATAACAGCAGTTTACGTCTCAAAACTGAATCGCGCGGGATCGAACTCATGACCTTTTGAACACTAGTCAGTGATTGATACCATTAGGCTACCGTGGCAGCTGGAATAAGTATGTGTCAATGTGGCATGCTAAGGTGGCTTTTTTCTGCAGTTATATTTTTGAATAAAAGCATACTTGTTCTGTTATATTTGTACCTTTTGTAAATGTGTTTGATATTTGGACTTCAGGCTTCATACATTATATAGTTTATGCTTACATTTTGTCATTTACTACTACAATATGAAAAACGTTTCTGTTTTAAAAATGTGTTTACACGGATTACTGTAGAAACAGAACACACGTGAAATGCGTGTATTCCAAATAATGATCTATTATTTCCACTCTGAAATTCCACTTCACTCCCAGATAATCAAGGCATGAGCTGGGAGAAGTTTGTGCACGTTCTAAGTCGTTGGGGGGATGGAATAGCCGGCTACTTGCAGCTTTTCTTTTATCAGCACGTTTAGATTAACAAAAGACGCTGGCGGAGAGGTGAGAACGGTTTTAAGAAGCGATTTAAGGTGGGACGGATCTACGAGTTTTTTCGTAGGCTCTGGTAATTCTAGTGTTAAAACAGTTTTTCTCAAATTGTAAAGCTGCAAAATAACTACTAAAATATGACAAGTAATTTATAAATAACACTTATGCTTTGCGTACCAATGACCTGGTTATTATCTTATGTCCTTTATTAAACAAACCAAAGAAGCATTATATAACGCACAAAAATTCCCAACAGCGGCATTAAACTATCTCAGCAACACTGTTTTCCATCAGTCAGTCAAAACCAGACTAGCTCTTACCCTACGCTGCTTTGCCCTCCGTACCAGCTTTTAAAGGGTAATATAGTGCTCTGGAAGATCGATCCTTCTAACACATGCTGAGACCAAGCATTAGCATAAAGAATTAAGCTTGCATTTGTGCCAGTCACTTCAATAATATTCGATGTCAGTAAAAACCATTGATAAGCCTTGCTTCACTCATTTTGTATATACTACTGCTAATCGCATGAGTGTCAATCACTCATTACTCTACTTTCCTGAGTTACCCTGAAGCTAGTTTGCTAGTTTGAAAAAAAGGAAACGTTTTAAGTAGTGCATAGATTCTTGAGTCAGACGTCTACATCGTCTAGTGAAAATAAGCCAGCTTCACCTAAAAAAGGAAAATATGACAATTATAGAGTTTGATTTTGTGAGTCCTCATTTTCAGCAGTGACTGCTATCAAGGAAAAATGCTGAGCATGTTTGCGTGTGGAGGATGATCTAAGAATCTGCCTATCATCCATCACTCCTAGTACTGAGAAAATACACAGTCAAAGACAAGCAGTCACTAATTTTTCAGGTACTTGATCATTGAAAGTATATGCAAAAATGTGGTGCAATGCAGTCCTAAACCTAAAGAATCTGAAAGTGTTTTACTTTCAAGAGTTCTATGTATTTTGTGGTAATAAATGATTTGTTTGTTGTTTCCCTATAGTGTTTTCATGTCAAATTTTTTTTGACTTCTTCACTAAGTATGGAATTTGAAATAAATAAAATGGCAATTATAAAGTAAACAATCAAATGAAAAGTAGAGCAATATAAAGTATATAAATGAGTCATTGAACTGTGAAAAACCTGCCTAAGTGCTGAGAAACAGGAAATAGAAGTCAACAGGAAATGACTATCCAATAGAAACTGTGATGACGCTATCATGAAATAAGGCATTCGTAAAATAAATAAAAAACAGCCATTCAGAAACATGCCATTTGGAAAAGTTCCATTATTAAATAGAAATGATCTTTAAAAACAATAATATAATGTAACCACATTATTAAACCAAAATAAGATGATGAAATTGTATTTACTAATAATTAGATGATTTTTATTTAGTTATGTATTTTTTTCAAAATTGAATGACTCACTTATATATATATTACTATACTTTTTATGTGATTATTTATTTCATAATTACCATTTTAATTAAACTTTGTTTTTGGTACAAACAGAATTCCAGAAAGAATATAAAAATTGGCATAACCATGCCATAAAACTAAAAATGGAAAACTACCAAACCATGACATAAAACTAATTAGGAAATAATAGCTTCCTATACCAGCACAATGTGGAATAAAATCACATCTTTATTGCTTTTGGTCTCTTTCCCCTGTACTCTCATACAATGGTATACAACACGGTACAATGTAAGATAAAAAAATAAATAAATTAAATTATACCTCGGCCTTTTCAACTTTACTATACTTTTACTGATTTTTATTCAATCCAGCCCATTATTTATTTTTTAAATATTCAAGTCAAGTCAAATTTATTTTTAAACGCACATTTAAAAATAACAGAAGCGGTACCAAAGTGCTATACAAAAGAATATATAACAGTACCATAAAGCAAACAATTATGTAAAATAATTTGTTAATGACTGTTTAATTTCCATTCTTCCCCACCCAACGAGCTTGCCAACAGCGAATGGTGCAAAAGAAAAAGTGGGTTTTTAACCGAGTCTTAAAAACCTCAATAGAAGGAGAAGATCTGATGTGGAGCAGTGGATCATTCCAAAGCCTAGGAGCAACAACTGAAAAAAGCCATGTCAGCCCTAGACTTGTGGTACACCTTGTATGAGCAGAGGTGGCTAGGAGAGATTATCACCTATGTTAAATGACATACTGTAGATCTACACGTACCTTTTAAGTAGGACAGAAACTATTTTAGTGCACATCCTTGAATGCTGACTTCACACTCAACAGAGCCCCATGGTCCAGCATATCAAAAGCCGAACTAAAGTCAAGCAGCACTAAAATAGCGCAAGAACCTGAGTCCAAGGTTAATAAAATATCATTAGTCACCTTCAACAAAACAGATTCTATACTATGAAGTATATTGAGGTATTTTCTCATTTTTTCTGTATTGCTGCCTGCATTTCTCTGTGTTATATTCAACTTTGTATTGCTATTTTTAAATGGTTTCTTGTGTTTACTGGATTGACAGTCTCATGCTGTTTAAAAACATAATTCAATACAGACATTTACAGAAGTCTTTATGTCCAAGTTTAGTGGATAAACCTTTGTTGAATGTTATAATATTACTGCAATGCTGTTATCCCTTCAAATTTATTTTGCCCACTTGTGATAGTTTTTTTCCTGTAACATTTTGGTCACACTTGAAAAATGGTTTTGTTATGTAGCTATCAGAGTTCCACTGTTATTTGCTCAACTGCTGTATGATATTTGATCTAAGGGTACTCTGGATTTTATTACAAGTCTGTCCACAAGTTTCAGTATTCCCATCTATGGTACTGATGATTCGTGCCGGACTTTAAATGTTTTATCCCATACATTGCTGGCATGTACTCAGAAAATGTTACGATCTTCTAAAAGATAACATCAATTAGTCATCTGTTACAAATCTTTTCACAATCTGCAATAAAAATATCAAGTCAATATTATATAAATATTTTGTCAGATTTTCTTCCATGTTTGTATTTAGACGTCAGTAGTGCCCATCATGTTTCGCTCACATGAGCTAGTTAAGTCACAGAGGTTGTTAATTTTGTGGAGACAGACTGAAGACTATGGCATTAAAGCCAAGAAGTTTTGATTTGAATAATGCAGTATGAAAGTGTTACAGAACTTGGATGCATAACAATAAAAAACGGACAGTATGACAAGCTGTATCATACCGCTTATAATATCAGACGGGAAGCAGAATGACTGATAACAAAAGAGAATGTAAACTCAGCTAATTATGAAAGTTTTTTTAATGTTTTATTCTGGTAAGCTTTGGTTAGAATGTTTTTTGGAGACTGGAAAACCAGTAAATGAATTCAAGTTTAAATTCATTACTTAAAACTATTCATGACAAAGTTATACAGTATAGTTAGGTCATGGTATTAGTTATTGAAAGTATTTTAGAACTTGCATGTAAGATGATAACATTGAGTTCATGCATCATGTCAATCTATGTACAGTAGATGATGATTAAGTTAAGCTGAAGAAAACAGACTTTTTTTTTTACTGATTTTATAATTTACATTACAAAAGTCAGTCAGAAATGCAATGTAATGTCTTATTCAAATCAAATATTCCCTTTGCTACCTAAAGACTTAGTTTGAGGAAATCAGTCATAACTGCAAAGTCATCATCAAGGTTAGCAAAGCATACTTAAGGTGAACAAATTCTAAAGTAGATTTAAACCTTGTCGCACACGTGCGCTTCGGAAGCAGTCAACAAGTCCTAAGGTGAGTGATATAACAATTGATGAGGGTTTGTTTCAGGGTACTAATACCTCTCTCTCTGACCTTACAGAACCAAAGAAGACAATAAAAAACAAATACTCACAGCAAAAACAATAATTCAGACACTGGGACATCCACCACTTCATCATTTACATCACTTCCGGTCCCTCATTGATGACGTCACTTCCGGCTCCTGGTGACGACCTCACCTCCGGGCTCTCATTGATGACGTCACTTCCGGCTCCTGGTGATGATGTCACTCCCAGCACCTGGTGATGACGTCACTTCCGGTTCCTGCTGATGACGTCACTTCCCTTTTCATCACTTCCTGCAGCCATTTTGTCTCCCATATAAAACACACCAGTTCACTTAGTTGTTTTGTCGAATATTTGGATATTTTTTCATTTACTTTGACCATTTTTGCAATCGAGCAATATACGGGGCAATTCCCCAACACTTTTTGAGTTGTGTTTCTCAACTTATTTACCACAGCCTCTTCTTATAAAGATAATTTGTTTGTCCCCTCACTTGTGATTTTAGGTTGCTTAGAGTTATTCCAGTTGAGTAAGATAAGGAGATGTATTGGTAGTGCAGTGTATGATACCCCACTTTATTCTTCATTAAGCAGTGAAGTTACATGGAATGTTACCCCAGACAGAGTGGTTGAAGGTTAGAGATTGTTTTGAATTTATTTAAGGGAAAATTGTATTTTTTAATGAGGTCCAACAAGCATGCACATATTGATTGTTAAGAGGTTTTCCATGAAACAGTATAGAAAACTGTACAAGACATGAAAGACATACATTGATGCATGTTGCAAGTATGTTAGATTTCATTATACATAAGCTATAATACTAACTTTTGTTCATAGTGCGCATAGTATTTCACTAATTAATATTCTTCAATAGTTTAAGTTGGACTAAATTGGAACAAATAACCTGGGGAATTTGAATGGTACCTCTCCAAAAGCCTAAAAGAATATATGAAATAACTTAGGTATTGTACATGCCATGGCCTCCAATTTAAATAACCTCATTTCTAAATTGTATCAAACTGTCTGAAACATCCATTTATCCATCTGTCTTTCTAACCCACTTATCCAGAGCTGGGTTGTAGGGCAGTTGGAGCCAATCCCAGCAATCACGAGGCACACAGCAGGAACAACATCTGGACATTGTGACAGTCCATCACAGTATGAACACAAACACACACAAACCCATGGCCCAGTTTAGCAATGCCAGTTCACCTAACCTGCATCTCTTTAGACTGCCAGAGAAAACTCATGTGGACTTGGGGAGTACATGCAAACTCAATGCAGGAAGCATCAGGGATGTTATGTTATGTAACTATGTCACATTGAAATGAATGAGTCATTATAATCAAAATAATCTGCAAAACAGTAACTCTGGGAAGAGGCTGCCACATTTAATAAACTCTGTTATTCTAAACTAAAGCTGGACAGGCTTCTTCCAGAATATTATTAAAAATGGGGCAGGAGACCAACTGTTATTACAAATAATATTAAAGATAACTGGAACTTATTAAATAATAAAAATATTAAGGATGCTGTTAAAAAGAAGGCACTAAACACGACTTTGTTCAGTGCCTTCTACTTAACAGCATCCTTAATAGGTTCAAGTTATCTTTATTCTTTATTTCCTATTATTTTTTAATAATAGCTGGTCTCTTATTCCATTTTTATTGTGTCTGTTTCCCTGAAGGACGCCTGTGATTATTTACATTGAACATTTTTTCTAACCCTTCAAAGATATAGCATAATACTACATTTTCTCTACTGTTTTTTTTAGCTATACATTTCACATTTAATTGCTTTTATTACTTACAATGCATAATGAATGAATTTACATAGTTTCATGACCAAACCAAAAGTAACATCATGATAGAGGTTTACAAAATAGATTGACAGAACTTTATTTGTCCCCAGGGGGAAATCTGGTTTTTTACAGAAGCTCTTTCACCTACCTAATAAATAAATAAATAGGTAGATGAATAAGTAAATAAATAAATATAAACACATACTTTGGTCTGAGCACATACAGGAATGAGTATAATGCAAGAAAAATCAAAAGAAAGAAACGTTGGCTGTCATAGTCAAAGTGAGGCATTACACAGTTGTTGCTATAATGCAGCCCCACTAGCATTTCTTAATACACTTCTGCTGAATAATTTGTTGTCTGAAAGTACTCAGTGTTAGTGTGTCAGAGAGAGGATGTGCAGCATTGTTCATAATGGTACTTAGTTTTGTTTTAATATTTTGCTACATTTGCTTCTACCTCCGGGGATCCAGAGTGTGTCCTATAACTAAGCCTGTTGATTCAGTAAGTAATGTCACCAGACCAACACATCACAGTGTAGAAAATCATAGTGGCCATCACAGAGTTATAGAAAATGTGAAAGATGTCACTTCCCACATTAAAGGAACGCATCCTCCTAAGGAAAAAGAGCCTTCTCTGTACTTTCTTATATAGTTCCTCTGTATTCCGAGACCATTCCAACCTCTCATTGATGTGGACCTCCAAGTACTTGTAAGAGTGGACCACCTCTAAATCCATCCATCCATTATCCAACCCGCTACATACTAACTACAGGGTCACGGGGTTCTGCTAGAGCCAATCCCAGCCAACACAGAGCGCAAGGCAGGCAACAAACCCCGGGTAGAGCACCAGCCCATCGCAGCCACCTCTACATCCACTTCTTAAACAGAGAATAAACATAGAGGCTCTTTGGTGTGGCAAAAGTCAATAACCAGTTCTTTGGTTTTACTGATGTTCAGATGCATACAATTCTCTTTGCACCAAGAAACAAACTCCTCCACCTGACTCCTATACTCTGTCTCATCCCCTTTATCAATACTTGCCATAATTGCAGAATCATCTGAAATAATCTGAGAAAATACTTTGGTCATTAGGCAAAGGAGATACTTACAAGCTGTTTTTTTTTAAATTTTAACATTATAAGGTGGGTGGCACGGTGGCGCAGTGGTAGTGTTGCTGCCTCGCAGTAAGGAGACCTGGATTCGCTTCCCGGGTCCTCCCTGCATGGAGTTTGCATGTTCTCTCCGTGTCTGGTGGGTTTCCTCCCACAGTCCAAAGACATGCAGGTTAGGTGCATTGGCGATCCTAAATTGTCCCTAGAGTGTGCTTGGTCAGTGTGGGTGTGTGTGTGCTGTGTCGTGGGCTGGTGCCCTGCCCAGGGTTTGTTCCTGCCTTGTGCCCTGTACTGGCTGGGATTGTCTCCAGCAGACCCCCGTGACCCTATGGATATAGCGGGTTGGACGATGACTGACTGACTGACATTATAAGGTTGTGTTATTTTTTTTTTTCGTTTTTCAATCTCTAATTTAGTTCCGTTGCCATGGTAGCAACAGCCTATCCTGGCAGCATCAGTTTCAAGACAGTAATCAAACCTAGGACAAAGAATGTCTTGTAGGTTTGGTTCCTAAGACAAGTTCTTGCATATAAACACATTCTTAACCACACAGTTCCCGATTCCTGGTCAAATACCTACCTTGTGCGTCATGCAGGCATGTGATTTTCTCCATGGTGTCTGGTTTTCCTTTCACATAATAAAAATGATGTTTCTGTTACATTAATTGCCAAATCTACATTGGTCAGACCAGAATTAATGAGTGTATGTGAGATTGTGTCCCATGGCATGGTAAAACAGGTGGAGAATATGGGGATATACATAAATTCTAATTGGGATGTAAGCCTGGAACAATATTACAGACAATAACTTTGTTTTTCATAAAAATAGGAAATTCAACATCTTTTGTTAAATGATACTGAAGCCAGAGAAGGCACACTTAGTTAACCAGCAAATCAGATCTGAATTCTCACATGCATATTAATTTAAATCTAAGTGTGATAAAGGAAAGAAACTACTAAGGGGTAGATGCAGAATTAATAAGCAGGCAACAAGCAAGTAATGCATGCAGACATGTTTTCATAATTTCACTTATTTAAATAACCCTTATATGTACTATAGATAGTGCTTATTTTAGTGTAGAATAAAATATAACTTGACACCACTTACATAGCTGTCAGTCAATCAATTCATATTAAATTTTACAAAACCACAAAGCATTGGCAACATGGCTCAGTAGCTATAATAGTGAACATTAAACATTAAACCAATTAAATTCCCACCACTACTGTCCTTGAACAAGTAATCTGACATGTCCGTGGTACAAGTGTAAGTCCACACCTCACTACTATTGACTGTTGTGCGAGTGTTAGTTTCTTTTCTTTAAGAAACTATAGCATGTTGAATTTTTTTTTGTTCTGCATTAATCACTTCATCTGTAAACTTTAGTTCTATATTTCCTCATGTAATGTTACTAGGATCAGTGTGTAATATATCTCGTCAACTTGCACTTATGCATAACTTAAACTATGTCTTAGTATTTTTAATAAGGCATTGTGATTTGTAAGTCATTTTTACATAGAAGCCTGAGTTCAAATATACAGTATGTATTTAATATGAACTACTGTATATATTTTATGCCATCTCCTTTCAGCCAATGGTTACAGCTACAGTATATATAAAAGTATTGCCATATTATAGAAGTTACTTTGTGTATGCCTCAGATAGAAATAGCTACACAGGATTTAAAGACAATAAGTAAAATCATAAATCCTAGAGAATTCTAAAAGCCAAAGCTTTGTTAAAATTTACCATTGCAGAACGGACGTACTACTTAGTAAAAACAATTTTGAAGAAAAAGATGGATCATTAAAATCATGTTTAAATTTGCAACACCACTAACGATTTAAAGGTCATCATGGCTGTTTGTCTCATTATAAGTCTTATAATAAATGCCTAAAATATGAAATAATGGCTTATGGTAAACAAATATCAACTATGTTTCATTTTTTAGGTCAATGTTTGCTCAGAAATGAATCTTTTTAAGTTTCTTTTTTAACACTATTTTCTTTACATTAAGAAAATATGGGCTCTCACTTATAAAATATGTGACTAACAAGATCTAATCACAAATAACATCTCCAGAAGAGCAATAGGCCATGTTGCACAGTGATTTAAAGTAGATAAATGTGGTTTATGCATTCCAGACTATAGGAAGTTACCCAGACTTACCCAAAGTTCAGACAATTAACAGTACATTCATCTACCCACTGTCTGTGCTAGCATGACATCAATTTTTAGAATGGATAACTTTTGAAAGCTTTTTTTTTATTTTGGCAATGATATTATTTTTATGATATATTTGTTGGTTTGAAACAGCTTTATATACATATATGCAAAAACAAATAGCAATCTTTGAGACTGAATAACTAAATGCAAGTTGGTCTCAACATATTCTTTTGTAAGCTCTGAAAAAGCTATATTTAAAAATATTGTGAGGTAGTGCCCAGCTGGCACGATTTTGCCAGGGACATGGCACCAGTAGGTATTGCAAAGGGCAAAAGTGAGTACTGCAGTAAGCATCCAGGAGAGAGACAGAGAGAGAAAAGGTCCTTTGCATGTCACTGTAGGAATGTAGGGGTCAAGGGTTATGCCTTGTATGTGTGATGTGTGCCCTCAAAGCCTGAGGGGTGTAGGCATACTAGAAGCCACTAGAGGGGCTTCTATCTTGGTGTGAGTGGAGCATATATATGGTCACTCCTGGCAGCATAGTAGGAGTCTGCAAGTCCTTATTAAAGCACTCATGCTTACAATTAAGCAAATATTACATTATTACTTTTGGGTTGTGGTGGTATCTTTCTCAGCTTCATTCTGTATATGTTATGTTCCATTAGCTACTAGCTCAGGTATCTGCAACAAATCTTTACAATTTCTCATAAGGATAACACCTTGATTAGTAATCACCTCAGAACATGGAAGAGCCACATTTCTTATGACTTTTGCCTATGTGCTCCAATTATGGCTCATTGTTTGGCATTACAACATCAGGGATGCCATGTCATATACAGAATGATTAAAAGTGCAGTATCACTTGTTCAGCTGTGGTGTCCAGTAATAATGCTAGCTTTGGGTTATATGAGTAGTAATCCAGAGCCAGTATATAATTCTTGCCATCTAATGTAAACAGATCAATTCCTGTTTTCTTCCATGGCCCTCATGAAGTGCTTTCATCCATACATATTGGCTGTTTTCTCTGCCTGGAACTGTACTTATGACATGATTAGATCATTTTTTTAAATCTGCATTCATACTGGACCAGAATAACACACCTTTTCCCCATCTTTTTGACTTCTTCATCCTCAAATGGCCTTTGTCTATTTTTAGCTATATGTTATGTTGTAATGCTTTTGGGATTACAATTCTTTATCCTTTAAACATATTCCATCCAGAACAGTAAGTTCATCTCTACGTTGTATATAGGGTTTTGGAATGAAGTGCATGACCCACCCTAGTGTGGTCACCTTTTCATTATATGTCATCCTTAGCTGTAGCTCTAGTTTTCATAGCTGACCTTTTTTCATACACTGGGTTAACATGTACTGTGTAGATACCACATGGGCTGGAAGGGCATCCCGGTCAGAAGAGGGGATGGTTTCTTTCCCGGATGGGAGGCTCCTAACAGGCAGATAGGCATCCCAGCTGGACAGGAGAAGGGGATCAGACCCGGAAGGAAAGACCAGAAGGGATGGATGGACAGCCCACTGAAAAGGGAAGATGTCACTGGGGACTTTTTATTCCTGAAGCACGTTATATGTCAGCAGCCCCAGATATCAGTGCCTAGTAGGAAGCCAGCAGGGCATGCTGGGAGATGTAGTCTGGCACAGCAGCCCTGCTGGAGTTACTGGGTGTTGCAAGAGGGTGCTGCAGGAAGACAAGCTCTCTGTTAAAATGGACTTTCTCATGACCCAGAAATGCTTCCATCGTGCAGTGGCCCTGGCACCGGAAGTACTCCTGAGTCCTTAATAAAAGGGACCACACTCCCATACCCAGGCAAGTCGGAGCTGGGAAGACGTAGGGCAATATTCAACTGGAGGAGGGTAGTGCGGTGGTAAGAAGAAGAGAGGTATTGTGAGGAGAGAACACCTATATATTGTGTGCTTGTGACATTTTGTGGAGGTGTCAATAAATAAACCTTCCATTATTGAAGCCAGGACTCTTTGTGTGTTCATGTTCGTGCTCTCAATAAACTGTCTGCCACCTTCAATTCCTTACCTGGTCTGTACTCTCAGTTGGGAGCATGTGCTGACGGTGCGTTCCTGCGCCCACCACATGATGAACCACCTGGACTGGGAGCTGAGTGCTGTGGGTGACACACTGGAAAATTGTTTAAAAAAATTGTTTTTTTTATTGCGGCTGGGGTTCCAATCCTGCCACCAAGCCCCAGGTTTTCCCAGTAATTTTGAGGACCTGCTTGCTGAGGTGGATGTAAATTAATGTCATACCCAGGATGAGGCAATTGCAGTTTAAAGGGCCTTGCTCTAATCACTTCTGGTGTTTATGGGATTCAAACCAGCAACCTTCTAATTGCTGGTGCAGAGCCAAAGCCTCACAGCCCACCACCACTCTTGGTGTAACTAATATTTCTGCAGATTTACAGACAGCCTTGAATTCTAGGTGGAGTGTTTGCCAAGCCCTTATTTGCAATATTCACTATTGACTTCTGATCTGTTTCAACCCTTGTTGTTTTTGTTCATATATGTAAAAATGAAAAATTTCACAAGCATTTGAGGACTAGAGCTTCTTTCTCAATCTGAGCATAATCATGCACAGAGGAAGTTAAGTCTCGTTGGGTATCTGCTACAGGTCTCCACTTTGTTCTGTATTCATACAGCAACACTGCCCCTATGCCTGTCTGAGAAGTGTCTGCAAAGATTTTAGTGTCCCTTTTCTCATCATATGATTTCAGGACTGATGCATGAGATATTAAAGCTTTCAGTTCTTCAGATTCTTTTTTATGATTTGCATTCAGGTTGCATTCCATTGTTTTATGCAGAAGAGGGTTCTTAGCTAAGTCATAAAGGATGCTAAATTAGGTACAAATTTCCCTGTATAATTTACCATGCCTAAGAACATCTGCATACCTTCTTTATCAGTAGGTTCCGGCATATTGTTTACAGTCTATACTTTGCTCTTTTCAATCTGTGCACCTTCCTGTGTGAGTTTATTTCTGTTCTTCTAAACATGCATTTCTTTCTATTTAAATTTCAAACCATTTCTTTTAGCTGCCTCTAACATTTGTTTCAATCTGTTATCAATGCTCCTGAATTTTTTCTCCCCATACTAAGACATCATCAAAATATACCTTTGTTCATGGCATACTACCAAACATTTGTTGCACTGTCTTATGAAAAACCTCAGCACTGAACATAATCTAAAAGGTAATCTGTTGAAGCAGTACCTCCCAAAATGTGTATTAAAAGAGCACAAATGTGCAGTAGCTTCGTCAAGACTATCTGCCAGAAGCCTGAAGATGCACCTACTGTTGTTTAGAGAAATCCCTGGCACACACCATATCTCCTAATATTTTTTCTCTTGTGGATAACTGGAAGCGTTCCCTTTTAACATCCTTATATATAATTTGATACTATCCGTATGTATGGTGTTCGCGTCAGTACCCCATATGCATGGTGTTCGCGTCAATACCTTGACTCAATACAAGTTAGAACCATGCATTGGGACTCTGCCTCTGTAGTTAGAACATAACATGGCAAACGCGGACGCAGTATTGCATGATTAGCTAAGAATGTTCGAATGCTTCAGTGATGCCACTGGACGGCCGAGTATAGTAAGTCTGTGTTGGTACGAGCAGATAACAGTAAGTTTGGTTGGTTTTTGGAATGTTGGTTTGGTGGGGCGTACTTTCCAGGACTAACATCGTTGACTGACTTAAACCCTTCAACAGCTCTGGAACCATAAGTAATTTAGAGCGTATCGCCATTTGCTTGGTATGTCGAAATCTATCTTTGGGCAGTTCGGTTTTGGCATCCGTCCTTCTGACATCTATTGGCAAACTGAGTAATGATGGCTGGGTATTAACAACGGTCATTGTTTAAATTTTAGCCAATCTCAGATCTAAAATGACCACGGCAACATAATTATTACTCCGACTCTGATTAGAGTCGTAAAATACAATTTGTTTTGAAAATTTGTTTGCTGGAAAAAATCAAATGAGGTGCTACGAAGAGCTGAGTTCATGTCTCGCAGCCCTGTTTAAACAGTTACCTCTTCATTACTTCGGCCGAAAAGGTCTATTTTAAGCACAGATCAGTGCCGTGATAACAAAATCATTTCAAGGACTTAAAAAAAACAAATAATTCTTTGCAGAGAAAGTAGGGATTTCACAAATGTAGAATTTGTAGCCTGATTCGATCGGGCTCCCAGTCGCTAGTAAAAATTAAATTCTTTGGGACCAATACATAAGCATAGCAATCCACCTTTTTTCTCCACTGTCACTAGGCAGTGTACCTATTCAATTGGCTATTGTACTTTCTCTATTTCTATATCCAGATTTTCTAATCTTTTAACACTAGAATTACCAGAGCCTACGAAAAAACTCATAATTCCATCCCACCTTAAATTGCTTCTTAAATCTCTTCACACCTCTCTGCCAGTGTCCTTTGTCCTCTAAATGTGCTGATAAAGAGAAGCTAGGAGCAGCCGGCTATTCCATCCCCCCACCAATTTAGAACGTGCACGAACTTCTCTCAGCTCATGCCTTGATTGAGTATCTGGGAGTGAAGTGGAGTTTTAGAGTGGAAATAATAGATCGTTATTTGGAACACACGCATTTCATGTCTGTTCCGTTTCTACAGTAATCTGTGTAAACACATTGTTAAAACAGAAACATTTTTTATATTCTAGTAGTAGATGACAAAATGTAGGCATAAACTATATAATGTATGAAGCCTGAAGTCCAAATATCAAAGAAACATTTTCACAAAAGGTACAAATATAACACAACAATTGCGCTTTTATTAAAAAATATAACTGCAGAAACAAAAAGCCACCTTAACATGCAACATTGACAGACGTTTATTGTAGCTGCCTCTGTGGTGCAATAGAATCAGTTCCCGCCTGGGAATCAAAAGGTTGCGAGTTTGATCCTGCACCACTCCGTTTTGAGAAGTAAACTGCTCTTAGTCTTACTATTTTACAATAAAAACATACATTTGATTTCAGTCTGTAACAGCCGGTGCAATTTATGATCCTTGTAAAGGTTAGCTTTTTTTTTTTTTTTTTTAATTCACTTTTCATTCTCTCAGTCGCGTTCAGAATCAATCCATACAACCCCATCTAACACGGCTGTTTTCACATAAAGACACGCTATAGCTCTGCAGTGTACCACGATGCATACTAACGCCCCCCCCCCCAAAGGGTTCTGACACACAGACGCTGGCAAAGCTGCCTTCTTCGTATCTCACTGTCACTTGATTTTCTTTTTATTCAGTTTTATTCAGTGTTCCTACCAGTCCCCGCATGTTGCTGTATGCTGTTTCTTTTGTACTCCAGGACATGCAGAGGAGAGAATGGTAAAGAGCAGTAACTATGGCGCTATATGCAATAATCACACACTCCCCATCTGCCCGTTGTTTTGTTATACTTTTACACCAACATATGTTCCTGTGTTTGAGCATGCTCAAACGGGCATGCTCAAAAAATACACGTGTAATGCCACGAAAAGTGCACGCAGACACTTCATTTCGCAAACAAAACAAGTGCACTTTTATTCAAGACTACCTGTATAACCGAAGAAGAAAGAAAGCAAGTTACAGTAGGCGATTGATACTACAGCTTGCATGGTGCAATGCTAAGAAGTGCTGATTTTCATTCCGTGCTATATAAAATCATCACATTCAAATATTAACAGTTCCCACACACAATTGTTATGTTATGTTTGTACCTTTTGTGAAAATATTTCTTTGATATTTGGACTTCAGGCTTCATACATTATATAGTTTATGCCTACATTTTGTCATCTACTTCTAGAATATAAAAAACGTTTCTGTTTTAACAATGTGTTTACACAGTTTACTGTAGAAACGGAACAGACATGAAATGTGTGTGTTCC
This sequence comes from Polypterus bichir lapradei, assembly GCA_026402145.1. Classification (NCBI taxonomy): domain Eukaryota; kingdom Metazoa; phylum Chordata; class Cladistia; order Polypteriformes; family Polypteridae; genus Polypterus; species Polypterus bichir. The sequence goes on along the minus strand of JANRMT010062791.1, from coordinate 50,614,375 downwards.
AAACAACGATCTATTATTTCCACTCTAAAACTCCACTTCACTCCCAGATAATCAATCAAGGCATGAGCTGAGAGAAGTTTGTGCACGTTCTAAATTGGTGGGGGATGGAATAGCCGGCTACTTGCAGCTTTTCTTTTATCAGCACATTTAGATTAACAAAAGACGCTGGCGGAGAGGTGAGAACGGTTTTAAGAAGCGATTTAAGGTGGGACGGATTTACGAGTTTTTTCGTAGGCTCTGGTAATTCTAGTGTTAAGCTCTTTTCTTAACCTGTCTTGTAGGGAAAGTAGTGTTTACCTGTTGGGTATTACTGGTTTGTATGGCTTTTCTAAATCAATTTGGTATTGAAATTTAAGTGTATCAAAACCATTAAATACATCAACATATTCATCCTCAATATTTGGTACGTTTGTTTCAGCTCCATCATGCACCACACACACGTTTAATCAATCTAGCATATTGCATGTTTTCAAACCTATAATATTTCCTTGCCCTGCACATTACAAAAGACAAAAATGTGTTTCTTCCTCTATGTCCAGCTTGAGTATACAAGTACCCACTAAAGGAATCATTTTACCACTGTAAGTTTTCAGATTGAACAATTCTTTAGTATTTATAGCACGTTTTACATCTGATCAAACCAGCTCATTGTTCATTATGATATTTATTTGAGCTTCCAAGTCTAATTTGAGTGCAACATTAATCCCAATAGCTTTGCAAACAGTGGTCCAGTCTTTATGTATTGCAGCAATTTTTATTGCTCCTACGAACAACTCTTTCAAAGAGTTTGCTGGAGTTGCTTTCATGCCTTTGTCGCTGTATGTCTTCCTCTGACTCTGGCAGACTTTTGAGAAATGATTTTTTCCTCCCTTAATTCTTAAGGTTCTTCCTTAATGCTGGGAATTGGCATGCTTTGCTGCAACTGCTTTTTTTTTTCTTTCTTTGCGGAGCTTGGAGCATTGCTGTTTTAGCTGCGTTTTTGTTCCCTGGTCTATCACTATCACTTTTATTTCTGTCTTTGTTGACCTTATACACCATCTCTTCCTGGTGTTTTCTATCTATTAACTTTTTCTGTTCTGTTTCAGTTGTCTAGCCTGACAACACTTGAATTGCTTTATATTAAAAGTCAGCTCTGTCTCACCGAGTAACTTTTCTCTCAGGCCCCTGTCTCGCACTCCTATAACTTTCATATCATGTAATCTGATCTGTTAGTGTTCCAAAGCTGCAGATGTGATTTTTTTTAATTTCAAGTCTGTAATAAATTCCACTTATCACCTCTGTCTTGCATTGTTCTCTACTATTGAAACATACCTCTCGCAGATCTCATTATTTTTTGTACTGCAGAAGGCCTAGTATTTCTCAAAGATGAGTTCATAGCTGTTTTTTTTATCTGCCATCAGTTACAAACTGTTAAACATGTCAAAGGCATTTGAACCTGCCGTAGTTAAAAACAATGCCACTTTTTCTTTTATTCATTAGTTCTGATGCCTGTCACGTAGAAGGTAAAGCACTGTTTAAAATGCTTCTGTTGCTTCTCCATGGTGCCTGTTCACTCCAGTTCTATTTGCAGTTTTAATTGCTCCATTTGAGTTTGACACTTTCCTGGTACCATGTGTTGTTTTTACCTGCACTTGCATAAGGTAAAAGAAAGTCCACACTGATGGATAAAACAGACTTGTTTCTTTTATAGCAAAAACAACCACCGCTTAGTAATTCTTAGTCTTCATACACCAACTATCACTTGTGTGGCACAGTCTTACTATGCCTATAATATATCTCATTTATCAGCATCTTATATATAAACGTCTATGCGTGGAAGTGTTTGTGTCTGTCCGGCCCGGAAGTGGGAAGTGGAATTGGGGTAAGAGCTCTGCCTCCGAGGAAACAGAAAACTTGCCAGCACGTCAGCAAAACGAAAGCTCAGAAGAAAGACAAAGTCACATAGCCAATAACATCAGCAAAATGGTATCCCTTTTACTTTAATGCACAAGTGATGTGAGCATGTCGGCAAAACGAATCCTCCTAGGAGAGAGATGCCCAAAGTAGTTTCTTTGAATTACCTGACATCTCTACATTTCGTTTTTTTTTCCTGACAATTTCAATAATTTGTAGGACCCCAGACTTTTTACAGCATGGGCTTACAAAGCTAGTTTAATATATGACATCATTTTCAATTTTTAAACAACAGATTATACAAACAAATATTATAAGTAAAAGTGTTATTTAAGCAAAGGATCATAAGGAATAATGATACTGAACTGTGGGTCGTCCTAGAAAAAACACACAGGATATGAAAATGGCTGACCATAAAAAATGTATTCCAGTGTACACAAATGCAAAACGTGAATGCATTGTATAAAATCAAATTTAACAGATTTGTGTCTCCCATTCTAATTAATATCTGGTAGTACAAGTTGGATGGGTTAACTGTCTTTTTAATTAAAAAGACTGACTGTGCCTGCTTTCAAAGCTTTCTGCTTGCATTTTTCATGTTTTATGTAGGAGGTAGGAGGGAGGTAAGAGACTTTAGCAGAGAGGGAGTATGGAGTTTAGTCAGCAGGCGGAAGGTGGATTGTGTTTTGACAGACATGGAAAGGAGTTTTATGGGAGGTTATTTTGTTCACGGTAACAGAGGAGTTTTCTTAGATGGCAGATGCAGTTTGTTGTGGAGGTAGAATGGAGTTTTTTGCATCGTGGTGGAGGGAGTTCTAAAATGGACACCATAAAACAGGATATATTGCATCTGACTGTAATTGAATAGTAGACTTAGTCAACAATTTTTTTTTAGAGAAGAGATTACTTTAAATATCAGAAACATTTTTTACTTTTATGTTGAATCTTTCCTATTGTGAAATGCAGCCACATTTGCTTGTCTTCTGATCTGTATGCATAGTGTGCAGGATCATGTACTTTAGAGAAAAATTTTCTCAGACTGGTCATATGTAAAACAGAACACAAGTGATACATGTTAGAAAAACTGGCCACAGAAATTTACAAGACAGAAGAGGGGAATATTTTAGTGACTGTGGGTGGTAACAAGAAATGTGAACCAGGAAGAAAAAATCATGCTGGTGTAAAAGAGTTCGGATATCTGAGTGTATTAAAAGTTATACACCAAATAGTCACTTGAGCTACAGGAATGTTTCTTTAGCTCAAATGGGCAACACCTTAAAATGTGCATCAGGTTAGTATGACATTTCAAGTTAAATTTCATTAGTGGACCAAACAATTACCAAAGAATTGCATTTGCACTGTCAATCAGATTAGAAAAAAGCTACAGAGGGGTCACACAACAATTGAAATCATTGAACTTTTATTTTGTTGATTATCAATAAAATTGTAGATGTACAGGACAGCTTATTTTTGCAATGCTTAAATATATATAAGGTACAGGATTTATTTTCAGTTATTATATTTCAGAATCATAAATAATTTTTAAGAAGTAAAAGCTGCCGCTACAAAAAGAGATGTTGTACAGTTTGTACAGTTTTTTTACATAATTGGTTGAAAGTTTGTGAAAGTTTGATGTAATTCATTAAATGTTACACATTTACAATGACATGTTTTGCTTTTTTTTTTCAAAACTACTCCATGCATTTCAAAAAGAAAGAATATACAGTATATTCACAAATTATATTGATTTTACTTTTATTAAATATGGTAAATATTATTTGAGACTAATAGTTTCTTTACAGGTGTTTTGTTTGCATTTTTTTTCTATGGTTGATTAATAATTGAGTTACTACTCTGTAATTGATATGATTTCTTGGGAAAACTGTTATCACAGAAAGTAAGACAAACAGTCATCACCTGTTAAATTTATGTCTAAATTAATATATTCAGATCTGTTTTGATTAATACAGAGCTCCTTTGTCTGTTTTTCCAACACCATAATAAATGTTAAAAAACTAAATGTAAACCGTCTCCAATGTTTTTCTAGATACATTTACTAATAACATCACGTGCTTGCTAATTTCTGATGCAGTTGATCCTAGACATTTGTGTGTTTCACTTTTATGACAGCAACCATTTGTATGATTTTAATAGTAACCGTTTTTTAAAATTATGTTTTGCACAACCACACGTTTGCAGGCTTTGCAGCTTTGTGTAGTAGACAAAAAATGAGAGGGGCAATAGGAAGTGGTTAGTATCTTACTAGGTGCTTCAATAATTTTGTTCATGCTACCAGTGAAAAGAGAAAAATTTGTTGCATATTTTCATTGAGTTGCTTAAAAAATTAAGTTTTGTGTTGCAATTGTACTCCCAAGTGTAGTGCAAGGCCTTCTTGCTCTTAGCCCAAGAGTGCCAAGTCAGTATTGTGGCTTAATGGGAAAATAAAGGTGTTAAAGTTTGTGCAGGAATGTTGAGAGCCGTCAACACGTCTCTGCTATGCTCCCTTATTCTAAGATCCATAAGAATCTCAAGTGGAGCACAAAGCTAACATCACTGATGGATTATTTCAAGCCATCATTCATAATCTCCAACACAATCCACCATCTGTAAAGGAGAAATTGTCGGGAGATGATGTTGAGACCTCACTAGTTATAATGTCTTATGACAGCAGTGACTAAGGTTTTTTTTTCATTGAGATGTTAGCAGTAAAGGTCACAGAATTCTACCAAATAGCAAGCGAGAAAAACTGTTTGCACGTTACCAAGTTTATTTTGTTGTAGGGCATTTTATGGGTTATTTAATGGTTACTGTGATATGAAAAGTACATATTATCAGATAATAATATTTTGTTATAAAGAATACTATGCAGGAAAATGTATTTTGAGCAATCTTAAGTGAAAGATTACTGGTTTTGGAGGTAATGGGAATGTAACCCCCTATTTCCCATGTGCTCATTATATTAACATTCATGTTTTTGACATTTGTGATTCTTTCTAGCAACATTATGCTAACGATGACTGACTGTATATTCATTAATTTCACACAACATATAAGCCCAGTACTTGTTCATTGGTTTAACACCAGCAAACACATCTCTCTATATATAAAATCCAATGTCTGTCTGTATGTCTGTCCACTTTTCACGAGAGAACTACTTAACGGATTTAGATCAGGTTTTTTCTATAATTTGCTTGAACATTCCAGTTGATTTTGCGACCTCTCTCATCACGTTAAGTATCATAGTTCACTTGCGGCACTGATTTATTTGTGCGAATCTGAGAGAGACACAGCAGGCCAAGGGGAGGAGGGCAGGTCCGTCCTCACTCACGTGCCAGCCTCGGGGTGTATCTTAACTCTGCTTAGCTAGCGAAAGAGAGAACTACTTAATGGATTTAGATTGGGCTTTTTTCTAGAATTTGCTTCAACATTCCAGTTGATTTTGTGACTTCTGTCATTGTGCTAAGAATCATAGTTCGCTTGCAGGAGATATATATTTGTGCTAATCCGAGACAGAGGCTACAGGATGAGGGGAGGGAGAAGTGTGACGTCAGGAGTAGGGAGCTGGGCAGGGCATTTCTCGCTATCCTGTTTCCCTTCTACATAGGTGGAGCCGCGAGGGATGGCTAGTTTGGAATATAAGTATTTTTCAGGTAAGCTACAATGTACATAACAATGAGATAATTATAAAAAATCACTAATGATGCTTGTGCATAAGAACAGGTTTCAGTTGATAGATAACACTGCCTTTTAAAATAATTAGCCTAATTACTACTACAGTATATTGAAGTAAAAATGAAGTTAGCAGTGCTAACTATAAACAAACAAATTCTTAATCAATGGCCATGCTAACTGGAAAAAAAAGAGAACAAATTTGGTACAGTAAATACAGTTACTGGTATTCAGGATTGAATGTGTCAAAGAGTTAATAAAGTGGAAGAAGAGGAGAGGTCACCCTCCACAGAGTGAACTGCTACTGAACTCAGTCCTTACCTGGCACAATGAAATATTAGTGGAAAAAAGGACCAACCCACTACTATCCAAACAAATCGTACCCCCTAAGTGTCTTAGGCTATCACAAAATATGTTCCAATAATCTGCTAATGAACCCTGTATAAACAACTCCTTTGCAATATCTCTGGTCATGACAGTTCCTGCTGTCACAAAGTGTGCAAGAAGAAGGGTATACCTGCAGTATGAGGAGCATTTATGTGATCCCTTTTAAATTTACAATCATCGAAATCCAGAAAGGAGAGACTACAGGACATAAAGTAGAGATCATTATTAATTTTCACACTTGTTGTTTTCAAAAGGTTATTTGCTATGTACAGTAAATAACACATTTAGTCTTTTCACTCATATACAAAGTAATACATGCTTCAGATAATAATTTTTACTATGATGTTCCAGGGCAGTAGTTTAATCAGAATATATTTCTCAGCCCTATGTATGAAGTTGTAATTAATACTGGTGGGCAACAGGCAATTTCACTTGTATAATTTTGCATGAACGTCAGGCACTTCAAACTTTTGAAGGTACCCGCATCACAGTCCATGGGTAATGGTGAGACCAAACCTACATTTTAGGTAGTGTTGAAAAGTAAAATGCAGTGCATTGGATATGTCCTTTGTATATTGCATTGGATAATCACCTTTTTACATTTTGGCAAAAAAAGCAAGTGTGTGTTTCTGCTTTCGAAAAAGAGTTTCAGATTTATCACCTATTTACAGCACAAATCTTTTTGAGGAGATGGGGATTAGAGCCTGTAAATCAATGGAATATTATGATGTATATTGTATGAGGCTGGAGTAACCTTAGCAATAAGCAAGAAGATTTATAAGAAACTTTCAAAGTTATGGTTAAAATATAATTCATGGTAAATGAACAGCGCTATTTTTAGTGTAACAAATATCTTTTTATTTGATGCTTCAGCTAGAAGCAAAGCATTTTGACTTATTTTAGTTCAGAGAAGGCTGGTGTTGCTCACATCAAAGCTGCCTTGTGTGAGGTGTGTAACAGTAATCATTTCAGTGCATGTGAAACAGTGGCCTTTAAAGTATTCCTTTTTTCTGTTCTGCTGGCTGCCTGCCTTGCTTCGTATTTTGAAAAAACGTGATTACATTATTCATTCTGTCTTAAAACTCCTGTATGTGATGGTGCTAATGATTATAGAATGTACCCTTTTTACATGTACTCTTCTGGAAGTAATGAGACACTTAATGTAATGAAAAAACACTATGTTGAACTTCATCTTTCTTCTTGTTTAGGGATAATTATGTGTTTAGAAGAATCTTGATCCAGCTAAAATGGTCAATTGCAATGAGCTATCTATTTGTAGGCACATAGCAACATTATGTAACATAAAATTCTGTTTCCCACTTAGTCCAAGATAGGTCTAAATAAATTAAAATGTATCTTGTGAAATATCTGTTGATTTGTTGTGATGATAAACAGTAAAAACAGTGAAAACCACAGAAGGATCAAATGCCTGTATGAATGATTTCAGGGTCACTTTGGCAATTCTTTTGTCACTTTAACACTTAATCCTTTAATGTTTTTCAGATATGCCACGTGACAATGAACCCTACCAATTATGCAGAGATTCATTAAAAGGACATTAATCCCTGTTTGTATAAAATAAGTAGTTTACTCACATAATTTGTCCAATTCATGGTTGATGTGCTTGAATAACTACATGCTATCTTAAAGAAAGTGCGTATTTTATTATTTTGAAATATTTGTCAGATATGCTTCTTTTGGTATTCATGGGCAAATAAAAACATGTAGAATGTGGTGTATAATTTGGTTTTATGAAGCATGTGTGGTTATTGACAGTGGTAAGACCAGTAATAATGTGTAGAGCAGAGACATGGGCAGTAAAGGGAGTGCAGCAGAAGTTAGATGTGGCTGAAACAAGAATGTTGAGATGGTTGTGTGGAGTTATAAAAGGACTGAATAAAAAAATGAGACAATTAGAAGTACAACAAAAGTGGAAGAAATATCTAAGAAAGTACAGGAAAGTAGGTTAAAGTGGTATGGACATCTGATGAGGAGAGACAATGAATATGGCGGCAAAAGAGTGATGGGAATGGAATTACTGGGGAAGAGAAAGTGAAGGAGGTCAAAGCAGAAATGGTTAAATAAAATAAAAGAATATCTGAAGGAAAAGGGCTCAACTGGGAAGATGCAGGACTGAGCTGTTTGGAGAAGGTTGATCAAACACATCAACCCATATAGAAGTGGAAAAAGATGAAGCGGAAGAACAAGAAGTGTAGTTATTTTTGAAGTGTTTACTGTCATATTTTGATATAACTATGTCTTCTTCTAGCTATCAGTTTTGAAATGGCACATGAATATTTATAATATTTCTATGATAGACAGTAAGAAATGCTGTGTAATTGTAAAGTAATATTGTGACCAATATGCATTAAGCTTATGTAAAAAATGACAACAGATCACCATGACATGTAGATTTCTTGTTTATATTTTGAAATATTTGTTAGGCAGAGAGAACTTCCACAGACAAACTGCAGAATACATGCACAGGGTGGTCCAGATGTAATTATGCAGTTATAAAAAGGCGAACACATCACACCCGCTGTTCAACTGACAACCGTCTCCCTGACATTTTGGAATGCAGGGCAGGTGCTGCCATCTATCGGCAACAAAAATAATTTTTTGTGAATTCTCTATGTAATAAACTTAAGTTATAGCGTAATGAAAATTGCATAATTAGATCTGGACCACCCTATAGTACAGAAAACTTAAAAAACTAAAAATTAATTAAGTAAGAAGATAGGATTTCCGAACACAAAGTATATTAAAATCATTGCCACTATTGATGCTTAATAGGAAGCAGAAAAATAACATAATTATTTGTAGCAAGAAGGGAACAATAATTAGCAGGATAGAGGACAGAAGCACAGGAGCACACTCCCAAAACATATGTATAAATATTCCAAGGGCTAATAGAGTATATAAGTGACAGTAGGGGTCCTCATCCCCATAGAGTGATGTAAGATATAAATGATGCACATATCTGTTGTGGTGGACAGCCGGGGATCTTGCTTGGCCAGGACGCCTTTACGCTGGAAGGACCAGAGGAGCAAGCGTTGCCAGAGCATTACCTCCCCCTGAGCAGTAGATGGCAGCCCCTTTGGGTTGCAGCAGTGCCTAAGACTCCTGCAGGGCTTCATGGGAGTTGGAGTTTGGTGCAGCCCTGTTGGAATCCTCCTTGGAGAGCAGCTCTTCCGCTGCACCTAGAAATGATGCCAGTATTAGTTCAACGAGCATCTGAAGCACTTCCAGGTGCCTTATAAAAGGAAACAGCAGCCACTACACGGGCAGCCAGAGTCGGAAGGAGGTGGACAAAGCTTGCCGAGGAGGAGTGCAGAAAGAAGGAAAGGGAAAGAAAAGAAAATAAGGAAGGAAAAGTCAAAAGAAAAGTAAAGAAAGTGTGTTTGTGCTTGCTGTAACTGTGTAAATAGAAAAAAAATCACAGGTGCTTGGACTGGTGCCTCCTGCGTCTGTGTGTGTCAGGCTATAGCACTGTCTATCTTCCACACTGAGTTTAATATATTGATGCTTTTTGTTTTTGAAGGACAGAGAGATATTTTTCTAAAAACAGAATTCTTACAGAAGGACGGTGTTGACAATAAATTAAGCTGCCAAAGCCTGGTTATTGGTAATAGTTAGTGAGTCGCATTGCAGAGAACAGTACATAGTGCTGTTACTGGGTTTAGAGTCAGATAGAGTGAGTAAGAAAGTTCAAGTAAAGGATGAGAAAAGAGAAAAGAAGATAAGAAAACACCACATATCTTTAGAACTGATCTTGACGGGAGATTTATAAAAGAAGTAAGAGAACATATCATTTGAACTGTTCCCAGTGTTGAAATCTCAACAAAAAATTGAAATTTTCAAGGGGAGAAATAAAGTAGTTGGGCCACTAATATATGGATATAAATTATGGAATAAAGGAATATAACTGTGAAGGGCAGGAGAGAGAGAATTGTGAATTTATGAGATGGGGCCTATATTTGATGAACATCATTCTGTTTTAAAGTTGCGAAATTGTAATATTAAAAGAGATCAGGTAGCAACTGTGTTGGATTTGATAGTAATTTAAGGAGGATGTCTAATGAGTTGGTCTAAACAAAAGGATATAATGAGTTGCAAATAGGTCTTAGCTCGAAGACCTAGTGTGTAAAAGTATAGACTGACAACAGAAGTCTCCAACTTATCACAGATAAAGAGATGAGTGTCTAATGTAATGCCTTTCAATGTTCAATATAAAACAGATCAGGGGGAATCAAACTTCCAACCACTATTTGATCAGTGGGAGAAGGAGCAGCATTTCATTGACAAAATTAAACTGAGACATTAATTTAAATAACAGCTAATCTATAAATGATGTTAATAAATCCTTAGAACTTTTAAAAACATAATGATAATTTGAGAATACTGTATCTAAGAGTATAAGGTTAAACTCTTAAACCAACACATCAGACTGATTTGACCAGTGGGCTAGTGTATGGGACGAAGGATTGTTGATAAATCGACTGAGGGTAAGGATGGATTTTGTCAAGTCAATTTCATATCTCACCAGTTTTTCAAAAGTGTTAAACCTTGAAGTGGTAAAATATCATCTACATAAAGCAATATATAAGTGATGGCATCCAGGAAAATATGAGAAATCAAGTTGTTGAATTGAAAGAGATGGCAAGGAGTTCAAGAGAGATGTAAGAGTAGTAGTAAGAGTGGGCATCACTGTCTGGCAACTTTAGCTATCTTTAATGGCAGAGAAATAATTAAGATGGTAAGAATTATAGATGCTCTAGAAGAGTACAATGTTTTGTTTTTTTTTTGAAGTTTTATTATTTTTATTGCAATCCATACAAATCAATCAAGTTTTTACAAAAAGAAAAATTGAGTTAAGGACAAATCAATCCCCACCCCTGAGAGAGAGAGCAAGGCAAACGGCGTGAAATTTAAGGCTTGTAAACATACCTAAATTAATAAATTTGATAAGCCAATAGAGATGAATGCAGAAGACAAAGAAATACAGAAATAATTGCTTCCTCTGTGCTTTATGAGCTTATTTTAAAATATTACTGATTAGATCCTGCCATGTTTTGAAAAAAGTCTGTACGGATCCTCTAACTGAATATTTGATTTTTTCCAGTTTCAAATAGTATAACACATCGGTTTCCCACTGACTTAAAAGAGGAGAGTTTGGGTTCTTCCAGTTTAGCAGAATAAGTCTGAGTGCCAAAAGTGTAGTGAATGCAATCACAGTTTGTTTGTCTTTCTCCACTTTAAACCCATCTGGAAGAACCCCAAACACAGCTGTTAATGGGTTAGGAGGGATTGTGAGACCAAGGCTGTCTGAAAGGTAATTAAAAATTTTGGTCCGGAATAATGTTAATTTGGTGCAGGCCCAGAACATGTGACCCAGTGAGGCTGGACTTGGTTGCAGCGTTCGCAGGTTGGATCATGCCCTGGAAAAATTTTGGAGAGTTTTAGACGAGACAGATGTGCTCGATATATAATTTTGAGTTGTATAATTGTATGCTTTGCACATATGGAGCTCGAGTGAATTCTCTGCATTGCTACTTTCCACTCCTTTTCTGATATATTAATTGAGAGATCTTTTTCCCAGTGTCCTCTTGGATCTTTGAAAGGGAGGGATTGTAAAATGATTTTTAATGTTGGAGAGACGGTGTCTAAGTCCTTGAGATTGAGCAATATTTTTTCCAGCATGGATGAGGGTGCAAGATAAGGAAAATCGGGAAGGTTCTGTTTAGCAAAGCTCCTGATTTGAAGATAGTGAAAGAAATGTGTAGCTGGATTGTTAAATTTGGAATGTACTGTAATTGTTCATAGGATGCAAATACGTTGTCTATATAAAGATCTCTAAGCAAGTTAATTCCAAATTTTTTCCAGATATTAAAAACTGCATATGTTCGTGAAGGTTGAAAGAGGTGGTTCTCTTGCAGAGGTGCCACAGATAGAAGCTTCTCCGTCTTAAAATGCTTTCTATATTGGTTCCAGATTCTAAGTGAGTGAAGCACAATTGGGTTATTAGTAGATTGCCGATAACATGTGTTTATTGGAGCACAGAGCAGGGAATACAAAGAAGTACTGCAGGATTTTACTTCTATTGCGGACCAAGCCTGTGTATGTTCTTATATTTGTGTCCAGGTTTTTATCGCCTGTATATTTGCTGCCCAGTAATAAAACTGGAAGTTAGGTAGAGCCATGCCGCCTTCTGCCTTTTGTCTTTGTAGGGTCGCTCTTTGGATGCGTGGATGTTTTGAATTCCAAATTAATGAGGTTATTGTTGAATCGAATTGCTTAAAGAATGATTTATTAATGTATATTGGAATGTTATGAAATAAAAAAGGAGCTTAGGAAGAATATTCATCTTAACAGTGTTAATTCTTCCAGCTAGTGTGAGATGAAGGGTTGACCATTTATGCAAGTCTTGCTTAATTTTTTCCATGCAGACGGCGAAATTTTGTTGATAAAGAGCTTTATGTTTACTTGTGATGTTTACCCCTAGGTATTTAAACTGTTCTGCAATGATAAAAGGTAGGGTGTCTAATCTAATATTATATGCTTGGGAATTCACTGGAAAGAGTACACTTTTATTCAGATTAATTCTGAGACCAGAGATCTTTTGAAATTCTGTGAGTGCTGTTAAGACTGCAGGCACAGAATTTTCTGGGTCTGATATATACAGTACCATATCATCTTCATATAATGAATTTTTCTGTTCCAGTCCTTCTCTGATAATCCCCTTTATCTGATCAGTATTTCGACAATGCATTGCCAGTGGTTCAATGGCAATTGCAAATAGTAGCGGTGACAAGGGGCATCCATGTCTAGTACCACGTTCTAGTTTAAAGTAGTCTGAACAAATGTTGTTGATACAAACTGAAGCTTCTGGGTTAGTATACAGTAATTTGATCCATGCACAAATGTTCGGGCCAAACCCAGACTTCTCCAATATAGTAAAAAGGTATTTCCATTCAATCATGTCAAATGCTTTTTCTGCATCCAATGATAATAATATTTCTGGGGTGTTTGATTTAGTTGGTGAGTATATTACATTAAAAAGGCGTCGAAGATTTGAAGATAAGTATCAGCCCCTAATAAATCCACTTTGATCTTGTGATATTACCGAGGGGAGCACTTTCTCCATCCTTCTAGCTATGATTTTAGAGAGTATTTTAACATCATTATTCAGAAGTGAAATTGGTCTGTATGATGCACATTGTAATAAGTCCTTATTTTGTTTTGGAAAAATAGTGATTAATGCTTGGCGAAAAGTTTGAGGAAGAGTTTGGTTATCTCTGGCTTCTGTAAATGTTGCTAATAGGAGGGGAGCTAGCTGAGCAGAGAATTTCTTGTAAAATTCTGCAGGGTAGCCATCAGGGCCTGCTGCTTTCCCGCCTTGGAGTGACTTTATAACATCTAGTAATTCTGATAACGCCAGAGGTTTCTCCGCACTAAAATTGTCTATTTGTGGTATTTGTAATGTATCCAGAAATGCATTAGATTGTGTATTGTCTTCTTTAAACTCAGTAATATATAGGGATTTATAGTAGTCTCTGAAAGTGTGCATTATATTTTTGCGGTCGATGATTTTATCTCCGTTCGCGTTGGTGATTACTGAGATTGCGTTGCACAGTTCTTGCTTGTGAATTTGTTGAGCTAAAAGCTTATTAGCTTTCTCTCCATGTTCATAGTAATGATGTCTGGATTTATAAATTAGTTGTTCAGTTTCTTTAGTTGTCAAGAGGTTTAGTTCTGAATGCAGAGCCTGCCTTTTCCTATGTAGAGTCTCGATTGGTAGTCTGGCATGTTCTTCATCTATTCTAGTAATTTCGCTTTTTATCTCTGCTACTTTCTTGGTTTCTAATTTATTTCTGCGGGAAAGATATGAGATAATCTGTCTTCTTAAGAAGGCCTTAAGAGTTTCCCAGAGTATTCCTGCAGAAATCTCTGAGGATGTATTTGTCTCTAGGAAGAAATTGATTTGTTTGGATATGAATTCTGTACAGTTCTCGTCTGCTAATAGAAGCGGGTTGAGACACCATCTGCGAAGTGAGTGTGTGGGGCTTAGTAACTTTAGTTCCAAGATCATAGGTGCGTGGTCAGAAATAACAATAGCATCGTATTTGCAAGATTTAATCATAGGCAAGAAGTTATTATCTATAAAGAAATAATCAGTCCTTGAGTAGCAATGATGTACTGGTGAGTCGAAAGAATATGTTCTTGAGTTTGGGTTTAAAAACCTCCAGGGGTCTGATAAGTTGTGATCAGTTATAAACTTTGTAATTATCTTTGCGGTGTTAGATGCCGTTCCCCCTGTGGAAGAAGTCCTATCTAAGAGTGGATTTAAAACACAATTAAAGTCCCCAGCCATTATAATTTTATGAGTGTTCAGATTGGGAATGGATGCAAATAAATTTTGAATAAATTCTTATCATCAACATTAGGTGCATAAACATTTATCAAGATCATTTTACAGTTAGATAAGTCTCCCATGACCATTACATGTCTCCCTTCAGGATCCAATACTACATCTGATGCTACAAATGAGACTGTTCTATGTATGAGAATTCTCCCACCTCTAGTTTACTTTGTAAAACTAGAATGGAACATTTGGCCAGTCCAGTCTTTTTGCAGCCGGAACTGATCCTTGCTTAGTAAATGGGTCTCCTGTAAAAATACTATTTTAGCGTTTAGACCTGTTAGGTGAGAGAGTACTTTCTTTCTCTTTAATTCGTGATTCAGGCCTTTAACATTCCAGCTCACGAAATTAACTGTCCCTTCATGGAGACATTGATTCTGAGTTTTTGATGTCATTTTATAGTCTTAACTGGAAGTGAGACAGCTTCAGCCTTAATTTCCTATTTGCCCTAAGAGTTATTGCCATGCAGCCTATTATTACGTTGCTAGTTATAATTATAAAGATTAAAAGGATAGATTAGGTATAGATCAAGCCTGCTCTCTTTTTCTCCCCCCCTTAACCCCCCACCCTCCCTTTTTGCCTCCCCACGTGAGGCTAGAACCCACTTCACACAGTCCCGGTCCTCATACATACCCAGAGACAGAGCACGTCCAAAGCAAAACAAGCTCCCACGCAGCGGCGTTTTAGGGTTAAAAAAAATAGAGATATCTATTACCAATATAGTCTAAAAATCTGTGCACTTAGAATATATATAATCTTCAGCAATCTTAGTATTTTAAGATAATAAACCCGGGAATGGTGTTAGAAAGTGGTCCAGAATAAGCATAATAAGTCTTAATGCAATAATAGCAATAACAATAAACCAAGGGTATGATGTTGAACAGTCTCGTTCAGGGTAGAGAGAAAATAATTAGATAATAAAAAAGGAAAAAAAAAAAGGAGAAAAAAGAAAAAGTAATTAAGCACAATAAAACATAAACAGATAGCGCCCGAGTAATAATAACAATATATGATGATAAAAACCCGTATTTTAAACAAATAGATCAGACAGTAGATTATTAATCCTTGCCATATCATTAACAGCCATGACTCACTATTATGTATCAGAATAGTCTCAGGATCAGCTTTCTTAATTCCTTTTCTGCTTCTTCCTTGCTAGCGAAGACATAGAATTGACCCTGCTTTTATGTCTAGGAAAGAGACGCTGACAGCTGGTAAGTGCAACGACTTCAAAACCTTTTTTTATTGTCCTCTCTCTTCTTCCTCTCTCAGACCAAAGCAATCAAGCTCATCTTACCAAACAGCAGACCTACCGAACATGGCTGCATAATCGAAACCTGCAATTAATATCAAAGTGCAGATATATAACACCTGCAATTCCACTTTCAGTTTGGCCAGATACAAGAGGCTGTATTTGACGTTGGCTTGCCGTAACCGCTGAAGAGTACAATGTTTTAATTATATTGATAAAATCTTCACCAAAACTCATTTGACTGCATCACCAGCCATAGGTAGCACCAGTTTATGTGATCAAAAGCTTTCTTTGCATCAAGTGACAAGAGAGCTGATGGATTTGGTAAAGCCAGAGCCTCGTCTAGGACACATAGGAAATTAATAATACTGTCTACAGCATAACATGAGCAGATGAAGCCAGTCTAGTCTGGATAATTAATTTGAAAATGACTTGTATTCATTTAACTAAAAGCTTTGGCAGCATCTTTGATAAGAGAAACGGGGCAATAGTAGAAGCAGTCTATGAGGTCCTTACCCAATGTAAAAAGAGGGTTATGTAGTTAAAATAACAGACTTCACAATTATTATCTCTTATTCCTCTAAATAAGGCATACATTTGCTCTATTTCAAAGCTGTTTATTAAAGTCTACATTTGTGCAGTCTACTGGTTGTACCTCAAGCAGGTACTGTAGCTTCTTGCTGTAATTTTATACAGCAATAAATTACAAATATTACTTTGTGAAGTGTGCTTTTACACAGAATAAACACTTCTGAAATTCAGTAGCTAAAATCCCCAAAAGCAGGCACTGTAGATTGAATGAATATCTGGAAGCCACAGCATTAATATTCTCCTTTGTAGCATATTGTATTTTGTATGGCTTGTTATCTGTTGCTTTCAATATTAATGATCAAATAGTAAGGTTGATTCTAATACGGAACATTTTTTACCTTTATTTATTTGCCTTTTCACTTTTGGTTTTCTATTCTCTTTAATGTACTGTACAGATCGCTGATTCACTACAAACTGTTCAACAATGTTAAAAAAAATAAAACTTGAAAAATATTCATCACATTAGTTGTAGTTGTTATATTTTGGTAGTACACTATTCTCTAATACATTCCATTTCTCCTGATTTCAATTCTATATAGTAATAAAATATGTTTATGAAAATTTTTAAGCTCATTCACCAATTACTGGCATGTAATGTCAGAAACCCTTTAAAACAATGAGCTCCATGTCTAGGTGTTTTTGTTACATTTGTCACCTCAATGTATATAAAAAAGCTCAATTCATAGATTGTTGAGGCATTACTCTGTGAGAGAATACACCACACCAAATGACAACAAACATCCTGGAAAAATAATACTCATTACATGTTGAACTATTTAGTAGGCTCTGAAAATTAGAACCAAGATGCAGTACAATAATAAAAATATTTAAATGCTTGATATGTGATTTTCTTACATAGGTTTTGATATTTTTACACATATACAGCATATACCAAATTTACATTGAGATTATTTGTGGTTGGCATGGCTTTGAAGAGTAATAATACAAATGTTCTAAAAAGCATAATGCCAACACATTAAAATAACTTCTTGATCCTGAACCATTATTCAGTTTCTACCTACTTACTAAAATGTATATATTCAAGTGTTTTTTTTTTCTTCAAAGAATGCATCCACAGCTCTTTGAGATGATCTGCAGGGTTCCTCTGTTTCACCTGCAGGGACTCATTATGTACAGATGAATTTGTTTATGAAAAAACATCTTTTCTGATTTCCAACACTTGTTCAGACACAATTCAGCTACCCCTGACAAGCATACGCGTATAGACCTTTTTGTAAAATATATCCTTTTCTATTTTGAATTCCCCAAAGGTTTTTGCGTACTCAAATTATCATTATTTTAAAAAGCATACTTGGGTTATATTTTATCTACAAGGCAATAAATAAATACTGTATTAGATAAATAGCTGAAAGTGTAATGAATCAACTTTGCTACCCAGAAATTTTTTAGATTAATTAAATGTAAAATGAATCTATTCTAAATTAATCCAATTAGAATTATACAGAGTTAATTTAATTTGAACGTTAAATTGAATATCACCTGAGCTGACTACATAGAACAACAGCAGATTTAATAAGGAAAAGAATCAGAAGTTAAATCATAAGCAAAGTAACAAACACAAAGGCATAACCAAGAAGTCAAAAAAACAAATTGCCAGTATTCAACAAGTTTGATAAAAAAATCATACTCAAAAAGAGAGACCAGGAATCCAATAAACACACATGTATCCAGAGTAAAAATGTTCATTTTAAATCACATTAAAAAAACAAAGCATGAATTCATAACCAGACGTTTTTCAAAATAAAGGAGAAACAATAGTTATAAATTTTAATTGAATTCAATCCAGGACAACTAGGACATGCATGATGCAACCTTTATACCCTTTATCCAGATATGTTATTCACCATAAATCCTTATTTTACCAAGTCGTACTTATATTTTATTTAATTCAGCTGAATCTGAATGTGTGTATATATAAAGTATATACTGTGCATATATCAGTATACTCCATGTTTAGTTTGAGTTACTACATCATTATTTTGAAATTTTATTTATGTCGAAAACCTGTGCTTTGGAGGAACAATCATTATGCTCCATTCCTTTAATCTATGGATATTCTGAGAAAAATAATGAATTGTGTGAATCTGATGCAGTTAAACAATATTGTAACTGTTAATTGATATTCAGCACATGCACAGAACAAGACAAACTAGTAAGTATCAGTAACAAATGAGCAGTCACCATCATCAGTTTCTTATCAAAATTAATAAAACAAGAACATTATGTATTTTGTAGTCTAAAAAGAATAAATCATATCAAATTCCTTTTCAGTTCAGTTTTTCATAATCAGCTCTCTGAATTAAAGTGATTTATGAGATATTAAACAAGCAAGAAAATATGCTCATGAGATAGCAAATGGTGCATAAAAATGATAAAAGAGGCTTACATGTTAACAATGTCCTAAGAACAATATGCCATGAGTTGGTTAGAATAAGGTATGCAGTGTAAATCGAAGTGGTAAATGTAAGTTATATTATTCCTAAAACCCATGTAATTTCATACATTCTGTGCATTGATAATAGATAGAAATAGTGAGGCCTTCCATTTTACAATCTTTAAAGTAACACTTTGATTATTTAAAGTAAAAAGCTGAATTATTACTGTATTTCCTCAATACTTCATTTTCATAGTCTATTGCATGATTTTCCAGATTTCTTTAATTACTTTTCTTTTAAACTTTAGCTTTATCACATTCATTAAAGGCACAATAAGTACAACATATATTCCCATCACTGACTTTTTCTGTCAGTAGTGATATTAAATGGTGAAATCGTATGATCTGACTGATTAAACCTGACATTATGTCATTACACAGTGCTGCTAATTAATCTAAAATGAAACTTGTCTACAGTAGTATTGAAGGCAAATTTTATAATTAAATCATTACATTTAAATTATGGACAGCAAGTAGCTTTTTAAACACCTTTTTTTCTAATTAAGCCCAAAGTTTTAAAGGAATAATTATGAAAGTCTTGCTCACTGTCTCTCTTGATAACATAGCAAAGCTCAGAATGAGAGACAGGAGTAAAGAGCCACTGTGTGACTCCATTCTGAAAAACTTTGTTGGTTCTGACTTCAGGGTATGCTAAAACACATACAAATACTTAAAAGATTAATAATATATTCGCTACATTATTTCAAGTACAATTTAAATTCTAATATAAAAAATATATCACTATGTCATGAAAGTCATGCTTACTTTTATTTTACTTATACTTGGTGACATTACCTTTTCTGTACTTGTTCATATCAGTTTCCATAGTTCTTTCTGTATTTGCATATGTTTCAGTCTTAATATGAGCCTCTTACTGAATTCATCATTTATAGTACAAATAATTATACTTACAATTATATTTTCCTATTTAGTAATGGCTGTGAACAAGTTGCAAATAATACTGTTTTTTGAAAGCTTATATGATCTTGATTCAGATAATTTTAAGAGCAACATAGTAACTTTTACCAGGCTCTAATGAACTATATTAGCCTTGATTTCTGTATAATAGGTATCATGGGGATTAAGGATAGGTTGTGCTGCTTTTCCCACCTAAATCTCTTTAATATAAGATTAAATTGAAGAAATTATCCTGAGCAAGAAGAGTTTTGTGAAAAGCACAATTATGGCTGGAATGGTGCACATTCTTTCCAACATTTAGAAAATTGCAGTCATCTGCAAAGCTGACAAAAGACAAATAAAACAAAATTATAACTATAGTAATGAATAATGAATCACAATAATGGTTTACTGCATTCCACAAATGTAATGAAATGGTTTGAAACGCAAAAAACTTGCACGTTTCCAAGTGCTGACAAAGCAGAAATGTTGCAGGCTCTTATAACTCTGACTAAGCGTTATTCCAAGGTTTTTAACATGAAGTAATGTGCAAACACAAAAATCGTTTGACAATTTTGTGTATTTAGTCAAACACATTCTTATTATAAATATTTACATTTTTTCTAGCATATTGGTCCACATTTAGTAGGAACTCCTTTTTTTTAAATAGTCATATTATTCAAAAGCATTGTCTGCCATTAATTGTTGGCTTTAAACCTTTGTTCTGTTTATACCCTCAGTGATGTTAAGTTAAGTATTTTGGTAAACGAAGTTATATTTGCAGGAATAAGACATGACCATCTGACTGGACATCTCAAACATCTGGAAAATTTCTTGGCACGCTATCTTAATGTTTAAACTAAATGACCCTGTATAAATACAGCAGTTACATGTTTTCAGATGTCTTTCACTGTGCATTTTTGTTTTATTTCACTGGCTGGACTGTGATCAACTTTCTAAAAAAAATGATCAGAAATAACAATTTGACTGTTCACTCAGAAAGCACTAAATTCATTTGGAAAAGTAGAGGTAGAACACCGTATGTTATGACATGTTCAGTTTTAAATTAGGACTACTCACGTCAAATAACAGCTCTGTCTGCCAACAACACATTTTTACCGCTAGCTCAGAGCATACAATAAATTCTGATAAATTAGAGATTCCTAATGCAAATAATTACCTTACTTTACATGAGAGAATGACTCAGCCCTCCCAAACATATTCTATTTTTAACACATGCCAACCTATAGAGGTTTGATCCACAGATTTAAACACAATGAAAAGGTAAAGGTGGCCCCTTTTAACAAGTAATACTGGAAGACTGTGCTTTATTCTAATTTGACAAAAAATCACTTGGTTATTTTTTTGGTAAAAGGAAAACCAGGTGAAAATTATAGGCAAATAAAATATAGGCTTAAAGTGACCACCTTGAGAATGTGGGTGTAGTTTCATTTTGATCATATTGATGACTGGTAGCACTTCATGTTAAGACTGACGGAGTCACCGGCAGTCATTAAAAGAAAGAGTGTCAATAACACTGGCAAGGGATTATGAAGTCATTTCAAACAAAATTTGAAATCCTTCATTATCCACAAATTGAGATCACTAGCTGAAAACCTACACAAAAATAGCTGTTTAAACAAATCTACAAGAAGAGCAGGTTAATTTGAACTGATCTAAAATCATCTATTGAATTATATATGTAACAATACATGACTTGACTGTCGCAAACCTGGTCTATATGAAGATCAGGAAGGAATGCCAAAGTATTTTGAATGCCCCCAGAAGAAAGGTGCCAAGAAAAGGGAAGGGAGAAAGAGTACTTGGGAGATGACAAAAAATAAATTTTTGAAAAGTCAAAAGATAAGAAGGGTCAGGATACCAAGAAAGTCAGACAAAACTGATTACTAAAACTAAAGTTTCCAACCAGAGTTTAAATAAAAAAGCCTAAAGGTTCTTTTACTAAATTGTTTTGATTTGCCACTAACATTAATGAAGGTTTGCTTTTTTAAAGTTAAATATCTCAGGGCTTGGATGTTGCACCTTCTCAAATAATGTTTGAATGGCAATGCAATGCACCGTGACACTTCCTTAGCAATGTGCAACATTGTACAGAATGTGGCTGCATGTATGAGAAATGAGCATAAAACAGACTTCGGGGACAATATGCTCTAGATTGATATGTCAAAGTAGGATTTCTTATTTTTGTCATAATACCAGACAGCACATGTGCTGCAAATCAAATCCTGTCTTTGAAAAGAAGTTGGTATCAGCTGTGAAGCTTGGTGTTAAGTACATAGTTTGTAGCTACAGTGCTGGTCCAGGACCAGGACACCTTACTGTTATTGAGTCAACCATGTCATTAATCAGATAATATCTGCGCAAAATGTGAAGCTGTGTGTCAAAAACACAGCTAAATATCCATAACACAAAACACTCTGGGAAAAAAAAAATCAACCAGGATTTCTCAAAAAACAGATATTAGTAGTGCAACAGCTAGACTCAAGTTTCACTGAAACACTACAGACAAAACTTGAAGCAGGTTGTATAAGCAAGAAGCCCTAACCATCACACAGGTGAAGCAGTTCTACAGGATGGAGGGTGCCACATTTACAGCAGGATACAAAGAACACAGAGAAGTGAGCAACTCAGTGAGTCCTGCCAAGTAGACAGACAACTGTTTTGAAGAGTGATAGACAAGTAATATCAACAGAGGCCTTGCATCAGACAGCAGTAATGCCAGATACTCAAATGATGTAACATAGTGAGCAGAAATTGGCTTGATTCGAATGTATAACTGGAATACCACCCACATGACCAGCAACATGTGGGTTTTTCAGATAACAACGGTGGAGTGGAAAATACAAAATAGTCATTAGGTTGTTTATAAGTTTCTGTCAAGAACAAAATATCAATGTTATGCTCCAGAACAAAGTCCTCAATAAAAGCTGATTTGCTATTAAGGAAGCGGACATTGAATAGGGCAAACCTGTGCTGAGGCATTAGCTCTTGTTTGTCTTGTTCTGCTCCCCTTGTTGGATTCCCTTTGTTGTATGTTCTTGTTTTTGACTCTGGTTTGGTTTATAATACAATGTATTTTCCATTGGGACAGGATGGTTCGCCTCTTGTAAGTAACATTTTATAAACTCAGAAACCATTTGGGAAATTTGTTTTTGTCTATTTTTGAGCAAATTTTGAATATACATCATTATTTAAGAAACACATCTGAGTCAGGGTTTTATTTTGATACACTCTGGAGGCATGCAAAAATGTTATATCTGACCTCAAGGAAGTAACATATGAGAACACATTTTTCTTTTACGCTTATGATTTAAACCTTCATCTATCAATCAGTAGTGTACAGTATGGTCTTTGTTAGTATCAATTTCCAGTAAAGCAGGAGAATATTACTTCTTTAGAGTTTTTAACTTTGAACAATATAATACAATTACAATTTCAATATAAACATTAACCTTTCTCTACCTCCCCATTCCTCCATCTTGCCCCCCAAACAAAAACAGACTCTTCAGGGTCCCAATCCTCTGCCACGTCAAGGCTGACAACACACCCAAAACACATACAGTAGTTCTCTCCAATGACCATGACTAATATGTATCTAAAGGTAACACTAAACAGTAATTATTATGTAAAGTCCTAGTAAAATATGTGTCAAAAAGAACTAAAACTGTAGTGGAATGTCATGAAATTAATCAGTTGGAAAATCTAAGAAGAATCAGATAATACATACTGTAAATGCATAATAATAGTAGCAGTTAAAATGATACATTTTTGCTAATAATAACATCAATAACAGTACTGTAGGCACTAGTAATATTTAAAACTGACAATGATAAAAACTAATAATAACAGCAAAGTAAAAATTAATTTTCTTCTTTCGAATTCTCCCATTAGGGGTCACCGCCGCAGATAATCTGGTTCCATATCTTTCTGTCCTGTACATCTTGCTCTGTCACACCCATCATCTGTATGTCCTCTCTCACCACATCCCTAATCCTTCTCTTAGGCCTTCCTCTTTATCTCTTGACTGGCAGCTCCATCCCTAGCATCCTTTTCCCAATATGCCCAGCATCATGTACATGTCCAGACCAACATAATCTCGCCTCTCTGACTTTGTCTTCTAACCGTCCAGCCTGAACTGACCCTCTAATGTACTCATTTCTAATCCTGTCCATCCTCATCACACACAATGCAATAATTAAATAATAAGCAAGCTGCTGCCTCGCAGTAAGGAGACTTGGGTTCGCTTCCCGGGTCCTCTCTGCGTGGAGTTTGCATGTTCTCAATGTGTCTGCGTGGGTTTCCTCTGGGTGCTCCAGTTTCCCCCCACAGTCCAAAGACATGCAGGTTAGGTGCATTGGCGATCCTAAATTGTCCCGTGCGTGCTTGGTGTGTGTGTCCTGCGGTGGGCTGGCGCCCTGCCCAGGGATTTGTTCCTACCTTGCGCCCTGGGATTGGCTCCAGCAGACCCCCGTGACCCTGTGTCAGGATG
Source organism: Polypterus bichir lapradei (assembly GCA_026402145.1). Lineage (NCBI taxonomy): Eukaryota > Metazoa > Chordata > Cladistia > Polypteriformes > Polypteridae > Polypterus > Polypterus bichir. The sequence continues at coordinate 50,590,302 of JANRMT010062791.1, read as the reverse complement.
TAGCAGGTTGGATGATGACTGACTGCCTGACTGATATCCAAAACTATCTGCAGAGGTGAAAGCATTTAAAAACAAAAATAAAGCAAAGTCATGAGATGTGTTTTTTTCTTGTGAATTACAATGGTGGTTCCAGTCACTACAGACACCTAAGCTTGTTTGCTTGTCTACTTATCTCCATGTGTGACCATGCCTGCTGAAATAAGCTATAGCTCCCTGCAACACTGACTGGATAAATGGATTCCGAAAACAGGGAAATAAATAAGAAAATGCACGTTTTCATTATACATAAATTGATCTCTTAATTTCACTAGCATAATTAAGGTGGATGTAAGCATTTTGAAGAGGTTAAGTGTTCTCCATTTTTTGAAAGTCAAAATGGTGAATTGTTATAGAATTCAACACCAGTTCTTGTGGTGGTCTTTCTTAATTAAATTATGTCAGAAATTGTCAGATTAACTATTTGAAAACCAGTTCCCATTTCTCAAGTCTGGTAAACATACATCTCCCTGTAAAAACTATAATGTACACTGCAAAAAATGCATGCAACTCCTAGACAAGAAAACTTTAAATGGGAGTTATTTTGCTTTTATTTAGCAAAGAAATCTACCAATGGGATAAGCAAAATTTACGTGAGAAGATGTCTTAAAGTAAGCTAAATAATCGTAATTACACAATAATGAAAACAAGATGTAATGTCATGACATTAAACTTTTCACTTGCTTAGATTTCAGTTTTTGCAGGTTAATTAGCCCAGTCAATATTTTAAGAAATAGTTTAGATTTTGTCTTTCTTATATAGACAGCATAATCAATTTTTTCTTTGTATTTATAGTTTTGTCAGTAATTACTTTTTACATTATCTAGTAAAGATAACCAGTCATTATAAACCCACAATATTTTCTTAAATGTATTTTCCATTTATGCAGTATAGCCTATGTAATTTTTCATAAAGAATGTTTACTTTCTATTGAAAACTAGACATAGCAACCTATGTTTTAAATTAGGCTGTCCCACAAATGCCCCCCAAATTTCATAAAAAAATCAATCCAGACATTCTTGCATGTGGTAATAAACAGACAGGCATAATGTTAATTTTACTCACATAGATGATTACGGGCAGAAAACATTGCTCAAAAAAGTAATGCTTTGCTTTTGAGTAAAAAAAATCTTTGCTTCCAAAAGTATTCTTGTTTGGTCTTTTACATTTTTTTTCTGTCTGTATTCCCCACAGCCGACAATTCTACATTAATCATACTTTTTATTCCAAAACAAACTGTCTGGTGGCTGTAACCTATCCTACCAGCATTAGGTTAAAAGACAAAGTTCCATTCAGAACACAATGACTTGTACTGTATGCCCACAGTTACTTAATTTAGGCTAATTTAGACCTATTACATTTTTTCTTCACATATTTGGTGTATTGTGGGTAAGTTGAGTACTCTGTGCCAATTGTACAATCTAGTAAATGACAACATGCAAATACTTACAGACTGCGTTCAATGCAACATTAAAAGTTTGATATGTAATGAAGGTCAGCAGATAGGAAAATGAAAAATATACAAAAAATATGTGTCTTGTGCATCATGAAATATAACATTCTCAAATTTCATTTAATCCAATTTAGGATTGTGGGAGGCCTAAATCAACCCTGGATATGGGAGGTCTAAATCAACCCTGGACATCCATCTAAAACCCATTGTTCATCACAGGACTGATACTCAAAATGGGTAAATTTAGAATAACCAGTCAATCAAGCATGAACATCTTGACATATGGAAAGCAAAACCAAAATATATGGGATTTAATAGATCCATATCATAAAATAATCTAAACCTGTTTAATCCTGAGCTGTGTTGTGAGTGGCTGGAGCCTTTCCTAGCAAGCATAGGACTTGGTGCAGGATCAGAACCATGGACAGGGTTCCAGTCCATTGCTGGGTGAACACACACACACTCACCATGCACGGAGTAGGGCCAGTTGATCACTAGGATTGAGTCAGCTGAATAGATCCATTGGCCAAAAGTTTGTGGACACCTGACCATTACACCTATATGAGCTTGTTGGACATCCCAAACCATGAGCATTATTATGGAGTTGCCTTCTCCTTATGAGTTCATAACAGCCTCTACTCTTCTAGGCAGGCCTTTCACAAGGGTTTGGAGTATGTCTGGATAATGTCTAGGAATTTGTGCTCATTCAGCTAAAAGATTATTGTTAAGATTAGCTGATTATTTTAAATGAGAAGACCAAGCTCACAGTGAATGTTTCAATTTATCCCAAAGGTAAACAAATTTTATATTGTTCTGGCTTTGTGCACAGGGATACAGTCTTGCTGGAACAGAAAAGGGCCTTCTCCAAATGGTTGCCACAAAGTGGAAGGTACAAAATTCGCTAAAATGTCTTTGCTGTAGCATTAACAGTTCCATTCACTGCAACCAAGGGACCTAGCCCTCACTGTGAAAAACAGACCAAGATCATTATACCTCCTGCACTAAAATTTATAGTAGACACTATGCAGTCTGGAAGGTAGTGTTCTCCTGGCATCCACCAAACTCATATTTGTCCATTTGTCAGACTGCCAGATAGTAAGCATGACTCTGGACAACATAATTCCACTGGCGGCATGTTTTACACCACTCCAGCCAATGTTTGGCATTGCACGCATCAATTTTAGATTTGAGTACAGCTGTTTGGCCATGGAAACCCATTTAAAGAAGCTTGGGAAACATGGCTCTTGTACTGCTGTTGCTTTGAAAGTCACTTTGGAAAACTCTTTTGTGAGTGATGCAACTAAGGATAGGCAATTTGTACAAGCTATGTGCTTCAGCACTTGGCGGCCAAGCTCTGATAGTTTACATGGTCTGCCAATTTGTGACTGAGCTGTTGTTGCTCCTAGACTTTTGCCATTCACAATAGGCCACTTACAATTTGCCCGGGGCAGATCTAACAGAGCTGAAATTTTTCATATTAACCTGTGGCAAAGGTGGCATCCTATAACAATGCCATGTTTAAAGTCACTGAGGTCTTCAGTACGACCCTGTAATCAGAACATAAGTTTAATATGTCGCTGTCCTCTGTACAAATATATTTTATAAATCTACTTTTCTTTCTACTCACATGCACAGAGCCAGAGTTAGCACAGGGGCTCATCATTTAGAACTGCTAGGCAAAGCATAAGATAGACAGATAAAAGATAGCTGGGGAAATGTGCAGTCAGACTGATGTCCATTGTATACTATTTCTGTGTGTCAAACTCAGTATGAAATTGTATCCTCTTTTTGCCTAGTTTGTAATGGCATGATTCACCTAAGTGGGAGCCTGCACAAGAAGAAAGAGTTTAAAGCCTCGGAACATTGCCCGGCGCACTTTTGAAGCTGACAGACAGATGGGAAATAATGTCATCCGATCCTGAAAATCCTTCCAACGCAGTGGCGAAAATGGCAGACTCTACACATCGGGCCCACACTCCCGAACTGGGTCCTTGCCATTGGCTTCCTTCGTCAGTTATGCAGCATAAGCCGTCATTAAAGAAAGCTAAGTTATTTCTCCTGTGTGATTTCTTACCGCTGTATTACTAAGGGAGGGGTATTGCCTTTTAATATCATATCTACAGTATATAGATTTGGGTTATGTAACACGCTGCAATTACAAAAGAACTCATTCCAACAAGGGAGCTAACGCCCCCTGCTGCATACAGACCCAGAGTACTGCCAGTATCTGTCAATGGAGACTGTATGGCTATGTGCTTGATTTAATGCAGCTGTTAAAAATTGGTGTGGCTTAAACAGCTGAAGCCAGTGATTTGAGGGGTGTCCACATACTTTGGGCCATTCATACAGCACAACATAATGCATTATGCTGTGTATCTTAAGTTTCTTAGGGCTTTAGTTAAAAACAAGCTCTCTACTATTGTGTCCTCCTTAAAAATCCACAGTGCATTTACAGAAAAAAGTAAAGGTACAAAGCCTGCATGCCTCCACGTTAAGTATACACTCTTTCTTTAAGCTACACTGCTTTTGTTCAGTCATACTGAAGGTGTTTGTGACTGCCATAAGTTTTTTTTATTGCTGCCATGGCTCACATGTTAACATGAAGCTATATTAATGAAAATACATTTTAGACTGTGAACTGACATGTGTTTTTTGGGAGTATGCTTTCTTTGTGATTGCAAACACTATGTTGGACTTAAACTGTTCAATGCCAAGAGAGTAAACTGAGGTCGTACAAATCTGTGGAGGTTTAGATACTTGAAATTGCTGCTTCGGTAAATGCATGATAATATTTCTTTATTTACAAAAAAAAAAAACAATGTCGTTACAAATATCTTCAGAGAAGGAGCATAGAAATTAATGTTTAAAGGTTTACTCAGGTGGATAAGGGAATTAGCTTGTAATTTTACAAGTTGATTTTCAATTACTTCGCTTAGTGAACTCGTTCTCACAGAAAAACCTGTCTCCAGGCTAGGAGCAATGTGAGCAACCTCATCAGCGAGGGCCTTGCTGAAAACATCTTTATGTAATATGGCACTTTCTGCTTAACCTTTTTGTAAAGAAAGATTGTGTTTCCATTTCCGTCTACCATCTGTTCATTGTGAAGGAACTCTGGTGGGTTTAAGCATTAATAGAATCTAGAGACACTGTGCTAATTTATAAGCAAGTAGCACTTTAGCTATTAAAGAGAAATAATGACCTTTTAATGGCATAAATTAACACTATGGGTTTCCTTTAATAAGTATACTTAATGTAATTTTGATATGATATGGAACTTTTAATGTATGGTTCTCTGGCAATCAGCAGTTTTTTTTTCCTAGTATGCTTCAGGTATAAGCACTCTGTCATCAAGAATGACAGTGGAGGAAGTTCAGGTTAGCAATATGGCCAATTAGCCACAGTTAATGTTTGAACAAGCCATTCAATTTCCAGAATAATACAGAAATCTGACAAAGCCAAACATTTAAAAGACTTTTATTGGATGCTGCAAAAGGATGGAAATGGAAAAAAAATCTGTGTGGTTTACCAGATAGGAGTATTAAGGGAAAAATCAAGGCAAAGCAATAGCAATGAGAAAGGGAGGGGAAGTGATCTAATGACAGTGAGAAAAAGGGAATTTAAAAGAAACTGAGCATAGGTGAAGCAAATGTAATATATGATATAGCTAAAGATATTGTTATGATAGTGCCATATGTATAAATGTAAAGCAAGAGGAAATGAAAATCAAAACTCTTCCTTTATTACATTTACATTTCTCTTTGAGTTCTGTGATCTTGCAGTTGTGATCACATATACGTAAACAGTTTCTCTGGTTATGAGGAGCTGGAAGTCACAGATTAACACATTTCCCCTTACACCTTAGGTAAATAATTAATTACTTTCAAGACGTAAGAGGCTGCATCCAAAATAAATTGCTGTCAGAACTGTAGAGTAGTCAGGATGATAAAGCAGTAAGTGCTGCTTCATTAAACCTCCAGTGACTTGGTTTCACATTCTAGCCGAATCACTGCTTGGAGTTTGTATGCTCTTCCTGTGGTCTGTGGGGGTTTCTGTCAGTAGGCTTAGTTATTTCTTCATGTTAGATTAATTGGTGAATCAAAATAGGCATTGTATATGGGTTTGGGTCTGGGTTTGGGTTCTGGCTTGCATCTTATATTACAGGGATAGTTCATGTAATGTGGCAACCTTGAAAGTTTTTGCAAAATGAATGGATGTACAAAAATTTTGTCTTACTTATCACCATTAATATTTTCAGTAATTTTTTTCTTCATTCAATGTGATTTAGTGGCTCCATTTTAAAGCTTAATATTATGAAGGGATACATATTATGAGTAGGTCATTAAAGACATCACAAGGCACTTTTAGAGACTGTATTTAAAGAACGTGCAATGAGACCACCGTCTGAAGGTAAAGTGGGACAAAGGCTTATCAAGGAAGGTAGAAACTGCACTGACAACTGGAGTTTACAGAGATGGATATGATTAAAAATGGAAGGGGTTAGATGTATTTTTCCAGGTCTGTAGTCAAAGCAAAATAATAGTAAAGAGGGAGAGATAACACAAAGCAGAAAAGGTAGGCAGCCTCACTGGTGTCAGATAGAATTGATTTTATTTTGTTTCTGCTGTTGTCATTGTCTTTTCTCTTTTGATACCTGTTCTTCAGTTTAAGATGCCTAGGAATAATTAGATATTTGCCTCTTTGTATGTGAATTATTTTGAGATACCATTGCCATCACCTTTAATAAACTGATTATCATCAAAAACACAGTTTCAGCACTTCTACAGGTTAGACAGAGCATTTTCTTTCCTGTGTTAAACAATAATGCCTTCTTCGCAATTGTGTATTTTCCACATTGCATACATTAGGTTAATATAAAAAGAATACAGCATGTTTATTGAATGCTCAAGTTTTCATTGGAGTGTCTTTGGTTTTAACAAGCGCAGTGAAGCATAACATGTAGCTGCTGATATAATGAGCTTAACTGATGTCAGTGTATACAATTAACAGGACACCAGCACCTAAAAATATACCAAACAATATCTTTAAAAGTATTAACCAGACATAGAAGTAGTGATAATGGTTTGAACTTGGACACCATGTTGACAGAAACCTTGGTTAAACCTTGCTCTTATATATATCCCTAAAGGTATAAAGCAGAAATGCAAAGCAGAAATATAACATAATAGTTATAGGAAAGAGCTTCTTCTACTGAGACTTCCTCCCCTCCTTCTCAACATTTTTTTGTGTTTTAATACAGTTATTGAAATGCTCAAGGTAGTAAAATTATATATGTACCTGTACACTACTATTTTAATTGGATATTGTTAAAATAAATTAATTGCACTTTGAGTTTGATCTTGTTTATTCTCTTTACTGTTTTTGTTCAGTCTTTATTCTACAAAAAACTTACACTGGTTACTCCGTTTTCCTTTTGATCTGTGTAAATTTATCTTCTTAGCATTGTCCATGGCCATTGATCAATGGACAATTTGCATATCTTTGATCACATGGCCAATTGTTAGTCAATGGTGCTAGTTTGGTCATTAGGCCAAGGTACTGTTTATAAGGTTGGAGAAACCTGCAGTCAACTGAGACTGAGGAAGTCACTTGGATGAGTGAAGAAACGTATCGTGAAAAAAATACTATGTCCAGATGAACAGAATCAACTTTCTAGAATCTTTACTCAATCTTTTTCGTTTAAAAACAAGGGAAAGCACACTGATGAGGGGACAAAATAACAAAAACTCAAAAAAAAAGGAATTTTAATTTGAAGTTAATAATTCAACAATTACAAATAGAGCTGCAAAGATAAGTTACACTACTTGCCATAAATTACACTAATTGCCAATTAAAAGTATGTGTCAGCTACAGTATAAAGGAGATCTGATCATTTGAGTTTTCAAAGCAATATGAGGTTGTGAGATAGCAGGTCAGTGGCACATGCATTTTAAATAAATAAATAATATACTTGCAATTTTTGGGTGGGGCGTAGGTAGTGTTGTGGAGTGGCTCCAGAGGCAGATGTGGAGGCTTGTGATTCTGTATGCATATGTGCACACATGGGGTTGACCTGTTCCCTCATTAGCACTGGATCTATGATCTCAGTACCTGTATTCCACAGGATTTTAAAAGAGAACTGAGGCACGAGAGAAGTAGAGGCGAAAAGGTAACAAAGAAAACCAACATAACTGTGAATGAGCACAGTATGGAGTGTCTCAGCCAGCTTGAGACAGAAGATGCAGAGCGGTCAGTAGCCTCATGGAGGAGCAAACATTTGGCACTCCGGGGATGGATCGTTACCTGCTGATATGGAGGAGTGGGTATAATGGTGGTAGAGTCCTTCTTAGGGATCCATAGGATGCCAGGAGAGCATGAAGGAAGATGGGAAGACAGCTAGCTGTGAGCAGTCTGGCACACACAGATTGAGGTTGTCAAGACAGGATTCAGAACGGAGGACCGCAGCTATTATTGTGTCCGCTGGCCCACCAGACCATTGGGTGAGCCGGGGAGACAGGAGAAAGGAACTTTCACAAAAGAAGAGTAAGGACCTGATGACTGTGTTTTTTATTGGGATTAATAAAGTATCTATCTATCTATCTATCTATCTATCTATCTATCTATCTATCTAT